>NC_061161.1:17066193-17083693 GCF_022113875.1 Hydra vulgaris
AATTTTTTTTTAATTAATTTTTTTTTTTTTTTCTATTTTAAATTTTTAATTTTTATTTTTTCCCCCACATTTTTAAAAACTCTAATTTTTTAAAGCATTTTTATTACAATATAAAGTAGTCGTTGATTGAAGAAGTTGTTGAATTAAGGAGTTTCATTTAAATATAAATTCATGGCTTGAATTAAAAGGTTATATTTAAGATGCTTAGATTTATTATTATTTTGTTGTTCTGGTTACTGAATAGCGTAGGATGTATGTAGGAGTTACCGCAACATATTTTTTATTGCAAGTAACCATGGCATTTAAAAAATCCTTAACTAAAGTTTCTATAGTTCATGTCTTTTATAATTGTTCAATAAGGTCAAGATATTTAAAAATTGACGTTTAAACACTTTTAAATGTGTTTTAACCTCAGTGTAATAGTATAAATAATTATTATTTTGCCTCAATGAATGACTTCAAGGTTATTCTTCAAAGATTTGCGTGATTTACAAGAAGTATGAATAATATAAAAAACATGGCGTCTTTGTTGTTGTCAAAAACTAAAGATAATCATTGCAAGTTAAGTACATTTCTAAAATGGGAAAAAGAATTTAATTTTAAGTTTGAGTACGATGTTAATGGCACTGACGTTGTGAGATTGCGGTGTTCGTTGTGCAAACAATATGAAACTCAAATTAAAAACATTAAAACATTTTCTATTGCATGGATTCGCCCCGGAACTCCATCCATTAAAAAAGACAGTGTAAGAAGTCACTGTAATACTCTTCAACATAAAGAGGCACATCGGATTGATTATCGGAGTAAATTGGGTTTGGATGGTTACCAAAAAAGTGTCGTCAAAAAAACTCTTACCCCCGTTGATCCTCGTGGAAAGTATCAACGAAAAATTGATGAAAAAGATCGCGACTCACTCCAAAAGAAATTTAACGCAGTTTATTACTTGGCAAAAAAAGAACGCCCATTTACTGATTTCCCTGATTTTTTAGAGTTATTAAAAAAAAATGGTGTTCAAAATCTTGGTGAAAGTTACGCAACTAATAAAGCCGCTGGTATTTTCACGGATTACATTGGTGAAATAGCTAAAGATCTTTTCAAAAAAGACTTTATAAAAGCAAGATATTATTCTGTATTAAGTGACGGCAGTTGCGATAGTGCTACAATTGAACAAGAATTAGTGTATGTGTTGTATTTGCGAGAAGGTAGTCCGTGTGTGAAACTTTTATCAGTCGAAAGTCCTGATAATGGTAATGCTAGTGGTTTAAAAAACTGCCTTAAACAATCGTTTGAAAGAGTTGGTATATCTGATATGTCCAAAAAACTTGTAGGGTTAAACGTGGATGGAGCAAGCGTAAATCTTGGTATTCACTCAGGTTTAGGAGCTTTATTAAAGTTAGATTCTCCTTGGCTTCAAGTAATCCATTGTTTCAACCATCGTCTTGAGCTTGCCTTAAAAGATGCTTTTGAAAAAATTGCAGCATTTGAAATTTGCGAAACCTTCTTGTTAAATTTACATTCTCTTTATGAACGTTTAAGAGAATTACAATCTCCAAAACGTTTAAGAGAATTAAAACTTATATCGGAAGCTTGGGAAACATCAATCCCTAAGCCTGCAAAATCGTACGGTACACGTTGGCTTGACCACAAATGGAATGCAATGAACATCGCTTTAGAAAACTATGGTGCATATATTTCGCATTTAGAGTCTCTCAGTTAAACAGACTCCCAGCCTTCAAAGCGAGCTGAATTAAAGGGATTTCTTCGATTGTGGAAAAAAGCCTCTCTTGTGATACATTTATCTGTTTATTTAGACGTTCTAGCTCCGTTAAGACGCTGATACCAACAAAATTAGCATTGAGTGGATTATCTTAAAGAGTTATATATTTCCGATGTTACGTAATTCAGGAGGTGAAACTTATTTAAAAATTTGGAAAAAAATATTTTTGACAGATATAATTATTGCAGAATGTCGAAATATTTTAGATGTCTTTGAGTTGCTTCTGCTTTGTCCGTTTACAAACGCTAAAGTTGAACGTATGTTTTCCCGCGTTAATCGAGTAAAATCTGATTGGAGAAATAAATTATCACGTGATCGACTCGAATGTCTTTTACGAATCGGAGAAGAAGGATGCAGTTTGAATAAATTTGACCCAAACCCTGCTCTGGATGCTTGGTATCAAGATAAAATAAGAAAACTTAGTGCTGCACCTCATCGCTATCCAGATAAACGAAGAAAATTATCTGCAGCAAAATCTTCCATTGATCTATCTGTATTAACAATATCAGATTTTGAAAGAGAAAGCGATAGTTCTAACCCTGATGTCTAACTTTTATTTTTATGGATGTCTTTTTTCTTTTGTAATAACTTTACTTTATAGACCTTTTACAATTAAATTTCTTTAGGACACTCTTTCAAGTCCCTCTGTAATCTAGTGGTGCGAAGGACTTGCATATATTTTTTAAATGCATGGTTTAATAGCCAGCGCTTTATATTATAAAACACGAATTTTTATAACAAATTTTTACTAACTTTTAGTTATAAAAAAGTATACTTTAAAATATATATTTTTATCTTTACTTTTATTACTATTTAATTCACTAATTAGTGAAAAAAAATTATAGCCCCCTCCCATTATAACCTCCCTCCTGGTAAGTACATTACCAGTGTTTTTATTAGTTGATTTCAAAGTTGCCCCCCCCCCCCCCCCCGCGGTTTCGCCACTGAGAGTAGTACTGACATTTACTTAAAACTAAAAACAGAGGTGTTCAATTTAATAAATTTTAGTTATAAAGAAGTATAAATAGAAATATAATTTTTTTGTCTTTACTTTTATTATAATTTAATTGATTAAATAATAAAACAAAATTTAAGTTTATAGCCTCCTCACCCCTCCCCTTTTAATATAGATTTATCCTAAGAAGTAAATTACCAGTGTTTTCATTGGTTGATTTTAAAGTGAACGCACGTTTTTTCCGGACCGTTAGTAAGATGTTTAGAAATGCTAAACTGTTTATAAAACTATGTATTCGTAAAAGTTGCTTAGATTTTTAACATTGTTTAAATATCCGTTGTATTTTTTCTAGATGCATTACTACTTTAATTAAAGTTTGGAATTACTTAACTAAATCATTTTTATTTATAATAGCTTGATTATGTGTTGTTTGATCAAACAATAAACTATAAATGTAACTTAAAAGAGTGTTATAAAAGTAACAACACTGTAGTGTTATTACTTTTGTAGTCATAAATTTATTGTTTTGTTTTTCATAACATTTTCACTAACAAATTAAAGTTTATTCGCCTATTCCGTAAATTTCGTGGTTTTCCATAAACTGAAACTTTGAAGACCAGATAATTTAACAGATACCGCAATTCGCGATGCGTTAATTCAACCCTTGCGTATATAGGCTTTTGATTTTTTTGGTGCGGCAAAACATGATTTAAATTACTAGAATGCCACTACCAAAGATATTACCCAAAAGAAAAAAAGTTTAATATAGCCCTGTTTTACCTTTAAAAGTTTTAAACTTGATGTTGAAATATAGCTTTTGAGAAAAAAAATTGAGAACACTTTCTGTTTTGTTTAACAAATACAAATTAAAACCCTGCTAAGTTATATGTTAAACACAGCAAAAAACTATGAAATTAGTTTTTTAAGGATCTTTTTAAAATATCTATCAAAACAATAAGCACCCAGTGGGCATTTCGACGTCGAACGAACGTCGAGCGACGTCGGATCTTGACGTCGGATCGACGTTGGGTTTACGTTGGAAATGGAAACGTTATTTGATGTCGGACAAACTGTCATCGCGCAACGTCGGCATTCCGATGTAAATCCAACGTGTTTTTTAAAAACTAAACAACGTTGCCTTAGGTAGGAATCGAACCTCGGTCTAGTAGAAACCAAATCCTACGCGCTTACCACTACACCACAGGGACATATAATTCAATGTGTTTATTTAGTAATTTATACTTGTAGCTATTTGGGAATTATTACTTTGATAAGAAATATTTTTTAAATATTATATAAATATTAAAACGAATAGTTATATATTATAAAAAATGTATACTCGAAAATGTTAATAGTTAAAAAACTATGCTAGTGCATCATACAAAACCTCATGATGCTTTATCAACCATTATTCAAACTTCTTTCCATTAATAAAAAACACGCTTAGTTCACATATTTATTGAAGAGCGCACTTGCACACATATTGTTGGGTTTGGATTAAATTTTCATCAGCGATGTCTTACGACGTTGTTCCGACGTCGTTTTAAGGACGTTGGATTGACGTCGGAAAACGTCAAAAGACATCGGAGTACGTTAATATTATGACGTTGCCCGACGTCTTTTTATCGACGTTGGATCAATGTCAGTACTGCGACGTTTTTTGGACGTCTTTTATAAGATGTCGGAACAACGTCAAAATGCATCGAAACGACGTCAGGGGATGTTAAGATAAAGACATCGCCCGACGTCATTTTACTGACATCGGAACAACGTCGGAATAGGTCTTTTGACATCGCTGATGAAAATCGTACGTAAATCCGACGTCGGATTGACGTCGGGTGCCCACTGGGCAGGGAATAATAAATTCTAGACTCAATTTGCCTTAAACTTTCTGGCTCTTTTTAACTTTCTCATCCAAAAGTGTGTGTAATAGAATTTAAGTAAAATTTTTTTTTTACATTGCTATAAGAACCCTAAAATTAAAAAGACATTTAAATTATACTCCCTCAGGTATTGTATATATATATATATATATATATATATATATATATATATACTATAATTCACTAATCACTTCTAAATTTTTGAAGAAGAAAGTAAAGGCTTTATTACAAATAAAAATAACAGTTACAATAACTTAAAAATGTATGAGTGTAATATATTATACTTCATATATATATATATATATATATATATATATATATATATATATATATATATATATATATATATATATATATATATATATATATATATATACATATATATATATATATATATATATATATATATATATATATATATATATATATATATATATATATATATATATATATATTATATATATATATATATATATATATATATATATATGAAGTATAATATATTATACTCAGGCCCGTAGAAACCGGATGGGCAGCAAAGGCATTTGCACCCCTCCCCCCCTCCCCATAATTTTTCAAATGTATAATTTTGAAGAAATTGACTGAAAAAATGAATTAAAAAAAAAGGGTCATTAAAACTATTTGGGGGTAGTACTGCCCCCCCCCCCCCTAATATAATTTTTGTTCCTTCGGCCCTGTTACACCCATAGTGGAATTCTTCTATTTTAAAAATTCCTAAAATTCCTACAAAGAGATTTTAAACCATTTCCTTAAGTTCAGATAAAACTGGATAAACTCAAACCTAAATAATGTTTAAAAATATTGGTCACGGCAACAGTGAGGGGGCATCACTAGGGAAGGGGGCACCTCTAGAAACCTTGTCATCTCTTATTCTTTTACAATATTTAACATATCCGGTATATCCGGCCAGGTATATAAGTTTATATCCGGCATATCCGTATCCGGTCAGATATCTAAAAAAACATATCCGGTACAACTCTAATCTGGACCACACAAAGAGTGGTACCAAGATGTACATTTAGTACATTATGTCCAACCATCGAATGGGGGCACATTGTATGCACAAGAGCATATGATGCATAAAGTAGTATCAGTAATAAAACATTCAGAGACTTTCTGCTTTTTAGACTTCTTTGGCTTTTTTGTCCTCAAATTTATTGATTTCTTTTTTTGCTTGATTACCTTATTAAGTGCAGCTTTTTCTTTACGCAATACTGCTTCTTGTTGCTTTTCTTTTACATTGTTTTCATGTTCTTCTAATCTCTTTTTGAAAGGCAAAGAAGTAAGATTTTCAGCTGATTCTGTCTTTCTTTTACGCTGTCTTAATACAGTAATTTTAGGACGCGGGGAAATCTTTTCCAAAATATTAGGGGTGGATTTAAGGCCAAGATGCTCATTAACAACTAACAAAACTGCATCATTCGATTGTGCTGGTTCTTTTGTAACAGTCTTCAATTTTGAGGCAACAGTTGCTGTGCTTATGAATCTGGCAACTGTATAGGTGCAACAACAGGCATACTAGGCGAATCATTTGATTTCTGACAGCTTTTCAATGGTATAGCTTCATCAGTGAGCAAAGCTGCATCAAAAACTTCATTGTTAAAAACAAGCTTATTTATTGGGTATAAACTAGAGCATCAAAATCCATTGATTGTTAATGTTTGCAGTAAAGTTATAGGCAGTTGCAAAAATACATGCCATGTCAAAAAATGAAATTCTACACCCCTGATGCGATAACATTCAGTTGCTTGCTGCAGTATTGAAACCAACTTTCAACGGGTTGAAAAATGTACGATCTAAAGGTTGCATTTTGTGTGTACAATGAGGTGGAAGAGTTATGTAATGAATCTCATTGTCGCGACAAAAGTTAATGGCTTCAAGTGCTTTGTGACTATGATGACCATCGAGTACAATTAATTGTTCATTATTTTTAGATGCATGAGTTACAGTAACAAAATATGTTAACCATTCGATGAATAAAGATGAATCTGTCCATCCACTGGAGCTAACTCTAACAATCGACCCTGAAGGTGCACCAAAAGCCAGCCTATCAGTCATTTGCTTACGGGGGAATATAAATAATGGTAGGACATAAACACCACTTGCACTCATTGCACACACAGCTGTCACAGTAGCACCTCTTTCTTCATTAGTTAGTTTTGAAACTTGTCGTTTTCCTCTTGTTGCAATTATTTTTCCTGGCTTATGGACATTTGTTATTCCAGTTTCATCCATATATCAGAGCTGTTTGGCTGAAAACTTATGTTCCTCAAATAATGACTTGTATACTGAAAAAAACTGATTTAACTTTGGATTATTGAAGCCAAGTGTAAGCAGAGCTACACTGGTGGCTTGTGGGGTTCGAAAAGAAAGTTGTGGGTTGCGAGACATGAATCCTTGCAACCAATCTTTTCCTGCCATTTTTGATTCATTATTAAAAAGATTTTCAATTCCCATTTGTTTATCATATGCTAGACAACGTATATCTATTGTTGTCAAGCCAAATAATGCTCTTTCCATAATCTGAACTTGTGTTACAATGTTTAATTCAAAATCTTTACTAAATACAGGAGATTTTTCACCGAGAGAGAAACCACCAACTACCTTTACTTTTCCATCTCGCTGACGTTGTAATGTCTTTTTGTTAATACTAAATTCTGATACAACATTTTTCAGACTGCAGCCCATCTCCATAGCTTCTAACGCTGACTTTATCCTCTCATTTGTTGCACCTCTCTGTGTTTTTTGCACATAATTTCTCACCATTATTTATAATATTTAAATATGTTTCTAAATAAAAATGAAAATTTTAAAATTTAATTATATAAACATATAAACACATGCAAAGTATTATATAATTAATTAATATATAATTGTTTCAAACATTACCTAACATCCATAAATTAACTCTTTTTAAGTTAAATAAGAACTTACTTAAGTTATATGCATACAATTTTTGCACAAAGTTACCCAAGAATTATTAATAATAATGGTATTATTATTTTTTATTTATTATTATTATTTACATTCAATTGCTGATCATTAATTTAATATAATACAACTTTATTTCCCCTAAATGCAATGCAAATTTTAAATATGCATTTATAATACATTTATATATACATTTATAAATAATTTATAAAAGTATGGATTGAGCTGCAGTAACTGCATGTAATACAACTTCACACTTCACTTTATTTAGCATACATATTATAACATTTTAAAAATATATAAATTATTTAAAAAAATTATTTATATATGAAGACCACACGGGTAAAACCACAGATGTCACATTTTTCTCATTTCGAGAAAAATGAAATTTAGTGTTTAGTGACTTTAGATATCTGTTTATTAATAATTTATTTAATTAAAAGTATATTTTTCTGACATTATAGTCCTTATACAATATAAAAACGCAGTTTTTGTGCTAAATACAAGTATTATTTATTCACAATGTTCTTTTGAAAACAAGACACTCACTTTGGACATCTGTTGTTTTTCCGTTGTAAACTCATCAACTCGTAAATTACGTTAGATTGTAACCTTTTAGAGCACTTATTTTTTTTAAGGTAGATGGTAACACATTGTAATTTACAACTACAACGTACTAAGTGTGTAATGGGATAATAAAGCCACCGCCCCCTCCCCCTCTTTTAATAAAAAAAATTCGATTCACGTTCACAGAAAAACATTTTAAAAAATCAAAATGTTTTTTTAAATGTTTTTCTGTGAACGTAATGTTGTTTACTTCATCAGAAAAGTTAGTCATGTGACTTACGCTTTTATTATCATTGGTTTAGTTAAAAATAACTTGTTTTTTACGCGGTAAACATTGGACAACAGTGGTTGTTTCAAAGTTGCCCTTTTTTTTAAATGACCATAGAACCTTAAAACATAGTTTTTTTGTTATGAATTTTTAAATTAAAATAGGTTAATACTAAAATATCATAAAAATATATAAAACTTGAAATTTTCAAAAAGTGGACATCTGTGGTTTTACCCGTGTGGTCTTCATATATGTATAATAGTTATCAACACATAAACCAACATGTAAACAAAGTCAATAACTAAATTAGTAAACGTTATTATGTTCTAAACACACTTTTAAAATGGCAGAAATTCCGTAAAACCACGAGACTAGAAACCCTCCGTGGGCATCTTACCCCACGTAAAGAGGACATCTTGCCTCATATGTAGTGAGTGCAAGTTTAATACAAATAAAACTAATTTTGTTGCTGAATTAAAAACTTTCTTTTCCATATATTTTTGTGGGACAAATTCTGTATAAAAAAAACTATTTTCTTACCTTCATCGCATAAATATTGCCAGTCCAATAAACATTTGAAGTTAGAAGCAACTTACCAACAAAATACTCAAAAAAATTAAAAATCTATTTAAACCTTAACTAATAACGATATTTAAACTATTTTTTGTTCCGTGATATTGTTTTAACTATATTAGTATTATAATAGAGGAATGAAACATTACTATTCTATGATACCCTACAAAAGCAAAAAGACTTCTTGCCCCTCGGACCCTAATCAAATCCTCAAGAAAAAAACAAAAACACTACGACAAATTCCTAAAAAATAAAGCTTATAAAAATGAAATAACTTATAAAAACTATAAAAAATTTTAAAAAACAAAATACTTTTTTGGGTATTGTTTTTTTAAAAAAAAAAACAAAACAAAACAATACCTAAAAAAGCTTTATTATTCAATTTAAAAAAAAAAAAACTGATAAGAAAACATGGTATACAATTAAAAAGAATAAGCAATCTGCCAAAAAAACCTTTAATTGATGGTAAGTTAAGTGATAAGATAACAATAGCTGAATATCTAAGTAGCTTCTTTCTTAATGTGAAAGAATTTCATAAAATAAACGAATGTTTCATGTGTAACAAACTGTCTTTAAATGTCAAAAAGACTAAATTTATCCTATTTCATAAACCTATTAAAAATAAAAATATTTCTATTAAACTACCCGATCTAATAATAAATAATACTAATATAAAAAGAATAACTTCATAAACTTTCTAGGTGTGGACTTGGATGAAAATTTGTCGTGGAAGACTCATATAATCACTTTAGACAAAAAGCTCTCAAGAAATATTTCAATGATGTATAAAGCAAAACCTTTCCTAAATATAACATCAGGGCCGGCTTGTTGTCATAGACAAACTAGGCATTTGCCTAGGTCGCCAAAATCTCCAAGGGCGCCAAAAAATATGATATGAATATTAAAATATGGGAATATGTATTCATATTATTTTACTTATTTAAGTTGATTTAATCCATGATTATCAATACATCATCGTACCATTAACAGTACAACATCGCAACATAAAAATAACAACATTTTAATTATAAATGTACTTGTTGCTTGATATGATTTTATTATAGCGGAGTTATTCAACTTTAAGTGCGGAATTTGGGAAATCTACGGTATGTAACAAAGAAAAAAAAAAAAAAAAAAAAAATTACTTGTTAACGTTTTTAATTTAATTCAATTCTGAAAAAACGTTCAATAAAATGTGTAAAACCTTTTTATGAAACTAATACGTCAAAAAGTTTTAAAGTTCAACAAATGTTTTAACGACAATCAAATATTACTTAATCAAGACAACATTAAGTTGAATAATTATATACAATTAACATTAAGGTAATAGCTCAAACCAATAACAATGAAATAAAATAAAATCGTACGTAAAAAAAAAAAGATTTAAATTTTTTGTTCATGTAATGCTGTTTACAATTCTTTACATTTAACAGGATACTAATGTAAAATATTTTTCATGGAGTTATGAGAATAATTTCATTTCGAAAGGAAACTGTTTTTGTCAATTGTTATTCTATTTTCTTTATTTTAGGATAGTCCATGGATCGATCAAAGTTATCTGGCAGTAAAAGCCGTAAAAGAAAAGCAGAAAAAGAGCAGGCTAACAAAAGTTAACAAGGGTCAATTCTGAAGTTTCTGAAACCACTTTTTGATGGCAGAGAGATTGTGGAAGCAGAATCCACCCCTGCAGCCTGTGGAGACCAGCCTATGGATGATCAGCAAAGTGGATCTGTGGTTGCTGAGCATGAAACCTCTGTATTCGCAGTTCCTACTGCCTTGATGACAAACGACTTGATGATCAAGGAAGTCGTCTTTCTACTCATTCTATGAACAAACAGGGCAATCATCAAAATAGATCTGAAGCTGCAGTATCTGAAACCATCTCGTTTGCTGCTCCTGAACTTGATAAAGACACTTATGTAGAAGAGCAACCACGATTAGATCATTGTGATGTGGAAAGTATTGTTGAAGGAGCCAAATCAGTTGAGGCCACCCTGGAAATTAAATGTGACCTCACAGATCCGGCTTTGTGGCCACAAGTTTCTGCACAAATAGAATTTTTATTGTTAAAATAGGCCCTGTGCAAGTCACTAATGTGGATTTTCCAGTAGATGCTGCAGGGAGAAGGTTCTCCCCTAACTTCTACACCCTACATCTTCTGAATGGAGAAAACGTCTGCCGCTTTTAGTTGGTATATTCCATAAGCCAAAATATAGTGTTCTGTTTTTGTAGCAAATTGTTTTCAAATGTGAACTTTTCTCATAGTAAAAGTGGTTCCTCAGACTCGAAGAACATGACTGCCATCATATCTAGCCACGAACGCTCTGTCCACCATGTAAAAGCATATCTGGCTCGGAAGGAATTAGAATTGCGCCAAACGTCAGATTAAACTACTGGTGCACATCACCAGCGCCTTTTGAATAATGCTTCCTAATCTCACTATTGCCCTACGCATCATGCTAACAGTGCTCTGTTACTTCCCGATAGCGCAGCTTCTCAAAATTGAAGTTAATTAAAAATTACTTAGGCACATCTATGTCTTAACAACGTTTGAATGACTTGGCAATTCTTTCAGTGGAACAAGAAATGGCTGCCAAAATTGACATTGGAATTTTTGCTCATAGATTTGCATCTGTAAAGTTTGCCAAGTTAATCTCTTTTAACAAATTTTTGAACAAATATGAACATTCTTGTCAAAGTTGTTTTTGGTTCCTAATATATACGGTATTATATTATTCGGTAATCAGATTAATGAACTAACTATTTGTGCTTATTTAGTAAAAATTTCTGTGCTTTTTCAAAAAAGCAATTTTCTAAAAATGAGGTAAATTCTTTGGAGAAGGGGGTGGGGGGCGCCAAATTTGGTCTTTTACCTAGAGCGCCATAAACCCACGGGCCGGCCCTGTATAACGTCCTTAAAAAGTTTATACTTTTCATTAATACATAGTCACCTAAGCTACGGTAGCAAGTTCATAAGACACTTTTTTACTTTGGAGTAAGTAAAAAAGTGTCTTATAAACCTCTTTTATGCAAACTTAGAGCGTTAAATGTATAAAAAATTTAGATACATTTTATTTTACAGTTTGTGCAAAATAAAATATCTCTACCGTTACCCTATTTTATTTTATATCAATCCTATTTTAGCGAAATAAGCTAAAATTGGATTGATATAAAATCAAATCACAATTATATTATATATTTTATTGTAAAAAACGACCTTTAATGAAGCCATAACGGGCTCGGTGATAAGACAAACTGATGTCTTCTTCCTGCTTAGTTATAATGCTTAACTTTATATTATTGTTTACTTTTTAAAAAATATATATTGATGTTGCTTCTCACCCGGGAAGGACATTTATACATAATAGAAAATAAATTATATTTTGAAAGATAAAAGCTCTATGAAACTTCTGCAAGCTTCAGTTTTCAGGTGGTACAAATTGTGCATTATTTTGAAATAGAATTACTCAAATTAATAGTATTATTTGATATCATAAGAAAAAAACAAATCTGTATAAATTTGTGCAAAATAATCAAATAAACTAGAAATTGCTTATTAATTAGTCGGCGTTCTTCTAAAGAACATGAAAATAGGCTCTACAAGGCTTTATAGGAAATTTTTTTTTCAGAAAAACATACATGTAAAAACATATTTAAGAAAAGTAAGTTATTTGTTTATTCAATCTTTGAGAAAGTTTTCTGAATTCAATTTTTCCAGCAAAATAAATATAAATAATAATTTTATTATTTATTAACATTATTATTTATTATAAAATATTAATATCAATATTAACTGTTTTTTTTTTTTTTTTTAAACATCTTCGCTTCCAACAAGGCTGCAAGCAACCATTAATTGGTGTTGGAAGTTACTGGAAGGGAAAAGATGAAGATTGTAAAGCAAGATAACGATTGACAGACGACTTGAAATATTGCAAATTATATGAATCGAGAAAGCAAGATGAAGGAAGCAAACTCCAAAGAACTGATGTTAGGGGAAAAAAACGAGTTTTTAGAGCACTTAGGAACAGTAACAGAAAAAAGATGAGATTTAATTGAATGACGAGTAACACGAGAGTGAGTTTTAGTGGATGACACAAGAGACGCTAGCTCTTTAGAGCAGCGCTAATTATAGTATTTGTAGAAAAGAGAAAGAGAAGCAACATTACGAAGATGTAATAATGGTTGAAGGTTGGCTGCAAGAACAGGTCCAACTATGTTTACAATGTGTTTTTGCATCTTGTCTAAAAGAAAAAAGGCATCATTAGAAGATCCCCCTTCCCCTAGATATGGCAACAGTATTCCATACAAGGTCGGATTTGAGATTTATAGAGATAGAGAATAGAATCCAGAGTAAGAAAGTGTCGAGCTCGATAAAGAGATGCAACTTTAGCAGATGCTAATTTTGCAACGGTTTTGATATATGGTTTCCAAGAAAGATCAGAAGTAAGAGTTAATTCTAGAAGATGAAGGGTAGATGACTCATCAAGTACATTACCGTTCATAAATATAGGAAGATCTAAATTATTGCGATAACGATTGGCTGAAAAAAATTGAGTTTTATCTGAATTAAAGATCACCAGCCATTGTGAGCCCCATGCTGTAGCAGAAGTTAGATCCTTTTCAAGCTCAAATACCCTCTCCAAGCAATCAGAGAGAGTTGGGTTCTTATCATGACAAGAATAAATGATAGTATTATCAGCGAACAATGCCACCTTAGATGTGAGAATATCTGGAAGATCTTTAATGTAAATTAAAAAGAGTATAGGGCCAAGGATTGAACCTTGGGAAACCCCTGAGTTTACAGAATAAGAAGAAGAGTGCTGTCCATCGAGGACAACTTTTATACTACGATTGGAAAGGAAGGATTCAATAATCTAAAGGATATTTCCAGACACACCGTAAGTTGATAGCTTATGGAGAAGACCAGTTGCCAAACTTTATCAAACGCATTAGAAATGTCAAGAGCGATGGCCTTAACCTCTCCACCTTTATCTAATGCATGATAAAACCTATCGGGTATTACTGTTAGCGAATCAGCCGTAGAACGAGAAGATCGAAATCCATATTGATGATCAGAAAGTAAGTTATTAGATTCAAGATAAGAGATCAAGTGTTTGTTAATTAAAGATTCAAAAACCTTGCCTATGATAGGAAGAAGACTAATGGGACGGTAGTTCGACGAATCGGATCGCTCTCCAGAATTTTTAAAAACAGAGATAACAGATGCTGCTTTCCAGCAGACTGGAAAACAAGACTCTGATAAGTACTTGTTGAAAAGTTTTGAAAGCTCCGGAGAACACTTCTGCAAAACTATAACAGGTATGTTGTCCGGGCCACAAGCTGTAGAAGAGTCAAAGCAGGAAGTCACTTTAGATACAGAAGCTGGATTGATACGAATGTCAAGCGATGGATCAACCTGTTTGACTGCTATATCAGGTAGAACGCAACTAGTGGAGTCAACAGATGATAATGATGAAAAGTTTTTAGCAAACAAATTAGCTTCCTAGCTAACACAAAACGTTCAAAAACGTTCAACGAATGTTGTGAACGTTCAAGTACGTTCTATAAATATTCATTGAACGTTCTTGAACGTTTGCACCATTCGTTGAACGTTTTGTGTTAGCTTGGTTTGTCTTTAGGTGAGTTGAACGATACAAAAGTCTGAACCATACAAAAGAGGTGAAATTACAGACTCGCTCTTATTATTGATACTATTAAATATCGCTATTCTCAGGTCATGAAATACGAGATTTCATGACCTGAGAATAGTGGGCTTTGACATTAGACAAAACCTTTTTGCAATGGTTCCTAGCAGTAATAAATAGACGTCTGTTTTCTGGAGAGTTGTTTTGCTGATAGATATGGAAGTAATGGTTTCGATTGGCAATTGCAGCAGCACAATGGAGAAGAGTGAGGCTTGACCTGGAATCGTTGAGAAGGAATAAAGGATTTTATGCTAGCCTGAATCCACAAAGTTATGTAAGAAGCACATTTGTCAACAGAAAGACGAAAGATTTCTACCCAAGGGTCATCGCAAAGAAAATTACGGAAAGAATCCTAGTCAGCTTTAAGATAGATGACTCATCAAGTACATTTTTAAAAAATAAATAAATATAAAAATGTTTACGTAAACCTTTTTCCACAGTGATTTAAAAACATAATCTAGGATCTACAAAAGTTGATGAAATAAAAAAAAGAGATCTGGAACGTACAAAAGTTGATGAAATAAAAAAAAAAAAAAAAAGAGATTGGGATGCACAAAAGTTGATAAAACAAAAAAGAGAATTATGAATACAGAATAATGAAATTTGAAAAAAAACTGATAAGTTAAAAAAGTTTGTTTAAAATTAAAAATGTTTGCTACGTAAAAACTCTATAGAGTCTTTGCGTAACAAACATTTTTAACTTCAAGTAAGTCTTTATATATAAAGACTTACTTAATCAATAGAACGTCTGACATTGTTATGATTTCCAATTGCTTTACAAAAGTTTCTAGTTTGTTTCAAGGCAGACGGATTCGATTATTGTTTGGATTGTGTACATGTACCCCAAATAGTTTACCTAAACAGTTTTTTTCTCTTTTTTTAGGTATTACTTAGTTTTCTATTTTCTGTTTTATATATTTTATTAAATTTTCTAGCTTCTGTCTTATATATTTTATTCAGTTTTATAGCTTCTGTTTTATATATTTTATTAAAATTTCTAGCTTCTGTTGTTACTATTTATATATAAGTAGAAACGTTTTATTGTTTTTTTATATACATATAGTGTCACAATTCTAATGTTTTATTTGATTTTTCTGAGAATTTTTGGACGCAACATGGTTTTTTACTGAATATAATAATGATACAATAGAATATTAAATCCAAGTCATGCATAATACTAAAACTATTATTCAAGTAAGAAATATTTTACACATCGTGTTTTAAAAATAATATAATTTGAAAAACAAAAAGAATACTGCTTTAGAGTGTTATTTATAACGTCAAATAATTTATTAAAAAAATATTTTTTACAAATAAAAAATGAAGTACATGGGAAAAGTTTTAAATATATTTTAAAATGCCACAGAAATAAAACAAACAAAAAGCACAAAACACAACACACACAGAGACACACAGGCATTTGTAAATATTTGAAAAACAGCCTCTACGTTTGGAAAAAAAAATCATTTTGAGAATTATAATTGTATGACTTAAATTTCGCAACATTTGAATCTTTAAATTTTATCAAAATAAAATTTTTAATATTTTATAAGGCCTTTAAATAAGATCTTTTAATTGTAAGTCACACATAATTTGTGCGTGTGTTTGTTGTAATATATACAAACACAGACGCGGACATATATAATTCAAATAATATATAATATTTATTTATAAAATATTATTTGAAAAATGTATTTTATTTGAACTATTATATATAAATATATATATAAATTTAGTTCTTTGGTTTGTAGATTAATGGAAGAGCCGTGTTACCAAAGGTTTTGGGCGGATGACTTATTCCACCATTAATGATTTCTCTAAAAAAAGCATAACGACATTGCGTTAAAAAAAATGTTAATATTATAAATATTATTATAATATAAAACTTTTAAAAATTTTCTTTTTTGTATATTATTTAAAAAGTAACCTGCTTGTCGTTGGCAAAGGTGAAATTAGAGTGAGGGGCGGCAGGAAGTTGTATTTTTGTTGAGGAGGACTTTTTCGTTGAGAATGATTTACTGGCTCTGGATTAGCAGCTGCTGATTCTGATTGGTTAAGCATATCAAACATAGCTATTGAAACAAAGTTGATCATATGGTACAAGAAAAAAGAGCTTTTAATTTTTAAGTTTTTACTGCTAAATTTAATTTTATATTAACAATATTTTTATATTAATAACATAAAATTAAATTTAATATTTTATATTAAATTTAATTTTATATTAACAATATTTTTATTATATTTAGAATTTTTAGAATTTTTAATACGGTATGTCCAAAATTTAAAGTATTTTTATAAAAATTTTAGCCATACCGGATGTTGATTTCGTTCGGTGTCGAGTTGTATTTAAGGAAATGCCTGTTCTCGGACTTCCCGGTAATGAACGTCTTTGGATTTTAGTTGGCATCAGCTCTCCTCTCGCTGAAAGCGCAAGTTCTCCTGGAGGATTTAACAAGGCTAATTTTAGTCGACTTTCTTCTGCTTCAAGTAGATTTGATAAAGCTGCAATTTCAAGATTAATAGGAATGTTGCTATTTTTTGCCAAATTTAATTCACGCATGCTCATATCAAGATTTTCTTTCATTTTTGAAAGTTTTTCTTCTAAATGACTTATCTTGTTAACAGCAGTTTGACGCTCAATTTCAAGAACGTGGCAAAGACCTCTGTTCTGGTCTTGACTAGAACTACACTAAAGATATATATATATATATATATATATATATATATATATATATATATATATATATATATATATATATATATATATACACTGCACTAATATATATATATATATATATATATATATATATATATATATAT
>NC_061161.1:17088693-17113693 GCF_022113875.1 Hydra vulgaris
AACAAATGTAAACCAAAAAAAAAAAAAAAATAATTAAAAAAAATAATTACTACTGACTTGACCATTTCAGTTTTTTATGAAAATACTTGTACTTTTACAAAAATTCTCCTCAATGGTTTTGCCGTCGACTGTAGAAGGTTAAAATACATAAAATTAAAAGTAAAAACGCTATAATTTATAGATTTTTAGCTCAAAAATTAGATTAATGAATAATTAGAATATTTAGAATGATTAGACACAATCCGGTCAAGTGGTACAAAAAAGTTAAAAAAGTCGTAGTTGTAATTAGCTGTTTGGATAATTGTTTTAATAAAGCTCAATTGTTAATGCTCCATTCATCACTTCCATTCATCACATCCATCTTCACAAGTCGTCACAAGCTTTCTATTTGAAATTTAGGATAATTAAAAAAAAGTTTATTTTAAAACATTTAAGTTTATTTAGTTATATTAAGTCGTATTTTAATATTTTTCATGTTCTAAATACTGGAGTAAATCCTCGCCATTTGTTTGCTTGTAATTATTTGGGAACACAACGCAAAAATTCTCAACAGATGTACATAACTTATCCATTTTCATTAGATCTTTTTTTAAATTAAAAAGGAATTGAGCAAATTGTGTTTCTAAATACAATTGTTTGGTATTCCAATATATATAAGCAGCTAATAAACGCACCAAGACATTTAAGCAGCTGAATTTCTTAAGGGGTTTTCCATAAATTTCATCACGCTTTGGGCGAGGGGTTAGTGAATTTGTGACGACTCATACGGAACTTGTTAATAAAGAGTTACGATGTTGTGACGGGGAGGGGAGGAGATTGTCAAAAACGGTCAAAAATTGCGTGATTTTATTAGTGGACGACCTCTAAAGCCTAAAAATGCTTCTCTGTACCCAATGGGACAATATTTTAACTCTACTAACTTTCAAATTTTTTACATATCGTGGGTCAGAGCTAAAAAAAAAAGGTTGTAACTGACATTTTTGCAAAACGGAGAAAATACTGTTTAAAATTTGAGATGTCTTGCATAAATCCATACGAATCCAAAATTGTCTAATATTTGGCACAAAAAAGAGTTACTAATGTTTGTTAGTTGCCTACAGGGGTTCCTCAAATATAGAACCTGAAGTTACAGGAAAAATTTTGAGTTCTGTACATAGAGAACAACATTTATACTACGATTGATAAGGAAAGATACAATAATCTTAAAGATGTTACCTGATACACCGCAAAAAGAGGGCTTATCGAGAATACCTGCATGCCAAACTTTATCAAAGGCTTTAGAAATGCCGAGAGAGATACAAGTCACTCTCCAGGAATCAAAAGATGAGATGGATGAACTGTTCAAACAAATTAGCATTTTTTATTAGGTTAGGTAACAAAATCTTAACCATGCATAAGCGGAGGAATAACAGATTTTCCTTTATTTTAGACACTGTTAAAGATTCACTTGAAGTTTTAGGAGCCTAATTTTTGAGATGAAATACGAGGTTTTATTATTGCTTAAAACCTTTTTACAATGGTTTCTAGCAATAGTAAACAGACGTCTGTTTTCTTGAGATTTGTTTTGGTGATAGATATAGAAGTAATAGTTGCAATTAGAAATGGCAGTGGAAATGAGAGGAAAACCATGGAGAAAAGTGGAGCTTGACTTGGAATTGTCGAAAGAGAATAAAAGATTTTATAAAAGATATAAAAAAGTAGCAAGATATTGGATAATTTATAGGATTAGTCATTATGGGATTAATATTCAATCAAATACATTACAGATATTTTAAAATTATCTTGAAGATAAACATTATATCGCGTAACAGTTTGGCTAGAATTTTTTTGGTGTTTTGGAAGTAGAATTTTTGGTGTAATAGTTAACTTGACCTGGAGCATGCTTTAAACTTGTATTTGTTCATACATATACTTAAGGAAAACGTTTTTTAAAATTTGCAAAGTGATTGTTCATTCAAAATAGGGTTGTTAATTTAAAATGGTCGTAAAATTCAATGTTACGAAAGAGAATGGTCATAGTTTTCAATGTTATGAGAGAAATTGACACTTTATTATTGTCTAATTTTATTTAATTTACAAACTTAATTATCATGTTTAAGGAACATAGTTTAAATTAACATTCATTAAAATCTAAAATTTTGTAAAAATGCCTATATTAATATTATAGTAAAAATATTTTACAATATAAAGTTTATAACTTGACAAAATATCCCTCCCCCTCCTCTCCCTTCTGTTATTAATTTTTACTTGTTACCAAAATACTCAGTAAACTTTAATATACTTTCATTATGCTAAACTTTGTAACACTTCAATATAAAAGAATTGAAAATTTAAAAAATCATGGTTTTCACTGTTTCGAGAGAAAATGAGAATTCAAACCTTGTAGTTAGGTTTAATGAATAGGGATTATTTATAGAAAGTGTCCTGGAATCGTTACAACGGTTACTATTTCACAATTTCAAAAATATATTCATAATTTAACAAAAAAAAAAATTGTTCATAGTACTATTCGATTGCAAAACAAGTGTTTCCTTATTGTTGCAATGGCAACATAGTTGTGTTTAGAAAGCAATTTTTAACAATATTTTTGTTTTAACTTCCGTGCAACAAATTATTTTTTTTTAATATAAAAATATACACAATTAATAATAAATATAAAATATTATTTATGTAATAAATAAAAAAAGTAAAAGAGATAGTATCATCGCTAAAGGTAGTTATAAGTATTAGCATATGAGTTTCACTGGATTGTAGATCCTCTAAAATTACCAAACCTTATAATCAAATTTTTATTCAATATGCAAAAATATTTGCTGCTATCAAATTTTTTTGCATGTTGAATTAAAATTGTCAAAAAAGTTTGATGATCTCTAAAAATGTTGCTACAACACATGAAGCTAAATTATTTCTAATTATTTAGTTATTAAACATGTTTCTATTCAGAGCTATTACTATATTCTCACATCGCCGGGGCAAGTTCCAATCAAACAAACTAAAAAAAAGTTAGCAAAAACATACGTGAGTTTATGCGCGTGGAACTATATTTGAAGATTAAAAGGCTGGGCCGTGTGAATCTTTACGTTTGTTTGGAGCTTTAGTATTTACAAACTCAACCTAAACCAGTTTTTTTTCTCCAAAAATATTTAAATCCTATTTTATTAAAATTAACCATAATTTCTTAACGAGTTTCCTGAACAACAATTTTGGTGTTCCAAAATAATAAAAAAAGATTAAGCTCATACGAAAGGGAAAAAGGGGCAAGGTGGCGAACGGGTAAGATGACTTTTAACAACATAACAAAAAAAAATTTAAAGTGGGGGAAAACAAAACTGTATTTATATTATGTATTTTTAAATACCAATTGGTTTTTTTAAATATTTTTTACTCATTAGTTTGTTTTTTGCGCATAAAAAAATACCACAGTTTCGGTTATTGCTAATGGATGTTGCCCTTCTGGTGTACCTTTTTAATAGATATTTTGTTTTGCGACGCGTGTTTATTTTGTGTTACTTTAGTTAGAATAGTTGATAGTTTTTAAAATTTTACAAAATTGGAGACAGAAAACGCAAAATGTCATCTTGCCCCGGTCAAGTGACCAGATAACAAATTTTCGAATTTTAGATTTTAAATTTATTAAAAATTTTACTCTTGCAAACTGAGAGCTCATGCAAAAAACTAATAATTTTAATTAAAAAAAAATACTGACAAAGTATCATTGCTTCATTTGCCAATTTGCCCGGTCTTCCCACGTCTTACACGTATATTATCAAGCCTATTTTTAAAAAAGCTACTCTAAATCAGTTAAATGTATTTTATATTATAAATAATATTTATTTAATATACATGATTTTAAACTAGCATTGTTAAATTTATAGATTGTGGGTAACGGGTTTTGAGCAAATATAATCGACAAATATTTACTGCAAATCATAAAAATAGTAAAATTAATTACTTAATGTTTAGATTTCTCTTACTATCAACAAAATTTAGGCTTTAATAAATAATTCATCAACGTTTCATTATGAAAATCATTTGTTAAATAGTTGAAGAAAAAAAGAATTATACTTATCGTTCATTTCTGCTAATTGTGATCCTGATTTCATTGCCTCCAGATGAAAGGTGTTTCTCTCAGATGTTACAGAATCCAGTTGATCGCGCTGGTTTTCTAGTTCTCTTTCATAAATAAGTTTTAACTCGTGAATTTCGTTTTGAAGAGAAGATACTTGAGTTAAAAAGACATTATTTTCTATTTTTTTGCACTGATCTCTCATACTGTTTACCTTTTCAATATAATTCTTGAATCGATCGCTCAGAGACAGTGCTTGAATTTTACTGAGACGACGTTGCGTTAAAAGGTCTGTAGTTTCAGACCTATTATTATCAGACATTTTGATAAAGTCTTTAATAAAACAGTTTTATTTTTGTTGCAAATACTTCAGATAAGTGTAGAATTGCTTTTTTTGGTAAAATAATAACAAAGTTTCAGCAAAAGCTAGCCAGATAATAACAAAGCAATGATATATTAATAATATAATCTAAAATTTTTTGCTCATACTTATTTCAATTTTAGCAAATGAATTAAACATACTTTCTACCTGTTTCATTATTTAATAGTATTACGCTGCGTAGCAACTAAGATCGAGATCGTTTATAATCATGTACAGTGACGTAAAAATTGTTTGATTGATTAACATTTAGCACACTTTTACATGATAAATAAATAATATTATATAGCAGTAGTGGGAGCATATTAAGAGCGCTGAGCTTAGAACGAAAGGGTCCCAGGTTGTTGCCTGCAATAACCATATGTACAACATTGGTTAGAAAGATTGTGTGTATTTATATATATACATTATATATAAATTATGTTGTTGTATTCTACAAATAAAGTGCTCAATGTTCTTAAAGAACAGAATAATAATAAATTAGTAAAAAAGGTTAATAACATAATTAAATTTTAAGTGGCTTTGGTGTTTAGCAACAATTATGATAAATTTCATATTCTCAACAACAAGAACATTAGCAACATCAACAACAACAACAACTACATCAGCAACAACAACAACAAAAACAACATCAGCAACAACAACAACAAAAACATCAGCAACAACAACGATAAAAACAACATCAGCAACAACAACAACATCAACAACAACAACAACAACAACAACAACAACAACAAAAACAATAAAAACAACAAAAACAAAAAAAATAAAAACAACAAAACAACAGCAACAACAACAACAAAAATAGCGACAACAAATGCACCAACAACATCAAGCTAATTATTTTTCTTTTATAATAATTTTTAACAATAATAATAATAATAACAGCTAAAACAACGAAAACAACAACAAGGACAACAACAAAAACAGCAACAACAACAACAATAGCAAGCTGTTTATTTTCCATTCATAATCATAAAAATTATGATTATGAAAGGAAAATAAACATTGAATATAAATGCCACATTTATATTCAAACCATGTGACTTTTAAAGATATAAAAGGTCTTTCACAATTAGAATAGGAAATAAAGTGCTATTCCTTTTTTTTATTTCCAAAATTTTAAGCTATCCTAAAGAAACTTTTATTAACATATGAGATAAAAAATTGTTTTGAAATCTTGGAAACAATTGTAACTCGAGCAAATTAAACGATAGTTAGCGGTTATTGTCTAACAACAGGTGAAATACGATTGTGCAGCAGCATTAGGTATGTACCCATGGCAAAACAAACCGAAAAAACATAATGATAATTTGTTAAATTATTTCAATCATTTACATTAATATTTTAGAGAAATATTAATGTAAATGATAGGAATAATGAGAAATAGAAAAATGAGAAATCTTTTACGCAACTACTAAGGTTACAAAAATGAGACTAAATATCACCAAGTACTTTAGCATTTAATATTTTTTAGGGAAATTGTAATGATGCATTAGTTTAAGAGTATAATGAGTCCAGTTTCAGGATGTGGTTCATGCTTACCTTCACATAAAAGAAACCTGTTTAGAAAAATGGCTTAACATTTAAGTATTTTTATTGTCAGAAATAATTTTCTCAGATATCTCCTTAGATAAGAACTATATTTTTATAGATTTTATATGTGATTATGAGAGCCTCTTATCTTATAGATTTTATAGATGTTACAATAAGAGTCACTTATCTTATAGATGAGTGGCTCCAAAAAAGAAATAAATTTTATGTCCTACTGTTGGTCATAAAATTACAAAAAAAAATAAACTACTACAACATCAACCAATCCGTCCATTATTAACCAGTTTTCTAGCATTCTTTTTTTGAGCTTCTATTCTAAAACTGCCAAACTTTGTTTGTGAGTCTTAGCACACTCATACCAAACAATGACACTATACTGGTAAGGTCCTTTTACTTATCCAGACCTTTAGATGATATCCCAAACTGGCTCTGCATCATGTGCAAAGTTAAAAAACAAGTTGAATATTAACTTGACAGTTTTACCATCTTGCAGGAACAATCTAGGAGCAATGAAAATCTTAAAGTCATATCTTTTATCTTTGCTATAATTAAGTATGAAATGATGTTTTTTCTTGATGTTTTTCTTCTTTTTGGAGGTTTGATTTACATTATGGATTTGTTTGTAAGTCCTTTAATAATATGATATAACATAGTGCAACGTAATGTAACCAGAGGTGATTCTGAGAATAAAATGAGTAAGGGGTGAATCCTTAAAAAGTACCAACTGGTTTCTATTTAAAAAAAAAAAGGTTCCTAAAACTAAAATTCACCCGACTGAATTTTGTGAAATACCCAACTACCCGTTGGTCAAATCAAAAAACCGACTATAACTTGAAAATCAACCTTTTTATTATTTATTTGGGGGTGGAGGGGACGGATGAGGTGGATCAACTCCCTTTCCTAAAATCGTTTCTGATTGTAACGCTCTCAAAATAAAAAAAGTTAGCATTTGATGCTGAATACACAGTAAAAATATTGCGTCAGTTAATTTTACTCTAAAATGACCATTATCATTTTTTTTTAAAGAATCTTCGTCGTAGTACCTGCAAAAATAGGACAGAAATTTATTAGCAAATAAGTTTTTTAAAAATTATTAGTGATATTGATGAGAAAAGTGTGTCAAAATTTTTAAACACTCTCTCGTCGAGACTTGTGACGAATACCGTCCGTTCCTGTTTTTTTTAACAACCTTCCTTTTTTTGAATTAACAACCTTGATTTTTATTTTGCTTCAAGAGATTTTTAATGCTCTTCCGAGGTAATTTGTGATAAGACCGTAAACTGTTTTTGCAGAGCGCTTCGGAAGACTATTTAATTAGGATGCTTACGCCTATTTTTTTTACTAAGGACGCAAATTTGGCCAGAGCTGGCATCGAAACTCAGATCTAGTAATTCTGAACCTATCGCTCTAACCACTGCTTCAATCGTCACAAAAAACTATTAATATATAGTGATCTTCACAGTCAACCCAAAGTTTTCTTTCCTTAGCTCATTTTAAATTGGGTTAAATTCTGAAAAACTTGTGGGGGACTAAACTTTGAGCTAAAGTTATCAGGTCAAATTTTGATTTTTATATCCCGATTAACATGGACCCGGTGGTACGCCATAAGAAAAACATTTTGTATCTTAACATATTTTAAAATCTATTTAATAGTAACACTATGAAACATTTGGTTGATATAATTTCAAGGGTGTAGGAAATTAAGAACTCCAGACAAACACATAAACGCCGATAATTGAATAAAATTTAGTTGTTAATTAGTTGTTAATATATCAAAATAAAAGATGTACTGACAAAAACACAATATTTTTTTTAATTTTTTGTTCAATTGTCTATTTGGTTTAATTTTATTTTTTAAATTATTGCTATCAGAAATAGTGTCATATCTAATAAAATAATAAAGATATCATTTCATATCTAAAAAAATGTTGTAAACGCCACTATTGTAAACATTGAATTCTTTAATAGAAATGTATTGTCTCCACCAATTTGATATTGAACATTTTACCAATTAAATAACATCAATTTTCAAAAATCATATTATATATGTTCTGATCAATTCACTCCCCCTATAGGTTGGAATTGTCCGTTTACTGTATTTTTTTCGTTCACATATGCTGATGTATTTTTCGATGTTATAATATTGAGATGGCTTGTCAAATTTCTGGTGTCCAACAAAAAACTTTTTAGTAAAAAAATGTTACAATTAATATCTTTTATAGGATGAGAAACAATGATATCTCTAAAATAACTGCAATGATCATTATTTATGTAGAAGCCTTCAGCGTGGCGTGCAATAACTCCTAAAATTAAACTAAAAATTACCAAAGAAATGTATTATAAAGTGTATATTTCAAAATTAACGTTAAGTTATTATACACAATTTGAAAAAATATTAGTTAAAAACTCTGAAAAAAGCAATTAATTTGAAACAGGAAAGAAGAGAGAGGAAATGGCAAAAGAAATGAAAAATATTTTTTTGGAAAGACTTCTTGTGTCGTACCTGCAAAATTACAAATGAATTATTTTTTTGAAACCTTTTGAATGCAGTCTAGGAGGTTTTTTTGTATATTTTGAAGTTGTTAAAGGTCGTTTTAATTAAAAAACACCCCTTTTTCCATTTCCAGAAGAACACTAAGATGAACAACAGTTACCAAATTTAAATTATATTATAAAATTTATGATATAAGTTTTTAAAATAAACAAAGTAAACTGAGGTAAGAGTAATTTAAAAATAATTAGCTATATTTTTAATTAATTTAATCAAAAATAATTTTATTGTTTTTATGACTAAATTTAGTTATCAATAAATTTATTGTACCTTGATTAAATTTAATTTATAGGGTCAATATTACATATATAAAAATAAAATGGTTAGTTTTTCAAGCACTTACGTGTTTTGTTGCACATTCAATTTACCTATGAAATTTACAAAAACAAATTTGGTCTTTATACTTAGTAATAATAAAGACCAAACTATATACGTTATCGGGCAATACGATAAAATTTTTTCGAACAGTTTTAGTTATTCGTTCGAATCAGTGACTCTAAAAGACTATTTTTATTTACAAACTCTTTTTGATTCAGTGAATTTTGAAAAAACTTTAACTTTTAGCTTTTTATTCTTTGAGGGATGCTTGAGGGGATGCTTTAGGAGTAGCTTGAAGTCCTGACAGCTTTTGCTTAACATTCTTAAATTAATGTACTTAAGAATAACAGTTTCATTTGATTTAAAAAGGTAGCATTTGTCAACTTGTTTTCTATTTGAAATAAGAACTTTACTTAAATACAAACATTTAGAAGGATATTTAAAGGTTCTTTTTGCATATTTAAACTAAAAACCATTTACAGTATTCAATTATGTCGCATAGCCACAAATCGTGGGAAATCAAACGTTAAAAAATTTAAATGGATTTCATGGTTTAACAGACAATAAAGTTGCCTTTTCCTAATTCTTGAAAAAAGCTCTAAAAAAACATGAATAAATAATAATAAAATAAAAAAAACACAAATGCAAAAAAAATAAAATAATACAACATTTAAATTAAATCATATTTCGCTAATTGGGAAATCAAAGTAATTTTTTTCGAAGTTACCAAAAAGTGCTAAATTTTCTATATTTTTCTTCTGCGAGTACTTCTATCAGACGATCTTAAAGTATGCTATCAAGTCGAATTAGCAGCAGCAAGAGTCAACAGTAAACTAGGTAGACTAAAGAAAATATTTAGAAGTTGTGGACTCTTTTTGTGGAAAGTACTCTACAAAACCTATACAAGACCCCAGTTAGAATTCGCTACCCAGGCTTGTTCACCACACAAGAAAAAAGACATTGCTTTTCTAGAGTAAGTACAGCATAAAGCAACTAAAACAATCAAGGAAATAAAGTACTTGGCATATGAAGAAAGACTCCTGCTTATCTACACTTAAAGAAAGGAGAATTCGAGGTAATCTGATTCAACAGTTTAAACTTCTAAAAGGTATTGATCAAATCATTTTTGAGAACCCTCGAGTTTACGCACCATTGATTTCTAAATACGATTTGCGTGGACATTATCTTTGAATTAAACGTCAAATGGTAAAAAACTCCAAAGAAAGATTAAATTTCTTCACTAATTGCATCGTCAATTTAAGGAATACGTTACCTTTAGACGCCGTAAGTACTGAATTAGTCAACTCGTTCAAAGATAGTGTTTACAAATTAAAATTCAATGTAGATGAATGATTGGATACACAAGTGTCTTTTCTTTCAGCACGGAAGTGCCTGGTGTAGCACTTTTTCATCAAAATATACAAATGTAATAAATGCATAGATAATTGATTTCTGAAATACATAAACTCAAAACTCAAACTCAAAAATCTATACGAAATTTAAAAATGATGCAGAATGCATTTAACAAAATGTTTCATAAGTTGATGAATTTTAAACAAACATAAACAAAATAGTATTGAAGCTTTTAATTATTTTTTTAAAGTTTTAAATGGTTTTGATTCTCAATACACCACAGAGAAGCAGATTAGGTTAAAAAGAAAAAAAAAGTTTCATCAATTTTTAACTTAAAATGTTAATGTAATGTTAAAGTAAACTATTTTTTGTTAAGAAATCAACATAAGAAAATTCTACAATATATTTATTGTAATATCAAAGTATATATATTTTAGCATAAAATACGTGAATATATAAGAATTATAATCATAATACTTTAAAAAAGTAAGGTATCTTAATTGTTAGTTTAACCTTATTTGTAATCAATTTTTAAATTTCAATAATAATGATCTTACACTACATAAGCGTAAGTAAATAAAAATGTGTTTTCTTATATTTTATTTTTAAAAAACTGCTTTTTTATGATTAACAATTTAAAAATGTAATTTTAAATTCAACTATGAACTTATGCACTAGCCAAATAAAGATTCCAGGTTTTTCCAAGCTCAATTTTGGTTTAAACAAACTATTAACTTGTATTCAAAATAAGATCAAAAATTGGAACACTTTCTGTTGTTCGACACATTTAAAAGCCATTTTTTTTGTTGTTAACGTTTTCTTTTATTTATATACAAAGTTGACATTTACAAAAAAAAATTGTTCGCTTTATATAGCGTATAATACAACTTGTGACTCTTGTCGATAATTAATAAAAAACGTTATAATAATAGAAAATCACAACTTGTGACTTTTGACAATAATTAGCACGCTAATTATTAATGACACACAACACTTTCTTACTCCTTAAAAAGATATTTTAAATTGAGTAATACATAGTTTCATTAAATACAACGCCCCTCTTTTTTTCGAAAAACAGTAGTATTTTTCGGACGTGTATGTAAAAAACATATTTTCCTAAAATAGTCGCATTAATACGTTTTGACATTTGGTTATACAGTCGACTCTCGATATCTCGAACACTAAGGGGACTGGAAAAAAAGTTCGAGATATCGAGAGTTCGAGATATCAAGAAAAGGGTTGAAAATAAATAAAATTGCCCGACTTTCATTAAAACAAGTTATTTTTCTGACAAAAATCATTAACAACAAAAACTATAACTTTTGAAAAAAATCTGTTATCTGATGTTGCTTTAAACTATCCATCTTTTCCATCTTCATTAAATCCTCAAGTTTTAGTGCTAGGGATTGTATTTCATTTTGCAACGAACCACGTTTTTTGACTTCTTTTTGCAACGAACCACGTGTATATGGCCTTGTCTACATTTTTGAAATTACCACAAAGTTTCTTCCGTTTAGATTTTTTACCATTTTTTTTCAGTGAGGTTAATAACTTGGTTTTATTTTTAATCCAGGTTGATAATGTGTTCTTTGGGACTCCATACTTTTTGGCAACCTCTTTGTTAGACATCCCTGTCTCTAGGTCTTTTAATGCCTTGCATTTTTCTATTATAGATTTGTTCGTGAGTTTTCGTTTAACGAGCGGCATGTTGTTGCGTTTGACAAAAAGAATAAATTAATATATTAAAGCAAAACTTTTCAGAAATTCGATTCTTAAAAAAAATCGAATTTAAAAATCGAATTAAATTTTTTTTTTTTTGAAAATTGGAATTTAAAAAAAATTAAATTTTATTAAAACATTTTTGAAAATAAAAATGTTGAAAAGTTCGAGATAACGAACGAGATAAATAGAAAGCCTCGACAAACTGATCCGAAATGCAAATTTGCACCGCACAGCAAAAATATCACGACTTAACAATCTGAGAGATCAGATTAACTATCTTTTTATTTGACTGGATCCTTATTGATCAAGCTTTTCTTTTTTATCTTTTCTTTTGCTACTTTTTTGCTACTACTAAAGCTATTTTGAGACTGAACTTGTTAGTATCTTAAAATGTAAAAAAATATTTAATATTTTATTAAATCAATTTTATTTATTATATATATAAAATTCAAAATAATTATTGTTTAACTATTTTTATTACAAGTAATTACCTATTTTAGTTGCTGTTTCACCAACAAACTCGTCATCAAAACTAAATATGGAATTTAAATCAAACAGTGGTATCATTTTTTTGATATTAGATTTTGATAAGATATAACCTACGCCAGAACAATAAGAATCATAGTAGCCATTTTGGTACACTATTTTGTATGGATCTGTTTTCTTTACGTCTGCATTTTCTATTTTATACCCAAAATAGGCATTTTCTATATTATTATTTTTAACAAATGTTAATAAGTTATTTATATTCAAGTAAATATCATCATGGCCTTTAAATACAAATTCATATTTAACATTATAATTGGTCCATATTAATCCAATGATCACCTTTTTTGTTAAAGTAGAAGTTTCTTCAAACAAGTCAACAAAAATTATATCATTCCATATCTTTGCTTCTTCAGCTACGTTTATTACTTCTTCTGAGTCAATTGTCCTTCCAACAACAAAAATTATAAGATACTTTTCCTTAGTATTCCAGTACGGTGATTTCGCCCATGTCTTTCGTATTGTATTTCTTCTGTTTAAGAAACTTGCATGTGAGTTTATAATTACAACGGCTGTATATACTGTATTACAGTCTTTCTTAATGCTTTCAAAAACTATATGAGAAAGGTAACGCTTATGATTATCATTGTTGATATTTTCTTCGGCATTTTTTAGCAAGTAGGTTGTTGGCAAAGATTTTTTAGATGAATCTTCATTAGTATCTACTGAATAAACGCTCGATTCTGAGTGCTTCTTAGTCTTTAGGTTTATCATCATCAGTTCAATAACGGTAATTAGTACTGCCAAGATAATTAAACTTGCTACGAAGTATCTAAGCACAGATTGCTTGAATAATTTAGTACATGTTTTTGCCTCCTTGTTGTTTGAACCCTTTGAATTAAAATAAAGTACAATATATTATATTGCCTTCTTTTAAAATAAATTTATTATGATTTTATTATAATGTAATACAGTTATAAATATAATTAAGAGAACTTAGGTCTAAAAATTAATGGGTGTGTAGTTTAATAGGTCAGAACTGTGTGCAACACAGTTCTGACCTATTACACTACACACCCATAATTAAAAATAATTAAGTAAATAAATAAAAGAGAATGAGATTATCTAAGATATTTAGAAATAACTTAATTCATTGTCAATAGTAAGAAATTTTTGTTTAAGTTTTATTTTAAATGTATGAAAAGAAGTAGTAGTTTTGATGTCGTTATTAAGTTTAGAATTCCATAATTTGGGTCCTCTATTTGCAATAGAGAATTTGGTGGCCGTATAATAGATTTTGGGTTGAATGTAGTTCTGATTTGAAAATCTAGTAGAGTAAAAATGATTTATTTTGTTAAAAAAAGTATTAAATATTACAGGTGTCATTTTATTATCAATTTTGTACATAAAAGTAAGTATCTGATAATTGTTTAGTTGATAAACATTGAGTATATTTAGTTTATTAAATAAACCTTTAGAGTGCGTAAAACTATTTACGTTTGAAATAGTTCGTACAGCATGTTTTTGTCTACTGAGTAATTTTTTTATTTTGGTTGCGTTGGTGGTTTACCAAGCAATATTTCCATAATTAAGGTAGCTGTGAATAAAAGAAAAGTATATGTTTTGTTAAACAGTTTTGGTTTAAAAACCTTTTAGCTTTATATAATAAGCCAATATTTTTTGATATTTTGTTTTCTATTGTACTTTGATATTTTGTTTTCTATTGTACTTGATATTTTGTTTTCTATTGTACTTATGTGTTCGCGCCATGAAAGATTTTCGTTAAGAAATACTCCTAAGAACGCGCACGAGTGCTCTCTTTTTATATTAGAATTATTAATACATAGATAGGTAAGTTTTAATGGAATATTTTTTTTTTTGTGGAGTGTATGAAAAAGAGTGTATTTGGTTTTACTTATATTAAAGGATATTTTATTCTACTTAAACCATTCAGTTAAACTTGTGAGTTCCTTATTGACTGTTTCAAATAAGAAGTCGATGTTACTATTAGAGTAAAACAAGTTTGTTTAAAACAATTTATGAATTCTGAAATTGTAATACGAAGGTACCCAGCCTGCACAACTCAGAAAAAAGTTAGGCTTGGTTTCTGTTAAATGTTTAAAACCTTCTAAAATAAAAATAATAACACGTGACAAGAAAGGTTTCCATTCCTAGAAATTAACTATTACCATATACCAAAAACGCCAGTTAAATTTTACTGGTTCCACCGTTGGATCCACTGTAACGGTTGGATCCACCCTAACAGACATGTAGGAGTAAATTATACTAAATTTCCGCGCAGAATGTGAAACGAGTGATAAAAGCACGCGACATTCAAATTTGATTTTAAAACACTAATAAAAAAAATACTAAAAAAAAGCACTGTTAAACTCGAGTAAAACTGCCCGCGAAAAAGACGTGGTTTACGAGTAGATCGTGACAAACACGTGTCTATACTGATTTTAATTCCAAAAGTGAAACTACATGTGCCGGCTAGGTACTTTATTTTAGTTATCTGCAAGTCCTGAAAATTTTGTATTTGATGAAGAAGCTCAATATTTTGGGTACTATCAAGTCCTGAAAGTCTTACATTTGATGAAAAAGCTAAATATTATTAAACTATAATAAGAACATCTCTTGACAATCAGTTTTTATTATTATTAAGTTTAATGCGAACCATGAATCACTAAAAGCATTTCTTGGCTGATTTGGCAAAATACTTTTGACGAACGAATGACGCTTTCTAAGTGAATTCTAAAAGGTGGTATGATTTGACTTACATTAACATTTTCTTTAAAATATGCTGTCTTTTTAAAAAAGATGGTATATATAATTTAATATTGATTGTACTTGAATGATGTGAAATAGTAAACCCCAGAGCCAACAACTTATAGGGACCCAGAGGGCAATAGCCCCCCTCACACCCAACTTTTTTTCTTAAGAATTTTTTTAAACAAAAAAAAAAAAATTAGATATTGAAGAAATTGGTAGTTGTGTCCCTTGAATTGTCGTCGACCAGTGTTGTCTGCCCTGAACCCATGATCGACTATAAATAAATAATTATTTCTTAGTTCTTCATTAAAGAAACTTTAGTTTCTTTAATGAAGAACTAAGAAAAAAAAGTTTTTCAAAGTCTTGATTCTTAATTTTTTAACAATTTTTTTGTCAAAAATTTCTGATAAAAAAACAAAAAAAAAAAAAAATTTTACAACGGGTTTTTTGAAAAACCCATTTGTAAAGCTGATTTATGAAAGTTATAGTTCCTGACAAAGAAATATCTAAAAAATCCTTTATAAGTTACATACAAGTTTTATACGTGTTTATGAATAAAGAATAAAGAACTCTGTTTATCATTCCACAAAAATAGTAATAATAATAATAAAAAACAATTAAATAAAACAGTTAATTTTTTAAATTCTTTTTTTTTTAAAAATATTTTACTTTCTTCTTTTCTTTGTGGTAATATACCATGCAGGATATATTGATAGATATAGATACCTGGCATATCTATTTGTTATTTTAGGTACTCAAGAAGACCTAACGGTCTTATCACAGAGCACTGCGGAAGTGGATTTAACCAGGGTGTTGACGCTTCCTTTTTTACCGAGACGCAAAAATATGTCCAGAGCTTGTTTCGAACCTGGACCTACTGCTTATAAAGCAAGCGCTCTAACCACTGTGCCACGGCCGCACAAAATAATATCAAATATCAGGCCGCAGATAAAAATATCAAGCCGGAGATAAAAATATCAGGCCGGAAATAAAAGTTTTATATCATACATATCTCTATTGATAATAGAGATATGTATGATGTAAACTTTAAATATTTCAAAATTAAAAAAATGTTTTAAAAATTAAAAAAAAAAAAAAAATTCGTTCAGCTCTTCCTACTCTACATCCTAAACTTTCAGATCATTTAACTGTAGTTTAAAGAACACAAATAAAAAATACGTTAAAGAAGCGTAACAACATTAACCTAAGAGTTTTAACTTCAATTTATAGAATTACTAAATAAAAATAATTGAGAACGTTATTTGAAGTTTAAATTTATAAATAATTTGCAACTTTAAAACATTACCTGGAACAACATCTCAAACACTTCTATTAAAAACAAATGAATGTTATTTCTTTAATTTATTAAAGTAATTGCCATCCTTTTTTTTTTTTTATTTAGCATTAAAAACGCATAAATAAGTAAATTTAAATTCAAATAAACGCAAATGCATTTGAACAATATAACTGATGAATATACACAGGTATAGAAATATAGAAACAAGACGAACAAATCAATATATAAATAATTGACTTGTATTAAATTTATTCGGATTTAAATAATTAACTTCGCAGTGCATATGCAAAGCTGAGTGGTTTCATTAGTTATTATTACATTATTATATGTTATTAGGCAAATCAAAAGTTATTAGGGCGCTATCATAGGTTATTATGCCGTTATCATAGGTTATTACGCCGTTATCACAAAGTTAATAGGAAATCGCGTACAGAATGTTAAAGAAAATAAATAAAAAAAATCAAAAATAAAGAGTTTAGAATGCGAGATTAAAATAAACGTTCAAATATTTTGTCATTTATAATTGAGAAATTATAAATTTATTATTAAAGCAAATTTTAAGAAATAAAAAAAGGAAAAAAAAAAAAAAAAAAAAACACATAAAAACAAAAACATAAATATTGTAAAAAAGCTATCTATAAGCATCAGAATATACTTTTCATATATTATTGAATAATTGTTAGCTTATTTCACACAATCTCAGATGCAGTATACCATTCATTAATAATCTCAATTTAATTCAATGCTTTTTAAGATTTTCAAATATCTTTAAGGTGATATAAATTCATTTATATCACCTTAAAATACTTTACATGGGTTCTCTATGTTACATTTTTGTCTAGCGTAACGCGAAAATGTTTTAGAAAAGCTTCTTTTTTAAAGAACAATTGTCAATACAATGTTTTGGAAATTATAAAAAAGTAAAGTAATATTGCTTCATTCATGATAGCCATTGTAAAAAGTAAATTTTGTTTTAGTTAAATTTAGTGACAATTCGTTTGCTTTAAACCATTCCGTAAGACATCGGAAATCTATATTTATTGATTTAAACACCATTTTTATCATAATGAGCATGTATAATAATATATAATTATAAAATAATATATAATAGAAATAAGAGAGGTTGTAATATAAGGCCGGGTGAGTAAAAATGAGCAATTGCTTTTACTCAGTTATCGGTCAGTTTTACGTTAATAAAAACTTCAACAATTTTGCTCAAATTTTTATTCACGTAAATGTTTTCTTATGGAACCCTGCAAATTATATTCATATTGACAATTTTTCCAAAGCTATTAGAAATAAATTGCTGTCTATTCTTCAAAGCATTATTATATAAGAACTATTTTGATCAGTTTCAGTTAAATTACAATCTTTTTAGTGGAATCCCTATTCGATAAAATTTTTTTGCCGAGAAGACTGGTACGTCTTTTTTAGTCAAATCTCGCAAACTCAACGGAATGCATGCGTTGAGGCTGCGAAGCCATTATTTAACAGATGCAAGTCAAGTGAAAAAGAAGAAGTTGAATTACCTGACAAGAGAAAGCAGCGGCGTCTAATTATAAAGCAGCAGCGTCTAATTATAAAAATACTGTTTTTGTGAAAGAAAGATAAAAAACTTCTTATATATTTACTTTTTATCGTTGAAAAAATAAGTTTATTAATGAAAATAATATAGTACTTTTACGGTTAATTTACTTTCCTCAGCTACCACAAGATCAAGCACCACGGAAATAAATCTACAAGCCTCGTAGATTTATTTCCGTGGTGTTTGATCCCGAGTTAACCGGTTTCGTAAAAATTTATTTACCTCGTAGCGGGAGACTGAATAAGCCAAATTTCATAAGTACAAAGTGGAATAAATGCAAAGCATTGCAAAAACTGGCATAAGTGCAAACTGGCATAATAATCGATTTAACCAAACCATTTGATACAGTTGACCACGAGATCCTCCTACACAAACTAGAGATATATGGAGTAGCAAACAACAATCTAAAATGGTTCAGAAATTACTTAAATAACAGGAAACAAGGAGTGTCGTACAACTCAGCATGTACAAGGTTACAAACAATTTGTTGTGGTGTACCCCACGGCTTCATTCTTGGTTCTTTACTATTTTAACTCTATGTGAACGATATTTACTTAACTTCAAACATTCTTAACTTTACTCTTTTTGCAGATGATACGAATATTTTCTTTACTCGGTCTCTTTCTATATTAATGTAGTTGATCATAAGCTGGGGAAGCTGAGGTAGTAAATTAACAGAGTTAGATAATTTGTGAAATAAAAGATACTTGGTTTTAAGGATGTTTAAGGAAAGTTTATTAGCTTTGAACCACTCGTTTAAGTTTTGCTGCTCGTGATTAACTGAAGAAAATATTGTTTTTTATATTTGAGTATTGGATGAAAATCTTGTGAATAATTTTTCAGGAAAATCTTAGTTGGAGGAATCATATTTTGCACATTGAAAATAAAATCTCCAAGTCAATCGGCATTATGCATAGAATAAAACACCTTCTAAATAAAACTTGCTTAAAAAATATATATTATTCGTTCATTCACAGTTATATCAACTATTGCAATATCGTTTGGGCAAGCTCTTACTTCACATACTCTTTAGTACTAAAAAAAATATCTGTAAAACAAAAGCAAACGTGTCGAATTATATGGAATGCTAACAGATATACCCATGCCAAACCATTACTCAGGGAAATTGAAGCTCTAAGTATTTATGAGCTGAACCTTCTCCAAAATGTATTACTTATGTTTCAATCACAAAACAATTTACTACCAAAATACTTTGAAAATCAATTTTCCACCATTGATCACAAATAGCCAACAAAGTACTCTTTTCAAAACTTTAACATTCCGAAGACTTTACTTAAAATAACTGACTTCTCTACCTTATCTCGAGGACCACGGCTATGGAATTCGATCCTTAAAGAAGAAATAAAAAACATAAAGTCATCAAATCTCTTTAAAGCAGCTGTCAAACAGCACCTATTTAACTTAAGTGACGTAAACATACTCTCCTATTTTTAAAGATCAAATTAATAATAACTAACTAAAACGATTTTATCCCTTTTGGATGACCACAAACGATGATTTTAACACAATACAAATAGTTTTTCATTTCTATACTCATCTATCAGATCGTTACGTACAAGGCTTTGTTTTTTACGTACAAGGCTAAGTATTTGCTTTATTTCTACTTATGATTTTTTAATTTCACATTAAGCTCACGTGAAACTTATTGCAAAGTCGCAAATAAGAGGGGCTTGATGATAAGAATGCAGTCTTCTACTTGCTCCTGTCATTATTTTAATTTTTATCTTATTTATAAATGTATACATGAATTAAAGTTAATTGTATGTAAAATATATAGTGACGAAATAAATTATAAAAAAAAGTGCGAATCGGCATAAGAGCGCCGAATAATTTTGCAAACATTCGAACTGGCATAAGCTCGAACTGTCATAAGTGAATAATTTCCAAAAACTGGGATAAGTGCGAACTGGTATAAGTGCGCCGAAGAAAATTGCAAATGTTAACATGATTGCAAATTGCCATTTCGCACTTATGCCAATTCACACTTATGCCAATGTTTGTAAATTTATTCAGCGCACTTATGCCAGTTCGCACTTATGCCAATTCGCATTTATGCCAATGTTTGGAAATTTGTTTGGTTCACATATAATAATTCACACTTATGCTAGTTCGCACTTACAAAATTCGCGCTTATTCAGTCGTCCCCCTTGAGGCTTAAGGGGGACGTAAAAATTTATTTATCTCGTAAAATTTATTTACCTCAATAAATTTTTACCAAACCGGGTAATTTGCAGTCAAGTACCGGGTGCAATGAAAAACCGGTACACCGGTTAATAAAAATTTATTAAATAAATTTAATAAATTTTTATTAACAAAAAATTAATTAAAAATCAAAAAAAATTTTATTAATCTTAAAAATTCATTTATAAATGAATTTTTAAGAATTAAGAATAAAAATTCATTTATAAATGAATTTTTAAGAAACCGGTTAACTCGCAAATTCTGCGTAACTCATTAATGCTGATTCACTTGCTTTAAAGTTTGAAAATGGTGGATGTCGCAGTGCGCTCGGGTTTTAATTTTGATAACTGTTTAAGGTAAATCTTAAGTTTACCAACTAAATAATGTAAAGAATTTACCTTTCATTTATTGTCTCGCAGAAATAGGCCTCGGAAAATATAAATTTTAGTCAAAATTAGAATAATTTGTAAATAAATAAATAATTATAGTATTATATAAATGTAAACAATAATCAGTTTAGATGTACACACTTGAGCTGTATTGAATCTTAACTACGTAGAATTAAGACTATGACCACCGATTACACTAAATAGTGTTCAGAAACTAAAATATTTATCGATGCTGTTTTTAAAAAGGTTTAAGTTATCTTTTCTATTTTCCATTGGGAAAGAGAATTCCAATCGTTTGTAACTCTGTTTGTGACGAATCGGTTAATTGTCTGCGTATTCTACAATTCTTACTTCTACTTAATCGTACTATTTCAAAATTTAATGGAGGGTAGTGAAAATTAACGATATCTTTTCCTTTTTAAATCTTATACATTTGAATCAGATCACCTCTTCTTCTTTTAACATGAAAGTTGGCAATCTTTAATCTTTTTTCATACAATTTCCCCCTTAAAGATTTGATTCTTTTGATTCATTCAAGATTGTCAATGTCCTTCTTCCAAAATGAACTTCAAACTGTTGCTCCATATTCTAAATGAGGATGCACTAACAATTTTTCAGTAAATTTAATAAAAATTCATCTAAATACTCAAAAGAGTTTTTGATCATGTCTAATTTTCTGTTTGCTTTGCCTATTGCTAAATTAATATGATATTTCCAATCTAGATTCTTCGAAGTGAAATTCTCAAGATCTTTTTCTATTGTTGTTTCTGTTAAAACAGAGTTGTTCAACTTATATTCATTTCTAGGATTCTTTTTACTGATATACATGACTTTACATTTTGATTCATTAAATTTAATAAACCAATCTTCAGACCATTTTACTAACATGTTAATGTCCTCTTGTAATAATTTATCATCACCATAACAATGATTGGTTGAAATAATTTCTGCATTGTCTAGGTATGTGGATTGAAAATTTTAAATTGATCAAAGGTTAGATTGTTATATATCATTAGAAAGTGCTTCAATACAGTATTTCAAAGGTGAAAAAATTATTAAAATCGGACTATTGTACAAAAAGTTATGACGTTTTTAGTCGCAAATTTTTGATATATGGATTTGTTGAAGAAACTGTGGTCAAAATTTAATTTTTCTTTACTTAAATTGTTATAACTTTGTCAATTCTTGTCTAAATACCTATAACTTAGTATCAAAAGATAGGTGTACCTGTGGGCTACAAATTTATAACATCATCCACCTATTAAGCGTTTCCTGGGGGCTAGAAGGGGTGCCGAACCACCACCTTTACCCTAAAAATAAGCATATTTCTTTCAATAAAAAGTGTTTTTTTTCAACTAACGGTTATTTTTTTTATACAAAAAATTGCTATAATTTTATTCCAGACCATCAATGATTGATGTTTATTAAAGTTGGTGGTGGATATGGTGGTGATGGTTTAACACACCCTAATTTCAAAAATATTAAATTCTCTAATTATAAATAAATAAATATTTCTATATTTAATAAAATAAGGGAAACTAGTATACAGTATAAAAAACATAAAATTTTTTTAGCTACAAGAAATTTATTTATTGGTGGTGTGCTTATTGACTTGTGGGAGGGGCGTGTGCCCCCCCCCCCCCAACCTAAAAAAATAAATAAGTAAAATAAATAAATCTTTATAATAACAATTATAATTATTTTAAAATAAGTTAACAATTTAAAACCTGAATTAGGCTTTTTGCACCAAGTATAACCTACAAGCTAAAGATAAAGACCACAACTGAGCCTACTTTTGAAAAAAAAGTCTTTCCGCTGCTATTCGTAAATTTTGGTTAAGTTGAGAAGTTTGAAGGGTGGTAATGGTTACCCACAACCTACAATAAAAAGATGTTGAATTCTTAAAAATAAATTAGTATATTTCATTTTTTGATATTTCATTAAATATATTTTATTTCATTACCAAATATATCAGTGTTGTATCCTATAAAAAAATGTAACAATCAATTTTATATTGTTCTGTATTAAAACATTTTAGATATCCTAAATTTAAATAGTTGTCTTAGCTTTTAGTAAATAATTAAAATAGTCAATTTCATAAATGGAACACTATAATAATCATTTGTAACAATAGACACCACGTGAAGATAAGCCAGAGCTGCCTATCAAAATATTTTGCAAGTCACAACACTTGTGCAAAGGTCATTCCAAGTCAAATACTTTTATTCTTCTCTAAAAACATTTATAAAAAAAAGTAAAACAAAAACATATGGTTTAATACCAGGCATACCTGACTTGATATGACTACTTCTTCAAGTTATATTACTTACAATACCTTTATACAAGTTTTATCATTTGTCGTATCTGTTTTGTAAGTTTTATCACTTGCAGTATCTATTTTTAAAGCTTCATTACAAGTAATATCATAAGCTGTTACATATTACACTTCAAAAAAAAATCAACTCTCCTAGTCCAACATCAGCGGAAGCTGATATTTTTTCATGTTGTAGTCAACAGCTTCAGTATCAGTATTACCTTTATTCCAGTAAGAAATTGTGCAAACTTTGTCTTGTTTTGTTTTATCAAGTTTTTCTTCTCTACCATCATACATGACATACTTCGAATACTTACTATTGTACCATTCATGGCAAAGTTTTTGCCCAACAATTCTATCTGACATTACATTATCTTAGTCATGACGTTATTTGATAGACAATGTATTTAAACACTTTATTTCATTGTAAAAGAGTTCAAGCAACTGTTATTTTAACTTTCTTTTGTCTTTTTCATCCATTTTTTGGCATTTGCATACATGTTTTTTTGAAATATCTGCTCATATATCATTATGCTTCATTTGATTTATCATCTCTTTTTATGGGTTTCTGAATAGACCACATAACTATATTTTTATGGGTTTCTGAATCGACCACATAACTACATTTTTATGGGTTTCTGAATCGACCACATAACTATATTTTCTCTAGATAATTGATCTAAACTTTCTAGGTAATTTAATTTGTATGAAACATAACAAACTGTTGCATTAGGTGATCTTTCTTCAGCCTCACTAAACATTCCCATTAACTCTTCACTATTTATATCGTGCTGCCTTGCGCATGCTACTTCCTCCTTGAGAGTCTGGTTAATAGAAAGCAAGAAATATCTCTTACATTGATGAGTTATGACGTCTCCTACTGCAATAAGACAAGCAAAAGTCATATTAATAAAGTGTTCATCAATCAAACAAAACATTTTTTATTGGATCTAAAATATTTGGTTCAAGGTCATTTTAAAAAGTGAACCTGGATTTGATTTAGAATCTGCAATTTTTAGTAAAATATTTTTTAATACCAGGATTCCACTATAATGGTCAAAATTTGCCTCCTCAACAGTCACACAAAATTTTGTCATCCAGGCTGGAAACTGGATGACAAAGTTTTATGTGACTTTGAGGAGGTGGTTTTCCAAATAATGCAAGCACACATTTTTGCTTTAGAGCTGTTTTGTTACAAATACTGCTCTAAGAACTTTTTGTATTGTTCTGCATATTACTGTTCCAATGGTTAAAAAATGCTCAAACTCATTAAATGTTTTATAAAAATAAAACAAGTATGAAAATAAATATGAAGACGATTTCCTCGATACCTTGGAATGATACCTTGTGGTAGTTTTTGATCATCTGAAAACTAATGAATCTTTTTGAATCACCTTTGCCATGTTTAAACCTCAACTTGTTCATAGCCAAAACTATTTTAAATGCCATACAATCATACCCAGCCATGAGGTAGCAATTATATCAAGAGCGTGTAAATGGCAGTTTAGCTCATTCAAACTTTCCCCTTAAATGTCACACAGTTTGCTTATGGTAAGATGGTTAATTGCAACTTTGGCTGACATTGCGTTTGATATATTTGAGATGATTGATTGATCACTATCATTAAAAGATGCTAAATGAAAATCTAAATAAAAGTTAGATGATCAACTGCTTTACATATATGCAAGCAAATATTCGTAACTAGCTATAAGCATTTTATTTGCCTTAATATTATGTACAACTTTAACTTATTTTAGCTTTTAAAGTTCTAAAATTTTCATTGCTTTATTTTAAGCTTTAAGATTGCATATTATCTTACTGTAATAATATGTTTGCAAATTTTGTTTAAGATCTCTAAGTTCAGCTCTTAAAACTTTAACAATTTGTTTCTTTTATGTAATTTTTGTCTCATTAAAAAGCATGGCATACAAGTTTCAACTTGTATGCCATGCTTTTTAATTTTGCCGTCATATTACTAATTTATTTCAATACTTGCTGGATGTAACAGCAAG
>NC_061161.1:17116193-17218693 GCF_022113875.1 Hydra vulgaris
AAAAAAAGTACAAAAAACCTAGCACAAAATTTTAGTACAAAATTCAGTTCCGTAAAACACAGATTTCCGCGTACCTACATTGTCTGAATATAATTTAGTGACTTTAATAATCCCTCTACATAAGTCATTAATGCAGATTACAAATAAAAGAGGTCAGAGTACTGAACCTTACGGTTTGCAGTACTCCACTAGTGGAGTACTGCAAGTACTCTACTAGTGGAGTACTGCAAGTACTCCACTAGTGGAGTACTGCAAGTACTCCAATGGTACTCCAACGGTACTCCAATGGTGGAGTACCTTGCAGTACTCCACCATTTTCCAACTTGAAGTATATTCTCCTATCACCTCCCTCTGAGTTTGATCTGACAAAAATGATTTGCACCAATTTAACAAAGATGATCCAAATCCTAGTCTAAATATTTTTTTCAGTGATTTCCTGTGAGAGACTGAATCAAATGCTTTTTTGAAATCCAAAAACAAAACATCAACTGAAATGTCCTCTTCATACGCTCGCATAAATAAATCCAACGTTCCCAACATGTTCACCACACAACTTTTGTCAATAAGAAAACCATGTTGCTCTTCAGAAAGTAAATTGTTTTCAATGAAAGACACCATCATACGATCTTTAATAATTCGCTCCATAATTTTACTAACAATTGATGTTAATAAAACCGATCTATAATTTGTTGGATCTAGTTTATTACCCTTTTTAAATAACGGAACAACGTTTGCACATGACTATAACTTTGGAATAGTTGCTATACTAAAAGATTTATGAAATGTTAATGCTAAACAACTTGACAAAGATTCTGAACATTTCTTTAAAATTTTTGGGTGAACATTATCTGGACCTACAGATTTGTTGATGTTTAAATTACTCAAATGTTCTGAATAATAGAAATACTAAAATATGGATCAGGACATTTTTTTAAAAGATTGTTGCCTAAATTGTGAATAGTTTTCTTGACAAGTTTTTTTATATCTTTATTTAATTTTTATATTCTAAAAGGCTTTTAAAACCTGATTTCTGTTTCTAAACAAACTTTTTTTTGTTTTTCTTTACACATACTTTTAAGTTCACTTGTCATCTACAGTGAGATGTTTTTGTGTTGAAAATTTTTTTTTCTAAATTTAGTGTTGAAATATATTTTTCACACCTTTTTTTATATTTTCTCAGCCATTTTTCGTAACATTTATTAACACCAAGTTCTTCAAATTCTTGTGCCCAGTTGATGTTTTAAAAATACAAATCTAATGCTTTATAGTTTCTTTATTTTTCTTAAATTTTTCTTATTGTTTGTTGTGTTTTTCATAAATTAGACCTATTTTCATATCCAAATCTAAATTTCAAAATACAATGACCATGATTGATGCAACCTAACAGTGGAAAATAATCCAAAATATAAACTCTGTTGCTATTATCAGTTAAAATGAGATCTAAAATGCTAGTATCTATACCAAACTTTACTTGAAAACTAGGACAGATAAATTTTGGTGCAGGTAACAGTCATGTAACAATTCAGTAAACATACTTGCTGTTGTAATTTCACTAAAGCTTTTGTCGTTCCACTTAATTTTTGCATAGTTAAAATCACCCCATATTAAAACACCAGAGCATTTATTTTTTTTGAGTACATATGCCTGCTTTAACGATTTTATAATGTCAACACACTTTTCATTTTTACTAAGACTTGTCTAGTAAATACAACCACACAAGATTTCTCTTCGCCAATTTCAATCAAGTACGGTTTACTTTTGATTAAAATTTTAAATATTTTGTTTATTTTTTATTATTTTCATATTTGTTTAAATATAAAGAAACTATAAAGTTATTCAAAATATAAGTTTTTACATTTTGAATTTTACTTATTTTTCCATTAAATAAGAAAATTTTATTAATTTAAAAGTTTAAAAAATTTATTTTGTGAATTTAATGCAAATTGTTTGAATACGAAAAAGAAAAAGTTCTTCATCACTTAATTATTTTGTACAAGTACAAAGTTTTTTTTCAGCATCAATTTTCACTTGTTCATGGCCTTATCATTGATTGTTATTTAGCATAAGTTAGGACAGTCATATTTCTAGCCATCTGTATCTCTTTTGCTGTTAGTCATTTAAACTTATTTTTAATGGTTGATAAACTTCAATCAAACTTTCTAGAATTAATAATTTACTCTAAACCCAATTTCGATCCCTACCATGTCCCTGGTAGTTCCAAGTTCGATTCCCGCCATGTCCCTGGTAGTTCCAAGTTCGATTCCCACCACATCCCTGGAAGTACTGCGTAACTTGTTTCTCTGCGCTGCAGCCTTGTTTGTTGAGGTTCGTGTTTTAGAGTTGTAGAGTTAAGAGAGAGATGTAACCACAACTAAAGTAGCCTTCTTGACTATAGTGGTTTTCTCAGCCTTGGGGAGGTGAATAATTAAAAAAAACAAAAAAATAAAAATAAAAAACATAGACAAGTTTGCATTTATTCTTACCTTTTTTGCGGTATAGCATAATACAGGCTATACTCAACAGTTAGACTTCATTATTTTATGTTCAGTCAAATACACATAAAACTGCATAATCAAAAACTACAAAGCCTATAGTTTGATTGAAGAATGCAATTACATTTGGATTCATAAGCAACTTACCCCTTCTGTTGCACTGCCTTTGGTAATAGTAAATAGTAATATGCATACATATCAAACTCTCTCTACTCTCCAAACTTTCTTGTTTTTCAACTTTTATTATGCAGGTTAAATTATTTGTGGTATTTTTAGTATGCAGTAAATTTATTTGTTTGGTATTGCAATAAATTATTCAGTCTATGTAATTTCTGAGATGATAAAATGATGATCAACAACATAATGAACAAATATTTATAAAAATCTTACTTTGTGGTGATCCCTCTACTTTCATGGCATGTATTTTATTGATACTATAAAATAAAAAAGGGGCAGGCTTAATAGGAATAAAGTTTAAAAAGCATGTTTGACACAGTCACTAACTAGATTTTTTAAAAGGTTGTATTTTTGTAATTAATACAATTTCAAAAATCATTTCTTATGTGACTGTATATCAGGTACTTTATTTACTTTTATACTTTTTATTATGATTGCATAAAGTATTTTTGTAATGGTAATGTTATTAATATTATTTATGCAATTAAATCTTCTAGAAGCTGGGAATCTGGCTAGATTCAGCTGGAGCTTGTAGCAGGGATGCTACCAACTCCAGCTGAATCTAGTCAGAAATCAAATCAGAAGTCTCAAATAAGACTTCTGATTCGAAAGTCACAAAATAATTATTTTAAAGCTCCAAAGACCAGAAAAAGACCAAAAAAATAAAGACTTTAGCCCAGAGTCCATTTTGGACTCCGGGTTAAAACCTTTATCCCTTGTATGTAGATTGACAAGCGATTAAAGAATTTTTTAATAGTTTTTTTATTTTAATTGATTAACCAATTTTGAAGCAAAAAAGTCTGCTAAACAGTTTCAAAGAAGTTTGTGTCTAGCTAAATCTCTTTGTTGAATGTGTTTTTAAATCTACCCAGACCACGAACAGAACCATTAATATATTGACAGTAGGTTTTTGTTACTTAACTATGCTAAAGTTATTTGAGTTCTTAAAATATTTCAAATAGTTGTCTTTTTAAATTAGTAACTTGTGAACCTAAAATTTTATTATGTATATTCAGATGTCTTAGATTTTAACTAGTGTGTTTTTATGCTTCAAGCCAGATTCACCATCAAAAGAACCAAACCTAATAAAGCTTTTTTCATACATAAAACTGTCTTCACTATTACTTAATTTAAATTTGAAAAGCCAAAAGTTTGAGAGATCTCTTTACAGAGTCACATACCTGACTAACTGTACTAACTGAATTGTAAAGTTGTTTTTAGCTGTGTTAATATTTTAAAACAGTTTTGTTTCATATTTTAATGGTTTTGTTTCACTGATTTAAAGCAAAGATTTCAATTTTTATATTAGTTAAATTTAAAAAATGTATAATATTTAATATATATTAATTATTTTATAATAATATTTGTTTTAAAGTGATTTTCATTTTTACTATGATGCTGTTTTGGTTAATAACTTCAATTTAAGTAAACAATATTATGCTCTTTAATTTTCCTTTTACTAGAAATGAACTCATTCAAACTCAACTGAAAGGAAAGATTTCATTACCAAAAGCTAAAAAAACAGGTACCACTATTGTTGGATTAGTATATAAGGATGGAGTGGTTTTAGGTGCTGATACCAGAGCTACTGAGGTAATTTGTTTTATAGTTGGTACTAACAACTTTATTTTATAAATTTTTGTTGAAAATTTTAAATTAAACTGAACTTAGAATGTTTATCTCTGTGTGTTCAAGGTACATATATAATATAAAATATCACAATTACTTTTATTTTTAAAATATAAATTTATTTTTAGGGTAACACTGTTGCTGATAAAAATTGTGCCAAGATTCATTATATAGCACCTAATATATAGTAAATTTGATTTTTTTAGATATATTTTTTTTCTATAAAATAACTGTTTAATATTACAAAAAAAAAAAACTGTTTGGATTTTAACTTGTAAAATCCAATTTTGAAAGTGCCAATCTAAACGTAAGCCTATATATATGCATATATGCAGGGTTTCATAACAACTATATGCATACTATATGTGTATATATATATATATATGTATATAAACAATTTAAAATGTATTCTACAAAAAGAGTGCTTAATGTTCTTAAAAGAACAGAGCAATTACACATTAGTAGAAAATCACTTAGCAAAATTTTTTGTTACAAACACTGTGTTTCATCAATAAAGACTCATCAGAAATCATCAGATTTCTGATGAGTCTTTATTGATGAAACACAGTGTTAAATGAGAAAAAATTTTGCTAAGTGATTTTCTACTAATTTATATAAATAAATATATATAATATACATGTGTATATATATATATATATATATATATATATATATATATATATATATATATATATATATATATATATATATATATATAATATATATATATATATATATATATATATATATATATATATATATATATATATATATATATATATATATATATATATATATATATATATATATATATATATATATATATATATATATATATATATATATATATATATATATATATAAATATGGGTTTAAAGAGCATATCAATTGAAATAAAGCGGCAAGTTGTTGGCCTGCACAAAAGTGGTCTTATAATCAAGAAATCTGACGTCAACTTTAAATCAGTGAATGCAGCATTAGTACAACGCTCAAAAACTATAATGAATTTGGAACAGTCAAAGACAAAAGTCGCTCTGGTTGTCCTAAAAAAATGTCAGAAAGGGATGAAAATAAAGCAAATATGCTCGCTAGACGCAACCGGAACATGAGCATAACCGAAATTGCCTCAGACCTAAATACAGTAATGGGTGTACATCAAGTTTGCCGATCAACAATTAGCAAGCTGATGAAAAAAAATATCTCAATTCATACTTTGCAACAAAGAAGTCACTACTAAGTATCAAAGACCATCTCCAGCAAAGAAATTGGTGCAAAGAGGGAGCTGCATGGACTATAGAGCAATGGAGAAAAGTAATTTTCTTGGACAAGTCAAAATTTGAACTTATCAATCGCAAGAAAAGGGTTGTCGTGAGGAGATACAAAAACGAAAAATATAATCCTCGTTTTATCACGTCAAGAGTTCAAGGAGCAGGAGGTTCAATTAGCATTTGATGCTGCATTGCTGGATCTAGCAATGGCCTGGCACATCTTTGCACTGATCGCCTTAATCAACATCGATATAGAGAGATATAAGAAGATTGTTTAAAGCCATCAATGGATGTTTTCTGACTCCACTTGGCAATTTCAACAAGATAACGCTTCTTGCCACACAGTACACTCAATTAAGCAATACGTGGAGGAAAAACAGTTGAATCTAATACCTTGGCCTGCTTGCTCACTTGATTTAAATCTTATTGGGAATCTTTGGAGTTGGATGGACTGCAAATTACAAAAAAGCAAGCCAACTAACTTGGTGCTGCTCAAAACACAATTGCAAGAGTTATGGTATACCGTGCCGCAAGAATTAATATAATAACTTATAGATTCTATGTCGCATAGAGTCTTGGCTTGCCTTAAGGCGGTCACATAAAATATTAAACTTTTTTAGAATCTTTTAAAAAATGTAAGTGCACTAATATTTTTGCATATTTTTTTAATATTGTTTTATCACTCTCATTGTATTATATATGTAGATAATAATAATAAAGAAATACTTTTATATATTTGACAATTAGTAATTCTGCTTTATTTTATAAATTACTCAAAAAAAAAAAAATCAATCAGCTTTTATTGTTTTCGAATTACACTCATTTGAAGTTCACTAAGGTAAAAAAAATATGAGTGCACTAATACTTTCTACAAGCACTATATATATATATATATATATATATATATATATATATATATATATATATATATATATATATATATATATATATATATATATATATATATATATATTAAACAATTTAAAATGTATTCTACAAAAAGAGTGCTCAATGTTTTTAAAAGAACAGAGCAATTACAAATTAGTAGAAAATCACTTTGATTTTCTACTAATTTATATATATATATATATATATATATATATATATATATATATATATATATATATATATATTATATATATATATATATATATATATATATATATATATATATATATATATATATATATATATATATATGTATATATATATATATATATATATATATGTATATATATATATATATATATATATATCAGGGTTCCCGCACCTCCTTAAAAACCTTAAATATCCATAAAATAAAAACCTCCTTAAATGTCCTTTAAAAAAGTTAAAATTTGACTGCTCTCCCTTATTATTATTATTATTATTATTATTATTATTATTATTATTATTATTATTATTATTATTATTATTTTTTTAATTATCTAGAAAAATTTTTTAAAGTGAATGGATTGTACTTATTAATAAAGAAGATAATATATAGATTTTTGATAATTTTCAAACCTATTTTTGTTATTATATATATATAAATATATATATATATATATTTTTTTTTTCTCTGTTTATATTTTAAATTTATTGAAAAAATAAGATTATGTTTTTAATGTAATCGTTTTCTCCTTAATTATCCTATATATCCTTAATGTGTGTATATATATATATATATATATATATATATATATATATATATATATATATATATATATATATATATATATATATATATATATATATATATATATATATATATAACCCTCAAAATTAGTCGACAAATATATATATATATATATATATATATATATATATGTATATATATATATATATATATATATATATATATACATATATACATACATACTATTATAAATCAATAAAGACTCAAATTAGTAGAAAATCACTTATCGAAAGTTTTATAAGTGAATACTAATTTATTGTTGCTCTTTTCTTTTAAGAACATTAAGCACTCTATTTTGTAGAATACATTTAAATTTATTTGTGTGTATATATAGTTTTTATCTGTTTGGATTTTTAGTTATAATTTAATTTCATTTAGCTGCTGTGGGGCAGGTACTGCTGCGGACACTGAATATACAACACAAATTATATCAGCCAATATAGAGCTGCATCGTTTAGAAACTCAGAAAAAAGTATAGATATTTTTTAATTGTAAAGATATTTCTTTTGTAGTTAACTAAATATTTTTATTTTTTAAACTTTTTAGCCTAGAGTTGCTACTGCTTGTAGGATGCTGAAACAGTATCTTCACAGGTCAGATTTTATTGATTTTAGACTTTTTATTAATAAATTAGTTTTGATTCACTATTTAAATTTTCTACATAGATATCAAGGTCATGTGAGTGCTGCTTTAGTATTGGGTGGCGTTGATGTTACAGGACCTTGTCTATATACAATTGCACCCCATGGAAGTACAGATAAATTACCTTATGTTACAATGGGTAAGAAATGTTGCAGTATTCTTTACAATCAACAGCATCCATTTTTCAATTTTCCAAATTCAATTCTTGGGACTTATTCTTTTTTTTATTGGAATGTATATGTGCATATGCATAAGTATTTTTTAAACAAGATTAAGAGTTCTACATTGTTAGGCAGGCAAAAAACTTCTATTTTTTTCTTTTCTGTCATTTTTGCAGTCTCTCTCTATAGTCTTCAAGGCTTCTAAGGGATTTTTAGTCAAATAAAATCCAAAATAGTAAAATGCTAACAGCCTTTAATATAATTATTCAAAAGGTGGCAATCAACATTATTTAACTGAAATAATAAAATTGTTTTGCAGATAATCTGGTTTTCATTAAGTTTTATTAAGTTTTAATTAATAGATTTTAAGTTTCTATTTTTTGAATATATATTAAAATATATAAATGTATAATAAATATGTCTATTTGTTATTAAAAGTTTGACCAATGTTTCTTGCCAATCAGTTTTGATCAGGGTTAATAGATATTTCAAGAGATCAAAATAATTTTTTTTAATGAAATAATATTTATAATAAATAGAAATGACAATAGAATAAGTTTTATAACAATAATTTTCAATTTTTTATTGTTAGAGTTTTAAACTTTTCTTAAATATTTAACATCATTTTATCTTTTATTCTAGCAATTTTTAAAATTTTTCTTAGAAAATGTTTATGTTTTAATATCATATTTACGCAACATTACCATATTGTATGTTTTTTATAATACCATCTTTAGGCAACAGTTATATCTCAAAAGTTTAAAACAACATATTAATATATTGCTATATATTGCTAACATTGTATTTAATATAAATACGTAATTAATTTTGTTGTGTGATGTAGGAAATTTGTTGCTTGGCTTTATTTAATTGTTAGTATTAAATATAATTGCAAGTTAGTTTTAAAATAAACTTTTTTAATTTTAATTTAAAAATTAGATAGTTACCTGGTTGCTTGGTTTATTTGTTTTGCCAATATAATTTTTAACTAAATAAGTAAATAAGACATTTTTTTATATAACTACATATTTGGTTTATTACAAAAAGTTTATTGTTTGGTGAAATAATTTTTAAACAACTTTTTTTCTTCCATTTCACATGTAACAAGTTATTAACTTATATTTGTCTTGTTTAATTGTCTCAAAGTTAAGTTTAAATTAAAATTTTAAATTATTTAAATTTAATTGTTTAAATTTTTTAAGTTTATATTTTAATTTTTGATTGTTTTACATATTATATAATATGATATTAAAACACAACTTTTGCAAAAATTCCTTGTCAAAAAGTTTTTCAAATATAACTGGAAAAAATGTCCTTTTAGAATCCATGCCTAGCATGTAGAGCCAACTCACTATTGTGGCTCATTAATTAACCAATCAAAAATCAGTCATATTTTTTTAAATCTGACTTTTTCTTTTCTTGTCAGTTATATTACAAAGTGGTTGACTGGTGTTAAGATAGATGTTTTTATTTTGAAAATTCATATTTATTTGAGTTACTTAGCTTTTTGTATTTTTATTCTAAAAATAGTTTAACTTTTATTTTTATTAATTTATTTTTGACTAATTTCAAATTTTTATATATGGGTCTATGTTATTTTGAGTTATGTGTACTCTGTCTTTTATTATTTTTCTGTGTTGCGTCTAAACTTATACCATGTTTTTTTGTTTTTAACTTGGTATTATTATTGTGTTCCAAACATTTTACTTGGCGGTTTTAACATGAGTTTTTTAAATTTTAAATTATTTTATTTAGGTTCTGGATCATTAGCTGCAATGGCTGTATTTGAGGCTGGTTTTAAACCTTATATGGAAGTAAGTAAACTTTATTTAAAAGTAAACTTTAAATGAAAGCATATAAATGTTATATTAAAGTAAGTAAACTTTATATGGAAGTAAATTTGTTTACTTCCATATAAAGTTTACTTACTTTATGTTTCATAATTTTGTTTACCAGCTCAATATTTTTTTACATTTTAAATTGCAACACATAAATGTTAAAATTTTAGCTCGATGATGCTAAAGAGTTAGTTCGACAAGCTATTCTCGGAGGAATTTTCAATGATTTGGTATGATTGCTACAAATATATTGTTTTTACATAATTTTGTTCATACATCCTCATTATTTAATTATTATTTAATTTTATCAATTAATTCTGTATTTTTTTGGAAATACATGTTTAATTAGTTCAATTACATAAACATTAATGTAAAAGGTAAGCAATGCAAAACAGCTTATTATTTAAGTGAACTCTAACAAATAGTGTAATTAACTCATTCTCTTTTGCATGTATATTCTAGTTAAGAAACTCCTGGGTAATTGAAAATAGTTTTATTTTACTTTGACATAATAGTTTAAGTAAAATTCATTCAAAAAATAAATAAAACAGTTTTATGAGTAACTTTTTAGAGTAACTCATGTCAATCAATAAAGCATAAAAGAACATGCTTTATCAAAGTTAAATACATGGCTGTTATCAAAAAGAAAAGGGCGTTCAAAATATTGTATGTATTTGTGTATGTGAGAACATATAATGTATTTGTGTGTGAGAGTATCTATAATCACACACACAAATTAAAAAGATTTTTTTTGAAACAAAATAGTCAATTACAAAAAATACAATGAAAAAGATAATTAAAATACTTAATATTAGGTTAACAATTTATAAATTAATAACTATTATGTGAAAAGAGAAATATATAATGGTTCAACTTTTTGTTGATAACTGAATTTTACCATTCAGCTAGCACACTTTCGGGCGATTCCATATAAAAACATCTAGCACGTGCAAGCCTTAGTCTCAGATTTTGCTAATTTTTACACCACTCAAAGATTTTAATAAGTTATGAACATTCCCAAAATTTTATAATTTAATTCTAAATGGTTTCAAAGGTATGACTATTCAAACTTTGCCTTGAACCAACAATAATCTGCCATTTAAAAAAAATGGTTTTGATCTTTGTTTCTGTTCTGTGTGCAATTGAAAGCTGAAAATGTGTACACTTACATATTTTGAGGCAAGAAGTCCAATAAAACAACTTAGAATATTAAAAAATAAACAACTCCTGTAGTTTTGACCTTTATCACTATTTTACTGGAGCAATTTGAATTACAAAAATGCAGATGCAGCTCAATTTTTTTACATATTTTTTTTCAGATGTCATCCTGAAAAGTTTAGTTAGAGTTGTTTCAAAGAATTGGAGAGTGGTCTATTCTTAAAAAACACATGGTCAAATTTACTTAAATCTGTTACCAAAACTGTTAAAAAAAAACAGGAGTTATGAAAAATCAAAGGAAAAAAAAGGTGACACTTAAATACACAGAAGTTGATGTTAAATAATTTTTAGGAAATTATTAAATTTTATCAGGGGTTCAAAGCCTCGAAAAGGACACCGGTTTGAAAGTCACAAAAAGATTACTTTTTTGTAGTTTTTAGTTTTCCACGAGCTCTAAAAAATTCTTAGTATCCAGGAGCTCTAAAATGCTTATGGACTACTAATGAGAAAAAAATTATAAACTTTTAGTTTTTGAACATAGAGTTTTTAGATATATTAGCAGCTTGGATTGCTTTAAATCAATAAGTTTCAAGTCATTAAGTCTTATGAACTTTTTTCTTTTTGCAGATCATAAGTCAATCAACATGTTTAGAGCTTCTGGATACCAGAGACCAGGAAAAAATGGAGATATAAAGCTAAGTCTTTTTGGGATTTCACATCCTATTGATTTTACTTGTTATGAACAAAGAAACTGTAACTCAAAATTTAAAAAAAAATAGTTTTTAGTTATTATTTTATAATTTCTGAAACCAGTTTAGGTCTTGAAAATTAGAAAATATAAACTCACTTGTGAAAATAAGAATTCCTACCCTCCTGTTTATTATTACTTCCTTTCTCCCCCTCCCCTTCCCTTTCGGTATCCCCTTTATCTATTACATCTGAACAAAAACTTGATTTGCCTATTGATTGAAAGAGTTTAACAAGTTTATTAGGCTAAATTTAGAGTGCAATTGACCAGTATGTTTTATAATCATTTCTCTTCCTTCATTTACAACTTCTTTCGCAATTCTTAATCCAATTGAAAAAAATTAAAATTAGAAGCGCAAAATTAGAAACATCTCCTCCTGAATAACTAATAATACTTACCACTATTGCAGCATGTTGCCTAACGTAAAGTCCCTCACCTATTGCTGTGAGAACTATTTCTTTAAAATATTTTTAGGTAAAAAACAACAAAAAACAACAACAGGTAGATTGTTTATATCTGTTATGATTCTTATTATTGTCTAATGATTATTACATTCTGATTATGAATTACCTTTTAGGCTCAATTTTATATATTATTAAATGCCAAATTAAATAAAAATTTTGCTTATGATAGTAAAAAAAAAAATTGAACGGTAGTTGGACAATTCAGATCGCTCTTTAGAATTTTTGAAAATAGGGGTTGCAGATGCTACTTCCTGGCAGGGTGGAAAACAAGACTCTGATAAGCACTTTTTAAATAGCTTTGAAAGTATAGACAACAGCTAACAAGACTATAACAGGTATGTTGCTTGGACCACAAGTTATAGATTAGCAGGAATTCACTTTAGATATATAGAATTTTAAGTTATAGAATTTTCTTTTTAATGACAGCCATGCATTTAACTTGGATAAAATATATTCTATTATGTTTTATTCGTTAAAGAATGTGAGAGTTTCTTTAAAATGGCACATAACAGTTTTTCACTTTTGAATGAGATTTAAGCAAAATATATTTTTTGACAAACCTGCATGAATAACAATTAGATTGTTCAAATATATTTTGTTCAAAATATTTTTCTATAGCAAAGATTTGTAAATATTTATGGGGCAATATATTATTTAAAATAGCATTATTAATGGGTTGATGTATCAAAGTCCCTCAGCTCTTATAACAATTTTATGTGTTTTTGTGGGTGAAATGATGTGTAACGTAACTCCTTCATCCACTATGAAAACCGTAAAGCACATTTTTGTACTGTGTTATTAGAGTAAGCATTATTTAAAACTTTTATCTGCATAAAAAAAAGTGGAAAATTGTATTTTTGCGACATAATGCCTTCATCCACTTAGGTCTTCTAATGACTTTTTATGGGTTTTACGTAAGTGAATATTATTATTGTTAATGAATAGTTTCACAGTCTGTGGTCCATCCATACACATACAGTGTCTCAAAAAATTATCCGACCAAACAAGTTTTTCATAAAAAAAAATGTTTACGCTCTAAATTATATTAAAAGCAATGAATAGCGATACTTACTTTGTCTGTCATTTTAATTCTATTGGGAATAGTATGTTATTTAGCGTTCATATTTTTTGATTCATGCTTCAGTTGGTTTATTATTTGTCCCAAAAGAAACTTAGTATTGAATAGGCTTGTAAAAAAATTATCAGACCAAGCGATATTTAGGTAAGTTTAATTAACTTTATGTGAAATTTGTTGAAATATTTTAGCAAATTTTTATACAAATTAATGAAATTGCATAACAAAAAGATGTTTTTTTGTAGTAAAAAAAAAAGTTTTGTATAAAAAAAAGGTTTCATATTTTTTTAAGTAAAATGGTTGGAGGTAGACGTCACTGGACTGTTTCTCAGAGAAATTTAGCTGTCGATCTAGTCAATCAGAGTAAAACCTATTGTCAGGTGCAGCAAGAGACTAGAATTCCTCATAATACAGTATCCGACATAATGAAGAAGTATAATTTGATCGGAACAACAGCCACAAAAGAAGGACAGGGTCGCAAAAAAAAAGACTTTTGATAGAAACTTAATTATATATAAGTCAAAAAAAATGCTTCATTTCTGCTCAAAAACTGGCTGAGCTAGCTAAAGAGAATTATGGAGTTAAATTGTCCCATCAGACAATCAGAAATCGTATCCGATGCCAAAGATTTCAAGGACGACTTTTTTTTTTTTTTTTTTTTTTTTTTTTTTTTTCTTTTAATTCACCTCCTTAAGGCCGAGAAGGCCACTACAGATGAGGAGGCTACTTATTTGTGGATATAACCCTCTCTCAACTCTATAACTCCGAAACACGAACCTTGACGAACAACGACTTGTACGTAATAAACCATATTTGAGTAAGAAACACATGATGAAGATTGGAGTTTGCTAAGAAGTTCAAAAACATGCCGTTAAGTTTCTGGAAAAAGGTCCTGTGGAGCGACGAATCAAAATTCAACTTTAAGTCATCTGATGGAGCCCAAAAAGTTTGGACAAAAGCCGGAAAAGCCTACAAATTGAGCTGCGTGAGAGGAACTGTCAAGTATGGTGGTTACGTGATAGTATGGGGTTCAATAGCTGGGAAGTGTGTGAAAAACTCCAATTTATTGATACTATAATGGATCAGGTGCAATACAGAAACATTTTAAAGCAAATTTGAAGTCATCTGCTCGAAAACTTTGGCTAGGATTTGATTTTACATTTTAGCAAGATAATGATCCCAAGCATAGTGTCACTAAAACCAAGGAGTGGTTTGCTGAAAATAATGTTGAGGTCTTGGAAAGGCTCGCACAATCACCGGACCTTAATCCCATTGGACATTTGTGGGAAGTTTTAGACCAAAAAATCGGAGATCAATCATTTTCCAAAAAAGCCACCTTCCCAGGCTTCTTTAATTGCCACCTCAAAGTGGCAATTAAAGAAGCTTGGGAAAAGATTCAACCAGAAGAAACAAAATCTTTAGTCAAAGCAATGCCTAGACATCTAGAAGCTGTAATCCAAGCAAAGAGAGGCCCTACAAAGTATTAAAATAATTGTTTTGTTATTTAATAACTTATTATAGAACAAAAAATATGTTTGGTCAAATATTTTTTTGACAATAAAAAAATGACCTAAGTTCTTTTATTTTAAGACTGAAAACTTTGTGATTCATACTTTACACTAAAATAAATAAAATCTATTTAAAAACTTCTTTTATTTTTATTAATCTTGAGTTTACCAAAAAAGTCGAAATTTACAAAAATACAGCACTTTTTTTAGGAAAAATATTTAAAAAAATGTTTGGTCGGATAATTTTTTGAGACACTGTACCTATAGCCAACGTATGTAAAACCATCGCAAACATCAGCTGTTTTTCAAACACATTCATGTATTTAGCAATAATATCAATGTAAAAATTAATATCGACGCAGTTTAAAACAACTTGCACAGTTACATTGGTCCAACATATATAAAACCAAAGCAAAAGTTGATTGTTTTTATGATCAAACCTGACTTTGATTCAGCGTGTATTGTCCAGCCTTGGTTCAATCTATATTTCCATATACATTATGTTGATCCAATTAATATAACTCTATTTTGATTTAATGTATATGGTGCAACGTTGATGCAATGTGTACAACCAAACAATGCGAGGGCAATGTTTGGTTGTATACATTATGATCAACCATACATACATTGGATCATTTGTACGCTTTGCAATCTAAAAATACCAAGTTAAATCAATGTTAAATAATGCAATTTGACAACTTAAAATATGACGTTTGTTTTTGTTGTTGTTAGCGATGTCACATTTGTAAAGCATGCAGCCAAAGTGATATAAAAACAATGTCGGCGACTGATGTTGTGCTAAAGCAACACGTATCATTGTTCTAATGTTTTACCAACATTTATTGTAGCTAGGGAGTGTTGAAATTGTTTGTTTTTTTTGACAAAAAAAAACTCGTTTTTTTTTTTAGATTAATTTTAATTGAGCAAATATGTTTCTCTTACTGAAATAACTTTTTAAAGTTTTAATATTTTTGGTGTTTTTAATTGGCAAGTTTAAAACATTATAACTTTGTTATGGTGAAAACTTAAAATTTTAAAAATTTTAAGAGTTAAAGTTAAAGTAAAATAAGAGTTAAAAATTTTGTGCCAACCAAAAATAGTTTTTTTTTTCTGATTACAGAGAGCTGTACATGAAACTTTAATTATTTATACATCATTATAAGTATTAAATTAGTTTTTTTGCCTTATTTATTTTGCTGCTAGGAGGTGTCTTCTTTCCTTTATAAGGGCAGATGTCTCCACCTCAATATTTGACCCAAACACTATGTTATTTTAAATACATAGTATATTGAAAATAGCCAAAATTATAGCAGTAGATCTTTAAATATTCACTGTTGTAAAAAAATTAAATATGCTTTGGTGTCATGACCCAGAAAAATCCTTCAGGCATTTAATTGTACTATCATTGAAGGTTACTGCAATTTAAGTCCCTAAATCTGTTTACACCATCCGTGGAAGAAAATTAATTTTCAAATTTAGCATAAACTAACATTAAATATATAGCTTATTAGCAACATAGCTTATAAGCAACAACAATTTTGTTTAAATACAAAGCTTATAAATATATATAATACATATAATAAATATATTAAATACATAGCTTATAAGCAACATAGATTATAAGCAACAAGAATGTTGGTTTCAAGAATTTTTATCTATCTCAAAAACATAATGAAAATATTTATTCAATAAATTCACTGGTAAATAACAGTTTTCTTTAATTCTGAAAAAGTAAAGTTTCAATTTTGATTGTTTTTTCTTGAAAAAAATCTAAACTGGTTCGTAATATTCCTAATCAATTTTTTGCTGCTGATGTCTGTGATTCATTTTTGCAACCTGTCTTCTTACTCTAGGTGGTTGTTTGGTCTCTTTCCCTTTACTAATTACCTTTTTCCAGTTACCTTTCCCAATTGGTACCAAAAAGATGATAGAGTGCTTCAGTTCTTGCTTTGAATAAATTCCCGAAGAGTTTTTGTGGCGTTAAATGAATTATTGTGGAACATGGTAAATGAATGCATGAACCTTGGGAGTGATGGCAGTGTCCTGAAGTTATTAATTGGAAACTCTGAATTACTCAATTTTTTCAGTATAACTGTCATCAAGAGCATTGCCAAAACAAGCATGGACTACACCATTGAATTTTCTTAGTGTGTCAATAAAAGGAACAACTGGAAATGAGTGCTGTTAGGCCATTCTCTCTAAAACATTCATATTCTTCAAAAGCTTCCTGCACTCATTTCCAGCCAGTTGTCCACCAAGAAATGGCTGCTGTTGAATATGAAGTAATGCTCACCATTCAGGAGCATGTGTCTAAATCTTGAGAGAGACTGTAGAAAATAATTTATGAGACCAAGCAACAGATGAAGTTCCATGGGTGGAAGCACATCAAGGACAAAGGATTTATCTGAGACATAGATGATGGGTGCATGAAGAGATTTTTTGAAAGAACTTGCTTACTTGATAATAGCACCAGCCACATTGAATGTCTAATAGTCTCTTCTGATTGATCCAAAAGTTCTTAGAGATCCACACTTTGCAAAATCTTTTGACGAAATGGAACACCAAGAGTATGGGTGTGCACTTGAGTGTGCTTATAGACCACAAATGGTATTTGCCAGCTTCATATCACAGGAAAAAATAATGGAAAGTTCTTCAAGGTTCAGCAGATCAAAAATTTGCTTGACATTGCTATAGTTTTTCTCTAGATCTTAAGAAATAGCAATTAATAACTGACACTTAACACCAAAATCTTTGGCTAGAGAATTAGTGAGAAGTCATGTTGATGGTGATAATTATAAAGCTGAATCTTTTTCCATGATTCCAAAGCTTACTTTTAGAAAACCACCATCACCATCCACTCCCAGCTTTACAATGTAATCATCAGAGAGTTTTCTATTTTAAGAACTTGCTACCAAAGAACTTTCAACTCTTTGCAATGAATGACAAGTTTATCCACCTAATTTGTTCCTTTGTCTGTTGCAACTCTGATCCAAATTTTGGAAAAACGACTTTCAAGTTTTTTGATCAATTTATCAAACTTGGAGAGAAAGTTCTTATCAACAATAAGTCCGACTTGAAACAACTTGATTTAGTGTTAACATCTGCTTTTTTACAACAGACAGCCCTGTGTTGTGTCGCACATAAACAAGATCTTTTGCTGTCAGTTCTGGTCCTTCATCAAAGTCTTTTTGCTCTCGAAGATGAATCTTAAAAGTAATTGAGAAAATTTTTACTTTACATTTCATAGCCTTAAAATATAAAGCTAAAATTTCAAATATCTAATGCAATGTTACCTGGAAGAACTGGAATAGGTTGTCCTCCTATTTTCTTAGGTCTATTAAGGCAAACTGTTCCATGGAGGTGAGCATCCTTGTTTGCAATGACTGATGCTGCAACTCTTTTAGTTGCCACAGAGTTCTTTGACACAATTTCTGCTAAATTCTTTTGCAAGATAGACTTTGAACATTTGTTCAGGAGACCTTTGCTAACAGTTGAAAACAGACAACAGCTCCTTCAGAATTTGTTGTGCCTTTTCTGTCATGAAGCTGGTTAAAAAAAAAGGCGATTAGCCTTCCCAAGACAAAAGAAGCAAACGGTCTTCCTGTTTTTTTCTTGGTTTTTTTGCTTGTTTTAGCATTTATTTATTTTTAAATTCAGATGCCAAGTCTATGAAAAAAATGAATTGAACAACTAATACTCAATCTTTTTTCCAGAATTTTATCATAATACTTTATAAAAAAGCAACTTCGATTTTTAAAAATTTTTTCGGTACAGATAACTCGTATATTAATTTTTAAACTAAAAAAATGCAACCATTGCTTTTTATTTTATTATTAAGACAACTTATTTAACACCACCTATCAAAATTTATGAAGATAATAAAAGTAAAAGTTATAAAAAGTTAAATTTTATTGCCCAAGAGTTAAATATATTGCAGTTTGTTAATGCGATTTTATGCAAATTTGAAAATGGATTTCATGGACGGTGTTATCAGATTTAGGGACTTATAACCTGGTAACCATCAATGATAGTGCAATCATACCCACAAAGGATTTTTCTGGGTCATGACAAAGCAATATTTCATTTTTTTAAAAAAGTGTATTAGAAACTATTATAGTACTCTAACCTTACGAATAAACAGGTGAAGGAGGTTAATAATTTTGTTGTTTTTCCATCCCCTCGGAGTTTATTAGATCCCCCTCCCTAAAAAGTACTTTTTGTTAACTTTAGCGTAAGTTTTAGTGTAAGTAAAGCATAGTTAATGCGCAGCCTAACTTTCGTAGATGTTGCAAAGATTTATAAAAGCTAATACAAAATATAAAAATTTTGCTCGTTATTTGTAGTTCTAGCATAATGTTTTATTTGCATATTCATAAACTTATTTTAAAAAACTATAATTTTTGTTTTAAAGGGCTCCGGTAGTAACGTTGATTTATGCGTGATAACTAAAGATGGTGTCGATTACATCAGGCCTTATGACAGAGCTAACAACAAGGGAGTTAGATCACGTTCATACAAATATTTAAATGGTGCTACAGAGGTGTTGACTACAACAGTGGTTAAACTTGCTCCTGAATTAAAAGAAACAAACGCAGAAGAAGCAATGGAGAGTTGAGTTGTAAGGTGTGGTACCTAGTCAGTAAACTTTGTTCCCAAATATAAGAGTTATTTCGTAAAAAAATGTTTCTTTGCTAGTTTTTTGTTTATTTGAGTGTGCATATATATATATATATATATATATATATATATATATATATATATATATATATATATATATATATATATATATATATATATATATATATATATATATATATATATATATATATATATATATACATGCATTTACATAAATACATACATACATATATTTAAAAAGGTTTGTACAGTAGTTTATATACAGTGAAAAACAATTTATAACTAAAACTAATTTGTTCCAATAGCTAAATTGTAGAGTCCTCATCATTCGAACTATCTTCTATGATTGCTTCCTGTTTACTTTTTTTTTCACGACGTTTTTCTTGCATTTTCTCTTGCAATATGTCTACCAATTTTTCTAGCATAGCTCGGCGTTTTAGTAACTCGTTATAACTCGATTCATGCTCAGTTGTGTCGTTTAATTGCGGCGTTGATTCCTGGTGTAGTTCGTAATTTTCCGAGTGCAAGTGACGTAATGCATTCTGAACTTCATTAGCTTTCGTGCCACTTTTATTGTGCTTAATGTAATAAATAATATGTTATATAAACTAAGAAAGTATAAATCATTAATTAAAATAAAAAACCTAGAAAACTTTAGAATTTTAGCAATGATCGATTAGATTTGTCATAATTTGGGTGTTGCATTCGTTTTTTGACTTAGTTTATAGACACAATTGAACACTATCAATTATGACTATAAATGTAAAAATTGTATATCGACTAAATAATTTAGTACAAAATATATCATAAATATTTTTTTAAATCAAAAATATTTATAATTATTATTTTTTTAAATCAAGCATGCTTAACTGTCTTTTAATGTAAAAGATTTTTAATTAACTAATATATGTTGTAAAGGTTTTTTACTCTTTAAGCTCTGTAAACACTCCTCGAAATTTTTGAGGAATCCTAATATTAGAAAAATAATTTTAAGTACAATTTTGCAATTTTTTTTAACAAAAAATTATTAAAATCAGCATATACCTGTAATTTTATTACTGGGTGTTTAATAGAAAATAATAATAATATAGTTCTGCATCTTTTGAGTGACATAGTTCTAAAAAAATAGTTTCGCTTATATTAAAACCTATCAAAGTTTTTTTTTTGTCCCTTTTCATTTTTTATGCGCATGTGCGAATTCTTACGGTACTTAAAAAGGTCAAGTAGGAAAGTTTCGTGTAATTTCTCGCACTTTCTGAAGGCAATAAACACAGATCGTCAACCTGTTGCCAACTAGATCCGGTCACTCTGCTATGTTTTAAATCCAGATTAAAATAAACGTTGAAAATTTTATTCATAAAATCTATTTAAAAAAATGCTTGCTTGCATAATAAAAATACATCCTTTAAAAAGCTGTGATGTGTAACAGATAGATTTTGTTGCTTCTTTTGTAACAAAACGATTCATATCGCTCTACGTGCATAGTGTTTATTTCTACATAAAACTAACACAAGCTATTTCAAAAATTTTAGTATATCAAGGAAAATTTTCCCGACTCTAGAGGAAGTTCGTGTATCTAGGACCACCCCTACTTTATAGAAAAACTATAAGGTTTTAAGACGTGCTTCTTAGTCAGGTAATTAGTAATAAAAATTTTTGTTTTTTAATCCTATTTTGATTCTCAGAGCATTTCCGCGTCAAGTCGCGATCGGAAAACGCTTTTTGAATAGTATATAGTAATTTCTGCAGCTAGTATTTTAAATTGTTTTACAATCTTAAAGAAAATGTTTTTCTATATGATCATTTCTATATCTTGTATATTTTATAGTTTGTTACTTAAGTACTTAATACGATGTTCAATAAGTTTCCTCTCAATCTGAGTTAGTTAATAGATGACGTTTTACGTGACGCTATCAAGTCTTGAATTTAGACCCATATAATTTGCTTGTACCTTCGGCCAAATGTATGTTTGTCTGATAAAAATTTCTTTGATCGCAAAGTAAACTGTTGTATTTCACAAGGTAGGTTAGATTGAAAGATTGAAAATTGGTACAGAGAGATTTTTTTTTTTTTTTTTTTTTTTTTTTTGCGGTTGTTTTGGGATTACCATTTTACGCGTAGGCTTAATCGTCGTTTTTGCGCAGAACTGTCAAGATTAATATTTTTAAATGTTTATTAATTTTAGGTAAATCTAGATAAATTGGTTTAAAATAATCTAGTTAAACAAATTTTTAATAAAGTTTATCTTTCTTTTAATTTTTTTTTACGTATTTATTCAGAGTTAAACATTTCTGACGGGCCCAAGGTACAATACCTGGTGGCTCTAGGTAAAATTTAAAAAATAGCTTATTGTACCTAGTGCCACTATTTTTTAAACCCTTTTACATGACTAGCTTTTATACTTGAAGTCACCATACACCAGTTTAAAATTACAAAAGAGCCTAAGGCATTCGATACTGTTATTCGCATTCGATAGGCATTTGGCATTCGATCCTTTTTTTCAATCCTAAGGCACTCGATACTAAGGCATTGTTATTATATATAACATACTGTTATCCGATACTAAGGCATTCGATACTAAGGCATTCGATAGGCATTGAAGGCATTTGATACTAAGACATTCGATACTGTTGATCACGGAATTTTGCTTTCAAAGCTAAATAATTACGGCATTAAAGGCCTAACATATAAGTGGGTTAGGAGTTATCTTTTTAATAGAAAACAGTTAGTTGTCTTGGAGGAGTCAGGAGCTCTTAATATTGTTTGCGGAGTCCCACAGGGATCAATTTTAGGATCTTTATTATTTTTAATATATATCAATGATATGAATAAAACTTCTCATAAAGTATCGTCAATTATGTATGCAGACGATACAAATTTATTCGACAACAATTCTGATGTAAAAATATTGTTCGAAACAATGAACACTGAACTAGAAAGCTTTAACCAATGGTTTATAGCTAATAAGTTATCATTAAATTGTGAAAAAACAAATCATACTATCTTCCATAAAATAAGACAATCAACTAATCTTCCATTAAAGTTGCCAAAACTGTCAATCATTAAAAATGAAATAAATCGAGTAAATCATTCAAAGTTTTTGGGAGGAATATTTGATGAGAACCTATCATGGAAAAAACATATTAGTCTCATTGAAGCAAAAATACCTTCTGCTATAAGTTTATTATATAAATCTAGGGCCTTTCTTGATTATAAATCACGCAAAATGCTTTACTTTAGTCTTGTTCATTGTCATCTCTCCTACGCTAATATTGTTTGGGCTAACACACACAAAACTAAGTTTTTAAGATTACAGAGCCTACAAAACCACGCATGTAAAGCAGTTAACTATTTAAAGAGATTAGAAAACCCATTTACCTGTAATAAAATACATGAATGTTTTAAATTTATCAAAAATTAATTCGCTTCAAATATTAATATTTATGTATAAATATAAGAATAACTTGCTGCCAAAAGTGTTTTCTGATACTTTTATATCAGCATTTTCACAAAAATACAATCTTTGGTCAAACAACAACCATAACTATCACTTAAGCATAGTAAAATCGCAGGTGTCGAAATTCTCAATTATTAGCCAAGGCCCGTCATTATGGAGTCAATTAAAAAATAATAATATAAAAAATTTGAAAAGCACTTTCTCTTTTCAACGACAAATGAAACTGCATTTTCTTAATTTCTGACATATATGTAAGTATGTTTGTATATGTGTGTGTTTTTATGGTTATATGTATATATGTATATATGAGTTTTTCTTTATTCTTCATGTAGTATAAAATATTTGTTGTAAATTTTCTAAAGCCATGTGGGCTTTAAATGATATTGTAAAGGGGCTCTATGAAAAGATTGTGGTGACACCAGTCATTCTTATCTTCTTTGAGTCCCTGTCTGTTTTATATATATTCTTTGTGTAATGTAAAAGTTTTATATTTAACTTTATGTTTTATTTAGGGATGCGGAGTCCCGAAAAGGACTCCGGATTTGAATGTCGCAAAAAGATTAACTTTTCCTAGTTTTTGGTATCCAGTAGCTCTAATAATATAAAAATGCTTTTGGATTGGTAAAAAAGTTAAAGCTTTAGGTTAGAGGAACAATCTCTGTTTGAACCCGGAGTCCTTAGGCATAATGGCGGCTAGGTCTGCAAACGCTACCTAGTTTTCTTTTTTCTATTAGGAAAAGTTTGTGTGGAAAATTGTTTTCCAATTTTATTGATTATTCAAATGGAAGCAAAAAAAAAAGTTCATATTTTATGTTACAATTATGTATGTATATATATGGATATTTTTTATATCTTGGTTTATCAATAATCACAAGTGGTTTCCAACTTTATGATATTACCATAAACCACAGCAGTTGGTAGGAAGACTTATCTTAGGCTACCATGTGTATCTCAATTTACATATTTATTTATACCCTAAATTAAAAACCTTAATTGAAGAGAAGAAAAGTGCACCTTATGTTAATAGCTTTTTTTTTATTTGATTCTAATATCATTTTTTCTATTTATGTTTTAATCCAACTTTATGAGATGATGTACTACTTTATATATATATATATATATATATATATATATATATATATATATATATATATATATATATATATATATATATATATATATATATATATATATATATATATATATATATATATATATATATTTTTTCCAAATAATATTTAAAAAAAAATTCTATTGTTAAGTATTATACGAAATTACTTATAAATTATAAATCTTAATAATAACTGAGGACATGAATTGTTTATGAATTTAAAGTTATTTTAACATAACTAAGGTCTTCAGCAATTCTTCAAATAATAATGATATTTTATAGATTTATTTTTTGTATAAATGCAACATTTGTGGAGTTTTAGTTTATTACAATTAATTAAATAATTATATATATATACATATATATATATATATATATATATATATATATATATATATATATATATATATATATATATATATATATATATATATATATGTATATATATATATATATATATATATATATATATATATATATATATATATATATATATATATATATATATATATATATATATATATATATATATATATATATATATATATATATATATATATATATATATATATATATATATATATATATACATATATACATATAGTACTTGAAAATTTCATTTTTTAAAAATCAGATAAGTGCTTAAACTGTTGCCAACTAGCCCTTGGCTACAAAAACGCGTCTTCTATGCATGAATAAATAATAAGACAGCGTGATAATTAACAAGTTTACCTTATCATTTGTTTTATTATGATCTTTATTTTTAAATATTGTTTGGTTATCTTTGTGTCGCGGGGAGGAGTACGGTGTGTTTTCATCGATCTACAAACAAACAAAATATTATGTCTTACTTTTTCCTTTTTATAAAATTAATTAATTTCTTAACCATGCAAACAATTTTGCTGGTTGAAATAAGCAAGTATTTTGTTGCTAATGCAGCAAAATACGTGCATGTCTTATTTACCCAATATTTTTTATTACTTCTAACTTTTATAGAAGTATCAAACTTTTTCTTATTATAATATAAAAATTAAAATTTTTTTTTTTTTAGAAAATACCATATTTCAATTTTTAGGTTAAAAAAAACTTGTGCAAGAATTTTTATTAAGGTTTTTTGCATTTTCATGTCGACTCTATTAAAAAATATTGATTTTTGTTAAGGGTGAGAGAAGACAAAAAGTTTTAGGGTCTTTACAAAATCCAAAAAGTGGTTTCTAAGTTTTAGGATTTTACGAAATCAAATAGGTAGCTCCTTACACTAAAATTATGTGTAAGACATCCTTTGCTTGATATTTGGTTTTATTCCTCGCGTTCTTGTCGCAAAATTGTTAAGATTAAATAGTTTTTATAGCTTATTTGGTTTTTTATTTGTAAATATATTTACAGCAAGTTTTAAAATAATTAATATCTATTTAAAATATGAAATTTTTTTTTTTTTTTTTTAATTTTTTTTTTTGTTATTTAGATGCCCCAAGAAGACCTAACGGTGTTGTCACAGAACACCGCGAAAGTGCATTTAACCAGGAAGTTCACGTCTCCTTCCCTACCGTGACGCGAAAATATGTCCAGAGCTCGTTTCGAACCTGGATCTCCTGATACTAAAGCAAGTGCTCTAATCACTGCGCCACGGCCGCACTAGTCTCCTTTAATTAATATTCTTATTAATTATGCTTAAAATCAACATAAAATTATTTTATAAGATTAAAGATTATTTTTTACTTTCACGATTTATATGTATAAACTTGTACTTTCAAAACTATAAATAATACAAAAAGTGTTCCATTTAATAACAAAAACTGAACCCACCATTTTGTTTAACAAATGGACCTCACATTGAATGTCTTTTAACAATGTTCGAATTAGATGGCTATCGTAACTCTTTTCCGCTTTTTCAAACTGAAGAATAATATCGTTTATTGACACACAATGCGGTAAATTACTCTGAATATGCGTAGCATAAATAAAAAATAAAAATAAAAAAATACTAGAGAATATTATTATTTATAATTATTGTTTATTATAAATAATAAAGAAATTTATAAAAAACTAAAAGTTACCCAGCATTGCTCGCTGATGAAAAGTTTATTTAAAATGCGATAATATAATAAATTAAGTATTATCCTCTTCATAATTTGTAACCCCCAATCCTATACAGCCAGGGTTGAACAAAAGTATTCAAAAAAGTGAGTTTCAAGACAGAATCAAAAATGGCCGCTTTACATATTGCCTATCTTTTTTTTATGGTCCTTTAACCCTATAATTTTTTAAGAATCCTAACCTGTCAAAATTTTCATAAATAAACAAAAAAGTGAACTTTAAAAAAGGTTGAAAATGACCGTTTTAGATTTAAAGTATATTACTATATGGTTCTATAGATCAAAAAAAAGCTCTTTTATGCAAAACTTATATTTTTTTCAAAATCCTATAGTTTGTCTGAATCTTTTTTGTTATTATTTCTTGTCTAAACTTGCTAAGGATTGGATGAATTGCGTAGGAGTTGATAAAGTGCATAAATAAAAACAAGCATACATTTATATTTATATGTAAATAAAATAAAAGTTATCATTTTATATTAAAGAATAATAAAAAAGTTAGGTACCTACACTTGATTTCGTTTTTTCATAAGATCTTCCAGTTCTATTGTTTTTGTGTTCTTTTAAAGAATGATCATTAACGCTCTAAATAAGTAACCAAATAAATTTCAGAAGTTTTTTTATGAATTTAAAAATATTTATTGGAAAACATTTAACTTTAACATTTATTAAAACTAAATGTTTTTACAATAGGGCAAGGATTTCAACTAAACATGTTTTTTTATTGTAATGTAAAGAAAGGATCGTTCATAAAGTAGGTGCGCAGTTATCTTAATTATACCGCAATTAAAATTTAAATATGCCGCTATTTATAAATAAAATAAAAAAATAAATACTAATTCGAAAAGTGGTAAATAAAACTTTTGTTTTGTTATTCAATTATGGTTAAATATTAAAACTACATTTAAAATTTGAAGTTAAAATAAAAATATGTGAAACTTAAAATACTAAATTTCATTGAATGATAAAACTTAAGAGTAACACACATGAACACACCGGCCTAATATAGTCATTATGCTCATGTGCTCTGTACTCATGCATTTGATTTATTAATTCTGTAAAAAGACTCAAGTCTTTTTACAGAATAAATTCTAGCTATGTGTGTACAAAGCCATGAGTAACTGTAGCCTTGTGTCTACAAATGAAAAAAAAAATTATTTTTACTATTAAAGTAAATAAATGGAAATTTTTTTTTAAAACTAATGCCTGTCATTAAAACCTACCAAGTTACCGTGCTGTTCCTCTAAATGTCTATAGAATTTTGGAGATGTTTTTATCTTTTCTAGGTCTTCTGTAAATTTAGACAAATAATGATTTTGATAACTGTTTGATATTTCATTATGTTCTTGATTTTGTGATAGCGACGCGTTAACAGTAGAACATCTTTCGCTATGGAAAATTAATGGGTCGTCAACCTTTTTATTTCTAATATTTGTATTTTGAATGTTTTCGTTATTTGCTGATGTTAGTTGAGGTTTGTTTTGGTCATTGTTAAATTTAACGTTACTGCTAAATCGTTTTTCAAACGACGAATCAAAACAGGTCATTCGCTCAGATTCGTTATTGGAACTCGAATCCGTTTTTTTAAAACAACTATTGTTACATAATGCTGCTTCACTGCAGTTACAAAATTCTTGATTTATACTGTGCCTACAAATAATTCTATCTAATTTGTTGATAATATTTTTTGAAGATTCTGTAGAAATAGTTGATGATACAGGGAGCTCTTCTTTGTTACTACTGCATTTTATTTTATTTTTGAGCTGTTCGATTTCTTGTTCGTATGATTTTTTTACGTATTCCAAACGTTTATTAAACTCTACAACGTATTTACTTTGCACAGTCACAAGCTCTTGTTTGTGATTCAAATCAGTTGTGATTTTAAGTTTCTCAATTTTTTCTCGTAAAGACGCTTTTTCAGAGTTGGACTTTTGAAGATTTTCGTTGCATGCTTCTAATTTTGATCTTATTTCTTCGCGCTCAGTTTTCAAAGCTTCAAGCTCGTCTTTAACTGTTTGAATTTCATTGTCTTTTTTTCTCAAAAGTTCTGCATCCTGCTGAAATCGCTCATGCAACCTTTTGTTTTCGTTCCTTTCAGTTTCAAGTAAATTTCGTAAGCGATATGATTCACTCTCGTAATTTTCAATTTTTGACAACACCCCTTTTTGGTTTATCAGATTTCCTTCTATCTCTCTTCGCAAGCTAATGACTAACTTTTCTTGTTGTAATTTTTCCCGTTCAAGAAAAATATATCTATTTGTTGATTCGTTTAACTCCTCTTCTATTCTTTTTAGTTCTGCTCTGGTCTGTCGTTCTTTTTCATTAGCGGCCTCAATGTTTTTCTGAACATCGGTTTTTTCAATTCTTAAAGTATTTATTTCCTGGGACAGATTTTTATTCTGATCTCGCAATAGTTTTACGCTATCTTCACAATCGTTGGACATTTTTTCGCTTAAGCAAAGCTTACTTTCGAGGTTTTTTTTTTCGGCCTCAATCCGAATTAAATTTGAATGCATTACTTCATTTGCGTTTTCGATTAACCTTTTTTCAGCTTTTAACCTTTCGTTTTCAGAAATAATTTTTTGAAACTTTATTTGATACTCATGGTTTAGCTTACTTGCATATTCTTTTATTGTAGATGATTCGTTTTCTAAGTTTGTTTCTAGTTCTCTGGTTCTACGAGCTAATTCTACTTTTTCCTTTGTTGTTTTTGTTAACTCTTTGTTTAACTTTTCGTTTTGTTCACGTACTGCTTTTGTTTCATTATAAAATTTTTCTTGAAACTCTCTGTACAGTTTTTCTTTAAAATCTTCGTTATATCGATTGTTATTCAAAGTTGCTTCATATAAATCGGCTTTTAGTTTTTTTAAATCGTTTTTTAATTCTGTTATGGATTCGTCATATTCACGCTGTTGTTCCTTAAGTTTGAGTGTGTGTCTCCGCTCAAGTTTTCGTTTTATAAGTTCAATCTCTTCAATATAATGTTTTTCGAGTTCCATTCTTTCGTTTTGAAACTGCGCTTCGAGTTTTGACGCTTGTCCCTTCCATAAACTCCCTACTTCGTATCTCAAATCTTTTAAATGATCAATATCAGAATGTAAGTTTTTGATTTCGCTTTCATGAGCAAGTTTTTCCCGTAAAAATTTCCTTTCATATTCGAGTTCCAATATATCTTTAATTCTTTCTTTTTCTTTACGAAAATTTCTTTCTAAAGAGTCTTTTTCGCTTTCTAGTTTTTCTTCCATTTCAAAATTTAATATAAATTCTTCCGGTCTAATTACACGAGATCCATCGAGGCGTACAAATAGTTGTTTCTCACATGCTTCAAAGTTTTGTTTGGGTGTTTGTTGCTCAAGCATTTGTTCTCCGATCAACTTATCATGTTTCTCTGTTGAATCAACTGTACTTGGCTTTTTTACAACATTTTGTTGACCATGTTTAGTTTTTGAAGCCTCAAATAGTCGAGATTCTATTTTCTCAAGCTGTTTTTGAAAATCCTTCAAAATAATTTCGCGCTCTTTAATAAACTTATTAATAAGGTTTTGTTTGTCTTGCTCATGATTTTGATTAATTATTTTTTTTTCGATCATAAATCCTTTGACTAAATCTTGTTTTTCATTTTCAAAATTTGCCTCCACATCGGGTTGCACTTTATCATTAAAATTTATTGGGTCGACATCAAAACTCATTGGGTCGTGCTCTTTGTCAGAATGTATTAACTGAGAGTCTTTTGAGGGTAAATCAAAGTTGAAATGCGTTTTATACCAATGACTTAAATGGTCTAAGTTATATAGTTTCTCGTTTCCTATATTTTCTTGCATTTCGATTTCGCTTTTCAGCGTTGCAAATGTTTTAGCGACGTTTAAGTATTCAAGTTTCCACTTACTTATTCATAAAAAGCATTCATTTAGTCTATACTCAAAATGCGTTGCTAAAAAATTGTTTATATACCGGTTTAAATGTTGTTTTTTAAGCTTAAATGTTATGAAAATGTCTGTTTTCCAGGGGATTTGGTACAAAATGGTTATAAAAAATATTTTATATTAATAAACTCTCAAAAATCATTTTAAATTCTTTTTTTTTTTTGTACACAAAATAATTTAATTTATTCATAAAATAAGAACATAAGGTAAGCACTACGATTAGAATTAGTATTTTAAAATGCGAAAAACAAACAAACAGAATAAGATTGTTTTTGGGAATTTTTTTTTTAATAAAATTTTATCATAAACTAGGTTAAATCTTTCAAAGACAGTAAACCACCCGATATCACCCAATACCACCTGTTGTGGTATCGGGTGGACACAAAAAAATCCGGTCAACATTAAATTGAGATTTCTATAAAACCACAAATATTTTTTATTTCTATTATTTTTTTAATTAAACTTTACTTTCTTATCTTTAATTTTGCTCACAAACCTTTGTTTACAAACCAATGATTTGCAAAATGTTTCAGAAGCAAATTGGGGTGCGTAAAAAAAGTTGTGATTTTTTTTTGTGCAAAAATCCATTGACTTTATATCGCTTGACTGCTAAACGTACGTCCCAAAATCTACAGTCATAGATATTGTATGTTTAGAACTGCTCAAAGTTTCGGAAGAAAAGTTGGAAGTGGAAGAAAGAAAACTTTCCGTAAATCCATAAAGTAAAGATGATTCTCAGTTCAATAGAAAGAAATCCAAACCAGTCATAGTCGGATCTAGAAAAAAATTCAAGGCTTCGCGTTGTTATATCAAAAAAACACTTAAAATGCTGGAATTAAAGCATTCCATAAGAAAAATACTTACCTCTAATTTCACAATTTAAGAGAAGCTTAAATTGTAAAATTAGAGGAAAGAAGTTGTTTAAAATAACGGCGGATAAAAATATGTGCATAATTGAAGATGACAAAACATATTGCTAGGCAAACTTTCTACAACTGGTCAACAATTTTACTATGAGAACAAAGATAAACCTGTCGATGATTAATTTTAATATATATTTGACAAGAAAAATTTGCATCCAAGTTCTTTATGAGGCAAGTAATTTGTAGTAGTGCATGTCCACTTGTATTATCACTAAGAGGACCTAGGCTGCCGATCTCTACATTAAACAATGTCTCTAAAAAGACTTTTTCCATTTATGAAAAAATACAAATACGATGTCTCTTTTGGTCTGATCTTGCTGCTTCTATCTATTCTAAAAAAGATATACAGAGATGCAAAGATAAAAATGTGAAAATTGTTTCTAAAGATGCGAATCCTCCAAATTGTCCTAAAGAGCGAAAGATTTAAGATTTTTCGGCAATAGTTAAAGAAGTTCTTTGTAAGACAGGTGGAGTAACAAAAAATAAAAAGGAATTCCAGAAAAATTGAATTAATGCCACCAATATGGTGAAAAAAGAAAAAATCTGCGAAATGATGGCATCAAACCGCTATAAAAGTTGATCTCTTGGAAAACAATCCATCGAACCCTTTAAAATTAAGTTGATACCCTTCTTAAAATAATAAGCATTTATGGTTTTAGAGAAACCTCAATTTATAATTGACAGGATTTTTCCGTGTCTACCCGATGTATTTATTCAACTATTGTATTTTAAAAGTACATATATTCATATTCTTAAAACTTCATTCAAATTAGCTTGTGAAGTTGTGTACGTGAGAACGCTCGCACTTTGTGTTTACACTCGACGTCAGCTTTTTGCACGGTCTTCGGCAGGACTTTCTTGGTAGTTCTAATTGATTTAATTTTGAAGTCTTGGATGGTTTTAGGTTTTTTTACATTGAACCTTGGAAAAGTTTGGTGGACTGCAGCATTTTTCAACAATATTATATTCTGTTAGCTAGTTCAAAGTTGTCTTAGAGTAGTGACATAATGTTAAATCGGGCCAAATAACGAATAACTCGTATGAGATCTTCAAAACGGCAAAAGACGCTTCTTAAGACATTCTTTGATGTATATTTCAGTGTTAATTGTTCCCGTAGTCACATAACAAGCGATTTTTTACCGTATTCACAAATCGCTTGCTAAACTAATACTTTTTTAGCATGTTTTTGCATTCCAATTAGGGATGTACCGAAGCTTCGGCTTCGGCTTCGGCTTCGGCAATTTTGCCGAAGCTTCGGTTCGGCCGAAGCCAGGTCAATTTTTTGCTTAAAGTTATAAGCTACTGTGGGACAAGTTATAAAAATAAGCTAATTGCCAGTGTCTAATAAAGTTATAAATTTAGGACTACAGAGTTAAAGTTGGAGTCTATACCATATACTTAGTATTATTTACTCCCAAGTGTCTTGTTATGGAGGGGATAATAATAAATAAGTAAAAATATTTTGAAAAAAATAATAAAATTAAGGAAGGTCCTCAAACACTTTGAATGCTTCCAAGTGTGACTTTAGATGAACTGAAGCAGCATTTCTATGCAGAATAAAAACCTTATAATTTAAAACAAATTAAAAGTTTTTAAAACCTTAATAACGAATTCATATTAATTATTGTGTGGGATTACCGCAAATAGAACAAAATTTGGTTTCAACATTTGACCGATAAACCTTAGTAATCTCTCTTTAAAGAAGATTAACGATACGTTGCTACTATTTTAAATTGTGTGTATGATTAATTTTTTAAAATTTTATTTAACCATATTAATAAAAATTTACAAATTTTCATCGTAAATTTACAGAAATTTGTTAGGTGTCACTTATATAGATACAAAATAGTCAATGGAGTGACACATAAAAAACAAAAAGTTCTCAACAACAAAAAAGGAAGAAAAGCAAATGAAATATAAACGAGGAGAATAAAAAAAGAAAAAAAAAAGCCAACAAAAACTTGATAAATTAAAAGAAAAAGAAAAACAATGATAATAACTATCCTCAGGGGCGGACTGGCCAAATTATTATGATGTGGAAAAATATTTTTAACGGCCCTGTAGGCCAACGAAAAATGAGGAAAAGCAGCAAAGATAACAGACGTAAATTACAAAGTTATGCTTAATTTATAAATATATACATTAATGAATAAATATCGAACAGAAAAAATTTATTAGAATACATATACGTAAAAACAAAGTACTTAACAACGGCCCATGTGGAATAGTCCACATCTTCCACATGGCCAGTCCGCCCCTGACTATCCTTGCTCTTTTATTAATATTATGAATACTTCTAAATTGAATTTATATATTAAACATATAAACCAATATTCTGGTTTCTTCTTATGATATTATGAAGACTTTTAAATTTTATTTAAAATAAATTAAAGGTTGAAGCTTTGATTACTTTGAACTCTTATATTTATCATCAAAATTTATTTAAATTAAATAAACAATTTAAATCAAATAAATATCAGCCTGCTCAGTCCCTGTTTATTTATAAATATAAAGTAAATAATAATATAATTATTAATAAAAAATTTATAAAGTATTCTATTTATTATTTTATTTAAAGCTCACTCTACAGAGTTGTTAGATTACTTTGGAAGTTTTTATCACAGATAGTTAATATTTGATTTCAGATACTGATGCAGATTTATCCATTATAGAGACAGAAGAAGAATGAATACTAAGATTTCAAAGTAAAAAGTTGAAAATAATAAAAAAAAAAATACTTAAAAGTGTGTAAAAAAGAAGTTAGAGAGAAATCTATCATTTGTACTTTTTTTTAACAGCAGGAGCACAACAGTTGTAGTGGAATCCAAAATGGTCTTAACTTGGGTTTTTTTTAGTTTAGAAATTGTTCGTTTAAAGAATACAGAGAAGTAAAAAAAGATATTGAAATAAATAGCAATAAAAAGATAAAGTGTGTTTCTAAGATTTTTTATGTTGTAGATACAACTAGATCAGTTAAGAGTGTTTATTTAAAGAAAGAGTGATCAAGTGCAAAAGATAATTTTACTCTAGTAATGTTCAGAGATTTTTATCCACTTCTATTTAACAAATGGTGCATTAAAAATAAAAATAAAATATACAGCACATGAAAAAATGCTATATAACATTAATATGGTTTGCACACAGAAAAAGTAGAACTAGAAGTAGGAAAATTTGGGGAGAATGTTTCAAAAAAGCTTAAGTTTAAAAAAAAAACGCTCGATGCGGTCAAGTATCAGAAACGACATAATGAGAAACTTTTAAACAGGGGCGCTGAGAGCTTTTGCCCTGCCTGGAACAGCAACCCTGACTGGCGTCCTCATTTTTATACAATTTTTCTATATTATTAGTCAAGGACCTTAGTTTTGGTACCTTTTTTGTTTTACACCCCTGCTGATCTGAATGCTGATTAAATTTTAAGCATATATAGTGCCGAAGCTTCGGCTTCGGCAAAGTGGCTTCGGCCGAAGCTTCGGCTTCGGCAAAATTTCAGCTTCGGTACACCCCTAATTCCAATGCATTTATATTTGAAATTCAGTTTCTTGCAATTAATTGCTAAATAATATTGGTGTCTTGGAAGTTAACTAATATTGGTGTCCTAGGAGCAATTGGGTTTATGCAGCACAATAAGTTTCATCATCTATAATTAAACAAGATTTTTTAAGCACACATATGTTAATAGAGCAGCTTTGCACAACGAATTCTAACATTTTCTTGCTTTTCTTTACAAGTAACTTTTTTTTTTCATTAAGATCATAGCCACAATTTCTCTTCACTCTCTGAATAATGTAAGCAATTATCTTGAATTTATTTGCAAAAATTCTAAGAGAAATCTCCGGATTTCTGTTTTAGGTACCTTTCACTTTTTTAACAAGATCTCGTTGACCAAAAACTTTTTTTCATCCACTAACTGATTTACTTTTGATTGTACCAGTGTCTTTAAATAGTTTTACATTGCTCCGCACTGTTCTCAATGCAAATATTTATTGCTACTTATCTTGATTTGATGACATTTTAATTAAAACCAATCGTTTTGAAATATATTTGCTAGAAGTGATGTGGTAAACACCACATCAGAACACGCGCAGATTTTCTCTGGTAATCGTTTTATTTTATCAAAATAAATCAAAAACTTCAAAAGCGGCCAGGGTTATATTGCTTGCTTTAAACTTTCGCGGTGTTCTGCTATCTACACCTTTTAAACTACTGTTTGTTTGGAAGCTTAGCAAAGTCAATTGGGTGCTTAGGGTGTTTAGGGTGCTTAGTTTTTAAATTGTATCTGGCAGTTGAGGTAGATGATGCATCTTTAGCAACATTTTTTTTACAAACCTTCTGTGGATAACAAAACTCAGAAGCAACTTTTTCTCAAAAGTAATTCCATAAGACATTTTTGGATTTTGGCATGATATTTGCTGTTTGCTATTTTAAATTTAAATTTTGAGACACAGCGCTAGTGTTTTTCTTAGTATTTTTTTGTATAAATCTATTAACTTTATTCTACACAATGACAGTAGTTTTATTAATGCAGACAGTCAGTGTAACTATTCATTGAAATATTAAGCAAAACGATTTAAACTATTTTAGTTTGGATTGCTTTTTTTTGATAATTTTTGAGAACGAAAAATAAAATTTATTGTTTATTTTTTGATAAATAAAATAAGTAGAAATCGCACAACAAATTTATTGAAATTTGTCGTATGATTTTTACTTATTTTGTTTGAGGTATTGTTTAAAATGAATATAAGACAGTGATGAACATTTCAATTATAAAAGTTAACAAATTAACTGTATAAAAGTTAACAAATTAAATGTATGTATTCAGTGGCGTAGGAAGGTCGCGAAAGTTGGTTATGTATGTATGTATGTATGTATGTATGTATGTATGTATGTATGTATGTATGTATGTATGTATGTATGTATGTATGTATGTATGTATGTATGTATGTATGTATGCAGGGCCGCCTAGAGGGGGGGAGGCCACCAGGACAGTTTGTCCCGGGCGGCAAATGTCCATGGGGCGCCAGATGCCGAAGTAAAATAAAATAGTTTTTTATTCTTAAAATTCTATAATTAAAATGTATATATTACTCGTGTTATATCATTGTTTTTTATTCCTCGAAAAGTTTTAAAAAAATACGAACTCATTATTGATTTCGTATTCTATACGCTATTAAATTAAAAATGTCCCTTGAGATTTTTGCATTCATCAGACTAAAGCAAAAAAAACGTTTTCAACGCCTGAATTTTTTTTAATTCAGGCGTTGAAAATGACCCAGCACTCTGGCCATCGATTCTTAAGCAAAGAAAAAAAGAAGAGTTAATCAAAAAAGGTCCGTCAACTTTACCTGATGATTTCCCATGAGATGCTTCTAATAACAGGGCCTTTCCAAAATAATTTTTTTTTATTGCATTGCCTAATGGAGAAAAAGTTCAACGAGATCTGATAAGGAGCCCACCGTCTAACTCTCTACTTTGTTTCCCGTGTTCTTTATTTGGGTGTGAAAATTCTGGATCCTATGGGGATCGATCTCTTCTTTTTCGCTATAATGGAGAAATAAAAAATGACTGGAGAAAATCGAGTGATCGTATCAAAAGTCATCATAGAACCCAGTTCATCAAAGTTGTTATCTTAATTGGAAGACTTTGCACTCAGTTCTTGTCGATCAGCGCGGGATCGACTCAGAGTTCCAAAAGGCACTAGAAAAGGAAGTAGCTAGATGGCGTGAAGTACTTCGTTGTATTTTAGATGCAATTTTATTTTTAACATCTCAAAACTTATCTTTTAGAGGTAAATATTCTAGGCCAGAACTCTAAATACTTAAGAATAAGTTCTTATTTTTAGTATTACAGAATTTCTATTATCTACATTTAAGTAACTTAGAAAACATTTTTTTAGGGCAAAATTCGTCGATGGAGAAGAACGAGAAAGGGAACTTTTTAAGTTGTCTTGAACTTATTTCTTGTCACAACGAAACATTAAAGAATCATCTTGAAACAGTTGCTCGTCATCAAAATAAAGGAACCAGAATGCAAGCTCACTATCTCTCATGACAATCACAAAACGAATTCATCAGTGAATGCGCTACATTAGTTCAAGCAGCAGTTGTGAAAGAAGTAAAAGATGCTGTATATTTTACGATAATTACCGATGGGACCCCAGATGTATCTCACACCGAACATTCTTATTCTTTGATTTGTGCGATTCAACTCGGGTAAGATAATTTGGGAAGTTAAAGAACGATTTCTCTGTGTTGAAAATATGGAGAAAAAAAAAGGAGCAGATATTGCTTATTTAATTTGCAACGTTTTAGCGAAAGTGAATCTCGATTTACAAAAATTGAGAGGCCAAAGATACGACAATTGTTCTAATATGGCTGGAATCTATAATGGAGCCCAAGCTCATAAACTGGAAAAAAATCCGTTCGCTTTATACATTCCTTGCGGTGCTCATAGTTTAAATTTAGCTGGAGTTCATGTTGCTGAGTCTTGCGCTGAGATAAAAACGTTTTTTGGCAATATCCAAGCCCTCTACGTGTTCTTTAGTTGCAGCCTAGCAAGATGGAAAATTCTTCACGAAGAGACTGCTTTATCACTTCACAATCTCTCAGATACTAGATGGTCAGCCCTCATAGCAGCTGTAAAACCTTTAGTGATAAAACCACGAGAAATGATTGCTGCTCTGGATAGAACCGTTAATCAACTTGACCTAACTGCGGACATGTTGAATCAAACGAAATCGTTGGGCAAATATTTTAAGTCATTTGAATCAGTAGTTATTCTGACCATTTGGTATAAGACACTGCAAAATATTGATAATGTTAGTCGATGTCTCCAGTCGGAGTCAACCACCATTGAAGAAGAAGTCATTCTCATTCAACTACTTCTAGATGACCTAGGTCGCATTCGTTCGTCGTGGAATTGTATTTTGACTGAAGCAAAGCTAGTGGCTGGAAAACTAGGCTTTGAAACAGAATTTAAAGTATAACGCACAAGAAGAGTGAAAAAATTCCACGAGGAACCATCAAATACAGCCCACTACCACGACAATACAGAAAAGAATTTTAAAGTAAATATTTTCAACGTGGCATTAGACCACATAATTATACAAATTCAGTCGAGGTTCAATGTGGTGAAAAAGGTTTCTTCTCAGTTTTCCTTTATCTGGCTTCAGTCTGAAGACCCTTCTTCACAAGATGACAAAGCTCGTCAACTTGCAAAATTCTTTTCAAATGACGTTAAAGAAGACGATCTTATTGAGGAAATTTGCCACTTTGACCGGTTGAAAGCATCGTCCTTATTCAGAAAGGCAACTCTCTCAATCTTTTAAATCAAATATATTCCAAAGGCTTACAACCAATTTTCCAGCCGATATGCATACTTTTGCGCATCTTCCACACAATGCCAGTATCCGTTGCAGAGGGTGAAAAATCTTTTAGTAAACTGAAGATTATAAAAAACCACTTCAGAGCCACCATGGGGCAAGAGCGACTTTCAAATCTTATGGCGTTGTCTATTGAAAATGATCTCAAAAAATTATTGTCATATGATGAAGTAATTTCTAATTTTGCCTCGAAAAAAGCTCAAAAATTGTATTTAAGTTAGGAATTGTTTATGAAGCGGTTAGTTAGCAAAAAATGAAATAAAAAAAAAGTTAAAATAGCTATAAAGGCATACTGTATTGTTTTCCTTCTATGCCAAGTATATGTATATATATATGTATATATATATATATATATATATATATATATATATATATATATATATATATATATATATATATATATATATATATATATATATATATATATATATATATATATATATATATATATATATATATATATATATATATATATATATATATATATATATGAGCCGTGGCGCAGTGGTTAGAGCATTGGACTCGTGACTCAAGGGTTGCGGGTTCAATCCCAGCTCGAAGTAATAAACGTTATCGGTGAAGTTGGAAACGGAGAGCCAACTTAATAAATGCTGTTCTCCTTGTGGCGGTGCTCTGTGACAAGACCATTAGGACTTCTTAGAGCACCATATTAACTGAAAAAAAAAAAGAAAAAAAGCGAAATCCATTAGGGCCCAAAAAAAGTTGTTGTTCCGTGCGGCTTGAAGGCTCTCGGCGGCCCTGTATGTATGCATGTATGTATGTATGTATGTATGTATGTATGTATGTATGTATGTATGTATGTATGTATGTATGTATGTATGTATGTATGTATGTATGTATGTATGTATGTATATATGTATGTATGTTATATTTTTTCACTCATTTCAATCATTTTTTCTTATTTTTTGTCACTTAACTATTTTAATTAAATAGCGTATTACCAAATTAGCGCACGATGTATTTAGTAAGTCTAAAAAATGTCTTGTGACGCGACGTGTTTTAGACGTTACGTGACGTTTAAAACGCGCCACATTACAAATTCCAGTTGACGTCAAAAACACAAGATGTGTTTTAGACTTCACGTAACGTTTGAAACACAGGATGTGTTTTAGACGTCTTGTGACGTGTAAAACATATTTAATGTTTATTGGGTAACTGGGTAAATTTTATTCAAAGTTATTACTATAACAAAGAACAACTCTATTCACTAATAATCACATAAATAAACATTCATTTGAAAGTACAATAGAAAACTCATGATTTTTACAGATATAATATGGATTCATAAATAAGTTTTGTTGATTTTTTTAAAAAACTGGTATAAAATTCAAGCTTAAGAGAAAAAAAAAAGTTCAGAAAGCTGGAAATTTAGTGCTTGAAATAAGTTTATGAAAGAACTGATTTCTTTAATCCCAAGAAAAAAAAATTTAAAAGCATATATATTAGGTTTTAGTACACAAACATACAACTACTGAAAGAAATACTATGCAAATAACATTATATTTGTAATGTTTTTATTAGTGTTATATGAAATGCATTGAAGATCTTTATTCGCAAAATGTGTTTTAAATAATTTTGATCATTAATACCATTGCTAAATGCACTCCACACTCCAGAGTTTACACGGAAGACTTTCTTTCTTCTTTGAAACTAAACGCGTAGAAATATAAGGATTTTGTTTCAAACTCATACTACCTCCAAGTATAAAGTTTTTGATTTTCAGATGGTCGTGCAATCCAGGAGGAATCTCTGGCTTACAATTCTTTTTGGACATTACAAACTCCAGGAGCACAAGAATTATGATCCAACGGTACATTTTTTTGTTACTCTTTTTTGGTGTTTTACTGCGCACCAAAATCTGATGATTATAATTTTATTTTATTCAAACGTTGTCTTCTACCAAACTATGGCGCAGCCAAAAAGGTCGCACCCCTTCTTCACGCCTCCTACGCAAAGTTTATAGTATTCTGTAATTTTCTACTTAAATGGTAATTATTTTAAGGTGTTGGCTATAAATGCGTTAGCAAAAAAAGGCGTTCATAGAAAAAAGCTGGCAATAAAAACTCCAAACTAATTTTCAAGCTTAATGCGCATTATAAATTTTATATATAAAATTTTTTCTTTATAGTTTCTAAAATTTAAGAAATAAGTTTATTTTTAGAAGGAGGAGTTTCAAGCATAACAAGATGGAGTTTAGAATATAAAGCCGATAAAAATCTATTGCACATCTTTAAAACTTTAGAAGTTAACAAGAAACATTTTATGTAATAAGTTTTAAAAAATTTTTGAATCTAAATATTTTTAAAAAGAAAAATTTAGAGTATTTTTAACCCAAAAAAAATGGCGAAATTTTTTAAAATTTACTTGTAACTGTTCAAAGTTCATAAAAGTAAGTTATTGTTTATTTTGCCATCATCAAAATGATTGGTTGAAATTAATGAAAATGAAAATTAAAAAACAAAAACAAAAAAACAACGATTAAAATTGAAACTACAATTGAACTTAAAGATTTGCAATCTGGATTATTTATATCTACGATCTATATAATTGCTGAAAAGATAATTTGTTTTAAATAAATCCTAATCGTTATTAAGATATTTTAACGAAGGGATTTTGTCTGATTACATGTATAAGTAAATAAAATAAATCATTTAATCGATTAAATAAGTTTTAAATTTCAATAAATAGATATTTAAATAAAAGTTTAAAAAATGAAAAAAAATATATATTTCTTTGTAAAAAAAACGTTTACTAACATTATATTTGTAAAGATATAATGTGTTCATGTGTGCGTGTACGAGCAAAGTATATAAGGACGTGCCGAGTTCAATATTAATAAAACGCCACCTTCTTTAGAGAGAGAGAGTGGGTGTCATGAAAAGGTGATGAATTATGACGTTGGTAAGTGGGTTTACTTGAAAGTAATTTAGTTACCAAGTGTTAAGGTGGCACTAAATTATAAACACCGGAAGTTTTTTCTAACCGCTCGAACCAACCATGTGACACCTTGAATCATCCACGTTACATGTAACATGGATGATTTAAGCTCAACTTAAATCAGCTTGCACTAATTAAATAAGGATAAATATTTACCTTATAAAACCAATATAAATTTTTTAAATTTTCTTATCAAAGAAGCTATGGTATTTGGCAATCCTCAAAAATATTTTGTCAAAAAATGTTCGACAGATTGATACTATTTGTTCTTTAAATACTATAAGTCATAAATTTAAATAGCATTTGTCGAAATTGGTTTTAATAAAACTGGTTGAGTCAGGTTGGTGCTTAGATTTCATAGCGTAAAGTTATTTGGGTAATGTTTACTTTTTTTTCACAAATAATTATAGGCAAACTCAGTTTTAATATAAAATATTTACGAATTAAAATTTGTATTTTAGCAACTATTTAATATAATTTGGCAAAAATATTTCCTATCGAATATGTTTTAACTATTAAAAAAATATTGAATATATTGTTTAAATTATTTTTAAGTTTTTTTAACATTACTGAAAATTTGATCTGATGATTTGTATTGACTTTTACTAATAAAAGATGAAAATAAAATTTAAAAACCTTTAATGTATTATCTGATCAAAGTTATTTTATTTTTTAAAATAGACCAATGACATTTAGGGGCGGGCGTAAGATATTTTTAGATGTTTTAGTAATGACACTTTCAGGTATTGTAAAAACTTCAAATTTTTGTTGGTTTATGTTTTGTTTGGTTTATAACTTATGTTAGTTTATGTTCATTATGTTTGTTTATGTTCTTTATGTTTGTTTATGTTCATTATCAATAAATTATTAAATCAAAATATTCAAGTCAATGTCAAAAAAAAAATTGTTTTTCAAAAAATTTATGTAATAATAAACTAAAAATAAAAATACTACAAAAGCTTTGCAGCCCCCCAACACCAAATGGCGGGTATAATGAGTTTATAAAATATTTTAAACTAATATCATACTTCATTTAAATTCATCGGACATGTTTTAAATATTATCTTTAAGCTTTTAAAGGTTATGACTATGTTAATTTATGCTCCCTCCCCAAAATGTTTTGAATTTTTCATAGTCATAACTTTTTGAAGGTTATGACTGTGTGAATTTCGCACACCCCCTCTTCCCCCCTCCTTAAATGTTTTAACTTTTGTTCTCGTTATAACTTTTTATAACTAAAAGATTATTAAAATGATATTTGAAACCTGTTGATAAATATAGGGTATTAAATTAAAATATTTTATAAACTCATTGGCTTCACATTTGGGTTCATTGACTTCACATTTGGGTTTGAGAATTCTTATTTGGTAAACCTAAATAAATTTGGAGTTTTAACAATGGCTGAAAAAGTCATTACTAAAACATCTAAAAATATCTTGCGTCGGTCACTGATTGAAAATTTACATTCCGTTAGTTTAAAACGTGTAAACTGTATATCATATTAAAAAATATCTCGCAGAAAGATAAAGTTTCAAAAAAAAAGCTTTTAATCTATTTATCGTTTACGAAATTGTTTTTTATATTTACGTAGCCAATCAATTAATTTACATTTCTTGTGTTTATATTTTATATGAACTTAAAAGTTTCGTTTTTCTTTATACGGTGTCTATTAAATTTACTATTTATTATAAATTCATCTTAGCATATCGTGTGCGTCATCTTTTTTAATCGTAAAAATTTTTTTTTTTGAAAATGCGAATTTCTATTTTGTTTTAACTTAATTGTGATTTTTAACATTTATTTTATCGCAAAAGTAAATAGAAAAGTTCATTTAAATGCAGAGTAACTTATTTTGTATAAGCGTTTTAAGATAAATAAATTATGTTTTATACTTTTTTTTATTGAATCTATTTGATATGCTAAATATGCCCATTGCGTTAAAAATAGACTAAATTTTTTTTTCGGACTAAATTTTAGTCGCGCTAACCCGACGGGCATTTGCTTTTAAAAGTTACGTTTTAAGTGTCTTTTAAACGCCTTCAAAACATTCTAAAAAAAAAGTAACGTTTAGAAGACGTTTAAAAAACGTTTAAAAGACACGTAGGGAAATTTTATTTTAATCTTAGTTTAACACTAGTTTAACAGTTTTAGTCATTTTGTCAATAAAGTAAGATAATTATTCCTTACTTTATCATTAAAATAAAGTTTGGATTTAAAAATGTTTTATAAATGAAATTCTTCACAGCGAACCACAATAACCGCAAGGTTTGATGTCTCCCCACATCCAATTTTTTTTCTTATTAAGAAGTAACATAGTAAATAAATTAGGTAAAGGTATTAAGAACCTCCATAGGAATGGCTAGAATAAAATTTTTACACATCTAAACTTTAGATAAAAAGAGGAGGGGCGGTACATGGTTAACTTTATCAAAGTTCATATATTTCACATAATTTTATGAAGAAACCTAATTTTTACAATGTTCTTGTGTACTCCCATATTATAAAAGCATTAAAAAGTGTTCGGAAATAAAAAAAAAAATTAGGTATAAAAACATCAACAACAACATGATGCAATAAGCATTTATGGTAGAGAATATCTAGACTATGCTTTAAAATACAAAAATAGGGTTATATTTTATATTTGATTAAAATCTTTTATAATTTTGACACAGTTGTGGGTCAACAATATATTAATTTCAATAGTAAACTTGTTAACTATTTATTAAATGTTGAAAATTCTACAGCACTTGACTTCAATCGTTTAGCATAGTATGGGTGGCTTTGTTGTTTCTTATACTTAATCCATGTCTTTTTTAAACTCATGATGAACAGATTCACCTGCTTGTTCAGAGTAAATTCCAAGTCCATTATCAGTATTGGTACTTTTTAGAAATGGTACAATATGGTTAACTGCAATATGAATTTTCCACGGTATATTCAAAGAAATATTATTAATGTAAGTATTAATATATTCCATTAAATTAGCATAAGACATCTTGAATTCGAAAACTACAGTTTTAATATCACCAATAATTTTTTTCTCTAAAGGTAGCTTGCTTCATTGCTTGAAACTTTCTCAAACATTCAATTACTGGCAATAATTCAAGCTTTCCTTGATCAGCAATATAACGAGCAAGAACATCTAACTTATCTAAAAATTTGTTGGCATTGTTGCCATCAAGTTTAATGCCATGGTAAACTCTGAAAAATATGTAATTTAAGTTTAAGCACTTTTCAAAGCCAGGCCATAGTTTTGATAATAGTTTTCTAAAAGTTGTAACTATTCCGATTAATGTATGTAACTCACCCGGTGGAAAATGAGCTAGCGACTAGCGAACGACTAGCTAGTTTTATAGCGAATTTCAAGCGATTTTTTTTTCTTACTTTATTCTTTACTAATGTCTCTAACATCTTTAAAAATTCGATTTTTAGTGTTGAGTCTATTATAATTATGAGAATAATTGAACTTTAAACATTGCGATTTTGTAGCAATATTTCGCTAGCTACATATCGTAGCTTTGTAGCTAGCTACAAAATATCTACAAATCTATAGCGGGTTGATAGCTACATACCAAAATTTTTTTACATACCAAAATTTTTTTGATAGCGATCTTATTACGATATGACGGTAGCTACAATAGCCTGCGAGTCTTTAGTCTATTAAGCTAGCTGTCCTCGTAGCCAAATTACTATCTTTATCTTTACAAATATCGATAGCTTTTCGCTAACTTAAAAAGTTAGCGAAAAGCATCCTCGTGGCCAAATCGCTGTCTTTATCGTAACTATTATAGCTAGCTATTCGCCAGCCGATTTCCCACCGAGCAGGTACTGGAACTAAATTTTCTATAATTGTGTCTGGATCCTTTCCAAGATATAATAGTCTTGGATTAATAACATTTTTATAATCAGCCATCTTTGATTGTGGTTTTCCAGCTTCTGTGTATTTAGTGTAATGATAATCGAGGGAACGAAGAGTTCGTTTTTCTCCACCATCCAAAAGACTTTCTCCTTTACACCACAAACAACTATATTTTCCAGCATAGCTTGTAATGCCAAACATTGAGTTTGCACACTTTAAATCAAATGCTGCAGACTACTTAATATTTTGAAGATTAAGAGTATCAACTAATTTTCTATGATTGATCGTGCTAATCTTAGTCAAGTGTCTTTTGGAAGAATCATCGAGCTTATAAAATATTTAGAACTATCTCAGTGTAAAAGTCTTGGCTTTCAAAATAGCATTTCAAAATAGCATAATTTTCAGACACTCCTTCTACAATAGCAACAATAAAACAACGCTTAACTCCAGCATCATCATCGTCAAGTTGGTTGCTTATCATGCGGATTAAAAAGATTCATAATGACCTTTAAAAAACCTTGACCAGAATCCACAGCAACTCTTACAATTGTAGAAAGAGGGTCAGAGAAAAGAGGGTTATTGACATATTAGTTCCTATATATAGGAGTTTTAAACAACTTGTTATAAGGAGCTGAGTCTCAATAAATCATTGAGACAGCTCTTTTTACAAAATTGATAAAAATGAAAGTTTTAAACACTAAGTCTTAAAGTTTTTTATTAATCTTATCAACTAACCTGAGAAATTTGCTTTAGCCAGTTATCAAGGTATTTTGTATCATTCTTTTCCAAACAATAAATGTTTTTATAACAACTGCTACAAATTGTAGCAGTAAAATATAAAAACCTCTAGGGGAATGGAAAAATGTATGAAAATCAAAAAATAAAAAGTATAGTTTTTTATTACAAAATATCCGCCATTTTAAATAAAATTGCTCTATTTTGCTAATCAAATACCGGCGTTTTTTGATTTTAAACCTATTCTGGTGCAGTTAAGTTTTACTAAATGGCGGTCAACAATTTACGTGCTGTTTGTTTTAAAACCTTTGGTAAAAATTTAGTAAAGTTTAAGCCATTCAATGTATAAGGAGCTGAGTCTCAATAAATTATTGAGACAGCTCTAAAAATTTAAAAATAACTATCTTTAGATTTTTACTTAAACACAGATATTTTATAGAACACTTGATCTGATCATAACAAACGAACCAGACCGTACCATCTTCATCGAACAAGGTGATTCTCTTGGTAACACTACAATGGGCCAGGTACACTGCTTCATTAAAGGTCAACTCGCTGTTGTACGTCCTGACAACTTGCCTTTTTTGCCATTACGAACTCGAATTATTTAGACCCGAGCAAACTACGCAGCAATATCCTCGCACGTTGCAGCTTTTGATTGGGAAACAGAGTTCACTAAATGCAAACGCTCCTAGTAAACGTGTATAATGAAGCTATCAATCTATACATCCCATTAACAACTACTTCCTTCACTGAAATACAGGAGCAATGGATAACACCAGATCTAATTAAGGCGGTCAAAGCTAAACGCACCTCATAAGCCAAATTTATTAATGCAGATCGTGATGCGCACCAATTACTCAAAGAATCACATCGCACCGCATGCAAAAACATTACTAAAATGGTAAAATTTTCCAGGCTTGTTCAACCACCTTGAGGAAAGAAAATCAACCGGCTACGATGTTTTACATCCACGAGTCCTTAGTAAACATGCAATTAGCTTCGCCAAACCACTTTCACTTATCTATGGGAGTAAAATAAATGAATCAAACTACTGGCCTATCTTGCTTACATCCATTTCATGCAAAATAATAGAAAGTATTCTTAAAACAAGTATAATGGATAACACTGTGTTGCTAATGACTTAATTACTCTAAAGCAACATGGCTTTGTTTATTACAAGGGTTGCGTCTCAAACCTGCTAGAAACTCGGGGTATCATGACAAAAGCCATTCATCGCAGCCATACAGTAGACGCCATATACACAGACTTTGCAAAGGCGTTTGACAAAGTGCCGCACAAACGCCTTCTTCATAAACTAAGAGTCTACGGTATTCATGACACGCTTTTAGACTGGATCTCAGCTTGGTTACATGACCGAAGACAACAAGTGGTCATCAACGGCATTACATCTAAATGACAAACGGTCATTAATGATGTGCCTCAAGGCTTGGTTTTGGGCCCATTGCTCTTCGTAATCTTCATTAATGACCTTCCGGACAGATTTAGTCATCATATGAAACTGTATGCTGACGACAGTAAAATTATTGGCACAATTAAAAACGAGTTAGATAGTATCACTCTCTAAGCCGACATTGACAGAGCAGTGGAATGATCACATATTTGGCTTATGCATTTCAATATTGAGAATTGCAAAGTAATGCATGTTGGCCGCAATTGTAACAAGTCGACGCACAATTACTCAATGACCAACGTTGACGGCAAGCGTTATCCACTTGAAAAGACTGTAGTCGAACCTTGGTGTAATGGTCTCCAAAGACCTTAAAGTGAAACCACAAGTAGAGGCAGCTGCATCAATTGCGAATAGAATGCTAGGGCGACTCAAAAAAAAATTTCAAAGTTGCAGTTTTTATTTATGGCGCACAATGTATCTTATTTACATTCGCACCCACCTCGAGTTTGCTGTTCAAGCCCGACATTGCTATCCTCAAACAAGTCCAACATCGAGCAACAAAAACAATATCATCTATTAAACACCTGTTCTATAAAAATCGACTCCAACAGTTCGGGCTAGCTACACTTGAAGAACACCGTAAAAAAGCAGACCTAATCGAATAATTTTAAACGCGTCAACTCGAACTTGTCAGTTTTTTCGTTCCACAAAAACTTTTAAACAGTAAAGCCAAATATATTTTTAGAGGGCATAATCAAAAACGAGAACGCCAGCTTGTACGAAATTGTGAAGAACGACAAAACTTTTTTTCAAATAGAGTTGTTGTCCCATGAAATGCGCTTTTCCAAGCAGTAGTGAACGCTCCATCTATCCATGCTTTCATAAACATTATAACAAAGTAACTTTTAGAGGCACAATTGCTGCTTTGTCTGTAGCTTCTGTGTTTTTTATTTTCGTCAGCATAGAGGGTGTGACACCTCTTCATCAAACTTTAAACAGATATATTGTATTTTTTTTTTTTTTTTTTTTTGATCACTGAATAATAATAATAATAATTAATAATAATAATATAGAAATATATATTATTGGTAAATATATTGTTGTTTTCATTGTTATCTATTCTTAGAACGAATTATAGGATTATTAAATATTGTTATATTTTAAATTAAGTTGTAATATAATTTTTATTTAGTTTACATTAGGATTTTTGTTATAGGTTTCATGTATGTATGTATGTATGTATGTATGTATGTATGTATGTATGTATGTATGTATGTATGTATGTATGTATGTATGTATGTATGTATGTATGTATGTATGTATGTATGTATGTATGTATGTATGTATGTATGTATGTATGTATGTATGTATGTATGTATGTATGTATGTATGTATGTATGTATGTATGTATGTATGTGTGTATGTATGTATGTATGCATGTATGTATCTATGTATGCAGCGTAGCGATGGACCCGCAGACAAATGGGCCCCCAACAACTCTGAGCTCTCCCGCAGCTTGCAGCTGCGGGAGGGCTCAGAGTTGTTGGGGCCCCAAGATGATCTAATTTTTTTTAATTTTTAAAAAAGTTATTATTGTAAAAAATTAATATGCATGTATATAAATATCAATATTAATAATTTTACAACTATAATGTAACTAAGAAATGGTAATTTTTTTGGACTATTTGTTAAACAAATTTGATAAATATTAAACTATGTAATTATATCTTAAATAATAATCTTGACTGGCACCTTAAACATAAGCAAGTTTTTATTTTAAAAAAGTCAAATTAATTCATAAATAATCCAACTTTATAAGGTGTGAAGTAGGATGTTGTGAGGTTGCGCAAACTTTTTTTTTTAACGGAAAAATATTTTAAAACGGAGGATCAGTTTTCCAGGTTCGCTCAAATTATTAACAAGGTATTGTTAATGTGCGGAAACTTTCAACGGGTAAAGTTTCCGGATTAAGACTTCTTGGGGCCCGGAGCTGTTTTTGTTTTTGGAGGCCTTTTTATGGCCAGAGCCTAAAAATGACTAATAAAAAATAAAAATAAAGTAAAAAAGAAGGTCCTCTAAAATTTTTGGGAGTCCCTTAATTTGCGAGGCCCGGGGTTATAGCCCCCCCCCCCTTGATACGGCACTTGGGCAGGAGTTTAAGTATTGAGATATTTCTTACACTATGAATCTCCAAAAAATCTCCGAATGACCACATTTTACAAGTGCTCACCATTACATTATGTGATATAAGTCAATCATTCACTAATATAATTGCAATACTTATGATTTTTTGACATATATATATATATATATATATATATATATATATATATATATATATATATATATATATATATATATATATATATATATATATATATATATATATATATATATAGTTGGTTAGTGGTAAACTGCGTGGATCTTATCCACAAGCTGAGACGTTGTAACGTTCACCTATAGCAGCCCAGTACCTTTTTTTTTTCTTTTTCTTTTAAATTAATATTTTCTTATTTTTCTTAAGCCATTCGTCTAAACTTGCTTTAAAACTATTTAAATTCTCGGAATCTACAACTTTTTCCGGAAGTTTGTTCCAAATTTGGCAAGCTCAGTTTGTGAAAAAATGGATTCTGGAGCTAACCAATGCATGAAAGTCATTTATTTTGCGAGGAGTAAAACACTGCATTCTAATTTTATGTTTGAGACCTCTAATGGAAGAACATGGGCCATCTAATTTAACGCTTGACTTATAGACTGGTTTGACATTAAGATAATCTAGATTGTTTAGTATTTTATATAAATGAATAAGGTCTCCTCGTTTTCTTCTGAGATTTAAATTAATTAAATCCATTTTAACTAGCCGTTTCTCATAACTTAGCATTCGGTTTGAATATGGTATTTTTGTGGCACGTTGAACTCTTTCAAGCATTGAAATCTATATATATATATATATATATATATATATATATATATATATATATATATATATATATATATATATATATATATATATATATATATATATATATATATATAATGCTGAATAAATACAATTCATATATTTTTTTAATAATAACAACTAATATATAAAAGATTAGAAAAGGATCCTGAAATATAGATTAGGACATATGAGGAGGAGCAGCAATGTATATATATATATATATATATATATATATATATATATATATATATATATATATATATATATATATATATATATATATATATATATATATATATATATATATATATATATATATATATATATATATATATATATATATATATATATATATATATTGTCAGTATACAAGGGAAATGCACTCCATTTTTGGCATAATAGTTAAAATAATAAATTTTTGTGTAATAAATGAAATAAAAAATTCTAATAACTCATTAATAATTAATTTATTAAATTTGTGTGGTATATCAAACGATAGAGAACTTAAAATACTAAATAGTAATATAATTAACTCCATATTTCCAAAAATAGACTTAGTGCATTTCCCTTATATACCGACACACACACACACACACACATTTTTTTATTACTTATAGTGTACCACAAAGAGCTCCTAAATCAGAATAAATATGTTGTTTTGAGACTTACTTATTTATTTGAACAGCACGTCTACAAGACCGGATTTAGATTTTAAATCAGAAATCTGAATATATATTTGCAATCATTACTGATAACATTTTAAAAAAAACCATACCTATAAGACAATCAGTACGTATAAATCATGGTGCTTCTTTTATTAGGTATTTTAAGTTTCCAAGAAGAAAGAAACAAAGAAAGCAAAATTGCACAAGTTAGTCATGCATGTCTAACTTAAATTTTAACTAGTAATTTACTAATCTAGAAAGATCTATATATAATGAATTATAATGTTGTACTGATAAGCTGTTCTGCGTTAAATTTTTAAAAAATCGGCTATTTTCATAGCCACAAGTTATTAAAAACATCTATTAGAACGTTGAGAAACTTTGTAAGAAACTAAAGAACAAATAATCAGATAATAGTAGATTTGTTTATAGTTCTAATGAATATATATTTAATGTTATTGTTTATTATTAAATCATGTTATTAAATATTATTAATATAGTTAGTAAAACTTTATAAAATATCGGCGCCTATATTTTTTAAATAAAAATATCCAGTATATATTTAATTTTCCGGATTAGTCAGAAATTAGTCCGGATTAAACAAAAAAAAATACATGAAACTGTTTTTTATAAAAACCGGATATTTTTCTTTTAAATATAAAAATATAAACAAAAATTCATATTTTGTAAAAAAAAAATCAGCTCAATATGTTAAATGCTTCCTAATTTATAAGCCTATTTCCTAATTTTGTATTAGAACAACGCATAGTGCACTGGTTTGGATGAAGTTAATTGCAAAGTTTATAATTTTTATTTGCGAGAAAATATCATTAACATGAGACAAATATCAAATTTGTCTCACCCTGATGACCATGGGAGAAACATAGTCAATTCAAAATCAAGCTGGTAAACGATCTTCCCTACGATGTTTGCCTTTGCATATACCATGAAAATTTCAGGTTGTTAACAAATGCCCTTCAAAAAAAATTTAATAATTTGTCAGACATAGATGACAGATCTGTGTTTAATCAAAACAATCAATCATGCTTGTTTATAGAATGTAAAGCGAACTGTGGGTTGGCAAAGTTTGACGAATATGTTTCTATAGACTCATTTGGTGATGATTCATACAAACCGCTCCTTGTTTTCAACAAATGATCCTCTTTGTTTTCAACCAATGATCCTCTTTGTTTTCAACCAATGATCATCAGAAAATGCGCAGAAAATTAAACAACCACTAACATCTTTGTTAGAGGGGTGTTTAAGGGGTTAGAGGGGTGCGTGTTGCTGCGTCAGCTATTGCCAGATTATACATGTCATGTGTATATAAAGCGACGATAAAGTGCATATATTTCAAATCTGAAAATGAATTTGATTATACAAGTAATTAAAATTGTAATTTCATTTGTAGTACGATAACAAAATTTAATAATTTTGTAATAATCTTTTTGGTATATTTATAAACTAACTATTCATCCATTTAAAATTTTAATTCTTCTAAAATCAGATAGATTTTAGTGAAAATTACAGCATAATGTAGCAAATTTAAATTCAATCCGCTTACTGGGTTCATTAGCAACTAAGAGTAATCACTGCTGCAACTAAGAGTAATCACTGCTGCAACTAAGAGTAATCACTGCTGCAACTAAGAGTAATCACTGCTGCAACTAAGAGTAATCACTGCTGCAACTAAGAGTAATCACTGCTGCAACTAAGAGTAATCACTGCTGCAACTAAGAGTAATCACTGCTGCAACTAAGAGTAATCACTGCTGCAACTAAGAGTAATCACTGCTGCAACTAAGAGTAATCACTGCTGCAATCTGGAGTAAGAGTAATATTCAAAGCTATGCCATTGTATCCGATCGTTCTTCATGATAAAAATGCTGCCTTAGTCATCATCAAACAATTATTAAGTCGTTCTCAAAATATTTGTAAATTGCACTTTTTGACAGATGGCCCTTCATCACAATTCAAAAAAAAATTCATATGTCATGACAGCCATGAATAATTTGTACAAATTTTCATCTGCTCTTGTAGAGGTTCGTTGGTCATTTTTTGCAACATCACACGGAAAAAGAGCGCAGTTGATGACATGGGTGGGAAAATAAAAAGAATGGTTCGGACACCAGTAAAATCTGGAAAACAATATTGTCGAAGTTTGGAAGATTTTGTGATCATTTCAAGTGAAAAAAATACCAAAATTAATGTAAGTAATTATTTAGAGAAAAAATATAAAAATGAAAGTTGTGGATATGAAACTTTTGGTTGTTAAAATTTTATTTTTTTATTTCATCTTGATTAAAAATGAGTGTATTACCGCAAACCAAAGTGAGATTGATGAGACGCTTCTCAAAGATAAATTTAAAGTCAACGGTATCCGTTGCCACAAATCTTTTTTTTTTTAATATTGATAGTGCTTTTACGGCAATTTGGTAACCAATCAAAAATGCTAAAAATTGTTAAGAAACCATCATCTTCATTATTGGTAAATGCGGTATCATCTCCATCTGAAAGGTACAAAATTAATACTATTTCCCCAGGTATATTTGTCTTTGTAGAATTGCGTTCCGCTGATTGAGCAAAGACTTGCCGATGTATTTGAAATTGTAAATATTATGGTACATATTCAATTTTTAAAAGATCAAAACGAACACACTTTTATATATTCATTTGTCGACGACTTCTACTGGCATGACTTGTGTGAGTTAAAACCGTTAGTAATGTAATCATACTTTGATAACCGTGGACACATTATTATCGAACCGAAGTGTAACAACTAAACTTATTGTTAAAAATTTTATATTATATCTTCCTTATCTTTAATATAAAATATTAACTATATAATACATTTTAATGTATTATATTTAAGATACTATGTCTTAAATATAATACATTAAAAAATCGTTTTTTGATTAAACGTGTATTAATTGCAAATGTTTGCATGCTTCGTTTGTTACTTTTTTTTTTGTCTGTACGTGATTTTGGTTTAAACTACTATTGTGGGGCAAAGATACATCGTAGAGTGATATAACTTTGTAGTAATCTTTAAGAATACTTGTATGATTACCTATAAAAAACAAAACACCCGTCACTGATACATTTTTAGAAAAATTAGGGTTCTTTGTATAGGAAATATATGCATATATACATAAGTATATACATAGAGGTCGGAGATTACAAAATTGCACTATTTTCAAAATAATTAATTTAAATTGCTTTGGTTTTTTTTGTCTAATGTTTCGAGTAAATTTGTGCAACAACTTTTGGATGATACAAAATCATGTTGAGAGTCTGAGAGTAAACTGTTCTTAATCAAATAATTCATTAGTGTGTCTCTTATTATGCTTTACATCACTTCGCACACTATCTATGTGAGTAATAGCAGCCTAAAATTTGTTACTTTCAATTTATCTCCTTTTTTAAACAGAGGGGTAATATTTGCACATAACCATAAACCTGGAACAATGCCACTCAAGAATAAGCAATCAAAAATAATTGATAGTGGTTTTGAAATACTTTTACAACAAAATTTTTAGTACTCTAGGGTGTATTGTGATACTCAAGTGGATTTATAAACATTCAGAAGTGCAAGCTTCTTACTAACTGTTTTAATATTGAACGTCAGATTTGGGCATAATTTATCGCATTGTTTTGGAAACTATGGCAGGTTTTCATCTTAATAGTAAAAATTGTACTAAAAAAATTGTTTTGTTTGTTAGCGATCTCAGATAAGTTGGTAGTAACTCGAATATAATCTTTAATTTGAATTTTATTATTTACATTATTGTTTATATTGGTAAGCTATTTTAGGATTCTTCATAAGGTTTTTTGCAATTTCGTGCTGATATTTAACAAGTTGCATTTTTAATAGCCTTTTTCATTGTGTTTTTGATATATTTATATTTCACCTCAAGTTCTTGATCTCTGGATTTCTACACTTTATCCATAAAACTATTTTGCTTCAATCTATGTCATTTTATACTTACAGGCATTTATTAAACCAATGTGTTTTTTTCCTTTTATTTAATTTAATTAATGGTATATGTAAATTACAAATATCTTTATAATGTTCTAACCATTTTTCGTAAAACTCGTTGGCGTTAAAATTTTCGAATATCTTTGACCAGTTAATACTACCAAACAGTTTTTGTTAATTTCATCATAGTTTCCTATATTATAAATGTTTTTTTATTTGAAAAAATTTCTTTGCAATCTCTTCTGAAGAACTGTAGTTGTAACTGTATGTTAAAATGTGATGACCGTGTTTAATCGATCCTAATGATGCATGAAGTTCTAGCTTACATATTCGCAAGTTATTTTTGGTTATTACTAAATCTAAGATATTAGTTTCAATTTTATCATCTAATTGAAATGTTGGCTTATTTATATTTTTGAAATAAATAACATTCGTCTAAGCAGCCCATGGTCATACTAGCTATTTCATTTGGTTCTTCCAGGTCGTCAATGCACACTTTAATCAATCTTTGCTAAGTTAAAATGCCCATTTAAAAGAATGCCACTATAAATTTTATTTAAAATCATTTCATGTGTGACTTTGATTAAGTTTTAATTTTCATACAACTTTGAATGTCACTTATTCCAGGACAGTGCATGCAACCACATAGTATTGACTCATTTCCAAACTCTATGATATACCATATTTGTTTATACCATATTTATTAATATACCATATTTGTTTGATTTGATGGCTTTGTAACTCACCATTTGAAACTTCGAAAGATTTTATTAAGTCTTTGGCATATATTCAAACACCACCACCATTGCCTTAAATTCAGTCTTGTTCAAACAACAAATACCCTTGAGTGCATTTTGGAGAGCAATTGTTCCACTATGTTTCACAAATTAACATACTATCTGGACTATTTATTTCTACTTCAACTATTAGTTCTTTTTATTTTTTGTTTAATGAAGTTGCATTTGTGTACCAACATTTGTTATTATTTTTTGTTTTTTGGGTTGATATTCAGAATTTCGCTCAAATCACGATTTCCCGATTTTTCTTTCTTAAGTAGTACATGATTATTTACCTGTATCTTATCATTTACAACTTCTTAAGTTGTAAATGATAAGATACAGGTAAATAATCATGTACTACTTAAGATAATAATTATAAAATAATAATAATTTTTTTTAATATAATAAATAAATTTTTCTTTCTTAAGTAGTACATGATTATTTACCTGTATCTTATCATTTACAACTTCATTTTGAGACAGCACTACTTCTTGTATTCTTTTGAGTTTGTTAACTTTTTTTTTTTTTAAAGATTGAATTTCTCTCTTATTTATCTTTTAATACCACAACAAATGGGTCATGATTATCGGCGCTAATTTACGTCTCTACCCCCCCCCTCCTTTTTTTTTATAATTGATATGATAGAGAATTTTATGCTGATCAAAATTCATACAAATTGTTTACTTGAAATTCATAGGAAAGTTTTCTAATTTGATGTTGAAGTTTAAACTACACTAAAAAAAGCTAATATTTGCCATTTTTTAAAAACGTTTTACACCAAAGTTTACATTTAGAAATTAAATGTTTATATGATTATATTATTTTTTAATTATTTTTTTTTTAATCTTTAAAGATATTGATTTTTTTAATGAACATACATTAACTGACAAATAGGGATTGGCGAAATTAAATGTACATGGACTGAGTGACAAATAGGGATTGTCGCATTTAAATGCACATGCATCGCTATTTGTCAGTACAAATAGGGATTGGCGCAATTAAATGCACATAATTTGTGTCAGGGTTAGAGTTTGGGTCGGACATCAATCAGAAATTGATCCGTTATGCATTTTTAAACAGTTTTGCTTTAAAGTGTTAATAGAAATAGGGCTTTTTTAAATTTATCTTTTAAAAAGAATTTAATCATAACAGAGTATGAAAAAGATGGCGAATATTAGCGGTTTTTAGTGTAATTCTTTTAAACTTCAACATCGAATTAAAGCACTTTCTGTTAATTTTCGGACCTGTGTTTTTATACGATTCTTAATCAGCATAAAATTTTCTATCATAATCAGCAATAAAATTTTTTTGAAAACATTTATTAAATCTATTTTCTTCTTTCTCCTTACTCTTTTCTTTGTTTACCGTTTAATTCCAAAAATAATAATATTGTTCTCTCTTCTTTCACGTTCTTTTGTTTCACTAGTAACGGAGTTTATCATTAGCATTTGTTCTGGTGACTTTTTTTTCTACCATATTCTCTCATGTTTCATTGTTTTTTATATGACTGGTAATTGGTTTAATAATTTCTAAATCCTCTACTCATTTTGTTAAATTGACTTTTTAATTGATAGTTTCAGATCTTCATTAATTTTTTCCTGTTGTGCCTTGTACGCATTAAACTTTTGGGCATTTACCATTTTTCTTGGAAAATTTAATATTACATTCACTAGCTTTTCAAATTGTGTTATTTTTTTGTTAATATAACTACACATATATAATATTTTGGTAATATATCGGTATGTTGTTTATTATTGTTTTTTATTACAAAAATATGATCGTCATCTTTAATGCGGCGCGAATTAATGCATAAATTATTTCGCTCACCTTTTCAAATCACATAAAAATAAATTGGATAGTGCATTCATGAATTTTTTGAAGGCTCAAAGTAATTTTTAGGACGGTTTATTTATTTTTATTTTTTTTGAAAAAGTAAAGAAAATCGTTGAAGAAATTAAGCAATTTTTTAAAGCTAAATTTCTTTAACTAAGCCCCATTTTGAGAAAATGAATAATTACAATAAAAACCTATTAAAGGCGAAAATAAATCAGTCGAAGTATGTACACTTACCTTAATAAATCAGTCGAAGTATGTACACTTACTGTGTCTATACCTAAATATTTCAGTTAACAAATGCTAAAGTTAAAGAAAAAACCAATATTCATTAATTTCTAGTATATTATTTATTAATTAATATATCATGAGCAACCATTTAACCAAAAAAAACTATAAACTATTACTCAAAAAAACTTGCCATATGAAAGGTTTTAACTTAAACTAATAGTGATAACGCGCCGGCCTGGAGCCTGAATTGATATAAGTGCGAACCGACATAAGGGCGAAGCTTTGCAAAAACTGGAATAAGTGCGAACTGGTATATGTGCGCATTGGTATAAGTGCGCCAAAAGAATTTGCAAACATTGGCATAAGTGAGAATTGGTATAAGTGCGAACTGGCATAGGTGCGAACTGACATAATAGTTTCTGGTTTTTGTCAACCAGTAATTATACTGCATTTGTTCAAATCTCTAGCTATACCAAGTCTATCATATGTGCAGCCGTGGCGCTGTGGTAGCGCACTTGCCTCAAAAACGTAAGATCCGTGGTTCAAACCCCAGTTTTGCGACATCGGTTGGGAAGGAGGCGTGAACTTCCTATTAAATGCTCTTCCGCTGTGCTCTGTGATAAGACCGTAAGGACTTCTTGGGGCACCTAAATTAACTAAAAAAAAAAAAAAATTAGAAATTTGTGATTATAGCAATACTTTTCTTAATAAATTAGACGCTGTTGAAAGATCAGCATTAAAATTTCTCTTTACTATTTCAAAATACAGCAAAAACTGCATTCCTACTTTAAAATCGATGACGTATCTACCATCCTCGTTCAAAACAGATTGAATCTGTTTATCAGATTACTGAGCAATCCGACTTGTCTTTGGAAAAACTGGCATAAGTGCGCCGAATAAATTTGCAAACATTGGCATAAGTGCGAACTGGCATATGTGCGAATTGGCATAAGAACGAAATAACAATTTGCACTTAAGCCAATATTTGCAATTTTATTCGGCGCACTTATGCCATTTTGCACTTATGCCAGTCTTTTTACTCCAAAAACGTAACTACTTCCCACTTATGCCAATGTTTGTAAATTTATTCGGCGCACTTACGCAAATTCGCATTTATGCCAGTTCGCACTTGTGGCAGTTTTTGTAATTGCTTTGCACTTATGCCAGTTCGCACTTATGCCGATTTGCATATATGCCAGATTTATAGCAACTTTTTTGCTGCGTTTTTTAAAACGAAGATTGTTAAATTTCTAGGCTAGAATTGTGTTAATAAATGTCGTGATTAAATTTGGTTATATTTTTACCGGATTTCCAAAAAGGTATTTTATATTCCGATAAAATATACACAGTAAAAACAATACTCGCTATATTTTTTAAAAACCATAACGTTAGATTTCGTGTTTAATAATGGGTAATTACCGCTATGTTCAAAGTACAAATCGTATGAAAAAAACACAACTGCAAATGCCTTTTTTTTTTTTTTTTTCGTACAAATTATACATTGAATATAACTGGTATTTACCGTTATGTTCAAAAAAAAATATAACGGTGTTTGCCGTTATGTATATTATACGAATTATACATGGAACAAAACGATAATTACTAGTTATAAAACACAAAATGCCTTACACTGCTAGTTTAGGCGAGCAGTCTGACGTCACACTGAAATAGCCTGCTGCCGGGGACTTCAATATATAAATCGACTGACAAATAGCTTGACTCGCAGTGGAGTGCTGCTACATCGACTTTTTTTTCATTATTCTTCGTTTTTTTGTTCTTTTTCTGAAAATGCAACTTTTGTTGCTGTTTTTCTGAAAAAACAATACAATTTTCTAAAATATTAGAGCGGGTTATGTATAATAGACTATATTCCTTTTTAAATGTTAATAATATTCTTTATCATAAACAGTTTGGATTTAAATCTGGTCATTCAACTGATCATGCAATCACTCACCTTGTTCATGATATATTTAAAGGGTTTGATGAAGACAAGTATACCCTAGGTGTATTTATCGATTTAAGTAAAGCTTTTGACACTGTCAATCATCAAATCCATCTATCCAAACTGAAAAGTTATGGTATAATAAATACTAATTTGTACTGGTTTGATAGTTACTTGACAAATAGAAAGCAGTTTATTTCTTATGATAGCGGAAAAACGGAATATAAGTAAATCACCTGTGGTGTTCCTCAAGGATCAATTTTAGGACCACTTTTATTTCTCGTTTATATTAATGACTTATATAAATTTTCTAACATTTTAATCTTAATTTTGTTTGCAGATGATACAAACTTGTTTTATTCTAGTAAAGATATCAGTAAATTATTTCAAACAGTAAACAAAGAACTTGAAAAATTAACCCAATGGTTCAAATCAAACAAACTATCTTTGAACATCAATAAATCCAAATACACTTTGTTCCATCGTCTTCATAAAAAACAAGATATTCCATTAAAACTTCCTGATCTTTTTATTGATAACGCATTATTAAAAAGAGAGCAATCAATAAAGTTTTTAGGTGTGGTTCTGGATGAAAATTTAACCTGGAGGGACCACATAGGTTTAATTGAAAATAAAATATCAAAAAATATAGGTGTTTTGTATAAAGCCAAGCAGTTTTTAAATCTATCTTGTTTAAAAAACTTATATTTTTCTTTAATTCATTGCTACTTAAACTATGCAAACGTTGCTTGGTGCAGCACAAACGCAACAAAAGTAAAAAAACTGTTTAGTAAACAAAAACAGGCTATAAGGATAATTACAAACGTAGACCGTTTCTCTCACACTAAAACATTATTTAATAAACTTAATATTCTAAATGTATATAAACTAAACCTTTACCATATTCTTATCTTCATGTTTAAACTTGATAAAAAAATATCACCAATGTTATTTAATTCACTTTTTGAAAAAATAAACCACATATACCCTACCAGATTTTAAAACAATTACATTCAATTCAAAGCACATTATTCAGCAACCAAATTCTCAATTGCAAATCGAGGTCCTAAGCTGTGGGATACAATATTAAATAATGAGCTTAAATCTAAATTTTATAATTTCAATTTTTATTAAAAAAAGTTATTGTAAATTCTTTTTGTAATATTAATACTTATATATCATCTTATTTTACTAATCAGTTCTTAAATATAAATACTCTTTGAATTACTAAATATTTTAAACGTTATATATTTTATTTTTTACATTTTGTTAAAATATTTTATTTGATGAATATGCATTTTTTTGGGGGGGCTTAATGATAAGATGAATTTTGTCTTCTTCAAGCCCCAGTCATGTAAATATTTGTTTTTATAAATTACGAGTGTAAATTATTTTCAATCGGCAAATACAATACTAAAAAAAAAAAAAAAAAAAAAAAAAAATTTGAAAAGCTAGTGAGTATAATATTAAATTTTCCGAGAAAAGTCGTAAATCCCCAAAGTTTAATGCCTACAAGACACAACAGAAAAGAACTATTAGAAATCTGAAACTATTAATTGAAAACTGATAATGTTAATGTAACAAAAATATGGTATCAATTTGTTACATAAATATGCTATAGTAAATTAAAACAAAACGCGTTTAAAATAAAACGTGTTTTACCGTTAGGAATAAATAACAAAAAAGCACGCGTATTTCAATTTTCAAAATTTTTTTAAAACCTTTTTTTTTTTTCCTTTAATATTTGTCAAAACTTCATGTATAAAAATCTTAAAAAAATGAAAATAGACCGGGTGAATAAAATAAGCAAATGGCCATCCATAAAGGACGTCATCCAAATAGAAGGGGGGAAGGGGTCGCGTTAAAAAGGACAAAGGGAGAGGGAAGTGGTTGTCAGAAAAGGACGTCACTTTATAGATTTTTTATTTTAGTTTAATTAACATGCTATCTAAAGCTCATATTACCCTAATCTACCCTATCAATATGACATCATAGAAATATTTATAAACATTTGTTTATATTTATAAATATTTGTAAAAAAATCGAAATTTTTGCTCATTGTATACCGTAAAATTGCCCAAATTCGGTCAAACATTCCTATCTGAATAAATATTTTTTCAAGTTTTTATTTAAATCATATAGACTACTATATCGTTAACTTATATTGTAAAAATAAAAGATAAAAATAAAAACTAGAATTCAATATTTTATTTCAAATGAGAACAGCTAAACTCTTAACTTTTGATCAAACTTTTAATGCCATCACATAAGTCGGTCACTATATATACATTCCAATCAACATGTCACAATTGTATAAACTTAACACCCCAACAACCCATCACAATAACACAAATTTAACATTTAAATAACACATCGCAATAATTGTAGCCCTTTAGTAACACTCGTCACAACATTGTAGCTCTTTAGTAACAAGACGTGTACGATTCATTACAAAAAAACTAACTCTTCCTCCCTTCTAGAAAAAAAAACATTTCGCTAACATTTTTCACAGTTAACGTTTCACGACTAATTGTTAATTGTTATTAATATTGCTAAATGTTCTTAATATCGTTTAGTGACGCGTTGCGCATAACCTGTAAGTGACTGAAATATTTTAAAATTTCAGTAGTTTTGAAGGATAAGAGTACAAAATATTTAAAAATAAAAGTTTTTTTTTTTAATATAATTAACTTGGCGACTCAATAATACAAGTGCTAAACTAGTATTTTTGGGTCACTTTGCTTATTTTTGATTCTTATAGTACGCGTAATTTCAAAACTTTTTCTTTTCTTTTAAGGCGAGTTTCCATCTGTTTTTTTACGGGAACGGGAAAGGGACGGGAAAAATAATCACGTGGACATGCGTAGTATAAGTTTTAATATGTCCGAAGCAAAACTATGCATGCTCACGTGATTATTTTTCCCTTTCCTATCCCGTTCCCGTGAAAAAACGGATGAGTGGAAACTCACCTTTACTCAGTAATTGCTTAGCTTTACGTGAGCAAGTTTTTATTCACGTAAAGCTGAGCAATTACTCAGCGATTTTGGAGTAAATTGCTCATTAAAAATTTGAGCGATTCATGTAAAGCTGAGTAAAAGCAATTGGGTCACCATTTTCTAACCAATTTTTGACCCCTCCCCCCCTCCTTTGTTACCGGTTGTCCTTTTTTCTTTATACCCCTCTGGAAAAAGACGTCATAAAATCCTGACCCCCTCCTTATTTTCAACTCCAAAAAAATTTATTTCATCTTGCAATGATGTTTGAATCTGCTGCTACACCTTTGAAAAATAAAGTTCAAAATATTCTCATACATTATCTTCTTAAAAACACATGTTTACGTAGTAATATGAGCAGCTTGGAAATAAGGGCTTAACTTCAAGGTTTCTTAGATGAAAGCAGTTAAGTTAAAGTGGCTTTTTTATTTTTGAATCGACATTATGTGAAGGCAGTACAATTAGCGTAAATTTATACACAGTAATTAGCGGGTATCAACTATTTAAAACGCTCTTAAATTTTTTGCATTGTTAAAATAATATATTCACGCATGAATAAATCTGTGGCGCAAAGTTTTGGTACTAAAATAATGAAATTAATTTTTTTATAAAGAAAAATGTGTTTGCTAAAAATCCAAACCCTTTTTGTTTGGAAAACAATGCATAGAAACATTTAGTTTTGACTTTATTTAAAGATACCATTTTTGTGTAATATGAGCATGCTCAAATTACCCTAAAATCGCAGTGGTTTTACTGCTTTTTGAATAAAAACAAAACATAGTAAAAAATTTCAATATTTTAACAAAAATAAATATTTTTCTATTATTTAAATTCAAAAAATCTGAATTTTTATCGTTAAAAGGTTTGATAAAATTGAAAAAATAACGAACTAATTTTTTTTTTTTTTTTGGTTAACATAGTATTATTTTTTCAAGGAAAAGTGGTTCAAAATTTGGTCTTAAAATGATAAATTTTATTAATAACGAATCATCATATTCCAAAAATTAGTTTTATTGTTAAATTGGTGTTTTTTTATTTAATGTAATTTTTTTGAGTTAATTTAAAGTGCTTATAGGTAGTCTGGTACCTAGTCGTCTGGGTAATGAGAGCACATTTGCTACTTTTTTTAAAACCATTGTGTTTTTAAGAAAAAATTTCGGGTGCCCAAATATCTAAGTGAATCATGGGTAAGGATCCCTAATAATTGTTTATTCGCAAAAAATTTGGATCCAGCATAATTTTTAAAATACTATAATTTTCGCTTAAAGTGCTCATATTACCTCAATCTACCCGACGCAAATTAAGAAAAATAACGGGTAACATAACGGTAAAACATAACGCTTTTCATTATAAACAAACATTCAAATAGTTTTGGGGAACGCTTAAGAAACACTTAAGAAAATACGCTTAAGAAAAGTTAAACTAACATAACAAACCTATAGCTAAGCAGAGAAGCTGTGTTCAAAAAAATAACATTGTTTTCTAAATCTTTGATGTTTTTACCTACTACCGAGGTGTTAAAAAATCAATTACTTTACCTCGTGATTTTTGTAGTTATTACTTGATAGTTCAAAAGTTTTGTTAATATTTTTTTTTTTACTATATATATAACAATTAAAACCAATCTACAGCAATAACTAAACAAATTATGCACGGTAAATTATCTGAAACGAAATTTTAAACCGGAATAAATAATAGTATTTCGGTAGCATAACTTTGTTATAGTTAATTAAAAATCAAGTTAAATATTTTGATGGAGGTTAAAATAACTTTTAACCTTAGTTACAAACTTAAATTGACACCCTTTTTTTTAATTTCGTTATATTAAACTTCATTTCTTAAATATTTTCTTTTATTAGTTAAAAAAAATGAAAATAATTATTTCAGTTAGAACCCATTTTGAGCATACACCCTTTTTACATAAACCCTGAGTAAAATTTTTATCAACTTTCATTGTTTAAAATCTAGTCTTTTCTCCTTAGTGTTCTTAAATAATCAGCATTTGTTGCAAAAAAAAATTGAATTTTTATATTCAGGTTTTAAATTTATTAAGTATAAATTGTAATTTAACCAAATCGTTCATTCCCATATGAGACTTCTTAATTGTTTTGAAAGGGCCTTCCTTGTCTTTCTCTTAAGTTATTAAAAATTTTAAATGTTTTTGCTGCCCTTTTCTACGCGATATTTTAATAGAGGCGATTATTGATTTTTCTTTGGATATTATGAACAAATGTGAAATTATGGCATGGATACTTTATAAAAGTTTTTTTTATTTCTGTGGTTTTCTGTCTTGAAGAATGTCTTTAAATATCAAATGTACATTTAATTGTGGAACCTCTTCTTTTGGCTCTTTTTTACTAAAAGTTTTGATTTTATTGTTGCACTGTGTACAACAAGAAATGTTTTTGATTTACTCTTAATTACACAATTGTGCATAATGATATTTTTTACAGTTTGAATCTTATTCAAGCATTCAAAGATGTTGTCTCTACTTTAAAATATCGTTAATCAACACCTTCAAACGTGCTTTGAACATGCCTAGTAATAGCATTTCCAATTATTTTAAATTGGTTATCACTGTTCCTTTGCTAGACCATCATAGTATTGAGTTTAACACAATGTTTGATGGTACAAATTTGAAATGTTATAAAGCACCTGTTTTTTAATTTCTTTGTTCTAACTTTTAGTTTCTTTAAAAGAGGTTGCAAAATTTAAGTGTTTTTGTTATACTAGCTGAAAGACCACATACCTTTTAATGCCTATTATATAATAGACTTACCAAATCATTTACCAAAGACTTCACTAGACTTGTTTATTATTGCCAAACCAAAGGCTTTATTACCTGTGGGAAAATTGGCCGAATTTCACTTAACTAACTGAATTTTAAAAATTAGCTCCAATTTAACAATACTGTTTTAATAACAAGTTTTTAACAAGTTTGTTAAATAAAAACATAGAAAACAAGTTTGTTATAAATACTATTGAATTGTGTTGTTTCTATAATTCAAATATAAAAGATGTAATATGAAAAATGTCTTATCTGCCTTTTGTTGAACAATTGTTTTTATAACCAGTTATTACAATAAAACTTTTGACTCAGTATTTATAAAGTTTATTTATAACTAAAAGTTATTTACAAAGTTGTATTAAAAAATTTACTCAATAAAATTTTCTAAAAAAAAATTTTCATTGCAAGATACTGTTAGGATGTAAAGGTCTTTGTTAGTCATTATGAACCTGTTAATATGTTTGTTCTCAGGTAGTTAGTAATAAAATTCTTTTGTACCTTATAAGTTTAAAACTTATAAAACTCTGCGTCTAACCCTAATCCTAACACTACTGTTTCTAGCAAGTGCATTACTGTTTCTAGCAATTACACTACTGTTCCTAGCAACTACTGTTTCTAGTAACTGTTGCTTTATAACTGATTTTAGTTTATCAGAAACCAATGTTTTATTCTTTTAAAGAGAGAATATTATTGGAAAAATTTTTATTGTAAGAAAATCATTATGGGCTATCTTATCAAATTAAAATAAGGATAAAAGTTAAACAAAGCAGCATATAAAAAAAGTTAGACAAAGTTAGGCAGCGACTATATAAAAGTAACCTCCAACTTAAAATTAATATACCCACTTGTAGGCACATATATTACCTAAAACAGCATTTACTTTTGGTGTAAATTTTATTTTTCTTTGTACGACAGGAAATAAAATTTGCGTTTTAATTCATATTTTGCCATCTCTAAAGCTAAAAGGTGGATTTTAACAATTTAGATGCCTGGTTAAATCAAATGTTTAAGCTTAAAAAGGTTTCACTATTTTTTAAAAGAAAGTATAGATTTTTTTGTAAAAATACGGAGGTTTATTCACTTATTGCTGATAACTTTCTAGCAAACAAGAATCTTATCAGACTGCGAGTCATAAAAAAATTTGAGTCGAATATTTTCTCCGTTCTTTACTAAAATGACTTGAGTTTAGTTTGATTTTAATTTTGATTGGATTAGTAGTTAAATGCTTGTTTTGTTTTTTAGTGAAAATTGTACTGCAGAGCATCTTTTTGATAAAAAGATGCAAATGTTGCACTGATTCGGTGCAACACTTGATGCTAGTGTTGTACTGATTCGGATTTCAAAAATTTTTTAACTACAGTCTTGAATGTTAGATCCATTTTTAGATCAATAAATAAATAGTAATAAATAATATAATAATAAATAAATTTTAGTGTCCCATGTACCATTAGAGCCAGCAAACCATTTTTTTATTTAGTAATATTTTTCTACAAAGATCAGCAAAAATAATTCCATGCAAAAATGGTGTAATTTTTAAAATGCTTTTTCCAGACTTGATGTGTCTTAGACTAAGTTAAATCAACAAGTTATATAAAAAGTTTTAAAAATGAATCTACAAATGAGAGTTACTGTTATGTTTTAAACCTGTTTCTTTAAGTACTTTAAGACTTCTTTACGGTCTTATCTCAGAACACCGCGGAAGAGCATTTATTAGGAAGTTGTCGCTCCCTTCCTTACCAATGTCGCATTTATGACCAGAGGTGGCATTGAACCACGGACCTTAAAAGACAAACGCTCTAATCACTGTGCTATCTTTGCTCAATAATTAGCTCATGATTCCTAAAAAAGTTTTTAAAGGATTCTTAGGTAGCGGTAAAATCAGTGGCACGAACACGTGCACAAATACAGTTTTGTCAAATAGAAAATAAGTTACAATAAAACCATTTTTCTTATACTTAATAAATAATTTTCTTGTTACAGTATGATCAAGGTAAATATTATTACAAATTTTCTTGTTTCAGTTTTATCAAGGTAAATATTGTTACAAATGTATTAGTTTTTATATTTTTATTTGGTATACATATTTTAGCTGTAGTAAATAAAGTATATACAAATCTATAAATATACATATATAAATAAAATATAATAAAACACTTTTACAATCAATACATTTTAACTAGGTTACAAATAATTTATTTTTTTTCTAATTTCATACTATATTTTGCTATAAAATGTTCTTAAATCCAAAGATATTTTAAGTTTTACATAGAAACAACCACAAACAGTCATATAAACTAGACCAAAGTAGCGTCCGTTATTGACCAATACTTTTGTGTATTTATACATGCCAGGTGTGTTACGAAGATTGTTAATCGGGAGGATTGGGACCATGGCGCTCTTTAAGTTATAGGCCGTGACACGCAAAATTTAGAAAAAAATGTGGGGGCCGATATTAACTTAACTTATTATCGGCGTAGAAGTACATAAAAGTACTTAAGTACTTTTATAAAAGTACTTAAGTACTTTTATAAAAAAATGGTAAAAAAATGCTGTGTTTATGGCTGTTCTACGAATTACTTATCACAGAAAAAAAAATCAAACGAATCTAAAATGTCTGTTTATAGATTTTCAAGAGCTGAAGAAGAGAAAAAATGTTGGATAAAGTGCATTCCTAATGCAAATTTAAAAGTGACGAGCAACACTGTGATCTGTGAACTACACTGGCCCAAAAATTTTGAAAAAGTAAAAGTAAAAGGAAGAGAAAGACCAAAAAATCCACCATCAATTTGGCCCAATGTTCCTTTAAGTCAAATACCAACATCTATACCCTCTTTAAGATCAACTAAACGTGCATTATTCTCTAATCGAACTTCTTTTGACGAAATCGATTTATTTTTAGCACAAGATAATTTTAACTATGACTTTTTTTGTGACACATTGTTAAATAAAAAACGCAATTTTTCTGTTGATATTGTAGCTTTCATTTCAGATCGTAAACTTTGTGTACAATCCACAGATTTTATTAATTATGCAACACCAAAATTTATCATTAAATTTGATAGCTGTTTAAAGTTTGAATCATATTTCAATGGTGTAAAAAGAAAAGTACATACTGTGTCTAATGTTGTTAACACATGGTCTAAATTTGAAGAAATCTTGCGATACTTGAACCTTTTGACACCAAACAGTAAGGAAATAGTAATGAATGAGCAAATTGATTCCATGAACACAAATAAGTATAGTCTTAGTGTAATCATCAGAGCATTTGAGTATTTTGCTACCTCTCGTACACTTTATAAAAAATTGCGTGATGATTTTAAACTACCTTCTATTCGAACATTGACACGCATTACTTCTAAAGTATCAAAATCTGATGATAATTTTTTTTTAAAAGAAGTTTTTGATAATTTAAGTGATGATCAAAAAACTTGTATTATTCTCCACAATGAGGTTTATGTTAAAAAAATGTTATTATATCATGGAGGTGCTCTTTTTGGAAAAGCATTAGATAACCCAGATTCTCTTGCAAAAACTGTTTTAGGTGTCATGATAACTTGTATGTTTGGTGGACCTAAATTTCTTGTGAAAATGTTACCTGTAAACAAATTAAATTCTCAATTTTTATATGAACAAATTCATTTGACTGTTGAAGCAGTTAAAGAGTCTAATGGCAACGCAAAGGTAATTATTTGTGATGGAAATCGAACTAATCAAGCATTTTTTAAAAAATTTGACACATTTCCTGAAAAACCTTGGCTAACCACCAATGGAACCTATTTGTTGTTTGACTTTGTCCACTTAATCAAAAACATCCGAAACAATTGGCTCACAGAAAAAGAAGGAGAATTAATTTTTTATGAAAATGGTGTTGAGAAAACAGCTTGTTGGAGTCATTTGATAAAACTTTTTGAAGCTGATTCTAATTGTCTAATGAAACTTTCTGATTTGAATGAAGTTTCTGTTCGACCCAGTCATATTGAAAGACAATCTGTTTCTACCTGTCTAAAAGTGTTTTCTGAAAAAACATACAGCGCTTTACTTAATCATCCTGAAACCTCCAACATCTTAAACATTAATGAGACTGCAGATTTTATTAAAATGGTTGTTACATGGTGGAAAATTTTAAATGTAAAAAGTGTGGGTGTAGATTGTAGGTTTAATGATGATCGACAAGCTGTCATCAGAGATCCAAATGATGATAGATTAAAATTTATTTGGGATTTCGGAGAAATGGCATTACGTATGACAAGTAATCAAGGGAAGCGTATAAAACAATTAACACATGATACAGGATATTCCATAAATCATACATGTAAAGGAATTGTTGAGTTGACAAAAACACTATTAAAAGAAAAACACAAATATGTCATGTTAGGAAAATTTACAACAGACCCACTTGAAAAAGAATTCAGCAAGTTAAGACAAGGATCTGGTGGCACATATTTTTTAAGTGTCCAACAAATAATTGAAAAGTTCAATATTTCTAAAACTTCACTTTTGTTGTCATATAACATTAATGAGTCAACTCCTGATGCAGGACATTCTTGCCAATTTTGTGGATTTTTACTTGATGAATCTTCAGCTGAGGTCTTTGATAATTTACCAACACTAGAAAAAAGTATAACTGTTCAATCAAAGATGTCTCTTGTTTATATTGTCGGATATGTGTCTCGTAATGAGGATTTGCTTAATGAAAATGAACTTTTAACCAGAACAATGTTTTATTTTGAAAAGTTTGGTCAATATCTAAAATCAGTCGATAGAGGTGGGTTAAAAGTTCCTTTTGATAATACTGTTCAATGGGTTTTCTTCTCATTTGTACTATTTAACTCTATTAAAGATAAAGTTTGTCGGACATCCCTGGTCGGACATCCCTGTGCAACACTTTTATGCTTATATCGGATCATTACTCTATTGACATGGACATCATGGTCAAATATACTGTCAAATATTTTTATCAAAAACCACTGCAAACTTTCTACACCAAGATCAAACAAAGAACCGTCTCTGAAAATTTTAAAGTTGTCTTGTTAAGTTGACAGTTATTTATTGACACTATGCTGTTATTTCTTTATTGAAATTTATTAATTGATTTAAAGTTTCTGTTTTATGATTTTAAAAGTATTTCTTATTTATTTAAATCACTAAAATATATTCCTATTTAAAGGTGCAGTTACTCGAACAGTAATTTATTTAACTTTTGTTTTTTACCTGATATAAAACTTTTTTATTTCATTATTTAAGCAATTTTATGAATTGAAACAATTAAATAAAGTTTATTGTTAAAAACTTAAAAAGATTTCTAAATTGTACAAATTTTTACATAGTTTAATGCTTTATATAACGGGAGCAACATATTTTGTTTTAAAACAATTATCATATTGATTTTTGAAATATCGGCCCCCACATTTTTTTCTAAGTTTTGCGTGTCACGGCCTGTTACTTATAGATCGCCGTGATTGGGACCTATTTAAAGAATATGAAAATAAAAATATAAAAATGTTAATAAATACTCTAGGAATGTCAAAAATTCAAAGAAATTCCGAAACAAATCTAAAAACAGATAGTTTTGTTTCACAGTTAAAATTCAGACAAAAAATTGAAAGAAAAAAAATCCTCCACAAAATAATTTTAATATCGTTTATTTTTTATTTATTTTTATTTTTTATTTATTTAAAATTTCATGCTATATTTTTCTATACAATGTTCCTATATCCAAAGATAATGTTGTCTTAGCATAGGAACAGCCGCAAATAGTCATTAAGACTAATCCAAAGTAGCGTCCGTTGTTGACCAATATTTGTGTACCGAAGTACTACTCAAGCGCTGAGTTGGCGGTGGCAGGATTTGAACTCGTATTGTACAACAGTCCAAGTTTTAACTTTTCGTCTAACGCTCTAATCAACTGAGCTATCCTGCTACTACTGCTCACTTTTTGCTACGTGTTTACTACGAACTTATGTGAGATTTTAAATTAGATACCAACCCGAACTAAATTAAAGAACTTTTTTATGTGTTAATTTCAGTTTCTTTTTATATAAAGTGTTAAACAAAAACGAATCAAAAATATTTGTTAATCATTGACTTGCATGGTTCGAAAAGTATTTGCTGCTTTAGCTGATTCAAAAGAAAAAAATGCTTATATCAAAAAAGCAGCTTTTAAAAATAGCTTTCCCTTTTAACTCAAAATGATGTATTGGACGTATGTACTTTCTTTGTAAGAAGTTCCTTCCACACTTGTTTAACATGGTAACATCTCGGTCCTGCGTCTGTAGAACACCGTAAAATGGGGTGTGCAGAAAACACATTTAAAATACGACATAATGAACGAAATCCGACATAAGTAACAAAATTTAAACTATAACCAAAACAACTCAAATTAGCTAAAAATGAAGCAAACTTAAAACAGTCTGCAAACAATTTGCTGTAAAACCCCATTGTCAATCCGGCAGAAAAAAGAAGTAACTCAGGAAAAATAACTAATACTATTATCTGTAAAAAATAAAATAACTATTAAATACCGGAAAAATAGAAAAGAATTCATACATGATTTTATGCGAGAATCCGAATAGGAACACTTAGTTCTGCAATGATAGATGTTTACTAAAGAGGTTTGTAATAAGTTAAACATATTTTGTTGTAAGAAATTTAAACCTTTTATTATTTCTATACTAATTTCAGAAAATTAAAGAAATTTTAAAGTTTTTACATATGTTTTACATTTTTGTTTTGTTTTTCATATTTTTGAATAAAAAATAATTAAAAAGAAAAATCTATTTCATAGATTTTTTTTAATTTTATAAATTTTTTTTAAATAGAAATATTATCATTAAAAAAAAAATCTATGAAATAGATTTTTTTTTAAATAATAATATTTTTATTTAAAAAAAAATTAAAATATCTAAAAAATAATTTAATAAAAGAGAGTTACTTGACTTTTATTGTTTCACGATGGGTTTGACTCTGTAAAGTACAAGAACCATTACAATTATTTACAAGAACAAGTTTTGGCAATAAATTTATGAAAGTATAAATATTACAAAACTTTTCAGTTTAATAGTAACTTTGAAGTACATGCAAAAAAATTTTCATTTTTTTTTTTTGTTTTTTTTTTTTGTTTATGCGACACAATGATCGCAAAAAGTGACCAATGGAGCCGTCCAGTTTTGTAGACCTGAAAGATGTGATAATAAAAACAGTTAGAAGATGGTGTCATTGAATATAAAATAAAAATAATATGAAAATATAAAATGAGTGATAAGACTTTTGTGAAGCTAAAGAACGAAATAAATGCTCGGAGGGCAGGGAGAGAACAAACTAACACTCTAATCACTCTGTATGTAGATCATATGTAACAAAGAACAAATATTTGATATACTGATTTTGAAGACCGTTGATGTCTACAGGTGTGATGGTGTAGTACATTAGTACGTACCGTTTGTCGTCTAGTATGGTCTCGTTATGTTTCCGTTCACTTTCAAATCGGGTGAATAGAAAGCTAAACACACTCACTTCTTGCGCTTATGGGCTAGCACATCAGAGCCAGACGTGAGACCTACAGAATGGATTTCAATTGATCGAATGCACACATTAGTCACCGTAGGCCACAAGCCATCACTCTTAACCAAAAGAGCTACTGCCCCGTGCTGGTCTGGAATGATGTGCTATGAAGTGAGATTTCAGATCCGAGCACATAGTCAGCGAGCGCTGATCTGACGTGCATTGTGGAGCTTCCGATTGAACGTGTGCGTGAGTGTCAGCGTAGTCATTAGGTTATTGAGCGCCGTAACCACATCCAGCGGGATAGCCTAATGTCCATTTTGTCGTTGTGACGTAGATTGGAAAAAGTCGGGGCTCACCAGCCACAAAGAATAAATTTTTGCTTATGCGACACTATGATCGCAAAAAGTGACCAACGGAGCCGTCCAGTTACGTAGACCTGGGAGATGTGAAAGTAAAAACAGATTGAAGATGATGTCATTTAGGTAAAAAAACATAAATTAATGCAAAGACTATTTAGTTGGAAGAGTAAAAGTAAGCAACTCAGGAAAAGGGGAATAAAAACTCACACTATTTAAAAACACACTAATATAAGGGCAATAACCTAATTTTTGTGTTATTCAATTTCAAAATTTGAAATGAATAACACAAAAATTAATATATATGTATTTTATATTTAAAAAAAAATTAAAATATCTAAAAAATAATTTAATAAAAGAGAGTTACTTGACTTTTATTGTTTCACGATGGGTTTGACTCTGTAAAGTTCAAGAACCATTACAATTATTTACAAGAACAAGTTTTGGCAATAAGTTTATGAAAGTATAAATATTACAAAACTTTTCAGTTTAATAGTAACTTTGAAGTACATGCAAAAAAATTTTCAATTTTTTTTTTTTTTTCAGTTTCAATTTTTTTTGTGTGTAAAGGCTTAAATAAGGATGATTTAAGAGCCATTGTCTGTCAGAATCAAACTGTCGCAAAACCTGAATGTTCAAATTTATTTTATTTTTTTTGTTTTTTACATTTTGTTTGTATAATAGATGCAATGACATATATATATTATCTTTTTCTAAATATTTGGAATTCCCTATAGGTGGTACTTTGAAAATTGTAAGAATTATAGCAGCCATGGTGTAGTGGCTTCAGAACTGGAGGTCCGCAACATTGCTGATTAAAGGCACGGTGCTCTGTGATAAGACCGCAATAGTAAAGTGATTTTGGGAAAAACGAAGATATGTTAGAGTGAAAGATACAAGTAGTCGAGTTAGAAAGATAGCATATAGAAAGCGGACAGGATTGTACACAATGTTACAATACGTTAATATACATTTAATTGAATTAAGTCAATTACTGTATCAAGTCTTGATTCTAACCTTTTTATGATTAAGTTTAAAGAAGACATATTTACTATTTGCTTTTATATTATATTTTCTATGTACTTTTATACTATATTTACTATGTACTTTTATATTTTCTATTCACTTGTAGGATATTATTAAATGTTTTCCAGTGATACTAATGAATTCACTCGTTTGTTTATAGTTTTTTGGTATTGTGGTTTATCCTCCTCCAGCTAATTGCCATATAGAGGCCACATTACCAAGGCCCGCAAAGACAGGTTCGGCTCCCCAAGGAGCGTCATAACCTGCTCTACGGACCAAGAGTAAAGTGAGTTAAAGAAAAACGTAGATAATTCGAAGAGTGAAAGACAGAAGTAGTCGTGTTAGTAAGATAGCATAGAGAAAGCGGACAGAATTGTACTCGATGTTAGGAGGTGCAATAGGTTTGTTTATAGTTGTTTTATTATCATATGACTGCGAATATATTATTTACAAATATCATCCTTTTTATATAAAACTCAGAACCACAAAGTATTATATTAATAACCTTACATACTTGTAATTACGTTGGAATAATTTTCCAATACTTTTACGAAGACCGCATCATTACAAATACATTAATGTTAATATTAAGATACAACCGCTAATTGTAGGCTAGTATCTTAAAAGACGTCACAACACTTTTTATATTTTCTATATACTTTTATACTATACGCTTTTAGGAACTTACTTAATCAATTAATTTCCTACAATTCAGCATCTTTCGCATTATCAGACTCATTGAACCCCAAAATTATGCGCATATAGGTGATAAAGCGCTGATTGTTTAGATCTATTTAAGTCCAAACAGTTCAAGATGCAGCAAAAGCCGGTATGATAAAGATATGTCCCTCGTTATATTAATTGGAGTAAATAATATTTTTAATCATATTAAACACTTTTTTCGAGATACACAGCGGGAAAAAGCTAAAAGTGTTATGTAAATCTTTGATGAAAGAAGAACTGAATAATAGAGAAAGAACTGATTAACAGAGAAAGAACTGATTAAAAAAGAAAGAACTGGGTAACAGAGAAAGAATTGATTAACAGACACAACTATAATAACAACGATTGTATAAAATGTTTACAATAACGATCAAGGTAATGAAAATAAATATTGAATGGCAATACAAGAACAGGTTGATCTTATAATAAAGTATATAATAACGGATCAAGGGTATTCTTGGAAATCGCTGTTCAATCATGAAATTTTATAGACTGTGTCTGGTTAATACCTAGCCAAGGTTGCTAATATGTTGTTCAATAAAGTAGCAAAAACGAAAAGATGAATGAGCCAGAAACTATTCTTTTCAATTTTTTTTTCTTTTTTTTTTGTATTAATTTTTTTATTGTTGATAAAAAGTTTTCTGTTTATTTGCTGAAAAGTAGGAAATTTTATTGACTAAAATAAAACAACTTCAACGCGCGCATTGCACCAAATTATAAAATTAGTTATATTGGATGATTCATGTTTTAGGTGATTCCTATTTCATCGGATGATTCGTATTTCATAAACTTCATAAATTAAACCTCTTCCTAAATTAAATATTTAATTAAAATTAAACTTCAGATAAACATATTTTGTTTTTCTTAAATTTAACAGTTCTGTTAGCCCGATACGAGGCCGAAAACCTATGGTACTTAAAGGTACTTTTTTATGGCGTATTTTGACCTAAATATTAGTGGCAGATTAAATAAGTGAATAAGTTGACAGGAACAAAAAGAAAACCAAAATTTTATTTTTATAGCCACAAAATTAATAACAATTGGTTTAAGTAAAAATTTTAAAATACTTAATAACAAGACAACGTTGCTTTAGAACCGTGTTGTGCAAAAAGTTGGGAGACAAAGATATAACCTTCACTCTCTATACGGGAGAGGGAAAGAGAGGAGATAAAAAAAACGGTTTTTCAACTTAGTAAAAGATTTTATATTATAAAAATTATAACATTATATTCTAACTGAAAGTGTGCTTAAGTTTATGCCGTCAATAAAGTTTCTTCGTATTAAAATAAGAAGCAAGTGTTTGTTATGATTTTTTATTTGGGGTAAACAATTCATTTAAAAGTTTAAAAAATAACAGTTTGTTTCATTTTACCTAATGGATTTTGGTGGTTTGTACCTCAGCTTCTTCAAAAAATTAAACTTTTCCTTATAACTAAAGAATGCTGTTTAAAGTGGTTAGAGCACAGTTACCATAACAATGTTCTCTTTTTATTAATTCAAAAAAAAAACTGTTTTTAATTCTTGTGCTAATTTTTAAGAGCTAAAATACTAAGATAAAAAATTGAATATTGCTCTTAACAACAATATTTAATATTTCTTATAACTTATGAGAAATATCAAACTATTATTAAATGATTAAAAAACAATTTGTTTGTTATAATAGAACTAAAATATTAAAGATGCATTGGTATCATAAGTTGTTAGGACTCAAATAAATTTAACTTTAATTGTTCTTTTTTTGTTCTAAAACTTACAATTATTGTAATTTTTAACTGTTCTAAAATTGCCTTCATTTGAAGGAAAAGACTGTTCAAAGTTAAGCTTAAGCTATAAAGTATTTCAAATTAATTTTTAGTTCGAAGCCAAACTATTTAGTGCGTACAATAAGTATTTGGCCCAGATAGATATACACTGAGAGTCTATTCATTTTTATGTTATTATGCAACACACACACAACTTAACCTGAATATAATTTTTTTAACATAAAATAATGAGAAATCAGAAGACCATAGTCTTAATATTAAACGCTTTAAATAATATCTATTTACAACTGTCAAAAACTACTAGCTGCTTTAATTTTGAAGCTTGGTTGGCTTCTTTAAATAAAGAAAAAAACAATTTGACTTTACTGAATTGACATAGAGTTTTGCTTTTTTTCCTTAACCTTAACTCTAGTAACACTTTTTTAAAGTAAAGTTGGTATTAACAAGGTTTTTGGTATTAAAAAAAAAGTTTTTGGTATTAACAAAAAAGTTTTTGGAATAAACAAAAAAGTTTGTAAAAAAAAAAAAAAAAACAGAAGATGAAATTCTAATTTTTTTTTTATATTAATGGATGTTTTGAAACAGTTTAAGAAAACTTAACACTTGTTCTGAATAAATAAGACAAAAATTAGTTAAAAGTATATATATTAATGAATTAAGATTACAATTATTTTTCGTAATTTCGGATTGAAATCGAATGCGGTCTTCTTTCTATACGAAAACAATAAAAACTTATAAATATAGAAAAGTTTACTACTAGAAACAAAGTTTATATGTCAAAAAATGACGTTGTTAGACTTACATTATTTGCCTCTGCCTCTTCCTCTTCCCCAGCTACTTCCACCACCACCACCTCCACCACCTCCGCCACCTCCACCACCGCCTCCTCCTCCTCCACCACCCGCTCCGCTTCCGCCTCCACCACCACCACCACCACCGCCTCCACTGCTTCTGCTGCCACCTCTCCAAGGATCAGCAAATTCATTTCTATAGCAAAAATAAAATTCAGTATTATAATATAATATAATATTAATATAATGAAAAGCACATTATAATAAAAATCTTACATCTCTTTTTTTCCGTAACCATAACCTCCGTATCCGCCTCCATATCCCCTATCTCTGTTTAAATAAAAAATCTGGCGTTGTTTAAAACTTGATTCAAATTACGAATTAAAAAATAGTATTCAGAAATGCTTACATTTCTCTTTTTCCATAACCATATCCGCCATATCCATCTTCGCTTTTATCTTCGTCTTCATTTCTAGGTTTAAGATAAAGTAAGGTGTAATGTTACATTATAAATAAGTTGTAAGTTAAAGCAACAAAACTTACATCTCTCTTTTGCCGTAACCATATCCCCCATAACCACCACCGTACCTTCCGTATCCACCACCGTACCCTCCGTATCCACCACCGTACCCTCCACCATAATCATTCAGTTTATTTGAAAATAAATCTTTGTTTTCCTAAAACAAAAAAAAAGGCATTTATATTTCTAAATTAATTTTAAAAATTTTCAAAAAGATAAGTTAAAAATACAACTTAAAAAAATATTAAATTCCAACGAAAGCTTTTAAAAAATTATAAAAAATAAAATGTTAGCAAAATTAAAGTTACTTCTTGACTGAATTCATCTTCGTTATCGTTTCTAAAAGAGATATTTTTTTATGTTATAATTAGCACTCGGCAAATTTTAAAATACTAAAACATTTAAAACTAAAGATACTCACTTCGTATCGGCAACATTATCTTTGGCATGCTTGAAAGGAGCTGCTTCGCTCAGCTAAACAACAAGTCGCATATGTGTCAACTTATTAGTATTATTATATATATATAAATATATATGTGTTAATATATAAGTATAAATTATAATCTTTAATTTTACTTACTAAAACTTGAAAAGAAATCAGGAACGTAACAAAAATGCAAAAGTAGTTCATTCTCTTTGAACGCAACTAATTTTATTTGATTTAATTTTTTTTATCCTTTTTATACAATTTACTAAATTATCACGGAAACACCCTGAAAGTATTTATTTAAACCAAAAACTTGCGTTAATTGGAAAGTGGTAATTTACAAATAAAAGAAAGTTTCCATTCTTAATTGAATACGATTTAAAGTAATTAAGGTCATTAAAACACCTACGAATCTACGTCACTACTCGAACACTTTTTTAGTTTTGAGTAAAACGTATTACGGCAAAGTAAAATTACATGATGTTTTGCAAAGTAAAATTACATAATGTTTTGTTAACTACTTTTAGCAGTTTTGTTGAATAAAGAGAGTTTGATTTATTGAAAAAAAAAAATTAAAGCAAAATAGACATCTACTCTTAGAATTTTTGTTTTCTAAAACAACCGGTCTGACCGCGTTCAAAACAAGAAAAAAGAGTCAAGCTCAAAAACTTACCAAGCCCATGGATTTCATATTGCCTCATTGAATCTTCCAAGAAAAAACGAAAAATATTAAAAAATAAAAATAAAAAAAAACAACTTACAAAAATGTAAAAAAAAAAAAAGTTACAAAAACCTTTTTGAAAAACTTAAGAAACTAACAAAAAAAATTATTATTCAAATCTTTTACGAAATAGTATTGGTAAAAATAAAAAAACATGGAACGTAATAAAAGACGTAATAGGAAAGAAAAAGATTGATCCAGGTAGTACTTTGTCAAACCATTTAAATGATAAGAAAAACATTGTTATTAATGATCAAAAAAAGATTGCTGAAAACTTTAACAATTATTTTATAGAAATCGGAAAGACGCAAGCTAATAAAATAACCCATAGTAAAAAAATATTTAAAAGAAGTGGACTTTGTAATGGACGAGTTTGACTTATATTATGATGAGCATCGAAATCTATTTAAAACAATACTATCAAAAAAGAGTCCGGGCCTTGATGAAATAAGCACTCAGGTGGTTTGAGAAGTTTATGATGTTATTGAATATCCCATACTGTATATCTTTAATCTCTCGTTAAAAATAGGAGTTTTTCCTAAACATTTAAAATTAGCACGCATAATTCCTATATTTAAAAGCGGAGATAACTCTACTTTATCAAACTATAGGCCGATCTCCATATTTTCATGCTTCTCGAAAGTACTAGATAATATATAAACGCATAATAAATAACAGAACTTTTACACACCTCCAAAATCATAATATCCTTTTTAATAACCAATACGAATACAAAAAAGACCATTCAACTGAACATGCAGTAATAAAGTTAATTAACAAAATTTTGAATGGGTTTGACAAAAATTATTATACATTTGGACTATCTATCGACTTGTAAAAGGCTTTCGATACAATGGATCACGAGATCCTTCTATACAAACTTAGTAATTATAGCATAAAAAAAAAAACTTAAAATGATTTAGTTGCTATCTAAACAATCGGAAACAAGTTTTATATTACAATAAAACTTACACTTCCCATCAAATCATTACTTGCGGCGTTCCCTCGGGATCCACTTTAGGTCCTTTTCTTTTTCTTATCTATATTGGTTAAAGGCCAACAAACTTTCCTTGAACATTGAAAAAAGCAAATACATTATTTTCGCAAAACCATCAAAGTCAGATACAAAATTAAAAAGATTTTCTGAAAAGTTTCTAGAAGTAATACTAGATGAACATATTAACTAGTAAGAGCATGTCAAGTTATTAGAAAATAAAATATCTAAAAGCATTGGGATTATGCATAAAACTAAGTATATTTTAAGTAAAGTTTAGAAAGTTTATACTTTGCATTTGTTCATAGCTACATTAACTACTGCAATGTTGTCTGGCAAGTACTCACCAATCAAAACTAGTTTTAGTATATAAAAACAAAAGCAAGAATGCCGCACATTCACAAATGGATATGCTAGTATTAAACAAATAATGAAAGAACTAAGACTTCTTAATATTTACGAACAAAACATTTATAGCATATTTCAGTTTATGTTTGAGTTAAAAAATAATTTCGTCCCAAAAAAGTTCCATAAATACTTCCAACTTATCGATTATAAATACGAAACAGAACATTCTATGCAGAACTACTATATTCCAAAAATCTCTTTGAGACAATCCAAATTCTCAATATTTAGATGAGGACCACAATTGCGGTACTCATTTCTCACAAATGATATTAAAACAGTAAACTCGATTCAACATTTTAAATGCGTTGTTAAACTACAGTTACTTGATCTCAACATTACTGAAACAATCTCTTATTTTTAAAACTTTTACACGTCCTGGCTATGATCTAGAAAGTTGTTTTTTTATGTATTAATTTAAGAAAGTATTTACTTTTATGGATTGAACAATGTCTTCCACCCGCATCTATAATTACAAAAATTAGCAGGCCCTATTAATATTCAAAAAAAAAGTTTTTCAAAATTATGTAATGTAGGTACTCAAATAAAGCGAAATTTTAGAAAATTTTCAAAAATAATAATTTTTTCATATAAAAATTATTATTTTAGATTTTATTTCATAATAACTATAGTTTTTTAACTAAAAGTGAAAAAGGTGCATTTTTACATGTTTTTTAATGACAATTTTTTTCGGCAATATAATTTTTATAAAACGATTATTATTTTCGAATTTTTTATAAAATTTCGCTTCTTTTGAGTACCAGGTGGATCTACTTTTAAAAAACTTTTTTTCTCAAAAATATTAGGGTACCGGTAATTTTCCCAATAAAGTTGCGCCCTTTAAATCTATCACAATCATTCTCATATTTGATAGTATCAATTATTAGCAATGTTTAGAGCCTGTAACAAGAAAAAAATATTTTATGACCCACCCTTATATATATATATATATATATATATATATATATATATATATATATATATATATATATATATATATATATATATATATATATATATATATATATATATATATATATATATATATATATATATATATATATATATATATATATATATATATAAGGGTGGTAATATATTTGACTATCTTGCTTTATATTAACATCACGCTATTAGAAGACTAAGCGCTACTCTAGCAATACAAATTATAAAAAATACAAAATATCGCATGGCAGTCACATGATTCAACACTAAGAGTCATGACAGTTAAATTATAAAGCGATATACTATTGCCTCACTCCCCCGCGCAAGGAACCGTTAACATAAATCGGTATAAGTTTTTCATCTACAAATTGTACGTTAAATTTATAAAACATTCTCTGAGGCACATTTTATTGGGTAAAATTTATTTATTAATCTGTTAATCCTTAGACGTTTGTTGTTATGAATATAACTTACTGTGGCTCTTCTTAATTCATTGTCCTTTGATGTCTTCAAAAATACTTTCCACAGTTTATAGGATTTATTGGAATCTTCTATTAAAACTATATCACCAACTTGAATTAGAGATGAACCTTTAATCTTGAAGCTTTTTCGTTGTTCACACAAATTTTTTAAAACTCGTCTTTCCATCTCGATCTAAAATGTGTCAACAGCATTAATAGATGGTTATTACGTTGGTTTATATTTGCACAATGATAATTTGATTAAATGATTGGGTATTATTACCGTTTCTCCAGGTTCTTTGTAAATAAAGGTATATGGCCGGTTATTAATGACACTTTCAACTTCAAGAAAAAAAAAAAACCTCCGAAGATTACGAACAGCACTAGCAGCCGAATTATCAGGGACCAAATCTAAAATGATAGCAGGTGTACTAAACCATGTGAATAAAAATATCCAAACTTTATTATTTATATATGAATCATTCAAAGATTAAACATATAACGAACCAGCATAATCCACCCAGGTGGATTATTAAAAGGGATGATCTATATTTAATCTGCTTACTGGTAAGGGTGGGTATATTGGGTAAAAATATGGTTTCTCTTCAAACATTTTACATACAAAACATTTTTTAATTATACTGTTAATTAGAGTCCTTGCCTTAGGAACCCAGTATCTGTTCTTTACTTCACTAAGAATTTCTTCAAGACCATTATGTTTCACGAGGACAAGAGCTTTTTTAATAATAAGCTTCAAAAAATAACTTTCACGAAGTAGAAATGTAGGAAATTTAGCTCTATATGACAATGGAACATTTTCCATTCATCCTCTAACTTTTATTAAAATATTCATAAACTGGCCATTTAAGTTATTAAGAAAATCTGGTCCATGAAACCAAGTTGCCTGTTTTTTCAAGTCGTTAATAAACAACCGCGTGAAATAATATCTGCAGCGTTTCAATTCAATTCAATATACTTCCAAGATGTAATATCGTTAAAATTTCGAACTTTATTGGATCTGTTTTGAACAAAAATTTCGCAATTCTTAGTTGTATTATTTATCCGATGAAAACATGTTGCGAATTCTGTCCAACAAGTAAATTTATCAATATTATAAACAGATTTAAGTTCATTTTTTATGTCGTTTAATAATTCACCTACTAATAGAATAGAACTGAGTTCAAGGCGAGGTATTGTTGTCTCACTTACTGAGACAACCCCAGATTATAGAATAATAAAAGCTATTAAAGTAGAAAATGAACGAGTTTCATTAAAAAAGCGTAGTTAATCACAACACCTATAAGCCTTGTAACTAGCATCAACAAAGCCATGAAGTTCTGACTTAAATAAAGACTTTTCTAAATGGTTAAGATACCACCGTGGTAATCTTATAGCACCTACAAACTGTAAATCATTAATTATATTTTGCCATTTTAACAAATTCTCTGTGTCAAGGTAACTATGCCAACCCCATTTAGAAACATTTAACTTTTGAAATAATAATTTCAGCTTAACAACAAATGGATAAGTCCTAGAGGATCGTATGCGCTGGCAATAAATATAAGAACATCTCTTTTTCTTGGTATACTAATAGCGATACTCATTATGTTCAAAAACGCATAAATTAAAGTGTTATTTCGTTTGTTCCAGATAACACCTAGAACTTTAGTTTCTTCTTTTTGAATAAATTCTCGAAAATAATTATTCGATTTAAATTTTCGAAGGTTTCCGAATTTTTGAACCTTTTCGAATTTTCGAATTTTACTTTAATATTCTTTCCTTCCTTAAATATTCTTTTTCCACTAATCATAAAAGTTTATACATTGATCTACTTCATCGAATCAACAGTTTACGTCATCAACATAAAGACTATTTATAAGTTTATTAACAAAACATGGTTTTCTGTTTAAGTTTTTTTTCAGGAGCAGTTTTAATGTTCCATTAAGTAAAATTGAAGACGACGAAACTCCAAACAACATTTTACAAAGGCAATACGTTTCTGATTTTTTGTTCGATAATTTTTTAACTGTTAAATTGTTAAGATTATAATACCATACAAACCTAACATCATCACGACGGTCTTCCGTAAGACTATCTGAAGAAACGTTTTTTCAATATCTGTGATAAAAGCAATTCTTTTAGAACGAAGCCGTTACAAAATTCCAAAAAGTGATGTTGTCAAATGGGAGTTGAATATAGACAATTATTAAGCAATGCACGAAAGAATTTTGCACTAGCATCAAATGCCATTCGAATTTTTGCAGCTATTTAATCATCACGTTTAACAGATCAATGGTCAAACTTTTTCAGCATTTAAATCAACTACTGCAACTTTTTCAATAATTCCATGAGATAATTGATCTTTAATAATATTATTTTAAGATTTAAATAAGCTTTCATCTTTTAAAAATTGTTTAGTCAAAGAATTCATTTGGTTGACACATAAAAAATAGTTATTAGGTAACACAAAATGATCACCACGAAATTAATCATTTTTCTTACTATTATCTTTATAATCTCAAATTTTTCTTAAAGAAGAATTTATTACCAAATTATCGTCAATAAATTCAGATTGTACCTTCAAAACATGTACTGTACTTACAAAAGAACTAATTCCTCTTTTATCACCTGAATGATCACTTAATACATATCCTCCAAATTTAAATTTTATAGCAACTGGCCCAAAATTGCCTCCAATAATTGTATCATCAAAGAATTTCCAGTAAAAATTTGCCCCTACTAAAATATCAATACTCACAGGACCATTTACTACTTCATCTGTTAATATTAGACCCTTTAAATGGTTATTATTCCTAATAGTGAAATCAATATGTTGATCATTTATGGGGGGTGCATATGTCCTGGGGGGCGCATAAAAGACAAAAAAAATTAAACAAAATAATCACAAGTATCTTTAACAGTAAATTGAACTCTTATACCTCAGTTTCACTCTAATCCCTCTCTAATACCTCAGTTTCACTCAAACCCCTCTTAAATACCTCAGTTTCACTTTCCAAATGTATTAATAATGATTCTCTTTGCGTCTATAGTTTACAAATTGAGTTTACTTCGCAATGATAGTGAGATGTAACTAAGTTGTGAACACCTATCAAATAGAAGACGTGCTGAATAACTATATTTACTTGAGATCACAATGGTTTTCGCTGTTTGCATAAAAACGGAACTTTCATGCTTCGATAACGAACCAGCTATAACTCCAAAGAAGATAGGTTTCTTGAATATCAATTTTATTTGATTCACGTGTACGCTGATGCATGATGCAAGTTTGAGCTAATAAAGCATTTCATTTTAGTATTACAACTTTTAGCAATTTGCCCTATTTTTAAACATTTGAAACATCTTCTTTTCTGTTTTAAAATTGTTTTTCTATCATATAAACTTATAAGTATATTGCATCCTTGAGGTTTGTGACTTTTATCAAAAAAAATGCATTTTAAATAGCCATTAAAATTATTAAACTTATTTTGCGGTTTCATATCTCCACTTGAATATAAAGTTTTTTGCAGTAAAGTGTTGAGATTCTTCTTTACTAAATTAGCTTTTTTCGCGAGCTTGAACTTCTGTTCTTAAAATGTTTAATCCCACCAAATAACAGTATCAGTATTATATCCCACCAGTTACCAGCATCAGTATTATATCCAACCAGCATCAATACATCACCAGTTACCAGCATCAGTAAATTCTCCTAAGACAAATAAACTAAGTTCTTCTAGAATTTTCTGCATAAGCACTGGTATAAGAAGAGGTCTATATTGTTTGGAATCAATTTCTAAATTTTCAAAACTCCTTACTTAAATTTCTATATTGTCATAAATTCAACAAAAAGACGATATACTTTTAATATTATTACCTTGTTTAATTGACAATAATGTTCTCATACGTGAAGATATAACTAGTTGTTTATTATCAAATCTTTCTTTTAATAAACTTTATGCATTGTTATAATTATCACTTGAGAAGTGCAAACACTGGTATAGTAAAAAACAATTAAACACTTGTAAGTGCAAACACTGGTATAGTAAAAGACAATTAAACACTTGTAAGTGCAAACACTGGTGTAGTAAAAGACAATTAAACACTTGTAAGTGCAAACACTGGTGTAGTAAAAGACAATTATCACTTGTAAGTGCAAAAACTGTAAATTATCACTTGTAACTGCACATACATATAGTATAGTAAAATGTCCTTCTAGAAGATTTCTTAAGTAAGCTAATTTCTTTATTGGACTTAAGTCATTATTATCTATTGCACACATAAAATTTTCATAGGACGTTTGCCAATGTTCAGGGTTGGAATTAAATGGTTTTAATTTTAAAGATGGAAGTGTAATCATTATATTACTTTTACAGGAGCTATTTGTTAAACTGTTTGAACCAAAATTAAATTTGTTCATAAAATTATTTATTGCAGATAATTTTGATCGATAAAAAATAACAAAGCCAGTACTACTATCTTTTTCTTCCTGAAGACCTTTTTCTTTATCAATCAAAGTTACTATTTCTTCTTTTAAATTTTGGATCTTATTAAATTTGTCAATCAGAGTGTCACGAAGACAAGCCAGGGTTTCGATAGAGTCATTTAAGTTACTTAAATTATCCCCCCCCCCCCCCATTAAATATCTTATCTTAAATACGTTTAACTGAGTTGATGTTGTCTATATTATTGTCTATATTATTATTAGATAGTCTAAATTAGACTATGGTAGACATTTTCTTAAAAAAATATTATAAACCTTATATTCCAAAAATCAACAATAAATTGACAATTTGACCATGTGGTCCAAACTTGCCTTGATGTCCTACTTCCCAAAAAACCAGAAAAAACAAATAAGAAAATCAATAAATAAGAAATAAAAGCAATAAATAGCCTAACATACTAATATTAAATAAATAAACTAAGGATTAAGTAACTGTTGCTAGGAAACTAATACTTGTACATATGTAAAATCTTTTGAAATAAAATGTTTTTTTATCACTTAATAAATCAGGGTAATTCAGTAAGCAAACAACATTAATCAACTTAAATAAATCCAATCAATAAACATAGGGGAAGGTTGCGTATGTTGAGCATGTTATATCAAAATAACGAAAAAATAATCTCAAAAAAAATATTAAATTAAGTTGTATCTTCAAGGACTATACTGTATAGTAGGGATGGCAAAAATCCCGCAAATTTTCAATTCCGGGATATCGTAGTTGAGAAATTTGTGCCCGGGAAATCCCGGGAAATCCCTGGATTGAAAAAAAAAAACGCAAACGCAATTGAGCACTCATCAAACACTTAAAAATTATAAATTTAATTATAATATAACTATAATATTTAATACATTTATGAACCTCTAAAATTAAGTTGAATCATGTTTTAACTTAATTTTGTATAAAAACTTATTTAAGACTTTTAAAAGTTAATAAACCTAAGTATTATAAATTATAAAGTAATAGTAATAGCAATGTTTATTGCTGTAACAATTATAAATTCGTTTAAATATAAATATTTAAAAATAAAATAAATTGTGGAACGCGATGCAAGCATCGGGTTACAGATAGCCCACACAATTTAAAATGTTATGAAAAATATTTATCTATTCGCGTTTTGAAAACATTCTACAATCTTGTTTCAATAATTTCATTTGGTAACAAATTCTAATTTTTACAAACTTGATTGGTAAAGATATTAATATCTCGGTAAAAATTATGGTACGTATTCTCTTTCTAACCTGTATTTAATGCCCCTTACAAAAAAAGCCGGGCCTGAACTAGTCACGGATGATATCGGTTTTGGATTTTTGTACGAATTTATTTGGTCTATATTTTGCTTGAATGTGTATTGTTGCATTAGATCTCCTCCAGCTCGTCTTTTCTCCAATGTTGTTAAACTCATTGCTTTCAGTCTTTTTTCATATGAAATTTTTTTAAGTTGTCGAACTAACATCGTTTTTCTTCTTTGCACTTTCTCTAACTCATCAATATCCCGTTGTAAATAAGGCTGCCATGCAGGTATAGAGAACTAAAGAAGCGGTCTCACAAATGTCGTATATAGTGATTTCACGATTTCCACATCGAAGTATGTAAACGTACGTTTAATTAGACCCAAAGGTCTTTGTGCTTTTGCTGTCGCTGAAGTCACTTGATCATGCCATTTAAGGTCGGATGAAATAATCACTCCTAAATCTCTTTCACTTACTGCTGTTTTTAATTTGTGCTCTTTGCCGTCGTGGGTCATGCAATAACTCATTCGTGGATTCTTTTTACCTAAATGCATCACCTTGCGCTTTTCGATGTTCAACTTTGTCAACCAGTATCCGTCCATTTTACAAATTCATTGATCTCATTCTGCAAAATCTCATGATCTGCAACATTTTTTATAACATTGATTAGTTTACTATCATCTGCATATAATTTGCAATTGGAATTAATAATTGATGGTAGATCATTTACGAATATTGAGAATAACAAAGGACTAAGCACAGAGCCTTGAAGCACACCACTCATTTAATACACCCTTGATACCATATGCTTCACACTTTTTCAACAGTCTTTTATGTGGAACCTTATCAAAGGCTTTGGCAAAATCCATATAAATCATACCTACCGCTAAACTGTCACTCATGCTTGCTGTTAAAATGTCTAATGTTTCTAGCAAATTTGTTACACAGGCTTTATTTTTTACAAAGCCATGTTGATTTTTTGATGGCAATTTATTTTCCATCAGATGAGTCATTATCTCTTCTTTTATAAATGCTTCCATAACTTTGCATGGTATAGATGTTAATGATACGGGTCTGTAGTTAAGCGGCTCTAATTCCATTCTTGAATATTAGAGTGATATTTGCTTCTTTCCATTTGCTTGAAATTTTTCCTGTTTCAATTGATTTTCTGTAAATTAAAGCTAATTGAGTTGCTACACTAATTGAACAATTTTTAAGTCCGTAAGGACTAATATCATCACTACCACATGCTTTGTTGACATCCAAAGAAATCCGTTTTTGCTGAACTTCCTCATTTGTAACAACATTTATCCAATCCCATTAAAAAGGTTTTGTGTGTCAGATGTGAGTACATTTGCGCAGTTTTTCATTGATTGTATTTTACTAATTTTTTTTTGGTTCTTTTTTGCGAATTTGTTGAATAGTCTCGGATATTTTTTTGCATTATTTATAAGTTTTTTCTCATAATCATTAGTGGATTCTTTTATCTTGCTTTTGGCAAATTTTTTTACTGTTTTGTACTCATTTAATTTATTCAGATATTTAAATTTACCAGCTCTTAATTGGTTCCATAAATTTTTCTTTTTTCGTATTAATGCTTTAAATTCGTCTGTTATGCATGGGTCTTTTTTAACTTTTTGATCATACCTGGCTCTTTTCTTTGGAATATTCAATTCAATCAACTCATTATATTTTTGTACAAAAGCACTGTAGCAATGATCCACGTTTAAATCCTTAAATAATTCATACCAATGTATTAAATTAAAACCAAGATTTATTTTTTCATGGTCTCCTCTTTGGTAATTTATATCTTTACTATTGAATTGTATAGGGATTGTGTCAGCATCTTGCATGTCATATTTGAATTGAATTACTTAATGTGCTTTTTCAATTAGTCCAAGTGGTGAGCCTATTTCTACGTCTCTAATCTTTTTGCAGTTATCTGTCATTAGTAAATCAAGTTTGTTTGTAGATTTATGGTCAGATATTTGAAATGTTAATCCAAAAATACATTGTTCAATAAAGTTTTCATTTAAATTATCAATAAATTTTATATTAACATCACAGTTTTGTTTCAGTTTTGTTCCACCATACTTGTCCCATTCTATGTGTGGATAATTAAAATCACCAGTTATAACTAACCCAGTGTATTTTTTTTGGTCTACTAGACCTTTGGCTGTTCCAAGCACTGAATTGATTTTAGTGTTTACGCTTTCTGGACTACTTGGCGGTCTGTAAATACATCCAATTACTAAATGTTCTGGTCCATTGGTCAAACTACACCATATCTGCTCTATTCCAATGTCACATAATGCTAAATGACTAACACTTGTTGTGATAAATGTTGGTTTTGCATAAATCACTACTCCCCCATCATTTTCACTAAACGGTCTGTTTTTGTTGTAGCAGTTGCACCCATCAATATTCACAATTGATTCATCATTGAACTACGTTTCACTTACTAATATAATATCTGGTTTATCACATGACAAGTACGCTTTAAGTTGTTGCATTTTATTATTAAGTGAAGTTGTTTTGGTGTACCAAAGTTTGATGTGATTTTTGGGTGGGTTGTTGTTTAGTGATTTTTCGAGGCTAGGTATTGGTTTTAATCCACCCTTAAATTTAAACACAGCATTCCATGATATATTTACATGTGAAAATGAACAATGATTTGAGTTTTTATCCTTTAGATCATATAGCTATTTTTGGATTTTCGTTACTTTTTCATTTCGAATTCCATAGTAGAACTCGTTTTCGATGTTCTCTTTGTTTTTATTTCTGCATTCTTCTCTTAAAAACTTTGATTTAAACCTATCACTTTCCGTTAAATCGGGATTTATATAGACATTCTCATATTCTTTCGAATCTCACAATTCTTTGTCTTTTTTTAAGATAAAACTCCTTCCTCTTTTATCTTTCAAAAAGACAACAAATGGGGCTTGATTATTGGTGTTTCTTGGTTTAAGTTTCATAAAATTTTGATTATTTACGTTTATTTGCATTTTTTAAAAACATTAATTTTAGCTCGTCTATTTTCTTCTTTCTCTTTACTCTTTTCTTCGTTTTCCGATGGTTTAATTCCGAAAATAACTACATTGTTTTCTCTTCTTTCTCGTTCTTTTTTCTCACTAGTAACGGAGTTTATCATTAGCATTTGTTTCGGTGACTTTTTTACCACGTTTGCCCACGTTACATTGTTATTTATATGACTGGTACTTGATTTATTCATTTCTAAATCATCTACTCTTTTTGTTAAACTCATATTACCAGTTATTAATTTTTTAAATTGTAGTTTCAGATCTCCAATAATTTGTTTCTGTTGAGCCTTGTAGGCATTAAACTCTTGAGCATTTACCATTTTCTTGAAAAATTTAATATTACATTTAGTAGTTTTTCAAACTTTATTGTTTTTTCGTTAATAACAACGACGTATATATGATATTTCGAAAGCTATACCTTAAAATGGTATCACAGTATAAAAGAAAATAAAAATTAAAAAATAATATAAATATGCATGACGTTAAAAAAAACTTCGTAAATCACGCATTTTCATAAATCACACATTTAAAAATTAAAATAAATAGATACAAAAATGGAATTAAAATCGTGCACACTTTGGAAGCAGAAAATTTAAAATTAAATTAATGTATACCTCATATTTAACACTCTTGCTCTTTTCACCAGCAAGCGCTTAAATTTTATTTTTTTATAATGTACTAGCTTTAATATTATACTATATATTATATATAGTATAATATTAAAACTTGTATATTATAAAAAATATAAGCGCTTGCTGGTGGAAAGAGCAAGAGTTTTTAATAAAAGTTATACATTAATTTTATTTTATTATATATTATTTAAAATAATTAACAATATAAAGACAATATAAAAATTACTAAACTACAATTAAGCTTAAACTTTATTAACTTTTCCTTTTTTTAACAATCCCGAAATCCGGGAAATTTTGGAGACTAATCCCGGAATTTCTGGATGAACAATTTGTAGGAAATCCCGGGATTGCCGTCCCTAATTATACTTAAGTAAAAAGTATTTATCTTAACTATAAAAAAAACAATAATAAATCTTTCCTATCTCTAAAAAAGAAACTATTTATTTAAAACGATACTATTTTTTGAAAAAACTTTTGATCTCGAAATACGAAAATAAAGCTCCGCAGAGAATAACTTTAGAAAAACGGGCTTTTCCTTATAAAAAGCTGCATCTAATCTTTAGAATCTAAAATCGTATCGTCTTAAGCAACTTCTCCAAGTACTATCATAATTTAAATAGCATGACAACAGCTTCGTATTATCTCATATAACCCATAGAATTAGCAATAGATAAGCATAAAATATTGAGAATATGATAATTTTTGATGATCTTGTTTCGTTCTGACGTAATTACAAAATATTGGTGTAACAACTGCGGGAGGGTAAACGATAATTTACGCCAACCGTCTCAATTTTGAATACGAGGCGTACCTTTGACTTCTACTTTATATTGCTAACCAAAAATTATAACCGAGATGGTAATTTTTTTTAACAGTAAAACAATCAAAGAATATTATGACGTGGTGCTGCAAAAAAACTCGCTTTAATAAAAAACAAAAATTTGTTAGGAAAGAGTGGTGCAAATTACATAAAAATTGGTCAACAGATCAGTGGAGCCGTGTGGTCTTTAGTGATGAAATGAACGTTGAGGTAGACAACAGAAAAGGTCGCGTAATGTTGCGTAGACTTCCAAGCGAACGGTTCGATGAATCATGCATTTTGAAACAAACAAAACAAGGCAGTGGTTCAATAGGCATTTGGGCCTGTATGAGTGCCTGTGCACAGTAGTTTACAAGCGCTATGTTTAGGTACGCATGCATGAGAAAATACGAAAAACTTTTGAACTTTTAAAATGGCTACGGTTCTTATCTACAGAGTATATTTTATATGGCAACCGTGTTATTTGTTATTTGATTTCTGAAAACTCTATGTTGTAGCCTTTCACCAAAAATAAAATATAATTACAAATGTACAAGTAACAAACAGTCAGGGGCTCAAAGAAGATATGGATGGCAAAATACCAACCTAATCTTTTCATACAGCCCCTACAGATCATAACAATAATATATGGTAAAATATGGTTTATAAATCAAGTAGAAAATTTAGGGAAAAAAACAAAGAAATAGTATAAAAGAAGATATAATATTTAAGAATAAAAATAGAGAAAAAAGATCAATTAAATAATCAATTAAAAGTAAAAACACCCTCAATTAGTCAAAAAAGAAGATATAATATTTAAAAATACATATAGTGAACAAAGAACATATAGTAATATATATATATATATATATATATATATATATATATATATATACATATATATATATATATATATATATATAAATATATATATATATATATATATATATATATATATATATATATATATATATATATATATATATATATATATATATATATATATATATATATAGTTAAAAAAATATAATATTAATAAATACTAATAGTCACAAAAAGTTATAAAAGAATATATTTAAATACAAATTTCCAATTAAATATATGATATTATATTCAACATATAATATATAAAGATTACATATAATATTTAAAAATACAAACTGTTAAATAATCAGATATAATGCTAAAAAAAATTTTTTTGTAAACAAAAATAAAAATTAATCCGTAAGATTTAGAACGTAAGTTTTTTTTTGAAACTGAAATGAATTTAAAGATTTTGCCATATTTAAATTGTCTTTCAGAAAAGAGTTCCATAGCTTGTGACCTCTATAACTTATACTATATTCTGTGTATTTGTTTACTTTTTTAGGTAGTTTATATGTGTTACTTTGATTTATTCTTAAGAAATACTTCTCATTTAAATTTTTATTAAACTTGCTTATGAAGATTTCAGGAGTTAGATTATTGGTATATACATAAAGGTTTATTGGTATATACATAAAAATTAGGTGTTAGAAAATATTTATCTGATATATGTTTATCATTTTCATATCCATCATTAAAGGTTTAGTGTGGTACCCCCTTTTTTTGTTGTATATAATTCTACAAGCATGTTTTTGTAAGGAAAGAATTTTTTTAAGTTTTGTTGGTGGACAACTTGCCCACGTAATATTAGCCTAAGTAATGTAACAATGAACTAAGCTGAAGTATATAAGCTTTAGACTATGTGAATTTAAGTATGGGCGAGTTCGATACATAATACTAATGGTTCTACTAATTTTTGATTGTATATATTTTATGTGTGGGAGCCATAATAAATGATCATCCACAATAACTTCTAAAAACTTTAGGGGATATGGGGGCATAACCGCCCCCGTAACGTTTGGAATAATGTTATATGAAAATAAAAACAAAATGTGTTTTTTTAGCAGTTTATTTCAATAACCACATCATTAAGCTTTAAATTAATGCATTTAAGAAAAAAATTAAACAGGTTTTGAAAATGTTATTACACAAAAGTTACACTTAGTGAAAAAAACGGTTTTGCCCCCATTGTGAGGCACAACCGCACCCTCAAAAAAATCGATGGGGCTACACCTTTCATGGTACATTTTTTTTATAATTTTCACAGCTCAGATGATTTGATGATTTTGTTGCATGTTTGCATATTGTGCAGGCATTCTTTGTGTTTACATTTTGAGTTCTGCCCCAGAAGAGAGTTCTACCCCAGAAGAGAGTTTTTAGAAAGAATTCAGTGTCAGATTAATTATTAGATTATGGTATCAATTAGATTATGGTATCAATTAGATTATGGTATCAAAAATAACTTTCACTTCATGAAATAATGCTGATAACACATATTTTTAACACTAAAATTAAATATTGCTTAATTCTCAAAAAGAAGGTCAGGAAAAATATGATGTAAATATAATATTTTTATCAAAATAAAAATTATTATTCACAACTTCTCAGGAACTTAACAGTCACTCTTTTTGACATATGCAAAATGAAGGAAACTGTTTTACTAACGCGTGGTATGTTTTTTGCCATATTAGATAACATTTTTTGAAGAAAAATGTTAAAAAATGGTTGTGCCTCCATATGCGGTTATGCCCCCACTTCCCCTATAGTATCTTGTTTTTTAATTTGTTTATAATTTATAATAAGTTTTGGCAGTTTTAGAGGAGGGTTTTCTTCTTGTGTTTTTTTATGAAACAAGGTATATTGTGTTTTTTCAACGTTAAGAGAAAGTTTATTTGACCTGAACCAATCATTTACTTTTTCTAATTCAATGTTCATGTCAGCATAAAGTTGATTAATATTGCAGTTATATATATATATATATATATATATATATATATATATATATATATATATATATATATATATATATATATATATATATATATATATATATATATATATATATATATATATATATATATATATATATATATATATATATATATATATAGCGCTCTAACCACTGCGCCACGGCACTGCACCGTGGCGCAGTGGTTCGTTTTAGAATCAGGAGATCCAGGTTCGAAACGAGCTTTGGACATATTATTGCGTCACGGTAAGGAAAGAGGCGAGAACATCCTGGTTAAATGCACTTCCGCGGTGCTCTGTACGTAAGTACAGTATGTAAGACCGTAGGTCTTCTTGGGGCACCTTAATAACAAATATATATATATATATATATATACATATATATATATATATATATATATATATATATATATATATATATATATATATATATATATATATATATATATATATATATATATATCATATACATATACATATATATATATATATATATATATATATATATATATATATATATATATATATATATATATATATATATATATATATATAAATCTTTTTAAAATTCAAGAACTGAAGTATAGAACTAAAAAAAATATTTTAATGAAAAATAGAATCTGAGTACTAAACATCTTAAAAAGGTTACTATTAACTTTCAGGTATTACATGTTTCAAATAAATTGAAAAAAACTTTTCAGCTGCGTGTTTAACCTGCATAATTAATGTTTGATACATATTTCATGCCAATGAATATTATCTCAGCACGACATTTCAATACATCATTTACGTTTTTAAAATTAAAAGCTATCAAACAAAATTAGATATTTCTTTAACATGATTTTTCTAGTATTTAGTTTCATATCTTTTAACTTTGTCATTTAAAAAAAAACATTGAAAGTCTTTTTAACTTTAATAATTAATAAACACAATTGGAATCGTTCTGCTAAATATCCTAAATGTTTCTACAATCAACATTAAATTTACAAGTGCTGATTAAAGCATTTTTGGCATTTAACTTTTGGTGTACGTTTTGTAATTACTGTGTAAAATAAAGAATTATAAGAATTACAGTAATAAAAAGAACTTTATATATGCATGTTGTTAATCGATTACTAATTACAACTATTTTAGTTTATTTTCTATTTCTGCATAAATTATTACATTTATTTTTTCTTTTTATTTTTTAATTTTAAAAACTTTATTTTTGATTTTAGTTTTTAAGATATGTCTAAGAACTTAATTTTAACAATAAAAAGAACCATAAAAAGATTTAGTAAGATTTCTTTATTAAAATACTTCTTTCTGGGTCTGGTTGTTACGATAGCGTTCTTTGTCTTCATCGAATTGCTATATTTGCAAACAAAAGATAGTTTAAAACATGCAAAACTCATTCAAAATTTGCATGATATAAATCACCAGTTGCTAACAAGCGACAGAAATACAATAGCTAATACTAATAATAAAGAAGATTCGCTTTCTTATGTCATTTTTGACAGTGTAAAACGAGACTGCAACATAATTTATTCAACTTTGATTATTATCACTTCACACGTAAAACACGTCAATAGAAGAAATAGAATACGACAAACTTGGGGAAACGAATCAAAATGGAATTCTGGTGGAAAATATATCATTGTTTTTGTTGTAGGAAGAATATCAGATTCCGATATAATGATGAACATAGCTGAAGAAGCAAAACTATGGAGGGATATTATATTAGTAAATATACTTGAAGATTTTTACACATTGGCGAAAAAAGTCATTATTGGACTAATATGGGCTAATCAAAACATTAAATATAAACTGATTTTAAAAGGTGACGATGACATATACATAAACATTATTAACGTCTTGGCATTTGTGAAAGAAAATGATATAGAAGATGCTTACATAGGAAATAAAATAGAAAATGCGCTCGTCTTTAGATCTGGTCGGTATAAAGTATCCAAAGAGGAACATGAAATTGATACATATGACCCATATTGCTCCGGTGGAGGATATTTTCTATCCACAACTAGTGTAGAAAAAATGATACCGCTATTTGATTTGAATCACGTATTTCGAATTGACGATGCTTATATTGGAAAAATCGCATTTAAAGCAGGTAATAGGTTTTAAAACTTACGACAAATAAACCAATCAAAAATGGTTCAAATTAAATTAAAAAGATAATTTCAAATTAAAAGGAATAATTAAAGTTAAACAACAGTTTTATCTCTTATCAGTTTATCTTTTATTATGCTGTTTATCTTTTATCAGTTTATCTTTTATTATGCAGTTTATCTTTTATCAGTTTTATAACTTATAAAACTTTTTTTTTAACAGTACTATATATTATATACGATGTTTATATGATGTTTTTTCTTTAATTGGATTTAGGGATATTTGCCAGCCATGCTAAAGGTTTTTATATGGATAATGCTTCTTGCAGTTATATGAAAGATATTATCGTTTCTCACCCTGCAAACGAAATCGGTTGTATAAATTTTCTTTTGAAAAGGTTTTTGATTGACAACAGTAAATTGCCAAAAAGTTGGTCTGAAAAACAGTTTGAAAAAAAACAATGCTATGAAGCAAACTTCCTCTGTTTAAAAAGCAAAGAAAATTATCCCAATGAAACCAGATCAAGTAAAGAAAGCCATTAATTGTAAATAAACATATTAGTTCAATAATTATATATATTTTTATAACATTACGTTAGGTGGCGCCTAGTAACGCCGTAATGCGTCTAGAAAAAAAGTTGTCAAAATAATATGGATGCGTACTTATAAATAGTACTTATAAAATATAATAAATACTATGTAGTTGCGAATTTTACTATCATTAATTTGCTGTAAAATGATAAAACTAAAATATCTGATAATAGACTGGGCACAAGTGATATGATGTTGTTTTGGTGTGTTTATGGCAAAATCATTCGATGAATGTGTTTTTTGGTAATATATACAATATATATATATATATATATATATATATATATATATATATATATATATATATATATATATATATATATATATATATATATATATATATATATATAAATATATATATATATATATATATATATATATATATATATATATATATATATATATATATATATATATATATATATATTAAAGCGCTCCTAGAAGTTCTTACTGCCTTTTTTTTTGTTTTCACTTCCAACACAGCTGCAAGCAACCACTATTAGAGTTGGAAGTTATTGGAAGAGAATAGATGGAAGTTTATAAAGCTAGATAACGATTAACAGACAACTTAAAAGATTGCAAATTATTTATGAAAAAAGAAAACAAGATCATTGAAACAAACTCTAAACAACTGATGTTCAAAGAAAATAACTAGACAAAAAAGAATTTTTAGAGCAATTAGAAACAGTCACAGTAAAAGAATGAAACTTATCTGAATGACGAATAACACGAAAATAAATTTTGGTACAAGAAACGCTAGCTTTTTATATAAGCGGCCATACTAGTATTTATAGAAAAAATATAAAGAAGCAACATTACGACAATGTGACAATGGTTGAAGATTAGGTGCAAAAGCAGGTCCAATTATGTTTAAAATACGTTTTTGCACCTTATCTAAAAAAGAAAAGCATTGTTTAAAGATTCGCTTCAGATTTGGCAATAGTTTTCCATACAAGGACGAAGTTGAGATTTATATAGATAAAAATTAGAATCTGTAGTAAGATAAAGAGATACGAGTTAAGATAAAGACATAAGAGATTAAAATAAAGATGTTAACTTTGCAATCAATTTAATTTCAAGAAAAGTTAATTCTCGGAGACAAAGAGTAGAAGACTCATTAAATAAAATTTATCTTAGGTATTAGGTAGAAGAATCATCAAATAATCTTTTATTTATAAAAGACTCTGAAATCTGCAACTATACTGATGACAACACTCTTTCTGTTTGTGACAAAAACCTAGAGAGTGTTATTGCTCGTCTTCAAATAGAAATATCAAACGCAATTTCATGAATAAAATGGTTTGAACAAAATGGACAAAATACTTTATATATACATACAAACATATACATACAAACTTATACATTCAAAATGGACACAATACTCATGAAATACTTTGAATAAAATGGACAAAGATCAATTTTTAATGGTTGGAAATGTAAAAATCACGGTTTTCTCTAAGGTTAAACTTCTAGGGGTTACAATTGATAAGGATTTGAAATTTGATGATCATATTAAAATTTTTTCCTATTGTCCTTTGATTTGGATGTTTTGTTCGAAGTATAATAATAACCTAATGAATAAAATTCATGAAAAAGGACTTCGCATTGTCTATAAAAGATTTGATCTCCCATTAGAAGAAATTCAAAAAATAGAAAACATCCCAAGTATTCACCTTAGAAATTTTAGGTTTTTGTTAACTGAAGTTTTTAAATCTATAAATGGTTTAAATCCAGATTTTATGATAGATCTTTTTATCAAAAAAACCTTGCCGTTAAGTCTTCGATGTAGTAAAAAATTAGTACTCCCACCCATAGTCTCAAAACATAAGTTCATAAAAAGTAACTTATATAGAGCAACCTCGCTATGGAACTCCCTAGACAATAAAACTATGTCAATAAATTGTCTAAAGATGTTCAAAAAAAGTATTTTAAAATGGAACGGAAAATCTTGTTTTTGTAAAATCTGATCAATAATAAATAATTCTAAATCCTTTAGTTAATTTTTATAATCAGTTTACCGGTAGATAAATCAAATTTATTTGCCAAATTTGCCAAATAAATAAATTGAATTTATTTAGTTGCCTTATTTGCAGTTGCTTTACAGCCGGAAGACAAATCAAACTTCGTAAATACATAGGTAGCAGGTATAATATTGCTTGTTTGCACTGCCCATAGATGAATTTTACTCTGAAATTGTTATACTAGCAGTTTTCTCAGCAGTAATTGCACTGCCGATAAATAATTCCCACTCTATAACTGGGTTTTTACCATTAATTAGATAACTCATACTTTATAACTGGGTTAATAACAATAATTGCACTGCCGATAAATAATTTCCTCTCTCTAACTGGGTTATTACAATTAATTGCACTGCCGGTAGATAATTCATGCTCTAAAATTGTCACACTAGCAATTCTTCCAGCAGTAATTAAACTGCCGATAGATAATTCATACTTTATAACTGGGTTATTAACAATAATTGCACTGCCGATAGATTATTCCTACTCTAAAATTGCTATACTACCTGTTTCTTTAGCACTTATTGTACTGCCGATAGATAAATTATACTCTGAACTTGTTATACTAGCAGTTCTCACAGCAGTAATTGCACTGCCGAAAATTCCCACCCTATGACTGGGTTATTAATAATATTTGCACTGCCAATGATAATTCATGCTCTAAAATAGCTATACTAGCAGTTTTCTCAGCAATAATTGCCCTGCTGATAGATAAATCATAGTCTAAAATTGTTACATTAGCAGTTCTCTCAGCAGTAAATGCACTGCTGATAGATAATTAATACTTTATAAATGGGTTATTAACAATAATTGCACTGCCGATAGATTTATGCTCTAAAATTGTAACACTAGCAGTTCTTCCATAGATAAATCATACTCTGAAATTGTTATGCTAGCAGTTATCACAGCACTAATTGCACTGCCGATATAAATTCCTATTCTATAACTGGGTTATTACCTTTATTTGCACTTTAGATAGATAATCTAAACGCTATAATTCCGTTAGATTTTCTTTATTTTTTTCTTAACTATTTTCTTACTATATATTTTATTCCTTATTATTTTTTTTTTAAACTAGATAGATATTTATGATCGCTCATTCTAGGCCATCAAATAAACATTATTTCATTTTTTTTTTTTGTACTGCCGGCAATTAATCTCAGAATTATTTGCCGGCATTAAATTATTACATGTAATTTGTTTACTTTGATTCTGCTACTTGTTTACAAACACTAATTAAAATTTGATACTTAAATACATCCTGCCGGCAATTGATCTCAGAATTATTTGCCGGCACAGCCGGCAATTACCGCTAGTCAAAATTTATTCAAGATGCCATTAAATTAATGGCGTCTTAAATAGAATTTAAGATAGAGAGCTACATATATAAATATAACAACAGATAAATATTTTAAAAAAAAAGCGTTTGCAGTTTGACGTCCATAAAAGACTTTTCAGAAAGATTTAAAAAAAATTAAACTCTACAATAATATTATTATAATTATTATTATTAACCTCTAGAATAATAAACATAAATTTTTTAAATTATATAGCAAATATCAAGAGTAATAAATAATATCAAGAATAATATAAAAGTTACGTTAAATTGCTTCTTTGAACTTGAGAAATTCCTAGTATTATTGTTATTATTATTATTTAATCTTCTTTAAAGTCAATTTACTAAGCCGTGTTAGTAAAATATATTAATAGTGAATAAATATGAAAGAATGTTCCCACGAGGACGGGCGCTCTTACAAAAGTAACGCTGAGGAAAACACTAAATCCAATCCTTCAAAGTGCAATCTAAGTTTTACGGCCTGATGCGATCTCCAACGGAAATATAGTTGTACTTTAAAATAAAAGAAGTTCTGAGATTTTTAATAACATTTAATAACATTTGTATTCAATATTTATTATTAATCATGTTATTATTAATAATATTTTCGTTTAATATCAATTTGATAACATTTATATCACATTGTAAATGCCGTAATCGGGTTTAGAATTTTTAAAAGCTGTTCAAACAACACTTTGACGGATTGGATTTAGGGTTTTCCTAACGCTGATAAATATATAATGGGCAGTCACAAAAAACCTGCTCATATTAGGCAAAGAAATCTGCTACAAATTACCGATTTGAATCAAAATAAATTAAAACGTCATGCTGTTGATCAAATTAAAAAAAAAGGATTGTTTGAACATGTTGACGGCCCTGTTGCATTGGGCACTACAACATTATCATCATCGTCTGCTTCATCATCAAGTGACAAAAATACAAAATCTTCATCTTCTGGATCTGCTTCATCATCAACTGATGTATTCGGTTTCTGATAAGTATGCTTTACCAGCAGCAGCTAAAAAGCGGAAGTTGGTGGTTTCTGAGCGGAGGAAAATCATTCAGAAAGTCCGACGATTCCTAGAACATTTGCAGCAGCAGAAGGGGTTGGAGAAGTAGATGTTAATTGTTCTACCCACTCATTGGATAATAAATACATGAACTTGGGGTCAAATAATAATTAAGCAGCGAGTCCCAATTGCGTTAAAGAAATAATTATTTAGTATTTGGGCGAAATAACACAAAAAGAATTAGACTATAACACGTCAAGTAGTGACTGTTCAATTGATAATTATCCACCTGCTGC
>NC_061161.1:17223693-17706193 GCF_022113875.1 Hydra vulgaris
TTATCAACTTCCGACATTGAATCTTGTATTCGTAAGCTAAAGTCTAATAGATCACGTGAATTATTGCAGAACATCTTAAATACTCTTCTAACAACAATCTCATTACATGGCTTTCGAAGTTTTATAACAGTATCTTTAATAATGGAGCTGTGCCGGAGTACTTATCAACTTCCATAATTATTCCAATAGTAAAATTCTATAAAAAATCTCTTAATAATTCAGATAACTATCTTGGTATTAGTATTACCCCAATCTTGACAAAACTGTTTGAGTATATTATCATGCAAGTATGTCCGGAAATAACAGACAGTTACTCTCATCAATTTGGTTACAAGCAAAATAGCCCCACCCTGCATGCAGAGTTCCTATTGAGGAGATATTAAAACATTATAATAACTCGCAAGTATCTGTAGGCCTTCGATAGCTGTATCTGGGATTTGCAGTTTGCAGAAACTTTATTTCAACAAAAACTTACCGATATCAGTAGTTCGCGCACTACAATCATTGTAGCGCTCGGGTACAGCTAATATATCATACCTTGAAAACAATCAAATAATTTCCGCTTGTCTCAAGGTGTGCGACAAAGATCTATTTTATCGCCACATTTGTAAAACATCTACACTGAAAGTATATTAAGTCATATTGTTTCCGATTGTAAAGTTGGAACAACAATAATGAGTTTACACACTGTATTATTGCTTATGCAGATGATATAATCCTGCAAAGCTCTACTCTTTTTGGGCTACAAGAGTTGATTAATAAAGTTCAAACGTAATGTCAAAATCTCTATTATCTCCGGTAAAAGTTTAGTTAGAAAAAACATGATACAATTTAACGGTTTTTCCCTGAAATCCAATAATAAACTGAAACACCTCGGTTTCCTATGGAAAAATCAAGGCCATTGACAAAATATAGCTACAATCTAATGTAAACGAAAGAATTATTCAATTTCAATTAATCTCCAAAGCTCTTATAAAATCTGGAATTTGTTTTTGTCAACCAGATACTATAGTGTATTTGTTCAAATCTCTGGCTATACCAAATCTACATATGGATTATGGAAATTTGTGATTATAAAAACACTTTTCTTATAAATTAGACGCTGTTGGAAGATCAGCATTAAAATTTCTCTTTAGTATTTCAAAATACAGCAAAAACTATCTGCATTCCTACTTTAAAATCGATGACGTACCTACCATCCTCGTTCAAAACAAATTGAATCTCTGTTTATCAGATTACTGAGCAATCCAACTTGTTTTTCCTTGATTTTAACTCAAATATCTAGTGTTAATAAGGATAACTGCTTTATCAACGAAATAATGAAAATTTGCAACCGCTTGGTTGCAAATTTTGTGCGTTGCGTTGGCCCAACATCAACCGCGGTTGATTTTGAGCCAACACAACGCGCAACATTTTTCTAACGTTTTATCAACGTATGTGTGCAGCTGGGGAGGGCCTTGCATCATTTTTGAGACTATATTTACGGGTAATTGTAGTTTACTTTGAACTATTATGAAAATATCTGTTGATCAGCATTTATTTTTATTTACATATAGAAAAAACAACTTTTCATGGGACTAATAAATTCATGCCTATACGGCAATCATCAGCCATGTACTATATCAAAAACAAACAAACCGTTAATAAAATTACAAAATACAGTGGAACGTCATCTGACGTCTCTATAGAGACAAAAAAAAAACTTCAAAGAAAATTTTATATAAATCAGCTAATCGCCAGTATCATAAAACGAAAGAAGGAATTTATTTTTATACCTACAATTTGAAACCAACTCGTTCCTTTTGTTCAACAGGTTTCCCCCTGTATGCGTTAAAATAAAATACTTTTCATTAAGACAAAGATTGCAAATTTTGGACGAAGGATTATATGCTTGGCAGCGCTTGATAATTTTCCATTTAGTAACAAACAAAAAGTTTTCTTCATTTAAGTTTCTAAATTTCTTTAGATAACTCCGTATAATTGCTGTACTTAACTAAACTAGCAGTAAGCAACCCGTAATACGCGTTGTTAGTAAATAAAATTAAAAAAAAAAACCGCGTATAGAAAAGCCTAGAAACTACTTTAAAATAGAAAAGCCTAGAAAATGACGTAACTCGACTAATATTAAATTAGCGCATTCATATTATCAGATTAAAAGATTTTAAATGGTTTGCATACCTTAACTTGAAAGGGGTCTCGCTAATACCAATATAAACTTTATCTGTGTAATCTGGGTTATTGGATGAAACAGTAGCTTGATACACAATGTTCTTACTTAGACACTGGTTGTTCATAACGCAGGTAGATTTATTGATGCAGTTGCAAGTTTTTGTTGTTGAATTCGAATTCGTACACAAGATGGAAACACAGTTTGCAAGTTTACACAGTTGCAAGTTTTTGTTGTTGAATTCAAATTCGTACACAAGATGGAGAAAATTAAATTCAACTACTCTATCAAAAATATTCCAATCCCAACGGAAAAAGAGTTTTTAATACAGTTAATGCAGAAAACTGAGGCTCTCATAAAAAGAATAAGGTGGAAAGCTTTATTTTTCATAAACAAACTTTCTGATAACAAAGAATCGTCTCAGTTTATAAATTATGGTATAAAATCTGCAAATGCCCACAAACTATTAAAGAAATGTCATTATTTGAAAAAAATATGTTAAATCTTGTAAAAAATATAAAATTTCGAAAAATCCGCAATTCATTTCAAGAAAAAATATCAAAGGATATAAAATCTCTTCGCGTATTGCCCATGGCACTAATCCAAGCTGACAAATCAACTAATATCTACAGAGTATCTAAAGATAAGTACAACCACCTTTTAATGAACGCTATAACATCTACGTATAAAAAAGCTGATCATAATCTAAACCATAAAATAAATAAGGAAAGTAAAGAAATTTTAACCAACCAAGATGTGTTTAACAAAATTGAGTTAAATGGTACTTCTAATTGCTTCGTCACTCTCAAAGACCACAAAGTAAATTTTTTAAATAACCCCACCGTTTGCCTGTTAAACCCAGCAAAAAACAAAGTAGGACGAATTTCCAAAACTGTAATCTCAAAAATTAATGCTACATTGAGGAAACAGCTCTGCTTAAACCAATGGCAAAGCTCGCAAGATGTTTTACATTGGTTTCAAGGTGTTAATGAAAAACATCTCTACACATTTTTAATTTTCGATATAACTGACTTTTACCCATCGATTAATGTAAAACTACTTAGCGACGCAATAGAGTTTGCTGGTCAACATCTAGTTATAAATCAAGAAGATAGGAAATTTATTATGTACGCGAGAAAATCTTTAATTTTTACCAATGGCGATTCTTGGATTAAAAAAAAAGGAGAACTATTTGATGTAACTATAGGTGCTTATGATGGTGCAGAAGTATGCGAAGTAGTGGGAATTTTTATCTTGTACCAACTATCTCAATATTACAACGGGAAGGAATTAGGTTTATTCGGGATGACGGTCTAGCTATATTTAAAAATCGTAGTGGCCAACAAATGGAAAAAATAAAGAAGCATTTTGTTAAAATTTTTGCAATAAATGTTAAAATGTTAAAAGCAATGGTCTCCATTTATCTATCAGCTGTAATGTTAAAATTGTCAATTACCTCGACTTAACACTAAATCTTAACAACAGTACCTTCCAACCTTACTCAAAGCCCGATAACACTCTTAATTATATTCACGCCGACTCTAACCACCCTCCGTGCATATTAAAAAGTACCTGCGTTATGAACAACCAGTGTCTATGTAAGAACATTGTGTATCAAGCTACTGTTTCATCCAATAAATCAGATTACACAGATAAAGTTTATATTGGTATTAGCGAGACCCCTTTCAAGTTAAGGTATACAACCCATTTAAAATCTTTTAATTTAGTTAAGTACAGCAATGATACGGAGTTATCTAAAGAAATTTGGAAACTTAAAGAAGAAAACTTTTCATTTGTTACTAAATGGAAAATTTTCAAGCGCTGCCAAACATATAATCCTTCGTCCAAAATTTGCAATCTTTGTCTTAATGAAAAGTATTTCATTTTAACGTATACAGGGGGAAACCTGTTGAACAAAAGGAACGAGTTGGTTCTAAATTGTAGGCATAAAAATAAATTCCCTCTTTCGTTTTATGATACTGGCGACTAGCTGATTTATATAAGATTTTCTTTGACGTTTTCTTTTTTTGTCTCTATAGAGACGTCAGATGTCGCTCCACTGTATTTTGTAATTTTATTAACGGTTTGTTTATTTTTGATATAGTACATGGCTGATAATTGCCTTATAGGCATGAAACTATTAGTCCCATGAAAAGTTGTTTTTTCTATATGTAAATAAATAAATAAATAAATATATATATATATATATATATATATATATATATATATATATATATATATATAATATATATATATATATATATATATATATATATATATATATATATATATATATATATATATACCGTTCTAGTTAGAAAGTTGTTTACTTTATATATGTTGTAATTATATATATATTTATATATATTATTGAATTGTAAATAAGAAAAAGTTTATCAAATAAAGTAATATATCTTTACATGACAGCAATTAAGAGGAAAAAATATTTATAGAGAAAGAAAAAGACTAAAAAAAAAAAAAAGACTAAAAATTAAATAAAAAATATATCGGAAAATTAATTAGAAAACCAAAGTACTTAAAGTTTAGAGATGTGTAAGAACTTCATAGACTCAAATAAATATAATTAAAGAACAAGATACATTACAAAATTAATAAACTAAGAGAAAGTAAAGAAAGAATCAAGTTAATGAAAGAAAAAGATCAAGAGTTTTTTACATTTGTTTTGATTATTTTTTTGCTTTAAATATTATTTGTAAATTTAAGTATTTTCCAGGATTTATTTATATTATTGACTTTTTGATTATTATTATTATCAGCAGTTATTATTGTTATTATTATTATAATTAAATATTTATCATTACTATTAAATAATATAGCATTATTTATCCTATATCTACCCATTATTTACCTTTTATTACTTACCTTATTATCATCAAATTATTTAAATAACATATATTATTTATATTATACTATGTCTAAAGCTACTAGAGGTATTAATATATCTAAATTTATATTCTAAATCAAGGTAATAATATTCTAATTTTATCTAGCTGTAATACTTATTCACCTGTGTAAAGTAAATTTTTTATATCTTACTATCATTTCTTTATAACTGATCATTCCTCAATATTTAAAATAGCAACCATTTCTAGATTAACATTTCTTAGTTTTAATCTCTCCGTTTCTTTATAAATATATAGTAGATATCTTTATTTAATTATTTTTTCTCTATACTTTGTTTAAGCATAATAAGTCATGTTAATAAGAAATCTTTGTAAATTCTGCAATAAAACAGTGGTTGATAGCCATAAAGGAATTCTATGTAATTACTGCTCTTCTTGGTTGCACCCTAAATGTAATTATATTAACAAACACACCTATAGCTTTATTGAAAAGATTCTACTGACTGGTATTGCAGTGACTGCATCAATAAAAATTTGCCATTTTGTTTACTTTCTGATTTTGAGCTCTCTTTAACTTTATCGTCTCAGACTATACCAACCAATAATTTAAAATCTCTAAAATCTCCCCCTCTCTTCAAAAAATTATTCAATAATATAAACAAAATCTCCAACAAAAGTATTAACTGTAAATATTATGACATTCTTGAACTTAATAAAGTTCTTAATAATAATTGTAATTTATACCTACATCTAAACATTGCTTCGCTCCCTTATCACATTGACAGTCTTCGCAGTCCAATAAGCTCTCTTACCACTCTTCCAATAGTAATTGGTATCTCTGAATCAAGACTAAATATCAACGATTCCAGTAAAACTGATGTTAATATAAATGGTTTTACTATTGAGCATAGTCCTACTGAGGCCAAAAAAGGTGGTGCTCTTCTATATTTACGCTCAAACTTAAACTATTTTATTCGTAGTGATCTAATTGTATACTCTCCAAAATACCTGGAATCTATCTTTGTTGAAATCGTCAATCCCCTAAAACAAAATTTTGTTTTAAAATATTGTTGGCACTATATATCGACATCCATCAATGAACTCTAATAAATTCATTACTGATCATTTTAATCCCTTGCTTGAGAGGCTTAGTTTAGAAAATAAACAAGTTGTCCTCATGGGTGATTTCAATATGGACTTGTTAAATTATAATGAATCGAAAGTTATCTCTAGTTATCTTGATGCATTATGTTCTTATTCTTTTTAAGGCAATCTTACAATATCGATTTCTGATCATATGGCGCAGTTTATCTGCATTCCTTGTCTTTCTCCCAAAAAAACTAAGGAGGTAATATTCAGACGAACCTTCCAAAATTTCGATAATAAAAAATCATAACATTAAAACTCATATTTTTAATAAATTTAAATGGTACAGAAACAACATTTGCAATTTACTAAAACTTTCTAAAAAATCATATTACATTAACTTTTTTAACAATAATCTTTACAATGTAAAAAATACTTAGAAAGGTATAAAAGAAATTATTAATATCAAACCTTCTTCCTTTTCCAGTAAATCTATTAATCTCAAATTTAATGGCAATACAATTTCAGATAGCAAAGCTGTATCAAACATATTTAATAATTACTTTGTATATACTCAACAAACACTGTTAACAAAAATTGTTTCACCTAAATGTAATTTTTCAGACTATTTAAATAACCCAAATATTAACTCCTTTTTTATAGATCCAGTCACTGAAAATGAAGTATCAAATCTTATATAAAGTTTACAAAGTAAAAAGAGTTTAGGTATCAATAGTATTCCCACGTTTCTTCTCAAACTTGTTTCCCATATCATCTCAAAGCCTCTCTGTACAATGATAAATAGCTCTTTTGAAAATGGACTTTTTCCAGATGTCTTTAAAATAGCTAAAGTTATTCCACTTTATAAAAAAGGCTCTAGAACTGACCACACTAACTATCGCCCAATTTTGTTACTGTCAAACATCAGTAAAATATTTGAAAAAGCTATGCACAACAGACTTTACAGCTTTTTAGATAAATATCAATGTCTTTACAAACACCAACATGGGTTTCGAAGCAAGCATTCCACAACGCATGCACTTATTGAAATCACTGAGGTTATCAGAAAAACTCTTGACAATAAGCTTTTTGCTTGTAGTGTGTTTGTTGATCTACAGAAAGCATTTGACACTGTTGATCATTCTATCCTTATAAGTAAACTGGAATACTATGATATTAGAGGAATTTCTCTCCAATGATTTACCTCAAATCTTTATAATAGGTTTCAATTTGTATCTATTAACGTTAACACATCTTCTTTAGTAAAATGCACTACAGGTGCACCTCAAGGCTCTGTATTAGGGTCATTGCTTTTCCTTGTTTTCATTAACGACCTTAATTTATCATTAGAATATACAACTTCCTACCATTTTGCTGATGACACTAACTTACTTTTAATTAATAAATCATTAAAAAAAATAAACAAATATATTAATCATGATCTATCTAATCTAATTCAATGGCTTCGATCTAACAAACTGTCTCTGAATACTAGTAAAACTGAAATTATCATCTTTAAATCAAAACAATCTAAAATCAGTAAACACCTAAATTTTATGCTGAGTGATCAAAAAATCAATCCAGTTATGTACCTAAAGTATCTTGGAATCAAAATTGATTCAAATTTAACTTTTTCTCAACATCTTAAGGACTTGTCAATAAAACTATGTAGATCGAATGGGATGTTAGCTAAAATTCATCATTATGTCAATCTTGAAACGCTTATCAATATATACCATGCCATTTTTGGATCACATCTTAGGTATGCGTGTCAAGTTTGGGGACAAATCCGCACCCAAGAAATTTTAAGATTATCCAACTTACAAAACAAAGTATTAAAAATAATATATTTTCAGCATTATCATTCTAACTTTGATCATCTTTATTTTTTATCCAAAAAACTCAAAATTGATGATCTAGTTTAACTATTAAATTGCCATTTGTCTTCAATTATAAACAAAAATGTCTACCCAGCACATTTACAAATTTTTTTACTGTTAGAGAAAGCTGTCGCTATCATCTACGATCTGCTAATAGCTATAATCTTCATGTACCAAATCATTCTTCTGTAAAATATGGTCTAAAATCCATAAAGTATCAAAGTGTAAAATTATGGAACAGTCTACCTTCACCATTAAAATCAATTGACTCTATTACTAATTTCAAAAACTGTCTTTTTAACTATTTTTTAGCAAGATATTATACCTGAAGACTCTGAAATATGTTGTTATGCTTTTATTATTACTACTTTCTTGATACCTACTAATTTTATTATTAACTTTTTGTTCTCATATTTTTATTGTTATTATTAGTATTGATATTAATAATATTCTTCTATCTTTATTAGTAAATTGTTATTTTTATTTATAACATAATAAGTACTATTATTGCTTTTTTAATTTTTTCTTAAGTTTATTTACTACTTATACTATGTAATTGTTATTACCACTATTATTGCTATTATCTAATACTGATTGTATAATATCTTTATTATTATTGTTAGTATTATTACTAATAATATTCCTTTTCATCGTCATTTTATTATTATTGTTAATATTATTTCTATAATTATTACCAGTACTATTATTATTGTTATTATAATCACTTTTATTGTAATGTTGCAGGTTTTTACTTTAGATTAGTACTTGTACTATTTGTAACAAAATATTATCAATGATACCAATCTGTGACTTTTCTGTTTGTGAACAATACACAAACACAACACACAACAATACACAACAAATTAAAAGATGTGCAAAATTATATTATATATAATATAATTTAAATTAAACTGTTTAACATTTGATAACTAATTTGGTTTGTTTACATTAATATAATACTACTTTCGGTCAGGTAAAGATGGCCACCAAAATTTATATAATTAGCTGGCAGATGTATTAGCCTGTAATTAGATGTAACTAGAGCCAAAAAAAAAGTTATTATGTTTTTAGTTACATTTGAATTTATCGTTGATTATAATAATCAACGGGAAATAAAATGCAGCCCAACTAAAAATATGATAATTACATTGGGGGCAACCGGCCTACCGGGAATCTCCCGGTGTCCCGGCAGCCCAGTCCAGGCCTGCTGTTGATAATTGTTCAAAATAATTAATCAAATTTTCTTTGCTCATCATGATTTTTTCCATTTAAAAATAAATATGGCAACACTTTATTTACATCAAAATAGCAAAAACGTAGGGCATTAAGAACCTAAGAACGGTGCGACCATCGTGTAGGACAAACTCACTTCAATATTTTTACTAAGTTGGTTTTACTTGTTTCTATTAACATTGTCAAACCCTAAACAGAATTGAAACCAACGTAAATATTTTTCAAATGCTTATAAAATTGCCTGACTTCCTATACATTGGTTACACTGTCGTTGATAACCAAACTCAGATTATGAGAACAACAGAGCACAACTCTGGCAGGGAGTTTGTTGTCTAGTTCTCAATTGTAAATATGAGTTGCTACCACTCATACGTATAACCCCGTCGTAACCCTAACCACGTACTTTTGATAGATCGGTTAAATTTTCTATTATTTTTAAAACTGTTAATTTTAATCTTTGTGATGTCTGATTAGTTACCTGAGAAAATCCACAAAAAGTTTTCTTTATTTGCAACTCTATTGGCATTTCATTCAAATAATTGTCCATATTAAAAAGGAATTAGAGGAGGCTGCTTTCATAACAATAATAATAGATGCAACGCAAGATCTATCAAAAATCGATTAGCTAAGTACCGCATTCCGTTATGCTTTGATAAAAAAAAGATGTGAGGTACTTAGCTTATCAATTTTTGATAGATCTTGCGTTGCATCTATTATTATTGTTATGAAAGCGGCCTCCTCTAATTCCTTTTTAATATGGACAATTATTAATTAATTAGTTTATTTTGTATATCCAATTAAGCCTTTGGACTTCATTAATAAATCGGCTAAAATAACATCGTAGTTAGAAGGTAATTTTATTATCTATGATAAATTTCCGTGCAAATTTCTAATATCTTAAAGCTTTAAATTGTCCGTAATCCTATAAACTCGGAAAGGTAAATACGCCGCATCACGTTGCAACAATAATTTACAGCCTTGTAAAGTTTTTGCTGACTTTCTAAACCATTTTTCCATCAAGAGTCAATCTCGCAAGAAATTACACTTTGGTTTGATTCAAAGTGTTTTTCAATATTTCTTGTTAAATACAACCAATCAACCTAAACTTTTATTTTCTATTTTAAAAATGTTCCAAATTTTCTTAGAACATCATTTTCTGCCTGATGCTTTTTTATTCTTCTTTTTTTAAACTGAGCTTAGTTTTTTTGACATCTCTAAGCTAACCTACAACAAACCTTCTGTAAATTCTTAATAAATACCTGCTTATCTATTACTTTTAAAAATACAGTAATTTTCTGCAAATTTTATTTTAAGCTATATATTTGGAAAGTGATGCTTCTTTTTAACCATTTTAGCCCGATGGGCAGAGGACGCAATGAAGAGGTTTTTTAACGTCTTTTGAACATTTAAAAGATGTCTTTTAATAACCGTGCCCACTGGAACAAAATAGTAAAAAAGTGTTTATAACTAATATTCCGACGGTAAGTTAAAACCGCGACTTTGCGTTTCAATAAAAGGAAGTTTTAACATGTAGTTTAAAAGCTTTTAAATCTTTTCTTCACCCCCTCCCCTCCCCCCCTCCCTCCACTGCCTATTTACCTATAGATTTATTATGTTTCTAGAAAACGTTATTTTGACCAGGAACTTTTCAAGATGTTATTATTTGGTACAGTATTTTTGCAGATTAACAAACAGTTTATCTGCTTGTTGCTATCTGTTGCAGCTATATTTTAAATATAAGTATATAAAAAAGGGGAAAGCGGAGCAACATGGCAAACGTTTTGAAAACTCTGAGTTATTGCAAAACTATCTGTCGTCAAGCAATAATCCCTATCGAATGAATTAGTCGGCAATGTTGACCTTTTTCAGATTCTGTAAGCAAAATAAGACTTTTTTTTTATTAATTGTTAAAACCAGTAAGACATTCCCCCGCCCCATATTTGACACCTACTAATATAATAATATTATTATATTGTTTTTTTGGAAAAATGCATTGTGATCGAATAAATTTAAGATAATTACGCGGCATTTCATTGAAAACTATGTTCTTCTGCGTAGTGAGTTCTAATCCCACTGGTTGTCTTGCACGGTACCTATATAACTTAAGTTCATAACATATAAATTGGATTGAGATTGCTGGCAGACTTTCTGACTGCAATTGCTGGAGATTTAACAAGATCTTTGTAGATTTTCCCCAGATTATTAAGAGAAAGCACAAAATAAAAATTTGCACCCAAATTTGTGCACCTGGAGCATTTTCTCCAACTGCTCCACGGTAGCTACGCCTCTGCTTGTAACTAAATTTATATTCAAAAGTATATAAGCACTAAAACTTGATGCTTTGGATTTTTTTTACAGATTTTTGGAGCTCCTGTCGCAATCTATCTGAGAAGAAGACCTGGTGAAGCATTTTACTAGCTTGTTTAGTGTCTACTTTAAAATTTGGTGGAGATAGTGTAATGTTATGGGTTGTATGGCTGCAGAAGGACGCCTTAATATAAAATAATAAATCAAAGTGTTAGAAAATTTAAAGAACTTATGAATTTAACGGTTCTTTAAAGAACCGTTAAATTCATAAAATACAATATTTATATTACCGAAAAGCAAGAAAAGATACAAGAGTTGGAAAATAGACATGAAAAAAATTTGATTAATTTTGAGATTTAGAAATCGCTCAATTTTTCTAAAAATGGACTTAAAAAGAAATAAAAAGTTTAAGCATTTTAAGCATTTTTATTTACTTAAGCATTTTTGAACTAAACACTTGATTTTTTTTCTTGAAAATAAAACATTTTTAGAAAAAATACTTTATATTTTTGCAGACACAGCATATACGCTGTGTCTGTTAAACTGTCTATATACCGTTCTTCCAGCCCCAGTAAGTTTGATTGAAAATCCATTTATGATATTGTTTAGTTTTACTTTTTTTTTCTTTCCTATATTTTAGATTATCTGTTCAATCTCCTGGTTTTAGTTTTCCCATAAAAAAAAAGTTATAGTGGCTTCACCTGATTCCTTCCCCCCAATCTTTAACACGTTCCCTTTTATTTATTTAAATTTTCTCTTATAAAATAACATTTAATTAAGGTGGTACGAAACTTTTTAGAAAAAATACTTTATATTTTTGCAGACACAGCATATACGCTGTGTCTGTTAAACTGTCTATATACCGTTCTTCCAGCCCCAGTAAGTTTGATTGAAAATCCATTTATGATATTGTTTAGTTTTACTTTTTTTTTCTTTCCTATATTTTAGATTATCTGTTCAATCTCCTGGTTTTAGTTTTCCCATAAAAAAAAAAGTTATAGTGGCTTCACCTGATTCCTTCCCCCCAATCTTTAACACGTTCCCTTTTATTTATTTAAATTTTCTCTTATAAAATAACATTTAATTAAGGTGGTACGAAACTTTTTAGAAAAAATCAATTTTTTGAAAAATGGTTTTTTAAATTCAAAATTTTTCATAGAATAATATTATTAATTATTTTTTTAATAAATAAATAAGGAAGTGTGTACAATTATGTGTTTTGTGTGGCCATAGTAGATTGAGAATTCCGTAGCAACGCCATAGCAACGCATTTTAAAACAAAAAAAATTTAAACTTGCTCAAGCTTATTAACATCAAAAACTCTTTTCTACTGCAGCTTCTTGTTTGCTTTTTGCTTCATGTTTATTTTAAAAGCTATAACTTGAACTACTAACGCGAACATGTATCAAAATATTGTGGTTGCATGCTGTTTTAGTTTGTTAATGTTTTTATAGATAAATAGCTAAATAAGATATGGGACGTTCTATTGCTCAAACTAAAAAAAGAAAGTTTTTTTGTAATCAACACCTAAAATCTTCAAAGTTTATTCAGCTTGATTCATCAATTTCTGATCCAAGTTTATCAGCAAGCTCTAGAAAACTAGTAAACACTGAAATATCTGGAAGTCAAAAAAATTACAATATCATTATTAACTTTAATATTTTAAAACTAATGGTTAGTGAGTTTAAATTAGGGATGTACCGAAGCTTCGGCTTCGGCTTCGGCGTGCCGAAGCTTCGGCAATTTTGCCGAAGCTTCGGTTCGGCCGAAGCCAGGTCAATTTTTTGCCGAATCTTTGGCTTCGGCAAAAAATTTTAATTAATTAAAGTTATAAGCTACTGTGGGACAAGTTATAAAAATAAGCTAATTGCCAGTGTCTAATAAAGTTATAAATTTAGGACTACAGAGTTAAAGTTGGAGTCTATACCATATACTTAGTATTATTTACTCCCAAGTGTCTTGTTATGGAGGGGATAATAATAAATAAGTAAAAATATTTTGAAAAAAATAAAAAAATTAAGGAAGGTCCTCAAACACTTTGAATGCTTCCAAGTGTGACTTTAGATGAACTGAAGCAGCATTTCTATGCAGAATAAAAACCTTATAATTTAAAACAAATTAAAAGTTTTTAAAACCTTAATAACGAATTCATATTAATTATTGTGTGGGATTACCGCAAATAGAACAAAATTTGGTTTCAACATTTGACCGATAAACCTTAGTAATCTCTCTTTAAAGAAGATTAACGATACGTTGCTACTATTTTAAATTGTGTGTATGTTTAATTTTTTAAAATTTTATTTAACCATATTAATAAAAATTTACAAATTTTCATCGTAAATTTACAGAAATTTGTTAGGTGTCACTTATATAGATACAAAATAGTCAATGGAGTGACACATAAAATACAAAAAGTTCTCAACAACAAAAAAGGAAGAAAAGCAAATGAAATATAAACGAGGAGAATAAAAAAAGAAAAAAAAAAGCCAACAAAAACTAGATAAATTAAAAGAAAAAGAAAAACAATGATAATAACTATCCTTGCTCTTTTATTAATATTATGAATACTTCTAAATTGAATTTATATATTAAACATATAAACCAATATTCTGGTTTCTTCTTATGATATTATGAAGACTTTTAAATTTTATTTAAAATAAATTAAAGGTTGAAGCTTTGATTACTTTGAACTCTTATATTTATCATCAAAATTTATTTAAATTAAATAAACAATTTAAATCAAATAAATATCAGCCTGCTCAGTCCCTGTTTATTTATAAATATAAAGTAAATAATAATATAATTATTAATAAAAAATTTATAAAGTATTCTATTTATTATTTTATTTAAAGCTCACTCTACAGAGTTGTTACATTAATTTGGAAGTTTTTATCACAGATAGTTAATATTTGATTTCAGATACTAATGCAGATTTATCCATTATAGAGACAGAAGAAGAATGAATACTAAGATTTCAAAGTATAAAGTTGAAAATAATAAAAAAAAAAATACTTAAAAGTGTGTAAAAAAGAAGTTAGAGAGAAATCTATCATTTGTACTTTTTTTTAACAGCAGGAGCACAACAGTTGTAGTGGAATCCAAAATAGTCTTAACTTGGGTTTTTTTTAGTTTAGAAATTGTTCGTTTAAAGAATACAGAGAAGTAAAAAAAGATATTGAAATAAATAGCAATAAAAAGATAAAGTGTGTTTCTAAGATTTTTTATGTTGTAGATACAACTAGATCAGTTAAGAGTGTTTATTTAAAGAAAGAGTGATCAAGTGCAAAAGATAATTTTACTCTAGTAATGTTCAGAGAAATTTTTATCCACTTCTATTTAACAAATGGTGCATTAAAAATAAAAATAAAATATACAGCACATGAAAAAATGCTATATAACATTAATATGGTTTGCACACAGAAAAAGTAGAACTAGAAGTAGGAAAATTTGGGGAGAATGTTTCAAAAAAGCTTAAGTTTAAAAAAAAAACGCTCGATGCGGTCAAGTATCAGAAACGACATAATGAGAAACTTTTAAACAGGGGCGCTGAGAGCTTTTGCCCTGCCTGGAACAGCAACCCTGACTGGCGTCCTCATTTTTATACAATTTTTTTATATTATTAGTCAAGGACCTTTGTTTTGGTACCTTTTTTGTTTTACACCCCTGCTGATCTGAATGCTGATTAAATTTTAAGCATATATAGTGCCGAAGCTTCGGCTTCGGCAAAATTTCAGCTTCGGTACATCCCTAGTTTAAATGCCCTAAATGTGGAAATGAAGTTTGTTTGGAAAATTACTTAAAAAGCAAGAAAGGTTTTTGTTTTTATTTAACTTTACAGTGCCATTTAAAAAAGGATGGCACACGTTTCAGTTTTCAACTAAAAAATATAAAAGTACTCCAGGTGTTCCTACTGCATCAGTTAATTTTCAAGTTGTTACTGCTTTTTGTGAAATTGGTAAAGGTTATCAATCTATATGCAAATTTGCTGCAGTAATGAACATGCCATCTCCTATGAATTTTAAAAATTATTGTGCAATTGATAACAATTTGTTAAATATTTATAATGAAGTTGCTTCTGCAAGTATGTCAAGTGCTGCCAATGAAACCAAAGATATTATTTCTAATTCAAGCAATGTTAATGATGTTTCTGCTTGCCAAGTTACTGTTGATGATACCTGGCAAATGAGAGGTCAATCTTTAAATGGTATTGTCTCTGCAATATCAAGAGAGAATGGAAAATGTATTGATTCAATTTTGTTAACTAAGTTCTGCAAAGCTTGTAGTTATTGGAACAAAACAAAAACAACACCAGGTTATCAAAACTGGAAAATAAATCATGTTTGTGAAGCTAACCACAATAAATCATCAGGATCCATGGAAGCTTCTGGTGATGTTTCAATTTTTCAACGGTCAATTGAAAAACATAGTTTGAGATATGAAGGATATATTGGAGACGGTGACAGCTCAGCATATAATGATGTTGTTGCAAGTAATCCATATCCAGGTTTTGAAATAAACAGACTTTATTGTGTTGGACATATCCAAAAAAGACTTGGAAATCGTGCACGTAACCTTAGAGTTACACTTAAAGGTCAGTTTCTTTCAGATGGAAAAAGAATAAATAGAAAAGGTCGTCTGACAGATAAAGCCATAAAGCCATACGCTTCAAAATTATTTTGGTATGGCTATCCGTCAAAATGTGAATAACTTTTATGCAATGAAAAAAGCTGCTTGGGCTGTTTTATTTCACAACAGTGACATAAGTGAAGAGTCAGAGAGACACAAATTTTGCCCACGAACTAGAACTAGTTGGTGTTTGTGGCAGAGTAATAAAGTAACTGGTGAAACAACATACAAAACCAAATTAAGCTTACCATTAGCAATTAAAGCAGTACTTATGCCTATATATACAGATTTGACAAATGAAACATTGTTTTCAAAATGTTTGCACGGACAAACTCAAAATAACAATGAAAGTCTGAATGCCTTAATATGGAAAAGATGTCCTAAAGATTTTTTTGTTGGGAAAAAAGTTCTTGAGATAAGTATGAACTCAGCTATTATAGCATTTAATGATGGAAGCACAGCAGTTGAAAAAGTAATTAGTGCTGGAGGTATTGAACCAAGTATGTTTATGCAAGAAGGACTTTGTAAATTGGACCTCATCCGAATTAAAAAAATGAATTACAAATCAAGTGCTAAAGGTGAATTAAGGAAAAAACAGCTTAGAGCCATCAAAAAAGGTTACATAGATATTAAAAAAGAACTGGAAAAGGACCCACAATATAATAGTGGATGTTTTTAATTGAGCTTGTACTTCTTTTCCTAATATAACGAACTTTTATTTTGTTTTTTGTGTTTTTCTCAAAAAGTCATTTTTACCAAATACCTCAATTTTAAAAACGCAATATTTTCAGTTTGGGACCGTATGCTGACTTGAAATTTTCAGGGTGCTTTTGTTATAAACTGACTTAGGTAATGAACCAAAATTACAAATAAATATCATGTATAAGTATGTTTAAAATCTTTTTTTCTTTTTTTTTGTTAAAAATTTTCTTAAATTTATAGAAAATTACTTTTAAAATGTTCTATGCATCTTTAATGCATGATTTTGGTTCATAACCTCTTTGTACCTTTTAGGAACATTATGTGAAAATTTCAGAGTGAAAGGATATATAGAACTGGAGATATCTTGTTTTAAATTACACCCATATTTTGGCAATTCTTATGGAATAAGTGAGGCAAAAGTTGGGCAATCGAGATTTCATTTTAAAAAAAATAATCAGCATACTTTTTTAAACTTGTGTAATGTAGTTTTAATTTTGTAAAGATTATTTTAAAGAAATTTTTTAGAATCGGGGTGTACCACCTTAAATGCTCTTTCACGACCTCTTTTCTGTAATTTAAATTCTTAAAAACTTTCAAATTACAGAAAAGAGGTCGTAAAAATATTCGCTGATCTAAATATTAGAATAATAATGTAAATAAACAATGAGTACCACATAATAACACCATTAGTATTATGTGATATATTATAAATCAGAGATAGATCATATAAGTTTGCTAGAGAGACAGGTCTTGATTTAAAATTTACTTCACTTAAGATTTTTAAGTATCAGGCCCGTAGCAACCGGGGAGGGGGTACAGCAGGGGCATTTGCCCCTGAAAATGAATATAATAAAAAAAAATATGGTCCTTAAAACTATTTCGAGATAGTACTGCCCCCCCCCCCCCCCCAATATAATTTTTGTTCCTACGGCCCTGAGTTTGAAAATTGTTTTGTTTTTAACCTTTTCCATTATTCAATTAGACGACATAAACTTCATCTGGTTTAGGACTTTTGAGAGAAAGCGGGCCTTTCGCTTTTTGTTATAAGACAAAAAAATAAAAATAAATAATTTGTCATAATTGGAATAGCCATTTCTTTTTTTTTCTTTCTGATAAAACTCGATTAACAACGTTAAAAAAAAATATCCGTCAGTTATAATTCGCTTCGCCCCGCCACCCATTGCACTTATAACCGAATTACAAGTCGGAGGGGTCTATAACCAGTTAATGTAAACACTAATTTTTAAAGAAAATGTAAATAATTATGAAATAGTAATATTGAATCGTATAAGCTATATAACTTCTTTATATATATATATATATATATATATATATATATATATATATATATATATATATATATATATATATATATATATATATATATATATATATATATATATATATATATATATATATATATATATATATTTGTTATATACATCGCCTATGCCATATAACTTTTTATTCAACTTCCCACATCATCAGTTGGAGGGGTTTGTAACAAGTTGAAGTAAACTCAAATTATAAAGAACATGTAAATATCTTTGAAATAGTTATATTGCATCGTATATGTAAAACTATACATACTTGTAAAACTTTACATGAAACTATACTTCAAACTATACATGATCGTAGTATTAGGCTTTAATTATATTGATAATAATACTTATATCAATAACACTAAGAATAATAATATGCAATTAATAATGCCTGAAACCTTTGTTGTAATATACCATATAACCAATATGGTATATTACATGCATACATATTTTGCCAGTATATGTTATGGTATTGGCAAAATTACTAAAAATATCATTGGTATGCACTTTCTTAGTTTTAGATTTAAACATAAATTAACAATGTTGGAGGCATGAAGTTGAAAGATCGAGTTGCAATTGTTTTGATTTTGGGTGTTTTGTTTTTATTATTTTTTTATAACAGTAAATTAGAAACAAAGCAAAGAAGTCCAGTAGAAATTATTGATGATGTTAAAGATGAAATTCAAAAAAGAGAACTAATTTATGATGCTTTACATAAATTAAATAGCCCTAATGAAGAAAAAGAGTATTTTAACATTCATGCTTGGGATGTTTGGCATGATATGATATCAGTGCGTGCTCTAACTGTTGATTCTGATGTTGAAATTTATAAAGTTTTAAAAGCAATGAGTTCTGCAAAAATAACACAAGCAACTACAGGGTATAAAGGTACACAATTAAAAGCAATGTTTTCTTTGGATGGCCCACAGATACAAAATGTTGTTTTCAAGCCTAAAAGGTAGATTTCATAACTATTTGACTTAAAAAGCACATAATATTGAAAATTTTGTTATTTAAAATTAGATTTTAACACTTTAATTGATTTTCCTCAAGGTATTCACGTAACAAGATTATATTAGGCACTCCTTATGAAGGTTATGACAGACACAATGCTGAAATTGCAGCTTTTCATTTAGACAGGTACATTTTAATTAAAAAAAATCTTTTTGACATGTTTATTGTAGTTTGTGTAATTTTTATATAATATATATTAGTGTAGGCTGTAAACTACTTTAAAATATATATTTCTGCTATATCTGTTCTATAAAATAAAATAACACTGTGTAATGAATAACCAAATTAATTATATTGGCTCAAAAGAGTTATAATTGTATTAGTCTATAACAAAATACAAAAAGTATATATAGTATAATATAATACTTATATGTATGCGTAAATATATTGATATAAATAATATATATATATATATATATATATATATATATATATATATATATATATATATATATATATATATATATATATATATATATATATATGTATATATATATATACACACACACACACATAGCCCTCGGAATTAGGGTCAGCGTTCAGCAATGTTGACCTAACTGCTGACCTAAAGTGTTTGAGGTCGGCCAAAAATTGACGACCTTGTTTGTATATTTTATGGTAAAGCCTTTGTATCAAATTTTTTTTTGATGACTTGATACTGACCACTAAGAGAAACAAACAAAATATTGCTGATCTCATTTTTCCTAATTCTGATAGTTGTACCTATCACATTAATATAACACACTAGTTTTAAAAATGTTTCAAATAAAAAATATTTTTAAGGGTTTCCACTGACCCTTGAATATTTAATGTACCCCTAATATCTGAAAAAAATGTATTCAAATTTATGTCAACATGGTATTCAAAAAAAGCGAAATTCTATAAAAATTAAATTTGTGCGGTATTAAATTCTAAAATATTGTTAGGAGCTAAACTATTTAAAACCTCTTATATATATTAAATGTTTGTTAAGTAATATAGGTTAATTGAAAAGTAATAAAATTACCCATCAAAAATCAGTTCTATTGACATGTGACATATCAATATCATAACAGCTAAAGACATATTACTCACAACCTTAACCAGAAAAAATGATTTAACTACCAAAATTGTCAGAGATTTTAGTATATATATATATATATATATATATATATATATATATATATATATATATATATATATATATATATATATATATATTAATGTTAATTCACCTTCCTAAGGCTAATAATGCCACTAAAGATGAGGAGGTTACTTAACTGTGGTTATAACCCTCTCTCAACTCTATAACTCCAAAACACAAATCTTGACAAACAAGGCTGCTGTGTCAAATCAAACTTGAAACCTTTGGCTTATGAGGCAAGCACTCTACCACTACACCACTATATATACATATATACACATTACATGTTTCAATCTATAAAATTTCTAGATAATTTTATAGTAAAAAGAAAGATAATTTTTCTTGTTGAAGTTTCAAACATTGTAGAGAACAAAGTATTACTTTGATGAGAACTTTGTTTGCCTTTTTGATCAACTTTTTCAAATTAACGTAAATGTTATATATTTATAAATACTTTGTATTTTTAAGAGACTAGAGTATAAAGTTTTTGTCGAGAGTGGAGAATAAATTTGAGTAATAAGAGATACTTTAAATGTAAACTTTTCAGAAAGATCATTTATGTAGATTAGGAACAATACAGGACCAAAGGTAGAACCTTGTAGTACCCCTGAAGTTATCAGAAATAGATATGATATGAATACTGCGGTTAAGAAAAAATGATTTAATAATCTCCAAAAGCTTTTTCAATACACCATATAAAGCAAGCTTATGAAATCTGCATTGATTGTCAAAGAATAAGTTGAAAATGTGTGGCAATATCAAACCAGTCACTGTGATCATTGGGTTCTTACCTATGATGTTTCTATCACAGAAATATGTTTCGAACCTAACAATTTTTATTTTTTTACTTTACATCATTTTTTAAGATTTATTCAAAATGTAAAATATTTAGTATTTTCACTTTTTAACATGATGGTTGCTTCTTAGGGTTCTCACTTAGCTTAAATAGTCATGTAATAGTAACACAAATGGCTTTTCAGATTAAATTTTTAAAAATGTAGAGTTTTTTAAAGTCATTTAGTTTTTTTTTGTATTTATATAAGCCAATCATTTGAATTAAGTGATGTTAAAAACAAATTTTTATTTTAAATTTACCTTTAAACTAGACACAACACTTATGATGAGTTTAAAAATGCCAGAAAAAATTAAATAATAACAAACATAACTCTTAAATATCTATTGTACAGGGGCGGATGCAGGATTTTTTATAGGCGATGCATATTTTTTAATATAAGCCTATATAACCTGGGGGTGAGTGGGGGGTTTGACGGATAAGTGTAATTAAACTGTAATCAAAAATTAAATATCAAATACAGTAAAAGTTTTCCATTGCTCCTTATGTTCAAAGTATCCTGAAATCTGGTATTACAAAAATACTTACAAGTTTAATAAGACAACAGCTAAGTAAATAAACAGTATGATGGATATCTGTAGTATTGGTCAGACAAAAAAGGAAAAATAAGAATGTCATACTGTGGCTCTCTTCTTATTGATGATTGTGACTTTGTGATTTAATGGTGATCTGTTCTATCAATAGATCAACTTAGTGCAAAGAGTTTTATACTTTCTCTGCATCATATTAACAAGAATACCTTTTCATGTCACGCTTTTAAAGTATGTTCAGTTTTTTATTATCATATTAACAAGAATACCTTTTCATGTCACACTTTTAAAGTATGTTCAGTTTCTTATTATCATATTAACAAGAATACCTTTTCATGTCACACTTTTAAAATATGTTCAGTTTCTTTCATCCAAAAAATTTTTGTTCCTGGTACAACAAGTGCATTATCTAATTTAACTATGTATGTTGCTACAATATTAAAAAAAACAACTTTGCTCAGCTTTCTAGCTAAATAAGATTTCTTCAACTAAAGAGTCTCTGTGTGATAAAGTTAAAGATCAATGGTTATTTAATTAAAAAAAAAAAAAAAAAAAAGTTTTACAGTAAGAGGTTAACTTATTCAAGTAGGTAAATTTGTTAATAACAAGTAATTTAATAGCAAATCTATATATATATATATATATACAATATACTGTTTTATTGATAATGCTTCTAATATTTTTAATTAAGTTTAAATAAATTCTGTAGAAATCAGCTTTAGGTTTCTTACTAATATTTGATATGATGTAAAAAAAAAAATCCAATGTTTTATTATAAAATTATAAATCCATGTACTATACATTAAAAGCTTTCAAAAGCATGCAAAAAAAATGCATGTAAAAATTGTATGTAACAATAAGAAATTCTATGCGGTTTTAGTAAAAAGTAGCAAGTATTCAAAATCATGCAATTATCTTAAATGTAGGGTGGAAACCCATTTTTTAAAGATTTATTTAAAATATAAAATGAATGGTATTTTGTTTATTTTATTTATGAGTTAAACTACTATTGAATTCTAAACAAATTAATATTATTAAATTCTAAACAAATATAATGATTTTAAAATATTAAATTTAGTAGAATTTTTTATTTTTATTTCTGGATTCCAAGATTTTCAGTTTATAAATTATTTAGTTTAAAAATAAAAAAATTATTTTTAACACAAATATTCAATATTGATAGATGAAATATTTATATTTAACATTAGGTCAATCGAGGTGATTTACTAACTTGAAATAAACACTTAAGCGCAAGTTTTTTTGTTTTTTTTTTTAAAAACTTTAGTAAAATGTTTTACTATACTCATATTAAATCATCATCTGGCTAGATTGTGATATTCTTTATGGATTTTTTTTTTTTTTTTTCAAATCTGTTAACATGAATAATATCCATACATGAATATAGATGGTCCATCTGAATCTTTTAAAATTTTTATTAATACTTTCTAAAAAATATTGTAGTTTTCTATGTGTTGTTTGTCTGTGCAAATGACTCCAAATACCTTGCTTTGAATACTTTTATAATCAATGGGGATTAATTTTTGACCAAGTCTCAACCAGTTACAAAAGAATTTCAATTTTCTTTTTAGGAGGAGGGCGATTCTATGTTAAAACATCCAGGGCATACAACTCTAAGTTTCAGATTTTGCTGATTTTGACACCACTCAAAAATTTTTGATTAATAAGTTATGAACATTCTTAGATTTTTTTCATCCCAACCAATTTCAAAGATATAACTATTTTAACTTTGAACCAACAAAAATCTGCCATTAAAAAAATGGTGTTAGCCTTTATTTCTATTTTGTGTGCAATGGAAAGATGAAAGTATATACACGTTCATATTTTGAATCAAAAAATCCAATATAACATTATAAAATATTTATAAAATATTTATAAATAAATATATCTTAAAATTTAATCTTTATCACACTTTTACTGGGCAAGTTTACTCTGAACCTACAAAAATCTGCCATTATAAAAAATGATGTTGGCTTTATCACACTTTTACTGGGCAATTGAGAAAAATGTAACTCAAACAAAGAATTCATTTTGTGCATTTAATAATTTTTGGAAAATATTCCCACCCACCCTTATAAAGAGCCCCTCCTCAACGCTTTGTTTATTAGATTTCACTTATTATGAACACACAAACTCTTATCTCAAAACTGAAAAATTTTGAGATAAGAGTTTGTTTTTATACTATGTATTTTTTTGGCGTGGATGTTTGTGTTAATTGAAGTCATCAATTTGTTTGGCTTGTTTTGAATGTCTTGTCTAGTGTTGCGGTTATTCATAACAGTGAAGGTTGATATGTTTTATAGTTTTATCTTTTTTTGGATTAACAGTGTCAGCAGGCGATTGAATAGATTTGATGTAACGGATCCATCTATTGTTTTTATCTTATGTTAATTGGCAATCTTCTGTTGTTTTTTTCAGTAGCTGGTTGCTTTCTACTGTGTAGGTTTTTCGATCTATTTGTCATAATCAAATAAAGCAATTGGTTGGATACTGTGTGTCATCAAAAATTTTAAACATAAGAAAATAATGCAGAAACCAGTCAATCCATCATCTCTGATCACCAACTTAAAAGCAAAGCGGTATCGTTAAATTTTTTTTATTTGTTAGTGAAAAAATGCAGTTATTTCATTAGTTAGTTCATTTTCATTATTTTCATTTCTAAGTTTATGTTCATTGATTGCAAAGTTAGAGTTACTCAAACTTTTTTATTGGTTTTTGTCATGGTTTTGTAATGGTGCTGCTTGAATATATAAAAAAAGGGACATAATTTTGGACCGTCCTGTTAATACCTCACAATTTTAACTAATCCTCAATGTCTCCATTTTGATTCTAATTTTAATTAGCTCAGGTAATTTTAATTATTAGCTTAGGTAATAAATCTTTAATAATTATTGAAAAAAAGTTTTTTGATTGTAAATCTAAAAATTGTTTTTCTAAACTAAAAAAATTAAAACTAAAATAATTCATAGATTGCTTGGATTTTATCGAGCTCCTCCTGTGGTTGGAAGATATATTAATTTGGCTGCAGAAGTGCTTCCTGTTGCAGCGAAAAAGCTTGCAACTACATTTATTAAAGGTTATTTTTAATACTGAAAGTGTCGTAATTGCATTTTTTTAAATTTATATTTTACAGGGTAAGGTAGTTATTAATTTGTCCACTCCTTCTTAAAAATCCTTAAAACTCTTAAAAGAAATTAGACTTTCGTAAAAGTTCTTAAAATTTGAAAATATTAAAATTTCATACAATATTAATTGCCATTTTTTAAAAACAATTTTGAAATCTTTTTTTAGACAATGGTCTCTAAACTATTTTTTTTTTTTTTCTTAATTTAATTTAATTATTTAATGTTATTTAATTTTTAATAAAAACATTAGGACTAATGGTTGTGTTACAAGATGTAGTCATTCATGTTTGTCAATTTAATTATATTAAATTGCTGAGTATAATTTAAATTTGATGACAATATTAGGGTTTATCTAAGACTTTGCAAGTTTTTGTTTGACTTTCTGATTAGGCTCACGTTTTTATTGTCATAAGTTTAGTAATATCTAAAGTATATGGTTTAGTGGTTTCTTTTTTTTCTTCTTTTTTTATTTTATTTGCATTAGTGGGTTAGTATGTGTATCAGTTTGAGTATTTTTTTTTTATAATCCTTTTTGTTTTGTCCTATTGCGAGTATTTAATTTAATTTATTTTTTTAATTTTTTTACTAACTTTTGGTAGTGGTAAGTTTTTTCTATCTTTTTATGTTTTAAAATTATTTTATATTGATTTACTAATCTTCTTTTTTCATACTTCAAAAATTTTCCAAAATGTTTAAAAATTTTGTAGTTGGTTGTTGGTTATTTGTAGTTGCTATTGTTGGCTATTTGTAGTGAAGTCTTATTTAATGCAGAATGGAACTTAAGTAAATGACAGGGTAAATTATATGTAATACACTTTTTTATGCGCTTGCCAAAGTTTTTGCGGGCATGTGGGCAAGTGCAAAAAGACTTGAGCGCGAAAGCGCTGGCTAAACGGAGAAGAGTGTTTGTAGCCTACATCAAATCAATCATTGCTTGTAACATCAAATCAGTCATTATTACAATTTTATTTCCTAGGAGTATTTTATTGAAGTTAATTGGTTATACTAATTGATGGGTAAATGGTTCTCTAACGATTTGAAGTCCTTCATAATTTTTTTATTCCATTGATCAATTTTTGAAACTATATTCTACTCAACATTTTGTCTAAAAATGTTGTCTTTACAAAAGTGATCTTTGTAGTGACGATTGTATTTTTTGATATTTTCAGATAATGGGCATACTAAATTGATCTTTTTATTTTCCGTATTACAATATAAAGAACTGGTTTCTTCTGGCTTATGAGGAGTTTGAATTGATGGAAAATTTTTAAATGAGTAAAAAAATTGGCTAAAAGGAAATAGTTTATAAAACATGAAGCAACTTTTGATATCTTTTTTAACTTTAAAATTACTCTATTAAGCGGTGAAGTAATTAATTTTATAAAAAACCACTTGGACGACTATGTAAAAAAGTTTGAATGACAATTATGTTAGACGTAAGCACTATTTACTAATGAAAAAAATTAAAAACTACAAAAACTTAATCTGTATTAAGCTATTTATTTTATCGAACAGAAAACGAAATTTTTTATAGTAACGATTATTTATTTTTTTTTTATGCGAAGTTATTAAAAAAATAAAAGAAAACATAAAAGAAATATATATAATAAAAACTTGTATTTATTATCTTGTGAGATATTTGATTGCATTAAAAAAATTTACTTATATTTCTATTTTTATAGTAATAAATAATTTCTATTTATTTATTTTTTTTTTTATTTTTTTTTTATTTTTTGTAATGATCGATTATTTCGCTTGAAAAATGCTAATGCTTTTAGCTTGAAGCAAAATTCATTATAATGTAATTTATTTCTGATAAAAAAATAAATGATTTAATTCAAAACTAATTTAACAAAAATATATAATTTTATTTTGATAAAAAAAATTAATTTAATTTAGATTTAAAAAAAATATATAATTAAATTTTGATTTAAAAAATATATTTAAGTTTATTTAAATTATAGTCTGCTTGGGTTTAAATTAACTGTCATTTTTTTTTTTTTAAATATTACTAAATATTATTCAATATTTGAATTTAATTTGTTCTTAAAAGAAAATTAGCTCATTTTTATCGCAATTGTTTTTTCGGTTTTCCTTCCAAAACATTTTTTTATTACTCAAAATTAAATTTTAAATAAATAGCTGCATCAAAAATTTGCACAAAATGTAAGTTAGTTTTTTTATATATGGCAAGTTAAATTGCAACAATTATTATAAACTTTTTTTTAAGGATTCAAATATATGTTGTTTTTTTTAAATTAGCATATTTTAATTCATTTATAAAAATGTTGAGGAAAATAATTTTTTACGTGAAATTTTTTTTTTAAATTTAATATCAAATTTAATTATTTAATATTTAAAAAAATGAAAGAAACGAGTTAAACAATATTTAACTTATTTTGCGGTAATCTTAATATTATTGCAGTAATTTGAAAAAGTTGATGTCTTTAAAAAATAAAAAGTTAAAGAGAGTTTTATGATGTTAAATTCACATTAATCTGATGCGTTAAGCATTTGTTATTTAAAACAAAGCCTGTAATTAGGCATTTTATCTCAAAAATTGCATTGTAAATGTTGCTTTATATGATCTAGCTAGCATGTTTGATCCTCTGTCTTTTTGTTGCTAGGTGACATCACTTTTTCTTTTTTACAAATACTACCATGGTTACTGCTCAAATGACCTATTGTCAAAACACTTTTGTCAAAACTTTAATCATCTACTTTGTTTTTACTACTCTCCTGCCTCTATGGTTTCCTGACTCAATTTTCAAAAACAGAGTTAAAATCTTCTGTAAACTGATTTCTTGCTTTTTAAGTTCTTTTTTGATTTAATTTGTTTTTTTCTAACTCCCAATCTAAATAGTAGTTGCTTGCAATCTTTTTAATCGTGAATTAAGTTTTAAATCATATACTTTTCTCATAATTTTTTATAATTTTTTTTTATCATTTATAACTAAGTCAAATTTTGAATAATATTGTTTAGTTTAGTTTATTTTGTAATCAAATTTTACAAAAATGATATAAAGTTTGACGGAGCTCAGCACCAGGCCTTGCTATGTAAAAAAGTTTTATACATATAGTTCTATTATTTTGAGTGTCCTAATGCTGCGACTGTGAAAATATTGACAGACTTTGAGTTGATGATGCTGCTGGAAAGAGCATTCTATGGAACACAAACACATTATACAGTTTTTGAGTTGTTACAGTTTAAGCATAAACTTGTGCTTCCATTTTATCATCATATGATGTTGATTTGAAAAAAGGGATACATTGTGGGGCATCAAAATTTACTTGTCCAAGGTTTTGATTGATTTTGAATTGTTTTATAAGGTCACACTATTTTCCTCTTCTTTTCTAGTGTTGTTAGTCCCACTGCTTCTAATCATTTTTAAAAATATATATGGTGTCTGAAAGAGTTTATTAATTTTGTTGCACAATGTTGAATTTGTTCTAATTTGTTGATAGCCCTACTAAGGTGTGGCTTGGATTGCGAAGGTTGAATGTATGAGATGTATAATATTAGCCAGAGGAATACACTGCTTTTTTTAGCACACCAAGTTTTCAGTTTGCTTTTGCTCTGATGTATCTTCTTGTGATTTTAATTTCAAATCATTAGATACTAAAATACCAAGGTCACACTCAACTCTGGTACATTCTAATGGATGACAAAGCTGGTCTTGGCTTAACATTGTGTAATTATATGTTGGTTTTTTATTCCGATCAACATGCATAGCCTTACACTTATCCATATTAAAAAACATGCACCAATTTCTAGTCCATTTAATTGATATGATTCAATTGATTCATATTCATTTCATATCTCCTAAACAATTTTTAATTTTACCCTGAGTTTTAGTAGTGTTGATAATGTTTTACTTTTTTTGTTTTAGATAAGGATGAGAATTTATGTTTTTATGGTAAATGTTTGTATTGCAATCGAAAGGAACCAGCATGTGCAAGCAATGTTACAATGGAAGGAGCACTTATTTTATGGCTGCCAGAAAAATGGCCTGTTTTGAAATTACCTCATCCATGGAGAAGGACATATAATAAAAAGATGGCTAAGTACGCAATTTTTTTTGAGTTTTTATTATTTTCAATTATTGTTGTCTAATTTACTTGAATGCATAATGAAAAAAAAATCTGTTTTTTTGTTGTTGTTGCTATTATATTATACTTGTATATATGATTATATTATATGATTTTGAATTTAAATTTGTTTTGACAGGGGTTGCGTATATTTTTTTTGATGTATTTAATATAATGTGGGTTTAAAATTAGAAAATTAACGTCATGTAAATTATTAAAAAAGTGTAATTAATTAAATAAAATCTAAAAATTTCAAAAAATTAATCACTTTTGCATAGACAACATTTTGAGTAGAATATAGTTTCAAAATATATAGTTTCAAAATAAATGTATCTATTTTTTTTTAAATAACTGAATATTTTTCTCTGTGCTTTAATCTTTTATTTAAATGCACTTTAGTAAACAGGTCTTATTATTTTATTATTTTATTTAAGTGCACTTTAGTAAACAGGTTATTATTCTTTTATTTAAGTGCACTTTAGTAAACAGGTTGTTATCCTTTTATTTAAGTGCACTTTAGTAAAGTAAATATACTTTCCAGTTCTAACAAATAACCACATGCAATTTTTCATAAATCCAAGGTTTTCACAAACAAACAAACTCGTTCCTCCTACATTAAAACCTCTTTTTGCTCACATCTTCGAAATTTAGAATGAAACTTGATAACACTCTAAGTTTAGGTTAATTTCATTCTGTGAAATTTATCTCTAAAATTTATTTTTAGATGGGAAACAGATTCTCATTATTGTGAGTCGGTCGTAATAAAGGAGCCTTACACAAAAGGCCCAAGATTATTGGATCTTATAGACACCTCTATATTTGATTTTTTAATAGGTATGTTTTATATATTATATTTAATGCTTTTTTTTTATTTTTACTGATTTATTTAGTTAATATTAAGAAAAAATTGTAAATTTTTTATTAGGTAATGCAGATCGTCATCACTATGAGTACATTGAAAATGAAAATGGCAGTATGGTTATTCACCTTGATAATGCTAAGAGGTTTTTATTTTTTATTCTGAAAAGTTACCCAATGCATACCTGCACAATTATAATTTTTTTTTCAGCAAAAATATAGTTCCACGGAGCTTATTATAAGGTTTATTTTCTAATTTTTTTAAAAAAATTTTATTTAAACATGCTCACTCCTAATAAGGCTGCAGGGAGTCATTATTTAAGTTGGAGAAAAAAAAAGGTAAATAAGACCCCCTTTTTTTTTAAACATCTTTGCTTCCAACAAGGCTGCAAGCAACCACTAATTAGTTTTGGAAGTTACTGGAAGAGAAAAGATGAAGATTGTAGAGCAAGATAACGATTGACAGACGGCTTAAGAGATTGCGAATTATATGAATCAGGAAAGCAAGATGAAGGAAGCGAATTCCAAAGAATTGATGTTCCAGGAAAAAAACTAGACGAATAAGAGTTTTTGGAGCACTTAGGAACAGTAACAGAAAAAGGATGAGACTTAATTGAATGACAAGTAACACGAGAATGAATTTTAGTAGATGGCACAAGAGACGCCAGCTCTTTAGAGCAGTGCCCATTATAGTATTAGTAGAAAAGAGAAAGAGAAGCAACATTACGACGATGTGACAGAGGTTGAAGTATTTTACTGTATGTAGAGTAACTAAATGTTGTCCATTAAACATTAAATGTCCACCTAAGGGTTCATGTGATACTTCTTGCACAGGAAAATAATAACCCATGAAGATATCTCAGTCAGATTGAATAAAACACAAATTTTCCACAAAAACACAACTTGCCACACAAGAATGCACCTATACTGTACGATACTGTATTAAAGTGCTTTTTAAAGATATATAACTTTTTGCTATTTATTAAATTTAAAAACTTTTCATGTCATGTACCTACAACATATAACTAATTATGATATATTATTAATTAATTATTAATTATGACATTATATTATTTTGATATTACATTATTAATTATGAAGTAATGCAATAACTTTGCTAGATACAAACAAAAACGTTTGATAAAATTTTTATTGCAAAATTATAAGTATAAGTACATAGAGAAAATTTGTTCATATACATAGAGAAAATTTGTTCATATAAATTTAAATAAGTATATATATATATATATATATGTGTGTGTGTGTGTGTGTGTGTGTGTGTGTGTGTGTGTGTGTGTGTGTGTGTGTGTGTGTGTGTGTGTGTGTGTGTATGTGTATATATATATATATATATATATATATATATATATATATATATATATATATATATATATATATATATATATACCCTTGCAGCTCATATTTGCAAAAATAATTTTTTTTAAATAAAGTTTCACTTTTTTTTTTAGCTTTGGGAATCCTTTTGTTGATGAGAAAAGTATACTATCTCCACTTGTTCAATGTTGTCGGTAAGTGTGTGAGTGTAAATATGTATATATATATATATATATATATATATATATATATATATATATATATATATATATATATATATATATATATATATATATATTCAAACAAATTTGTGCTCTTAATTTTTTATTGAACATTGATGTCATCGTACTGAAATGATCATCTGCAGGAACTTCAGTACATATATCAAATGAGGATTTGAGTTTGGGACGTTAAACTTTAAAAGAGTTTCCGATCATGTAGCAAACTATAAACTTATTTTCATCCTGGTCAGTCTTATAATCTGTGTCTAATGAGGATGTTTAAAAAAATTTATCACGTTAATTAGAGGTTAGGTACAGAGATATCCCAAAGTTTTTTCTCACTTCCACACCCTATGCAAAATAATTTTTTAAACGTTTTACGTTGTTTTAGGTTTTTAGATCAAAATTCATCGATATGATTTGAATTTTTTCAATATCTTGGCGTTTTAAACTTTAAATTTAAGCTTTGTAAAATTTATAACTTCTTCATACTTTGGGGAAGAGAAAGTTAAAATCAGACAAATTTAGCTTGAATGGAATTGATGGATTTTTAAATTGTCTTGTGTTGAAGCATGTGCTTATAGTATTACTCTTAAAGTTTTTTGTGGGAATCGTCGCAAACATTAACTCTGTTAATGTACAGACTGAATTGTACAATTTTAAAAAACATCTGAAGTTTTTCTTTGGAGACACATCATATCCATTTTTTTTATACTTTATTGTTTTAAGAATTTGGTAATCTTTTTGTAATCGCTTTTAAATTCATATTCGCACTCAAAAAAGATACCGATGTACTAAACACTTAAAAGTTAAAGTATCAATTTGTTTTTTTAAACCTACCAAACCTTTTAAATATATTTTTGAAAAGTCTTGATTCGTCATCCACCTTTTCTTATGTATTCAAGTGTGTTTTATAATAAATTTTATTGCAGTTATATTAATTTTTTCAGATTTTAGTTTTTTGTCTAAACATGACGTAACATTCTTGTCTTGTGCTTTTAGATTACGTTCGTCAACATATAATCGCCTAAAAATTGCTACATCTAATGAAAATTCTTTAAGCGTATTGCTTGATAAAAGACTTTCGATCGATCCAATATATCCCATACTTACAAGCGACCATTTACTTGCCCTTGACCGAAGGTTACTTTTAGTGCAAGATGCAGTCGAAAAATGTTTTAAAGAAAAGAATAAAGAAAATGTAATTATAGAAGATCATCTTTAGGTTTTACTTGTTAGTATTCGTCAGGGATTTTATTGAAAAGATATTTTATAGGTCTGTTTTCAAAAAAGTTTTTGATAAAATATGGGATTAAAAAAACACACAGAATAAAGTGTTTTCTTTTTGTTTACATAATCAGTTTTTAAAGAACTCAATATATTTGATTCAAATAAACTTTGTAACGAGAATGCCCTTAATTTTACCCGAATCAAAATGTTTAAGTTTTAGATTTCAAATAGCATTTAATTTATTTGGAGTTTTTATAGATAATCTAAATGGAATTATTTTTATCTTTAATTATTTATGTATTTTTCTATATTGGAAATAAATATTTATTCAATTTTTTTTCTTATTTAATGTGTAATCGCGTAAATATATAAACGAGTAAAAAGTGAAGTTTTCAATATTTAACGACTTTTAAAAACAAACCCTGAAGCATTTTTTTTAAAACCGAAAGAAGGGTAGTGCGATGTTTAAAAACCTCTTCCCCCCCCCTCCTGCCCCCTGACCTTTTGTTATTCATTGACATGTCTTTTGCAGAGTCTACTGATAATCAATAAAAAAAGATTTTTTACGTTGTTTAAAAATATGATTTCATAAAATATATAATAATGCTGTTGAGATAGAGCGCCAGGAAATTGCGTCAGCCGATTTTAAATTTATAAAAAAAAACGACCGATTGCAAGTTTGATTTGAAACTGTTAACTATAATAGATTAAACGACATCTGCTGACAGACGACTCCATCGTTTGCGGGCGTGGCGCAGTGGTTAGAGCGCTTGCTTTATAAGCAGGAGATCCAAGTTCGAAACGAGCCTTGGATGCATTTTTGCGTCACGGTAAGGAAGGAGACGTGAACTTTCTGGTTAAAGCATATCCGCGGTGCTCTGTGACAAGCCGCTAGGTCTTGTTGAGGCACCTAAATAACAGTTTAAAAAAAAAAGTGTGGCGACTTTGTTTGACATCAATAATTTTAGATATTTTCGAATGCCAAATCGGGTCGCCTCTTAGCCGTCTAGTTTTAAAACATACCAAAAAAATATCAAAATAAACTTTGTTCAGAAAGATTGTGTTAAAATTAGAATTCAAATTATTAGCTTTTTACGAGGTAAAAACTTGTCAACAATATACTTCCTATATTTACAACATGCTAATCTATCTAGACTTACCTCTTAAGACTTTCAAGAAAGTCAAGACTTTCTTTCAATATGTTTAAAAACTATTTAACTTATATAGTTTTTTGTTTGTTTGTTTTTTGCCAATAAAAAAAATTTACAGTCGTAACTTATAAAAAAAATTTTTACATGAAGAAGACAAGTTTAGTCTTATCATTAAACCCCAAATTTTTATCCGTGAATTATTTAAACTTAAATTTTAAGTGTAAATAATTCACGGATAAAAACTATTTAAGTATAAATAATTCACAATCACGGATGCCCGTTATGGTGGATTCCCATCTCTTGGCTTAGCAAGTCAGTTTCTTGAGGAAATGATTCCTTATTGTCAACAACTCGAGATGCTATTTGTTCTACCACTTTGAGATCTTTTGCTATCAAGAATTGAATATTTTTTAAAAGATTGAGGCATGTACGGCATCACACACTTGGCCCCTTCTCACAATTAATGTATTTTTAAAAAAAAGTTGTCTTCCTTGCAGCTCTAAATTGCCAATTTAGCTGATGAGGCAATCATATATCCAATCTCTTATTTCCATTTTTATTCGTGTTGACTTAAAATTAAAGGAAGAAGTGCAACTTCTACTCCCTCTTATTATCTGCGCAATTTAGTTTTGCAAGATTCACTTAACCCTTGTGGTATCCAAGAATTAGAGATGTCGAGGTTGGTTTTATGCAACTTGTTTATTCAAACTACTTTGAAAACAGTAAGCTGTTTTGAACGCTTTTTTAGACAGAGCAACCACGCACGCTTTCAACTTTTTTCATGAATACCCAAAATGATACCAAATCAAGAAATTATTTGACATCGTGGCAATTAATTCATATTAAAAAAAAAAACACTTAACTAATGGCATTTAATTATTTCATCACACATCCAGAAAACGAAAGTACACTGTCCTCCAAAAAACAAGCAGCCAAATAAAAAATTTCATTTTTTCAGCTTCAGTGATTGATTACAACATTTTTTCATGTTATAAAAAAGTACTCTAAAACGGAATCAAGTTGTTAATATTAAATGTAAGGAAAACAAGTGTACAAAATACATGAAAATGAACAAGGATGTCGTGTTTGCATGTATTGAATTTTTAATGTAAAAATATGATCTCCCAAAACATTAGTCACTTTTTTTAATAACTAAAATCAATAATTGATGTCAATCCTTTACTTTTTAGGATCATGCCAAATGATCCTAATTACAAATGATTTTAGCAAAGACTCGATAACTTTATAACTTTTTTTTTTCGTAACGTTATTCCAAGTGTGTTTAAGAAAAAATCAATATGATGTCATAAATTTTCAATCGATTTGAAATTATGTGATTGAGCTGGCCACTTCATTATTACAATTTTATTCCTTGCAAACCGTTGTTTAAGGAGTTTAGACATATTTAGGGTCGTTGTCTTGTTGAAAAGTCGAAAAAAAGGCATATTAATATAATATTTTCCTCAAGAATATAATGGCTAACAAATCAATCCACAATGCCATTTATTCGATGGATAAGTTCAACTCTACATAAATCAGAAAAACACTAACCATTAAACGTTTTCCACCACTATGCTTGACCGTTCCTTTTTTGAACTTAGTACCCAAAAGTTTACCTTTAGGTCTACATACCTTGAAACTGCCATCGGGAACTTTCAGTTGAGTTGAGTCGTAGTCGAATTTCTGTGTAATAAAACCCCAATACCCCAAAAATTCGGTGGTAATACAGAAATTCATAATATTATAAAAATATTATGAATTTCTAAAAAAAGTCGCTAATGTTTTGGAAGACCGCATTTTTACATTAAAATATCAATATATTCAAAAAAAATACGTTTATTTACTATTAGATTCATTCTATGAACAAATCCTTTTCTTTCATACAATATTAGAAATTTGATTCCGTTTAAAGAGTTATCTTTTTTGAATAAATGCTGTAGGGGAGACCGGGCTTAGCCGGAAGAAGTTTAAACAATGAACTTTTTCGACTAACAAGCTATTTCTTAATACAAAAGTTTGAAGAATTGAAATACATGCTATGTATTTTAATAATGGATTGGGATTATATAAGTTGTGAAAATTTAATTTTGCTTAAGATTTTAATTAATTGTACAAATGAAAGTAACTTTTTGTATTTTTTGTTTTATTAACTGTAATCTTGTATTGTAAAAGATAATAAATTCGTTTGATAACATCTAAATAGTATTTTTTGTGGTCCTTATTTAAATGTGCATTTTATAGAGTTATGTACATGGGATACCATAATTATATAGCTTAAGTGTACACTGGTTAAATAGGAGTTGGCAAATTGTGATTGTTTTTTTTGAAATGTTTTAATGATTATTAACATTTCTTCCATTATAACTTATAGAATATATTCGTTATTTTATAATTATTTTTTGACAAGCTAAATTTGAGTTTAAATTAAGAATCTTATTATTTAGCAAGTGTTTTCAGTCATTTTTTGTTCCCACGCCTTGTTTACAGCTATTTTTCGTTCTCACACCTTGTTTACAACTATTTCTTGATTAAATTTAACTACATGCCTTTGGTTGTGGCTTTTTAATATTTATTGAATTAGTAAAAATAAATCGTAAATAAAGATAAAAAACAAAGTAGCAAAAGAAATGAAAAGAGAGAAATAGAAAATGGAAAAAAAATGTAAGATTTACATACGCAAATTACACCAATAAAAGTTATCAAAAAGAAACGGGACACAAAAAAAACCTGAAAACAGCAAAAAATCTGCATTAGCCAAGAATAGGAGCATATCTAGAATCACGAGTATTTAAACACATTCACTTGCCAAATACATCTATGACATCTGTGCTAAATAATAAAGGTGTAACATATTTAAAATATAAGGTGCACTATATTTGTAGAATCACTAACATAATATATTGAAAAAGGCATAGGTCAATTCAGATGAAATAACAAAATTAGGCCGTATATTTCATTCCCGAGAAAAAACCCACAATAAGATATGCAAAAATTAGGCTTTTTTTTTTGTAATTTACCTCCCCAAGGCCGAGATGACCACTACAGATGAGGAGGCTACTTTCGGTAACAACCCTCTTTCAACTCTATAACTACGAAACACGAACCATTGACGAACAAGGCCGCTGCGCGGAGAAACAAGTTGAACGCAGTACTACCAGGAACGTGGTGGGAATTGAACTTGAAAACTCTCACTTATGAAGCAAGCCCTCTACCATACACCACTACCGCATTATTGCAAAATGGTTTTTATAAAATGCAATTATTACGTTAGCTATATTTGTTTTGGGGTTTAATTTTGTAGAGGTTTACAAAAACATAGGGGGACATAAGTTCTTTACATTTATACATAAAGCACAAAACATTAAATACATTTAGTTGATAAATATTTAAAGCGTCCATTTCCTTAAAATGCGGCTCAGAATACAAAAAACGATTTTTAAAATTTATTATGCAAGCTGCGTGTTTCTGATGCCGATAAAGAGATTTAAATTTAGTTTTAAGTGTACTTCCTCATGTAATATTTACATAATTGATATGACAGTGAATAAAAGAGTAATATAATTGTGCTATATTACTGCATTTTGTTTAAAATACCTCTAGATTTGTATAAAACTCCAATGTTTTTTGCAACTTTATTAGAATTATTATTGATGGGTGGTTTCCAAGATTTTCTTTAATAAAAACTCCTAAAAATTTAGTCATTTTTTCTCTTTTTAGGATGGCAATGTCTATAAAGGCATATTTAAATGCAGTATTTGTTTTTTATATTTATGATAAAAAAGTATCCATTTTGTTTTTTCAATATTTAAAGATATTTTTTTTGAACCAAAATAAAATTTTTTCAAGTTCTCTGTACATATTAATAAAAAGTGTATTTATATTTTCATGTTAATGAAACAAGTTTGTGTCGTCTTCAAAAATTATGGTCTTTAAATTGGATACTTTGTTTAGATCATTTATATATATAATGAAAAAAGTGGTCCAAGTATGGATCCTTGTGGGACACCATATGTTAGGTTCATTAATGTTTGAGGTTGGTAATCTTTGTCAAAAACAAAATGCTTTCGGTTGGAGAGACTTTTGAACCAACTTAGAGTTTTACCTGCTATGCCATAACATTCAAGTTTTTTAAGCAAAATATTTATTTTATTTTAGATTTATTAAACACCCACTATACAAGTAAGGTAAATTATAACTTTATTATGATAGATTGTGTCAAAAACTTTTTACAAGTCAACGAAAACACTAAGTGTAAATTTTAGATTTTTAAAAGATTCTTAATACAAAGTATTAATTAACACGTTGTATTAACTTTGTATTCAATTAATTGAAGAATAACATGTTCGGTTGAGTTGTTTGAAAAAATGATAACTATATTATAATAAAATAAACATGTTAGATTTAACAGCATAAAAAATTGAAGCCAGTTAACAAAAAGAGAAGATTTTTTAAAATATTTTTATTTCAATTAATTTTTAATAATATAATTATAATTTTTGAATCTTTCATACAATTCTGCTTTACTTGAGACACAGAAAGAATTATTTCTTGATAGCATTAGCCTGTACCTAGGCAATAAATTTTTTTTTTAATTATAGCGCTTTGGTACCAAGTTTAAAAATAAATAAAAAATGTTCCAAATAACCCTGGTCTTCCCTAACCAGTGGACAAAGGAACGTCCTGAAAATGTCTCAAGGAAGACACGTTCAAGGGACGAGGAGAGAGGTCCAAAGGACGTGCCAATTTAAATGGTTTTTGCCCAACCCAAAAAGACAAAATGTTTACGTAACTAGGACATCACATAAGACTTCTTATGGGCGCACGTCCGACGTTTTACAGACATCCTTAGAACAACTCATACCCACTGGGGCGTCCTAGGAACATCTTATTTGAGGTCTTATTTTCTAGGTTAGGAGTAGAATCCGTGGTTTATAACTATGCCAGAATAGTTTCCATTAACAATGCTAAATAATAACTAGAACTTTTTTTCGCTACATAGAAGAATTAACTTTTTATTAAAAAAGACAACAATTAATAATTATTATTATTATTATATATATATATATATATATATATATATATATATATATATATATATATATATATATATATATATATATATATATATATATATATATATATTTATTTATTTATTTTAATATATTTTGCTGTTTATATAAAAATAAAATAATAAAATTACAATGAAACTTTTACGTTACACAAAGAGTATATATAAAACAGAAAGGGGCTCAAAGAAGATACGGATGACTGGTGTCACCACAATCTTTTCATAGCGCCCCATTACAATATCATTTAAAGCCCACATGGCTTTAGAAAATTTACAATAGAATATTTTATCTGTTAAATACTACATGAAGAATAAAGAAAAACTCATACATAGATACATACTCATATATACATATATCCATATACACACACACATATACAAACATACTTACATATATGTCAGAAATTAAGGAAATACATTTTCATTTGTTGTTTAAAAAGAAAGTGCTTTTCAAATTTTTTATATTGTTATTTTTTAATTGGTTCCATAATGACGGGCCTTCGCAAATAATTGAGAATTTTGACACTTGCGATTTCACTCTGCTCAAGTGATAGTTATGGTTGTTATTTGACCGAAGATTGTATTTTTGTGGAAAAGCTGATGTAAAAATATCAGAAAACACTTTTGGTAGCAAGCTATTCTTATATTTATACATAAATATTAATATTTGAAGCAAATTAAGTTATGATACATTTAAAACATTCATGTATTTCATTACAGGGGAAAGGTTTTCTAATCGCTTTAAATAGTTAACTGCTTTACATGCGTAGTTTTTTAGGCTTTGTAAACTTAATAACTTAGTTTAGTGTGTGTTAGCCCAAACAATATTAGCGTAGGAGAGATGAAAATGAACAAGACTGAAGTAAAGCATTTTGCGTTATAAATCAAGAAAGGCCCTAGATTTATATAATACACTTATAGCAGAAGATATTTTTGCTTCAATGAGAATAATAAGTTTTTCCATGAAAGGTTCTCATCAAATATTCCTCCCAAAAACTTTGTATGATTTACTCGATTTATTTCATTTTTATTGATTGACAGTTTTGGCAACTTTAATCGAAGATTAGTTGATTGTCTTTTTTTATGGAAGAGTATAACTTATAACTTGTTTTTCACAATTTAATGATAACTTATTAGCTATAAACTATTGGTTAAGCTAGCTTTCTAGTTCAGTGTTCATTGTTTCGAACAATATTTTTACATCAGAATTGTTGTAGAATAATTTTGTATCGTCTGCATTCATAACTGACGATATTTTATGAGAAGGTTTATTCATATTATTGATATATATTAAAAATAATAAAGGTCCTAAAATTGATCCCTGTGGGACTCCGCAAACAATATAAAGAGCTCCTAACTCCTCCAGGACAACAAACTGTTTTCTATTAAAAAGATAACTCCTAACCCACTTATATATTAGGCCTTTAATGCCGTAAAGCTTTAGCTTTGAAAGCAAAATTCCGTGATCAACAGTATCGAATGCCTTTGAGAGATCGATAAATACTCCTAGTACTTGTTCCCCTTTATCAAAGGACATAGATATTTTATTGGAAAGTTCAATAATAGCATGTTCAATTGAGCAGTATCTCTGAAATCTAAATTTATTTTTTTATAAAAGTGTATTTGATGTCATATAATCATAAATTCTATTCAAAATTACCCTTTCAAATATTTTCGAAAAGACAGGGAGTATTGATATAGGACAGTAGTTACAAACAGAAGAACAATCACCATTTTTAAAAATTGGATAAATTTTGGGTGTGATTTATGTGATCCATAATATTTTTTGTTTGTAATTTTAAATTTTCATAATACCAATTATAAACCAATTTAATGATATTTGCTTGTTTTGTTCTACTTAAATTTAGAACAATTTCTTAAGTTTGTTTGTTTAAGAGTATTTTATAAAAAAACAAAAAAACGCATTTTTTTATTTTAGTTTTTATTACTTATTTGTGGTGTGTGGGTGTAATTTGTGTAGACATGTTACTTTTTGAGATTTTAATGTCCGAAATTTTTTAATTGATAAACTGCCTTCATTTTTTATCACTTTTAAAGCTTTACAATTAGCTAATGTCTGCTTCATTTTAATTGTCCCGTTTTGACCCGACCACTTGGAAGATGTAAAAATTTTGCTAGTCATTTGTCGTCGTAGCTTATTTTCAAAAATTTATTTTTATTTTTTTGTTTTCTCATGTCAATGAATTTTAGGAAATTTATAAAAAACGGTGTTAACTATGATTAGCTTTTTTGCAATTCGCATTTGTTCTTTAAGTGTCCCTGTATGCTTCGCTCGATCCTACTTGTTAGATATAATATTTTGGGCAATAAAGTTAAGAAAAAAGGTTTTGTGGAATTTCTAAAGCAGAGCCCTTTGTAGATTACAGAAAACTTTTAAAGTAACGCTGTTAATAGAGACAGCAGCATGGGGTACTGTCTACGTTGCAAGCTTGGTTACCATCTACCTATTTTAAAATTAATATCTAGCATATTAATTTTAAAATAGTTTATTGATATATTTTTTATAAAACTCATACACAAACTAAAAATATAATAATGCTCTATACGTTTAGACAAAGCTTTATTTTATTTTTTAGTTTGTGTATGAATTTTAAAAGTTAATTTTAATATTAATTATTTAATTTGAATAGGTATACTCTGTTCAGCGATGGCGCATTATTACAGCGCCATGGCTGTAATAATGCACTATTATTACAGAGCATGATTACAGCGCTTGCTATATAAGCAGTAGATCCAGGTTCGAAACAAGCTTTGGACATATTCTCGCGTCACGGTAAGGAAGGAGGCGTAACCTACCTGGTTAAATGCACTTCCGCGGTGCTCTGCGACAAGACCGTTAGGTCTTCTTGGGGCACCTAATTGACAATATATATATATATATATATATATATATATATATATATATATATATATATATATATATATATATATATATATATATATATATATATATATATATATATATATATATATATATATATATATATATATATGTATATATATATATATATATATATATATATATATATATATATATATATATATATATATATATATATATATATATATATATATATATGTATATATATATATATATATATATATATATATATATATATATATATATATATATATATATATATATATATATATATATATATATATATATATATATATATATATTTATATATATTCTTATTTAATTAATATAAATATTGCTAATAAAATTTTTGTGTAGTGAAGATTATGAACTAAAAACTTTTCTTTTTAAACGAAAATTTATTTATTTGTTATAAAATTATTTAACTAATATGTTTATTTACAATTAATTGAGTTTTTTTCTTGATCTGGTTTCAAAGAGACGTTTTTTTTTGCTTTTTAAGCACAGGGAGTTTGCTTCAAAGCATTGTTTTTTTTCGAACTGTTTTTCGGGCCAACTTCTAGGCAATTTACTGTTGTCAATCAAAAACCTTTTTAAAAGAAAATTTATACAACCGATATCTGCAGGATGAGAAACGATAATATCTTTCATATAACTGCAAGAAGCATTATCCATATAAAAACCTTTAGCATAGCTGGCAAATATCCCTAAATTCAATTAAAGAAAAATATCGTGTTACTCTAGAAATAAAGTTTTATAAGTTATAAAATAATAATGTTTTTTTTTGTTTTTTTCCTGTTAATTTGAACCATTTTTTGATTATGTTATTTGCCGTAAGTTTTAAAACCCATTACCTGCTTTAAGTGCGATTTTTCCAATATAAGCATCGTCAATTCGAAATACGTGATTCAAATCAAATAGCGGTATCATTTTTTCCACACTAGTTGCGGATAGAAAATATCCTCCACCGGAGCAATATGGGTCATATGTATCAATTTCATACTCTTTTTTGGTAACTTTATACCGACCAGATCTAGAGACGAGCGCATTTTCTATTTTATTTCCTATGTAAGCATCTTCTATATCATTTTCTTTCACAAATGCCAAGACGTTAATAATGTTTATGTATATGTCATCGTCACCCTTTAAAATCAGTTTATACTTAATGTTTTGATTAGCCCATATTAGTCCAATAATGACTTTTTTCGCCAATGTGTAAAAATCTTCAAGTATATTTACTAATATAATATCCCTCCATAGTTTTGCTTCTTCAGCTATGTCCATCATGATATCGAAATCTGATATTCTTCCTACAACAAAAACAATGATATATTTTTCCCCAGAATTCCATTTTGATTCGTTTCCCCAAGTTTGTCGTATTCTATTTCTTCTATTGACGTGTTTTACATGTGAAGTGATAATAATCAACGTTGAATAAATCATGTTGCAGTCTCGTTTTACACTGTCAAAAATGACATAAGAAAGCGGATCTTTTTTATTAGTTGTATTAGCAATTGGATTTTTGTCGCTAGTTATAAGCTGGTGATTGATATCATACAAATTTTGAATGACTTTTGCATATTTGAAACTATCCATTGTTTGAAAATACTGTAGTTCAATGAAGACAAAGAACGCTACCGTAAAAACCAGACCCAGAAAGAAATATTTTAAAAAAGAAATTTTACTAAACCTTTGCATGGTTCTTTTTATTGTTAAAATTAAATTCTTAGACATTTCATCAAAAAAAACTATATTCAAAAATAAATTATTTTCAAAAATAAATTGTTTTCTTAAAATTAACAAAATTAAAATATGAAACTGAATACTAGAAAAACCGTGTTAAATAAATTTCTAATTTTGTTTGATGCCTTTTAACTTTAAAAAAGTAAATGATGCATTCGAATCTCGTGCTGAGATATTATTCATGGAAGTGAAATAAATGAAAATCAATCATAAATTATGTAGATTAAATACACAGTCAAAAAATTTTTTTCGAACCATTTGAAACATGTAATACCTGAAACTGATTAATAGAAACTTTTTCAAGCACTGCAAACCAAAGAGGCCGCCAGGTTTTATGTCGTGGCCTTCAAACCAAATCATTATTATATTAAAATATTATCTATACTATTTTTTTTTTTTTTTTTTTTTTTTTTTTTTCAGCTTACAAAGTTAGTCGTTTTACAATACAATTAACTATTAAAATTACTTTACAAATATATTTATACAAATCGTTATAACAGTGTAAACTAGGTTTCCGAAAGAAGATCACTAAGATCTTATCATCGGAACCTTAATTCAAAATAAATTATTTCTGAAATCATAATATGTTGCTCTCATACATTTTTAGATATAACTATGTTCAAAGATTGTAATAAAATTTTTGAATTTTTTTGCAGAATCTCAAAAAAAATTTCTTAAATTGAATTACAAAAATACTTTTATCTCTGGAGACCACCTTATATTTTTTAAGTCGTCTCTCGATCGTTATCTTGCTCTACAATCTTCATCTTTTTTCTTCCAGTAACTTCTAACTCTAATTAGTGGTTGCTTACAGCCTTGTTGGAAGCAAAGATGTTTTAAAACAAACACAAAAAACAAAAAAAAGATATTACAGCTGAGCATGAAAATAGCTAAAAATTGTTTGTATTTTCATTATTACTCTTTGTCTGTATAATATAGAAAGACTAATTTTTTATGTTTTTTATGTGTGTATATACAAGAATGAGATAAGTAAATTGAGCATATGAGAATTCAATACATCCAAGAACACCGTTATTTTTGATAAAATTATTGTAATTGAGAGAGTGCATTAAAATAGCAGTGGTTGTATTGATTTTAAAGTTGGTTTATAAAATTTAAAGAAATTTTGGTAATTTTTACAGAGAAAGTAAGTATAACTTCAACTATAATATATTCTTTATTTATTTGTGTATGCTCAATGGTAAAATCTTTTCTTAACTTTTCAAAGTGGGCCGAGGACGTCGTTGTACACCAACAGAACGCAACATTATTTTGAAGCATCGTAGAGAGGGTAAATCGTACTCATATTTACGAAATAATAGCTGTCATGACCCGTACCATACGGGTTGTGGTAAGTCTATTCTACACCCGACTAATTTTAAACTTGTTCTGAATTTAGTCTTAAGGCTTTAATTTATTTTAGTAAACGGCAAAAAATAAATAAATTGTAGTTCTGGTAGTAGGTAAAATGCGAACATTTTTGCGAACCATAGATCTATTAGTTTGTAAACTATGATTAATTAAAAGAAAACAGTCTAATTTAGATAAATATATCGAATACCATTATATTTAATTTAAAAAATCGATAGCAATTGTTTTTTAAATATCATAACTGTTGAAGTCATTAAAATGTCTTGGTTTGCAAAAAAGTTCGCATTTTACTGACTACCTAAAGTTCTTGCCCTTTGGTTAACAATTAATTTACTATACTTATTTAGTATTTTTACTCATTATATTATTACTTATTTAGTTCAATATTTTTTACATAATAAAAGTATCTTAATCATATAAGACTGTTGCGTAACATTTCTTAGTTGTGTAACATTTCTTCAGGTGTTTTTGGAAACTCAGGCTATGATAATAATATTTCAACCCTCTCAATAAGATTTATTTAAAAAGGTGATAAAAATATAAATGGTTTCCATTCATAAAAAAAGATAACAAATAACAAATAAAAAAACTTTTTATAAAACCACGTTTTTGTAATGAACTAAAAAGTAGAAAATAATTTTCTCTTGTGGCTATACAAATTTTTGAAAATTAATCGAGTCGATAGTAAGTGACATGAAAACAAATGATTATGAACTCTTAATAATTACGATAATATTTGTAAAATTTTAAACGAAAAACGTGGTGCGCATCTTGTCACTTTAAATGATCATCATCGTCCTTAATTACTTTAACTATTGCTTCCTTCTTCTGTTCTTTTTTTTCGTTAAATGCGCACCACGTTTTTCGTTTAAAACTTTACAAATATTATAGTAATTAGAGTTCATAATCAAAAGTTTTCATGTCACTAACTATCGACTCAATTAATTTTCAAAAATTTCTATTGCTACAAGAGAAAATTATTTTCTACTTTTTAGTTCATTACAAAAACGTGGTTTTATAAAAAGTTTTTTTATTTCTTATATTATTTTCTTCTTTTTAGTTTTTGATAAGTGGAATTTTATATTTTGTAAACAACTGATTTTGTTTTTATGCTGCGGTCCATTTAAAATCACAGCGACAGTTAAATTTGGTTTTTTTTTTATTTAAAGCGACGCGTCAAATTGCGGCGACGCCTCCAAAAGTTTCGCCATAATAAATTTTATTTTGCTGAAATGGTTCAAGAAACTCGGCAAATTATGGTAAAAGTAGTATAATATTGCATTGTCATCGGGTTCTGAGCTATAGTAAAAGTTTCAGAGCTCTAGCTAATCGAAAAATGGGTTAAAATTGAATTGCAAAATTCCACCCGGACAAGCAAACAAACAAGAAAGCGAGCTAATAAAAACGTGGTAAAATAGCCAACATATCAAATCAAAACAATAATTCCAAAGATAAAAAATATAGAAGTTTATTTGGGAAACATAAAAAACATTTTATCTTGAGATAAAATAAAATTATAAACTTTAAAAAAACCTACAAAAAATTTTATATTCAAAAAATACTTATGAAAACAATTTAATTTGAAACATTCTTTCATTATCATAAATCTTTTAGTAAATGGTAAGATTATCCAGCTTTTGTTTTAGCTTTTTGAATACAATTAACATTCAGAACATTTATTAAATTCTACTATGTAAGAACTTCCAAAATCAGTCATAGTAGAAGAAATTCGAACTAAAAATGGAACAAAATTATTATTGAATACACTTAATACACATTAATTTGTTATGTACTCTATTTATTTATTTGAAAACTCAATATGTGATTAAACAGATAACAAATAAGAAAATTACTTTGTGAGGTTGTTTATCTTTTGCGAAAGTTTCATGATTTATTGTTGCAAGTTTGGATTAACAACTCTTTTTAAAAAAGCAAAGCTAAAAACATGATCACAATAAGATATACCTTTGTTTTTATTCGAAAACTGAATCTTTAGCTTTTAGTGAATAATTATATGTTGTCAGTTTCAGTAATGAAACTACCCAATAATCATTTTAAATTAAAGACCCTGACGCGAAAGTAAACCAAGTCATCTAATCTATCAACACAAAATAACACAACAATAACATCGCAAAATTAACAAATAACTTAACATATTACAGTAAACTCTAAATTACATAAACCTTAATGAAGACCACGAAATTAGCTTGTTAAAGAATGCTAGAGTTATTAGCAGTATAATCCATAAGTAAAGGCTCAAATAAAATTTTAAAATTAGTTTAAGTTAAGGGTTATTGAGTTATCCAGATTTTATTGTTCATATTTTAACTCTAACAGCACACAAATAGAAACACTAGCAAAATATAAAACCATATAGCCTTATATAACACATAATAAAAACACACATTACCACATCTTATGACACATAAAAATACTTGGCAAAAGCTATGAATAACATTTACAAATGTAACATTTGTGAAATTTTCATTCAATGACATACCTTGTTTATGCATGTGTATATGCAAATGTTATGCATGTGTAATGCAAATGACTTAATTTTAGAACGTCCCAGACAGCAAGCTTACATTGGCCCAATGTAAGTTTTAACATTGGCAAGTTTATTCCGTTGGGCCAACATTTAGCCAATGTTTTTTTTCGGCGTATTATTTTCAATTCTGCAAAGCGGTATTTTGCAAATATCGTACTATATTGGGCCAACATTTAGCCAATGTGTTTTTTTGGCGTAATATTGCATTTCTGCAAATCGGTTTTTTGCATTTATCGTACTACGTTGGGCCAACATTTGGCCAATGTAGTTTAAGCTTAATATTTTGCCATAAATATCTGTTCTTACATTTTTGCCGTAGCCAATATTCGACCAATGTAGTTGCGGATAAGTATATCTTTTTAATTTTGTTAATAAACATTTTTAAAAATGGTATCGTTTGACAGAATAAAAAAAGGTTTTGATATTATCTTTTCATTTTTTTAAATTATAAAAATAAAAAAAAGAAGCTATATTTATAATCTTCAAAAAATATTAAAAGATTCCTTATAAGAAATAAACATCAAGAGTTTCTCGTGACTTAATGTTTTGTTTTTTTAAATAACGAAATATTTGTTAACATTTAAATAATATGCTTAAAACATTTTTTACTACAATCTAAGTTATTAATGTAATAATAAAGGCAATAATCAAATTATTTTTATGTAAGATCTTAAATTTTTTTTTTTTTTTTATTGCTTTATTTGCATTTCAAATGTTTGATTTATTTGATAATCTTTATTAAATAAATGAAACATTTCAAATGTTCGATTTATTTAATAAAGAAGACATTTTAAATGTCTTCTTTAAATCAAACATTTGAAATGTCATACAATATAAGTTTTTTTTTTCATAAGTTATTTATAATAGTTTAGATTATATAGCTATTATAAGATATATTATTAAAGGTATCAATAATATATGTGTCGCAGTGGATAGCCTACCGAAAGTCGGTAGCGGAAAAATAAAAATTATCCTACCGAAAGTTTTTTATTATTGGTTAAAAAATATCACGTGTCACAGTAAAATAGCTAAATAAAGATATTTTTAAAACAGCAAAATATATTGTTGAGTAGTTTTTTGTATATATTTGTTTCACCCCGGGTACGAGTCCTTCCTTGAGGACCATAATCTACACTTTGATTGTTTTTGTCTATGTTTTTTAGGTTTTATTACGCTTATTATTTAAATAAATTGTTTAGCTAGGAATAGCACAATGAGTGTTCTTGCATTAATAGACGCAATAGAGTTCATACACTGATTGATGTAGGGATAGGCACCGAGGAATGTACATGCATTTACAAATTTAGGGATAGGCGCAGTAATATGTGCATTCATTTACTAATTTAGGAATAGGCGCAGTGAAGTGTGCATTCATTTACTAATTTAGGGATAGGCCCAGTAAAGTGTACATGCATTGACTGAGGGTTTTGGTATGGGGTGGCAGTCATTTCTATTTATTTAATGGAAAATCCTATTTAATTTTTACATTTTTTTCGTTTTTGTTTTTTAAAAATAATATGTTAAAATTTCTTCATTTTACGGTATAATAAATATTGTTTATTTTGAAATGTGATATTCTCAACCAATAAAAAAAACTTTCGGTAGGAAAATTTGTATTTTTCCGCTGCCGACTTTCGGTAGGTTATCCACAGCGTATATACGTGGCATTGAAGTTGTTAGAAGCTGATATTTTACATTTTAAATATGTCTCTTTTGTTTGATTTTTTCTGTGTTTGATTGTGAAACCCCATCTACTAACATATTAAAACAGTGTACAAAAAGTGATGTCACTAGAATTTATATTCTACATATGTAGAGTTTTCTAATATTCCATCTTTCTGAGGCAGAGAGATATTATTTTTGGTTTTATTATTTTTTAATTTAATATCTCTGGATATTTTTCATATTTAGTTTGCGTACAACAGTTAACAACTTTAAGCTTATACATTAGCTTTAGTTATAACTTAATTATTAATAATTTGATTTATTGATTTTTAAAGCAATACAAGATTGAATTTAGCAGAGAGCTAAACTTCTTCTCTGGAGACAAAAAAGGAAGACAGCAAAAATGACCAGCCAATATAAAGATTAAAGAGACAATAAATTGTGTATATCTTGATGTAGATGATTTATCCTCAATTTCTTATAATAAAACAAAAAATATTATTAAACTTTGGGATTTACCTGTAACTCCAAACTCTTTACAGAAGTTTAATGTTTGCTCTGAGAAGTTGAATGAACAAAATTTATTAAATGGTAAGTTTTATATAAAAGTCTTTATGTCTGATGATTGAAAATCTTTATTCATAGCTTTAACTTTTACAATTTTAAAAACTTTTTCATATATTACGGTCAAAAAGTCATTTAAAAAGTCAAAAAGTTAATTAACATTTTATTGTGTAATCACCATATCAAAGCTTACACCACAGGCTTGGTCGGGAAGTGGGAGCGATCGCTCACAAATACTGACCACGTAAATTATATTTAATTTATTTTATAATTAGTTGCGAAAAACTGGCCAGGTTTTTTAGTCGTTTTGAGAACATTTAAGTTTATGAACGTAACAAAAAATATTTGTTGGATTTCAAAGTTGGTTTCACCAACTTTGAAATCCATTTGAAATCAACTGTTGAAAAAAACAACAGAGTATTCATATCAGTTTAAAATTTTAACAGTTTCTGGTGGTTTATTATTATTCATTATATAAACGTTTATTTAAATTTATCTAATAGACAAAGGTAATACAATATTTTTATAGATGATATTACTTTTAAAAATTGTATTATTAAAATTTAGAACTAAAATATGTAAAAAAAATTATTTACAAAGATTGGACAAGGTCCGTACTGTACCTTGAAAATCTGGAAAATTTGTTAATATTGGCTAAAGTCGTGGAAAACCTGGAAAAGTCAGGCAATTATTTTTTTCTTTAGATAGTCATGGAAAAATCAGTAATTCTAGTTAAGAAGTTACTCGTATCACAATTGAATGCTGTATTTTGAAAACGTGATGAGTCACGCTTTTTTCAAAAGTGAAATTTGAAAAAAATATTTTTTTTTTAGAAAAGATAAAATTATAAGATAAAATAAAGATTTTTTTTAGATAAAAGAAACAATTTTTAGATAAAATAAAAATAAAACTTTTTAAAGGAGAAATGTTTTTCACTCTCTTGTACAGGGTGTATACTTAATTTCTGACCCCCCACATGTTACAAACACAAGATTTTGAGTTGCTCTCTTAAATGCTACTTTAGCCCGAAAAATACTATAGTATGTATTTTGGTGTAACTATACTTTCTGCACGTAAAACGCTCACTTCAGATAAGATATGACCTCAGAAAATGTTTATGGGAGCCATTTTGTCAACATACATAAAAATGATATTTTCATTCTCCTTATCTTCCACGGCCTTTGGCATTACGACTATAGTTTTAGCACGATTTTTAAGTAAATTGTCCTTATTACTCCTTAATATGTGATCTTAGTTTGCCAATTAATAACTCATTTTTTCTTCACTGTTTATGACGTATTGCTACTCTTCGAAACCGGGGTCAGAAATTAAGTTTACACTTTTTTAATGTTTAGCATTTTGGCTACAAGAAATAATCAGCATTATTTTAATTTGCCTTATTTATATCGGTGATACTTGGTGTCTGTTTATGATTTACATTAATTACTCTGTGTATATTTATATGTATTATATGTATATGTTACTAACATGTATTTGTGTTTTTTAGTAATTTGCTCTGAAAATGAGTTCTGATAAACAGTTACTTCGTCGCCGAATTCAAGTTTTATGTAGTCAAGGATTAAGCATTAAAGAAATCACTAGACAGTGTAAAGTTTCTCGAAATACTGTTAGGAAGTGGGCAAGAAAACAAGAGGGTGACGTCACAGATGCTTAGCGACCTGGAAAGCCAACAAAGTTTTCACCAAGAACCAAGGACAAGGTCAGAAAGTGGGTCAAAGACAAAGTCGGAGTTGGAACGAGAACTGTAGCAAAGAAACTGAATTTTTCAGACAAATTCACACAGTGCTATCAGTAAATACTTGCGCAAGACCACATGGGGAAAGCATGCCTATACACAGAAAGTGAAACCCATGTTGTCGCAGAAAAACATCACTGATCGCGTAAATTTTTGTACTCGTCTGCAAGAAGAAGGATTCGCAGATGACTCACCGGATGGTAAAGTGAAACAAGCTCACGTATTGTGGACTGATGAGAGTCCAATTGAATTATATCCGGCTCCAAACCGTCAAAATCAAAGAGTACGTACAGCAACACCAGAGTCAATACCTTATGTTCGACGTCCGAAATTAGGTCTCAAGATTATGATAGCCGGCGGCATTTCTCGATATGTCAAAACTGATCTGGTTGCTGTTGAGCAAAATAAAACTGTTGATGGACAATATTACCGTGATATTATTCTACCTGTGTACAAACGTGCAGCTGATGATAAGACCATCTTTCCTGTGAGAAATAAAGTTATTCTGATGCAAGATGGAGCAACTTGCCACACGGCAAGAGCAACAATGAATGTGATCAACAGAGACTTTCCAGCAATGTGGACCGACTGGCCTGGCAACTCGCCCGACTTAAATGTCATCGAACATATTTAATCAAGACTCCAGGACAGTGATTTACACAATCCTCGACCTCGTAATCGTGAACAGTTGATCAGACGTGTTGAACAGGAGTGGGCTGCCATTACGCAAGAAGAGTGTTTTCGCCTAGTAGAAAGCCTGCCAAGGAGAATTACCCAATGCATAGAAAGAAATGGACAAAATACTGATTACTGACTATTAACATATATTCTTTGTCTAATTAAATTGATATGACAGTAGTAAAATGGTATGTGTTGAAATACCGTATTCTTAAACCGAGATATAGGGGGTCAGAAATTAAGTATACACCCTGTATAACAGTAAAAAAACTTATTTTAGTTTATAAAAGCGTGACAAATGATGAACTTGGTTAAATTTTAGTAATTTGTTGTTACTTTTTATCAAAAAAAAAATCAGAAAAATATAATTCTGATAGTTATTATCAAATACACTCAGAGTTTAACTATTATCAAAATAAAAAAATCTTACTTAATTGTTAAAGGTTAACTGAAACAGTTTTTATTCAAGTCTTCAAGCAAACTGCATTTTTTGCAAAATTATGAAAAATGTCGTTAAAAGGTGGATTAGCTGTTAAATGAACACATTTTTAAATCTAGAAGTTCTTGTTTTAGAAAATAGTTCACAAAGTTGATAAATTCAATGCATTAAAAAATAAATCCAGATTTCGATTTTGAATTATTTAGTCTTAACATTTTAAGCTAAAGCCTTTAAAAAACTTAAGCAATTCTTTTCTATGCATACAGTTTTAATAATATGGTTTAAGATTGTTAATAAATAAAAACTCTAAAAAATAATACATGACCAAAACTGACATAAAATTTTTGAATTAACCTCGCTTTTGGTAATAGAATTATTTTATGGCACTTGAATCAATCTTTTCTCACAAAAAATAAAACGTTTTTTTAAATATACAAATAGCTAATTTAAATTGTTTAATAATGTGTTTTTATTCCCATAAAAAACTGTTTTATAATGAGTTGATCCACTAATAAGCTCTTTAAGTAGAAAACATTCTTTGAACACCCAGTAGATAATAAATTTATGCACCATTCTAAAGAAAAAACCACCTAGCTTTGTTTATTTTATACTTCAAAATTCGTCTCGCTAAGAAAGTTGTTTTCATAAAATTTATTACATATTTGCTTGGGACTAACAGAATTTAAGGTCACGTGATTGTTTTGAAATGTAAACAATGTTTTGCGCATTAAACTAGAAAAACTTGTTTCTAAACTAGCCAAGTTTGAAAACATATTTCATAACATAGCTTGAGGTACATCAAACAATCTTTTGTTTTTTATATACAGAAAGGATTGAAATTTCAATAATTTGGTGCGGATTACAAAAATAATACGATTTTCATTATTTAATAATAAAATTAAAAATATAAATGCATTAAAAAATAGTTAAAAAATAAGTAATCCCCACCAAAAATTAGATAGAATAGACAACTATATTTATAAATGTTCCAAATTTCAACCATGAGGCATGTAGCTATGTTATGAAATCTTAGTTGAACCAAGACAGGTTATCTGTAAAAACCACAAAAAACAGAAAAGTGATCCCAAATCGTAAGCAATAATTAAATAATAATATTTTTATTGCGTCTAATGTAAATATTTATTTTTTAAAAAAAGATAGGTCTTTTATATTTTTTTTTATTGAAAGCGCTTATAGGAAAAAAGTACTATTATTTTAAAGTTAGTGCATTTTTAAACTTTTGCGGAAATACTTTTTTTTTGATTAACACAAAAACAAATGTGACGTCAAGCTTGCTTTTAAATTGAGTGAAACAGCCGTGCTTAAACATTAACGAGAATTGTTTTGTGTCAGTGCCAGAAATTGAATGCACACCAGCAAATTTCATAATTCATAAAAATATTATGAATCCATTAGCAAGTATATATTTTTATCATTAAAAATTTGCCCCTCTGTCTTCAATTTTATCTGTTTTCATAGTGATTGTTGTATTACTTTCATAAATTCTAAATATAATATAAAATTAGTTATACAGTTTCTTAATAATATAATTAACTTAATTGTTTCAAGATAAAGTTGTATCCTTGAAAGATATGCTGGTATTATTGGCAAAATGGGCAAGCATTGAAGTGCAACTTGGTGAACTACAAAACACATTAAATTCAGTTATAAAAATTTGAGTAACAAAGGTATGCTAATTATTGTATTGCCTGAAAGAGTATCATTGCCATTAAAAGCAGTGAAGAATTCAAGTACTCTGGAAGAAAAAAGACAAGAAAAAGTAAATGGTTAATATTTTTTTATGATCTGTTTATGCATTTTGTATATAAATGCATAACATTAAAGAGTATTTTATTTAAAGTATATAAATTGTACTAAGATATCTTAGTACAATTTATATACTTTAAATAAAATACTCTTTGAAGATTTTTTGTAAATGACATTTTATATTAATTTAAGTCTACACAAAAGTTACTTTAATTATTGCCAGGCTGTGTATTTTTGCAGATCAATTATTTGGCACAAATTGGAGTTAAAGACGAAGGAGATTGTATATGTTATTTACTAAGAATAGTTTTTTAAAATGGCCTAGCTGTAAAATTAAACTATGCAGGGAGAGGACAAAAATTGGAATAGGAAAAATGTTGATTGCATATGTTGCTATTGGTAAGTGGTTTAGAAAAGTTTATTTTTTCAGTTTCAATTTTGCATTACAGAATTATTTTCAATTTGTTATGTTTCTTTGGTGCATAATTAAACAAACACCATTTTTTTTGCAGAAACTGTGAAGTCAAATAGACATGGCTTATACAGACATGTGATAGAGATAGTGGAAGAAAAAATAGAAATCGTGGGCACCAAATATCATAAGCTAAACACGATTTAATAAAAGTAGCTCAGCCAATATCGAAACTACTCTATAAATTTTATAGTGAATTTTTTTATTTAAAACTCAATGTGTCAGTTTTTAGTTTAAGTTTGGTGTTTGCAATATGTATATTTAACTGAGAAATTTTGTTAAATAAATAAGTTTTTATACTTGTATCATACATTCTTTTTTTTCTCTATAGATTTTCAATGTAGCGATGCAAATCATCTTATTTGTAACAATGATCTAATGTTGCATAAAACGTTAGGCCGATATATAACATACGATATTGGGCCAATTTTGTATACAACGTTAGGCCAATTTTGTATAAAACGTTGGGCCAATGTTGTATACAAAATTAACCTAACGTTATATACAACGTTTAACCAACGTTGGGTAAACGTTGTATACAACATTAAGCCAATGTTGTACCTAACGTTGGGCCAATACCTAACCAATGATCAAACCTGCATTGGGCCAACATCAACTTTCAACGTTAGACCAAATTATGATGATGCATTGGCTCAACGTTGGTCCTATGTAAGCATGCTGTCTGGGATGCTACATAGAATTGGTTAAATGAAAACAAGGCTTTTTGAGAATAATAGCAACTTTACCAAATGTTTGAGAATATAACTATTAATTATAAAACTATTAAATATTGAATATAAGTAAAACAAAAAAATCATTGTACTCACTTAACCTTAACTTATTACATTTGTTGATTGAATTAAAAGAAATATTTGTACGACGTTAAGATGCTCATTACATATTTCAGGAAAAACGCAATTAAAAAATAATTATTAGAGGAAGCTCTTTGTAAAATAATTTATAAAACTCAATAAATAATCCAATAACATTTGTAGGCATCTAAATAAGCTTATTTGATTTTTTTACCTTAAGGCTTTTTAATAAATGATTTTTGATGTTTTTTTTATTCTGTTTCAGAGCCATTTCCCGCCAAATTTTCCATACTTAAGGTTTTGTCAAAAAATTACCGTTCTATACAACTTTTAATCATGCATAAATATATTGACAAAAATATCTCTGGAATGGCTAACACTGATATAAAATGCTTATGCCTTTTTACCGACTTTGTTTCAACCCTCACACTCTTTAAAGTAAAATATGAAAGTTGATAATTTGCTGGTCCAAGGAAGTCATAAAAGTAGAAATCTAAGATTCATTAAAGTGATAAAATCATATTTTTTTATGTTCATATAATAAAGGACTAAATGATACAGAAAATCATCAATAAAATCATTGCTATTTACAGTATTAAAATCAACAATTCTGTATTTATTGGCGTTTCTGTATTTACAGGGGTTTATCTCAATGAAAACATCTCCTACAATCAACACATAAATTATCAACACATTCTCCACACATTATGAAAACATCACTTTCCAATGGACACGGACGTAAAAAAGATGTCTTTTAAACATCTCATACACGTTTTAGACGTCTTTTAAACGTCTTTCGAACGTTTTGGACGTCTTGTGAATGTTCAAAAGCCCACTGGGTTGGATTTTGTGTGTGTGTGTGTGTGTGTGTGTTATTTCACCGTTAAATAATGTTTACATTGCAAATATATTATCTAAATTAATGCCATTAACAAGGTTGGACTAGCTCTAAAACATGGACCGGGACCATTAGTGACCGGCTTCATCAAATTGCAACAGCCTATTTACCCTTCTTATTTTTTTTAAATGTCTTGAATATATATTATAAAAGAATGAGTGACAGTTTTTTCTATAATCCAATTAATGGGGGGTTGTATCGACAGACCCAAATGAAACAGCCTGAAGTTTCTTTATAAAAAACACCTAGTTCTAATAAACGTCTTTTAACAAGTTTTTAGGCTTTGTTAAACTTTCTTAATTTTCAAGGAGATTTAGTTAAAAACGGCAAAAAATGTATTAAAAATTTAGAATAAACTCATTACTCAAGAAGATAATCATTCTTAATTTTCTTGAGGTTTTTTAATAAGTTTAAAAGTTTTTAATGAAGAACAGGAGCCCTGTAACACATTAATAGAACAATACAAATAAAAAAAAATCATACAAATAAAGAAACCATTATATTTAATAACTAATGAGGTATAATAATCTAAGTTATTAAAAAAAATTTTTAGTAAAGAACTATGTTTTACAACATCAATAATGTTTCCGTGTGACATTTTAGAAGAATGAACATTCTTCTAAAATGTCTTTAAACTCATTAAGATCCAAGCATCCAAATTGTCAAGTAATAAACAATTCCGTAGACAATTTTTTATATAATTCAAGGTCGAAAAACCTTTTTCACAGCCTACTTGGTGTAAAGTTTTCATTTTCAAAGGAAGGACCACTGTCTTTAAGTGTCTTGCGCATTTCAACACATTCATTTTTAAATTATAAATAAAAAATGAATTAAAAATAAACGCTAAAAAAACAAACTATTTTATTTAATTAGGATATTCTTTGGTCACATTAAAAGTATCATCTACTTCAAATTTGAAGTAGATTTGAACTTATTTGAATCAAATAGGTCATAAACCTATTTAGAATCAACTAGGTATTTTGCTGTCATTAATTAAAAAATATAAATATGTAAGAAAATCGGAACTTATAAGTTATAACAACGAAGAGTATTTAAAACAATTAATTATTGCGACATATTGAATAGGTAAACTTTAAGTGTTTTAAACATCTTATCAATTTTGAAATATTTTTTTGCTTCATTAATCAATGTTATTTTGTTACGTTTACTTTGTTTTATGCACGAAATTTTCTTTTATCAGAGTGCTCTATTTATTATGCGTTTGTTAAACTTATTTCTGATGATTTAATTAACTGACAGAATATATAATTTAAAAGTTGTATCTAAATATATTCTTTTATGAACTAAAATGTGTGTAGTAACAATTATAGTAACATATTACATAATAGGAAACCGGATAACGATATGCTTAAATTTAAAAAAACACAAATAGCATTGTGAGAGCCCAGAACATATTCTCAAAAAAACATAATTTTGATAACAAGACATATTTTCAGAAAAATCCTTTTTGACGCTTTAGTGATTTTTTCTTTTAACATCTTTATCTACCAGTTTTACGGTACTCATGACACGTCATAAAATTATACTTTTATAATGTTTTATGTTTATTAATAATAAGAGTTGATGGAATTTTAAGTGGGAATTTTTTTATTTTTTTACTAAGTACAATAACAGACGGAAGCCGGCGTCCACAGCCTTAAAAGTTGCCCAGCTTTCCGGAAAAATTCCCAGTGTCCCGGTGGGCTAGTCCAACCCTGGCCATTAATCTAAACTAATGGCTGGAACAAGGCGAAAGCATATTTTGCCTTATCGCCGAGCCCCATATACAGTACTGGACAAAAGTCTGAGACCAAGGGTTGAAAAAGGCTAAAAACTGATTTTAACCATAAAATTTTATTCAATGAACAACGATGTCAATTTTTTCCAATATAATTCATATTACTAGGAATAAGTACAACATACTTTGTGAAATAAAACACAAAATGTCCATGTCATGTCAGTATTTTAATGGCATTCCTTTAGCCGCTAGCACAGCAGTAATTCTCCTGGGCATAGAATTGATCAAATTTTCACAATAAGCAGGAGTGATTTCATTGGACCAAACCAACATTATCTTTTTTTTCAAATCATCATATGATGATGGCTTTAAAGCGGCTACTTTTTTCTTTAACAGATGCCAGCAATTCTCTATTGGATTTGAGTCAGGCGAGGATCCCAGCCAAGGAGAAAGTACCTGAATATTTTTCTCAGCAAGCCATTTAGTAATCACCTTTGCCCGGTGACATGGTGCACCATCATGCTGGAAGATTGTACAACCAGAAAGAGCCAGCCACTGAAGCAAATTGCTTTTCAATATTTTCAGATATTCATTGGCATTAATGGTTGTTTTAGGAGGTATGAACCAAATACCTGCTTGTCCTCTGGTTGAAATTGAAGCCCAGACCATGATTGATTGGCACTGTTTAACATTGCATTTGGTGTACTTGGGATTTAGTCGCTGATTAACAGGTCTATAAACAAAAGAATGAAGAGGAGCAAACTGCTTTATTTGACTTTCATCTGAAAACATTACTCGCGCCCAATCCAACGCTGTCCAGTCTTTGTGCTTTTGACAAAAGGCAATCCGATCCTTGATGTTCTTGGCAGAAAGCCTAGGTTTAATGGAAGGACGCCGGGCATGCAGGTTGAAATCAGAGGATAGTCTTCGTCTGAAAGTTCTGGAGGAAACAGTAACAGAGGATGGCAAGTTGTGTTGTATTACTGTGGATGATGACATTGGAGAATTAGTACAAGTGCGATGAATCAAGCGGTCATTCTGCATAGAGGTACATTTTGGTCTACCAGATCTTTTTCGAGAAGTCAAGCTGCCAGTCTGCTGCAATCGAGTTGTGTTATGAACTGCAGTTCAAACACAACTCGATTTTTCGAGTAGAAACAGACAAACGTTCAGCAATGCTTCTCTTGGTGTATCCCTCCTCTTTTAAAATACTGATCTGTGCTCGAACTGATATTTGTGACTCACACATTTCAGTGAAAGAAAATTAATGCTAAAATCAAAAATGAGAATTTGAAGCACAAACAGCAAATGCCAGATTCATTAAACAATAACTATATAAATATGCAATACAGTATGTATATATGTAATGCATTTATATAACAACATAATACTACAACAGCGCTTATATGCGTCAATCCTAGGACACTTTCATGTTTATTATCTGCTATAAACTATTACGTAATCTATAGTTTGCCATCGCGCAGTAATAAACTAACACAAATATCAACGCAAAACCGAATAATATAGTGCATGGTTCATATAATGTTCAAAGAAGTTATGCGTGCAACATACTACATATATGACAACTGTATTATTCATCAGTTTTCCTCACATCATCAGTGATGCTGACAATAAATTGTTGTGTTCTGAATTATGTTGAATTACTAATATGAATTATATTGGAAAAAATTGACATGGTTGTTGATTGAATTTTTCAACCCTTGGTCTCAGACTTTTGTCCAGTACTGTATATATAAAAAAAAAATCTAAATAACTGTAACATCCAAATATATATAAAGACATAAATCAGAATTTAAACAAAAAATTAACTAAGAAACTTAAATAACTAAAAAAATTCAAAAAAGCAAATAATTAAGAAGTGTTAAAATGCTTACAACCATTAATAACGTCAACACTATGTCCATTAATAACGTCAACACTTTTTTTGAAATTTTTACCACCCCCTCCCGCTTATCAACAATTTATCAAATTTCCAGAGAACCCCCCTATAAAATTAGGTCAATTTTTGATTACCCTCTCCCCTATACAAAGAAGCTACGCTGCCTAATTTTCCGTTATTTAAGCAATGAAACTCAAAAAAAGAAAAAATAATTGTTGACATCAACTTTAATTGACCTTCCTCCTTCCCTCTTGTCAACAATTGTAAAAAAAGTTCAGACCCCCCTCCCCCTATTTTATTGACGTAATTAATGGACAACCCCTAAACAAAAATTTTTAAATAAAAAAGTAATGTAAAATTTCATAATTAACATAATCACTCGATGAATTTTTAACATAATCCCTTAAATTTTATTGATTTAAATAAATCTGTTTTGAGCTTACTTTAAAAGTAAGCTCAAAACAGATTTATTTTAAGTCGGATAAATTAAGATCCCTGAACAGTAATAATCTTTTTGATTCATTCTTGAACTGCCGCACTTTTTAAACCCACACTTTTTAAACACATTTTTTTCATTCTCGAGACTGCTAATTACAGTACTCCCCCAAGCAGACTGAAATCAACACACTATCTTGAGACTGGAATCAACACATTATCTTGAGACTGGAATCAACACATTGTCTTGAGACTGGAGTTAACACATTATGAACTAAAATTTTGAAAAATATTGGGATTCTATGTAAAGCTCGTAACTACTTTAAAAATTGCTCAAACTTTATTACTATTTTATCCACAGTTACATAAATTATGCTAACACTGCTTGGGAGAGTACTGTAGTACTTTATCTTCGTCAGAAACTTTGAACTTATTTGAACTTAATATATTTAAAGTTTTATGTTTGTATATTTATGCAGAAATAATTTATCCCCTACCGCTGTTAGTAATTTTTTCAAACTTAAACCTAACAACAAATATATCGTATGCGATATGAGAAATAAATTTTTTAAATGAGCCGTTTTGTCGCACAAAATTTAATCAATTTTGTATCGCTTATCGTGGACCCCACCTATTGGAACAATATTGTTTTGCGAAATCGATCTACCTACTTCCTTTTATCTTTTCAAGCTCTATCTAAAAAAAATGTATTTTTTCCCTTGATAATATACTCAGATACTTCTTATATTTTTATAATTGTTATTTAACTTGGATTTTACTTTTTTATTTTGATTTGACTTTTAATTATGCTGATATTGGAATTTTTTAATTGTAACACCATATATACGGCAATCTATAATTATACTGTGATATTTTAATGTAAGCAAAGTTTCAGCTGTCCAAGAATGGCTTCACACATTTAGATTAATGTATAGGCAATCTAAACATTATTTAACGGCGAATTAAATTACACAAAACTTTTTTACGTAGAGTTAATTATTAACAAAACGATTAAACTAATAGTTTTAATGAGCTTAAAGAAAATTTTAGAAATGTAAAGAAGCAAAAAATTACAATCGCTTAAAAATCTCAAAAAGTGATATAGTTAACACTGATATAGTTAAAAAACTAACAGTCAATTAAAATGATTGAGGCCGATGTTTCAAAACGGTATAATAATGGGGATCAAGGGTTTGAGACAACTTTACACTTTTTCTGAATAAATTAAGCAAAGATTAGTTAAAAGTATATATATATTAAACGAATTAAGATTACAATTATTTTTCATAATTTCGGATTGAAATCAAATGCGGTCTTCTTTCTATACAAAAACAGTAAAAAAACTTATAAATATAGAAAGGTTTACTAGTGGAAACAAAGTTTAAGTATCAAAAAAATGTCGTTGTTAGACTTACATTATTTGCCTCTGCCTCTTCCTCTGCTACTGCCACCACCACCGCCTCCACCACCTCCGCCGCCACCTCCACCACCGCCTCCTCCTCCGCCACCTGCTCCGCTTCCACCTCCACCACCACCACCGCCGCCTCCACTGCTTCTGCTACCACCTCTCCAAGGATCAGCAAATTCATTTCTATATCAAAAACAAAATTTTGTTATTATTATTATAAATAGTATTATTATTATACAAATTGTATAATATGTAATATAATATTAATATAATGAAAAGCACATTATATAAAAATCTTACATCTCTTTTTTTCCGTAACCATAACCTCCGTATCCGCCTCCATATCCCCCATCCCTGTTTAAATAAAAAACCTTGCGTTATTTAAAACTTAATTCAAATTAAGAATTAAAAAATAATTTTCAGAAATGCTTACATTTCTCTTTTTCCGTAACCATAACCACCATATCCATCTTGGCTTTTATCTTCGTCTTCATTTCTAAGTTAAAGATAAAGTTAGGTTTAATGTTACATTATAAATAAGTTGTAAATTAAAGCAACAAAACTTACATCTCTCTTTTGCCGTAACCATATCCCCTATAACCACCACCGTACCCTCCGTATCCACCACCGTACCCTCTGTATCCACCTCCGTATCCTCCACCATAATCACTCATTTTATTTGAAAATAAATCTTTGTTTTCCTAAAATAAAAAAAGCATTTATATTTCTAAATTAGTTTCAAAAATTGTCAAAGAGATAAGTTAAAAATACAACTTAAAAAAATAAATTTCTTTAAGTTGTATTTTTAACTATTAATAAATTAAACTATTTAAATTAAACTATTTAAATTAAAAAAAACTAATTAATAAATTCCGACGAAAGCTTTTGAAAAATGATAAAAAAATAAAATGTTAGCAAAATTAAAGTTACTTCTTGACTGTATTCATCTTCGTTATCGTTTCTAAAAGAGATATTTTTTTATCTCATAATTAGCACTCTGCAAATTTTAAAGTACTATAACATTTAAAACTAAGAATACTCACTTCGTATCGGCAACATTATCTTTGGCATGCTTGAAAGGAGCTGCTTCACTCAGCTAAACAACAAGTCGCATATATGTCAATTTATTAGTATTATTATATATTAATTATATAAATATATATGTGTTAATATATAAATATAAGTTATAATCTTTTATTTTACTCACAAAAACTTGAAAAGAAATCAGGAACGTAATAAAAATGCAAAAGTAGTTCATTCTCATTGAACGCCACTAATTATATTTGATGTCAATTTTTTATCCTTTTTATACAATTTACTAAATTATCACGGAAACAACCTAATTTAAACCAAAACCTCGCATTAATTGGAAAGTGGTAATTTGCAAACAAAAGAAAGTTTCCAACTTTAATTGAATACGATTTAAAGTAATTAAGGTTATTTAAACACCTACGAATACACGTCACTATTCTAGTTTTGAGTAAAACGTATTACGGCAAAGTAAAATTACATGATGTTTGTTAACTACTTTTAAAAGTTTTGTTTAATGAAGAGAGTTTAGTTATTTTGGAAAAAAACTTAAGGAAAATACACCTCTACTCTTAGACTATTTGTTTTCAAAATGACCGGTTTGATCACATTTCAGGGTTAGGGTGCTATGCTATCTTCCTACCGCAACTACTTGTCTTTTATAACCTATTTTATATTAGTTCTTCTCAAATTACTTCCTCATCTAGCGTTCAAAAGTTAGAGCCATTTAAAGTTTAAAGCCCCCTTAAAACGAGGGGGTTGTAAATTTAATAATATATAATTTCTAAACAACATGATATTTTTCAAAACAAAATATATAACCTTAACGATATTACCATCTAATTTAGGACATTAGAATTTATATTTAGAAAAACAGATTTCCCCACATTTGGGCGGGTGACGCCTACTTTTAAAGGTTTTTTTGTTGCCAGACTCTAATCCGCGCAATTTTTGGCAAGTCATTCTTAAATGACTTAAGTATTAAAACACAAAAATTTTTTGAGTTTAGAACTTACCTGGAAGTTATATAACTTAAATACCGAAAAATCCTGGATCCGCTCGTGTGTCTTCTTATGTGAAAAAAAAAGTATGAATCGAAAAGTATGTAGTATACTCATATCATTATAAATATCCTTTTGCTTTTAAACCGTCTGACTGTGAAAAATTAAACTTATTTAAGTTTAAATTTTATTGAGCTTGTTATTTGATCAATTTTGTACATTATCAAAACTAATATAAGTAAAAAAAAAATATTTTTAATCAATCCTTTATTATACAAACTTTTTGAAAAATCTGTTATTTAGGTTAAAACAGTTATTTACGTAATAAGTTAGAAAATAACTCTTTACGGAAACACCGAAGGGTTTTTATCTAACCAAGATTTTGCATTGATTAAAAAATGATAATTTTAAAACAAAGGAAAGTTTTTATTTTTAGTTGCATACAATTAAGAGTTGTTAAAGTAATTAAAAAACCCAAAAAACTAGTTAGACGTTACTAAGTAGTTTTACATATTTTATATCTCATTAAGCTAATTAATAAGTTGTAACCGATTAATGTATAATTGCACACTCTAAAATCCAGTGCATTATCTGTCCGCTATCAATATGCTATCTTTCTAACTTGACTTCTTCAGTTTGCCACTTTAATATTCTTCGTTTTTCTTAAACTCACTCATTCTTGGTCCATGGAAGCGGAATATGATGCTCTTTAGTGAGCTGAACTCGACTTTGCGAGTTTTGGTATGTGCTTTCTATATGACATTTTATACAGCTGGAGGAGGATAAACCACAACACATATTTTGTCATCTTTAAGGTTAAATAAGGTAACTAGTAGATTCAAAAACCGGAGTTATAATAGTTTAAAAATATTTATAACAATAAAGAAGACATTGTTTTTATTATATATATATATATATATATATATATATATATATATATATATATATATATATATATATATATATATATATATATATATATATCAACTTAATATTTTGTGCGGAGTTCCACTAAGAAACTTTTCTTGATTAATGTAAATGATTTTAATAATGCATCAGCTAAGCTTAACTCAATAATGTTTGCTGACGACACAAACTCTTCCTTTTAAACTGTGGCATTAATCAACTGTATTCTAACATGAACTCTGAACTAATGAATGTAGATGAATGGTTTAAGGCAAATAAACCTTCACTCAATGTAGATAAAACAAAATATACTTTATTTCATAAAAAATCACAAGATGAAAAACTTCCTTTAAAATTACCTGATTTGATTTTAAATGATGCACTAATTAGTAAAAATGATTCAATAAAATTCTTGGGAATACTTATTGATGAAAATTTATCATGGCTTTCCCATATTAATTATATTCAATCGAAAATTATTAAAACAATTGGTCTGATGTACCGTATTTGTCCATATGTAACATCAGAAAGTCTGAAATTAGTATATTTTGGCCTAATACATTGTTTCATATACTATGCTAATATTACATGGGCTAGTACTCAACCAACAAAACTTAAAAAAATATTTTCTTTACAAAAACATGCATGCAGACTTATATATAAAAAAAAATATATATGAACATGCAAAACCATTAATGGAAGACATGAAAATGATGAGTATATATGAAATCAACATTTACCAACACCTAATTTTTATGTATAAATGTAACAACAGCTTGATTCCAAAAAACTCAAATGATAAATTTACAAAAAATGTAAACAAAAAATATTCTCTTAGAATAAACCAATGAAATACTTATAAATTACCAAGAACTAATAGTAAGTATTCTGAATATGGAATATCATACTGCGGGCCAAAACTATGGAACACTTTTCAAAAAACAAAAAATTTAAATACTGTAAAATCATTAAATTCCTTTAAGTTTATAATAAAAAATGAAATTTTTAAATTAGAGAAATAGTTTTCTTGATTTTTCGAAATGAAAATCGAGTTCCATTATTCTTAGTTTTTTCACTTGTTAATTGGCTCTTATTTTGATATTGAACAGAGTTGCCAATATATTTTAATGAATATTGATAAAACTATATGTTGTTATTTACTTTCTTGATTTAATGGAAATATTTATGCAAGCTTTAACCTTTTTATTATATTGGAGATACTAGTTTTTTAACTTGTAAAGCCCACCTAGGGGCTCTATGAAAAGATTGTAGTGACTTTAGTCATGTATATATTAACAGCAAATATATATCAAATAAATAATATATATATATATATATATATATATATATATATATATATATATATATATATATATATATATATATATATATATATATATATATATATATATATATATATATATATATATATGACTCTTAGATAATAAACTTTTTTTATTATCTTTTTATATATCTTTTATACGTATATACGCATATTATGTCTTTTTTCTAGCAAGGTAGCAGTATGTGCTGCAAAGTACGCATTTTATTTATATCATTCTTAAAAACTGCGTCTTTAATTATTATGAACTTTTAATTGTTCAACATCTTTTAAGTTGAATCCATTTCTTTTAATTTAATTTTTTTATTTGTTATTGTTCATCAACTAACTTAGATTAATTAGTAACTTAGCAACATAGCTTTTATTTAGCAACATAACTTTGTTAGTTGATGAAGAATAACAAATAAAGTCTTCTGAAGTAGATTTTATTTTAATTTTAAAGAAAATGATTTATATTATAAAAATTAGAGAAAGTAATTAATTTTATTGCGTTAAAATATAAATAAAACTAGCGATATTTAATAATTAGTACACTCTAAAAAAACTAACGGTATTATAACAGCATTTATATAATACGCAGATGCTTTAATGCCGTTATTTATGCTGTTAAATTCGCGCATTGGAAGAAATTATTTGAGACCAAACAATTTTGGCGTTATAATAGTGTTATATTTGCTGTTATGTTATGCTGTTATGTTATGGTGTTATATTTAAAGACGTTTGCTGTTATATTTGCTGTTATTTTTACTGATAGTTTTGCATTTATACTTGCTGTTATATTTGATTTCACACGTGACAGCAAATATATCAGTAAAATATCATTGCAATGCTGCCACATTTTGTCATATTTAAATAAGAAGTTAAGAAAGTTTCTAAAGCGGTAACACAAGGTGGTAAAAGTAAAAAAAAAAATGAAATCAATTAAAGTTTTATTTAAAGAAAATGCTAAAATAGTTATTGCCAGCAGCAGTTATTTTTTGGATTTTTGTGCAGCTGGTAGGTTTGTTTTATTGTATTGAGCACAATAGTCATCTCATGAGATATTGTGAAAATTTATTAAAATTTAATCATTTTATTTAATTGTATCATTAAAGATTTTTAATTTAAACTAAAAATTAAAAAATTAATCATTTCTTTTTTAGTATGATAATTTGAATTCAAATATCATATCAATAATTCAAATATCATGCTAAAAAAAAAAAAAGTTGTCAATGATGTTGAGCTATGTTTACTTTATTTTATGTTTTAGTTCGTGAAACCTTCAATTTGCCCTTGATTGAAGAAGTCAAGTGGAATAGCTGTAAAGTAAATGCTAGTAGCTTTGCTGCTCTTCTCAACGAACAAAATTTAGAGTTTACTATTCAAGCTCCACAACTTGTTGATATTTCCAACTCTCAACAAGTTAGTTTTTTATCTGAGTTAAATAAGGCTGACAGCTCAATCATCACCGTTATGCCAATTTTCATCTATTGTAAATGATAACGTAGATTTTGTAGTACCATCGAATAAAATTAATTGGAACTTTGAAAACCAATGTATGGCTGAAGAATGTCATGTAAATGTTGTTCAGCCTTCGGTAAGTCAACTATATACACCAGTTGCACAATATATGGCTGAAGAATGTTGTGTTAATGTTGTTCAGCCTCCGGTAAGACAAATATCTTCAACTTCTTCATCTTCATCTCCAAACACACCCAAGATACCACGAAAGGTAATTAACTATAACTGTTCTGTTTGTTATTGTAAAACTTCAACTTATAGTTTTATGCTTCATCACTTAAAACTGCATGGCAACCAAGCAGCCGTTTTTTGTGAAAATTGTTTGTCTAAATTTAAAAGTCTTTCAGGTTTCCTGAAGCATTCCAAAAAATGTTCCATTAACCAGATCAATATCTGTACTATTGAAAATGAAGTTGAAAATGATGTTGCGAATCAAATTGGTAACACAAAAATTAATGAAGATTATTTAGGAGCTTTGGCATTACATTTACAAGGAAAGCACATATGTGCTCAAAATGTTTTAAACATAATTTTCAGTAAAAAAAGGAGATGCTTTCTGTAATAAATGTTGACATTGAGGCTTTAAAAGCCACTTGTGATAAACTCTCAACACAATATTTACGGGAAAAGTATTACAAGAATAATTTACAGACTCCAACTGCAAAAAGTGATTGGTCTGAATAAGCAAGGTTGTATAATTCCTTTCACTGAAATATTGTCTTTCCTATTACAATCATAGGAAATTAATGACTTTACAGCTGTGAATGGGAACACAAACCACGTGAAAATGGGAATATATTGTGATGACCTTGGAGGAACAAATCCTTTAGGAAAGGCGCGTAAAAAGCAAAAAATGTTTGTATTTTACTTTCAAATCTTAAACATCCCTTCATTGTATTGTGGTAGAACGTCTTCTATCTTTCCGTTAATTTTTACTCATGCTAAATGGGTAAAAGATAAATACTTTTACAGTATTCTTTTTAGCGATTTTATTTCCTCCATGAGCCAGCTGGAAAATGGAAATGTAATTAAAGTTAGGGGTGTTTCAAAAATAATTACAGTTGAAGTAGTATACTTCTCAGGTGACTCTCTTTCTGCAAATACAATTGGAGTTTTTAAAGAAGGTTTTAGTGAAAAGACATTGCGCTATTGCAGAAGTTGTAACTCAACCAGACAACAAATGAAAAATTTTTCTAACTATGAAGAATGCAGTATTCATAACGCTCCTGAACATATGATACGTTTGACTGAGCTAAACTCTGGTTTAAGCAAAGCTGATAAATCAAAATGGTCTAAATACTATGGCATTGTTTCAAAAAGTATACTGTCAAACATTCCGGGATTTGATGTGACAAAACAGCTTTTATTTGATCCTATGCATGATTTGTTGGAAGGTCTCATTCCGCTTCAGTTTGAGTTATTTTTGTCGTATGCCATTCAGAACAAGTTTTTTACTTTAAAAGAAATAAATGATTGGCTGCAAGGATTTAGCTATGCTAATGGTATTGAAAAGCCTAATATGATCCATACTTCAATGCAGATTCGTGGTAGTTTTGGCAGTGGTCAAACTTTGACACTTTCTCGTATTATATCATTTTTTATCTTAGAGCACATGGCTCAAACCGATGTCCATTTCATTTGTTTGTCAAAACTTATTCAGGTGCTTCAACTGTGTTTATCTTCTGTTGTTACTCTTCTTTTTTAATCCGATTTAAAAGCTTTAATTCAAGATCATCATCGCTTATTTTTGTATTTGTATCCTGATAAATTCATCCCAAAGTTACATTTTCTTATCCACTACCCTGCTCAAGCTAAACAGTTTGGGCCTCTATGTGAACATATGTGTATGGCTTATGAAAGAAAACATCAGGTTGTAAAGAATTTTCGTCACTTTAATTCCAAGAACATTCCCTATTCAGCATGTAAAACGATGATATAGACAAGTGGACGAGTTGAAGTTTAAAAAAGGATCTATTATTTCTGTTAAAGTAAATGGCATAATTTACAAGATTGGTGATATTACTTCATGCTTAAAAGAAGAAAAGTTGATATTTTACAAAATCCTTTCCATATCATCAGAAAATGACAAGCGTGCTTTTAAATGCTCTAAACTTATAGTACAAGCCCACTCATCATACTTGATATGTTGTGAATCTTCTGAACAAGTTGTCATTTATCCAGATACTTTAATATTTCCGTGGTGTGTCATCCAATATAATAATTCTTCAGGTTCTGTAAATGGCAGAATCAATTTTTTTTCCTTTAGCAGTGCCAAATTTAAATTTTTTTGATATAGGCATATGAGTTTACTTTTTAATGGACATATTAATTTGTTAATTTTTGTAGAATAATTTTTTAGATTTTACAGCAGAAACATGTTTAAAAATATTCAAATAAATGTTCAAAGTAAATTCAGATTTAAATATATATATTTTACTCTAGCTTATTTTTTGACTATCTTTATAAATTTTGGCAAATTTTGTCTTGTCTTTGAGATGACACAACCAGAGCTGTCAAAAGCCTTGGCGCCGCTCGAGACAAAATTCCTGAATAACACCCCATATTTCTGTCTCTTCATGCTATCAATGAAAGACTCTTTTTTTTTAAGTCCCTTAAATTTTTTGCGCCCCTAGAACATCTGCCGCTTGGAACAAATTGACCCTTTGTCCCCCCTCTTGGCGACACTGGACACAACGCAATAAATACATTTTGCAATAATAAATCACTAATAATGTTTTTAAAACGAAATGAACATTTTCTAACATGATTCTTTTATACATAAGACAATGTAAAACTTGGATCATTTGATTAAAAATTCTGTACGACAACAAAGACATTCATAGGACTAGTATGTTTTTTATGCGCTAAAGCTAACTTGATGCATAGAAAATTTTTCTACACCTAATTATAAACAATGTCTTGTTATTTATTGCTTGTAATAAGGCCTGGTTTTAAATATGCCAACATGAAACTCCTTAAAGTTTTAATTTTAAAAACCATTTGAACAATTGCCCACTGGGATTCAGCTAATTATCACACATTTCGCTATAATAATTATTATGTCAGACATTTTACTGTGTTAATATTTTTTTCAGATTTCCAAAATTCTTTTTGATTCAGATGAAGTTACTCGCCTGAGGACTTTTTTTGAGTATATCTTCTTTAAAATTTTTAAACAATGTCTTGACAAATGACGTATCGAAAAAGGAGCTGAAAAATAGTATTCTTCTGTACTGCCATGTTGTTCTTCCTTCCGACAATGACCCATGGGTTCGGAGAGAGTTTTTTTCTAAACTTAAGTCAATGCTTCTTTTTAATTTTCCTAACTGCTTGGAACACTGGGTAAGTATTGTTTTAAAAATTAATTAAATTTTCATGACCTTACAATACTTTTTTAAATATATTTTATAATACATGCATGTTTTGTTATGGTTGTATTGAATAGGTATTTGTTTGTGTACCCTTAAGAGTACATAAATACCTATTCCATAGTTTTGAAAAAAAAAATTCTCCTAGGATTCACTCCTAAGACAGGTTTCAAACATAATTAGGCAACAACGTTGGACTAAAAGTCATCGTACTTCAAATGGAACAGCAATTAGACAATTTCAACAGGTTTCAAAACCTAAAGTCTCCATATATTATGGATTCAATATCTAAAGCTGAACCAGTGCTTTCAAAAGAGCAGCTTCTTCTTGAAGTTGAGGTTATAATTTTAATTTATTGATTAACTTAATTTGGACAGCAATATGATTAAATATCAACCCCAATCACTTACTAATTTAAAATATGATTATATTTTAAATTAGTAAGTGATTGGGGTTGATATTTGACCGGGGCCAGGTTTGATAAAACATAGCCAGGGCTGCATTTATATTGATAAATCCTATAAGTATATTATTTTTAGGTAAAATTTATGTTGAGCTCCAAAAGACTTCAGGGAAGAAGGAGGAGGGGAGGAGCTTGGAGAGGACATTTGAGCTTGAAAAATATCTCTCCTCTAATACAGCTTACGGACTCTCAGTGGCTGGTAATGGCTAGTAACCCCTGCAAATTTTTTTTGTTTAGTTGAGGCAGGGTTTGTAAAAAGCTCTATTTTTAGCAGGGGCCCGGTCACTTACTACTTGAAATATTTTACTAATTATTATACACTTTTTTTTATACTAATTATTTTTTTTTACAATCAAAAATACATTACAAATAAAGTTGTTTAATGTATAATATATAAAGAAATTTTATAAAGTGTGTTATACAAACCTTAGCACCATGCATCATAGCATGTTATTTTATACAATTTTATAATAAATAATTTTTAGTTGACCAAGGGATTATGTGGACCATTGTTTGTTTTAGAATTTACGGTATTTAAATTTTTATATTTTATAGAATGAACTACTAAAATCAAAACCATCTATCAATGTTCTTGCGATTTTGAATAGAAATCTTTTTCAACCGAAAATATATGAAAAACTCCCGATTCAATTGTCAATGGCTCCCTGTTTAATAATTGCTGAGTTTAAACGCCTTTACCCACACTTTAGTTTTATAGAAGAATCATGTTCATTTTTTATTACTAAAGCTTTTGCAGGATCTTCTAATCACCTTGAAAGTTTGCTTGTTTTACAATGTAAATTAGGTTCCAAAAAAGCAAAGGATTTGTTGTTTAAGAAATCTGAAGTAAAATGAAATAATTTATGGTTTTATTCAATTCTTTTTATTGATTTCATATAATAAACTTATAAAAATATCTACTTTTTTTTTGCATTTATATATCTAGCTAATCTAGAATTTATTTGTTTATTACTAATATTTATTGATGATGTACATTTCAGTATAAAATTAGGATAAACACATTTATAATTTTTATAGTTAAAATGTGATTTCTTTAAGTCTGACGATCTAGTCGATGAGTTGAAGATACCTGCAAAGTAGGGTCCACAAGTTCTTTTCAACTCAATACAATATGGCGTTCGCAGTAGATCAGCATGCGAAATGATTAGCACAGATTTACGGACAATTAAAGAGGTTTTATGCGTTATTGTTAGCATTTACTATTTGTTAGATCTATCATATCCATCTTCTTTCTCACAACTGATGGGCCTTTTCCAAGAGATGTTGCTAAATGAAAGCTTTGAAAAAAAATCAAAGAAGACTTTCTCTTATATTAAACAGTTAACTTGATTTTTTGAATGCGATTACTAGTTATTAACTTTTTTATTTTATAAATTTTTTTATTTTATATTTTTAATTTTTTGTTATAACAACAATAAGTATACTTATTGTTGTTACTTATAATTTTATATTTAAGTTGTTACTTTAAAAAAAAAGTTGGGAAATAAAGCTTTCTTTGAAATAATAAAAATAATAAACTGATTTTGTAAAGTTTTGATAATGTATCTTTTGAAATATATTTAAAAATATAAAAATTAATCCTTGGTTTAAGTAGTTACATAAATTACCAGATTTGTTAGTAGATCATTGAAATGGTTTATGGTGTTTGATTTACAATTATGTTGAAATGAATTTATTTCGTCATTGTATATATTAAAAATATTTTATAGTATGTATTTTATGCCTTACTAGTAATAATAGCATTAAAAGATTGTTAAATACATCAGATAATTGGTATTATAATGTTAAATACATCAGATAATTGGTATTAATTATATAATGTAGTGTATAAATGATTTAGATTTTACATGAATGGAAACAAAACATGTAAAAAAAAAAAAAAAAAAAAAAAAAAAAAATATATATATATATATATATATATATATATATATATATATATATATATATATATATATATATATATATATATATATATATATATATATATATAACAGCATATTATGCTGTTAGCTTGGTTTTCGAATATAACAACAAATATAACGCCATTGGATAACGATATAACAGCATTTTGCTGTTATTTAAATTTAAATAACGGCATTTTGCTGTTATTTTTGCTGCTTATTTAAATAAATATAACAGCATAATAACACCATAATGACACAAAATAACGCCATTTATGCTGTTATATCGTATCCCAATGCTGTTATATTTTTGTTAAATATAACAGCATAATTTTTTAGTGTGTACTATTCTAATTATTTTTATTATTATTATCAATATAGCAATATAATACTAGAAATAATACTTTAGTTTGAACCATAGGTTTTAAATCTCTTTATCAGGATCGAAGTCAGCTTTCGAGGTGACGCTTTAGTACAAAATAGAACTGTTCGCACAAGACATGAATTATAACAAAATTAATTTAGTTATCATTTCAATAATAAAATTTTAAGTTTACGCAACTTGAATATTAATAAATTCTAAATAAAAAAAAGATCATGACAAAAAAGAAGTTGAAGCAATATTTGATACTAGTAAAATTAAGCGTATTCAAGATTGACAAAAAAAAGTCAATGACTTCGCTCTGGAGAGAAAAATGGAAAACATTTCAACTACGGAATTAGAAAGGGAGAACTTAGGCGAATTGAGATATCCCAATAAAGGTTGCGGCAGGTTAAAAAACCAAAAAGAAATATTAAGATCAAAAAGCATTTGATGAAATAAATAATTAAGCGAGTTGATGTGCTTTCATACAAATGCTATCTCATTAAGCTCAAATAAAGTAATTGAACTATCAGTATTAGCGTCAACATACAAACCTCATATTATATTTATCACGTGGTTCAAAGAAGACTCTTGAATGAATATTAAAAGTTATTATTTACACAAATTCAATAGAAATGACAATATTTTAAACAAAAGTATGGGTGGTGGTGTAGCGATGGATGTTTAGGACAATATATCATCATTTGAAATTAGGAACTCAACAATGCATATTACAAAATTTGAACAAATTTGGTGCCTTGTAAAGTATGGAGTTGAAATCATTAAACTTGGATGCATTTATCGTCCACCATCAAAATCAAAATTTATTTGTAATGCTGAAAAATCTTATTAAAACAAATATATAGATGTCAGACCAAGCTGACGGTAAAATAATTAAACAAATAGTATACAAATAAAAAAAAATGAAGTAAACAGTAAAATATACACCGGTATACTCATATGTGGCGACTTCAATTTTTCATACGTTTCTTATTTATCGTAAAAATGCGAGTGTTTGGACTAGATTTTATTTTTCGGATATTGCTCTAAAACTTTTGGGGTTTAGTTTTTCGAAGATATTCAATGTTTTTAGTAATTTTATTGATTTTTAGGTTATGAGCTGCTTTTACAGTTTTACAAATATTTTTACGAGCTAGCTTGTATTTCTGCTTTTACAGTTTTACAAATATTTTTACGAGCTAGCTTGTATTTATTAAATAAAATGGATTTCTGTGATCTATTATAGTTACATTTTTTCCATTCCTTAAAGTGGAAAGAAAGAATGTCTTTGCATAATTTAATTTCTGGTGTCCATCATGATTTAGAGTATGTGCAAAATTTTTTTTTTTTTGAAAACATTCTTTCATTGCTAAAGTGGCAGCATTATTTATTTTTTCGCATGTTGTTTAAGTTTGTTTTTCTCCAATAAAAGCGTAATCTTTAAAGAACTGAGAGAGGTTCCGATTATAAATTTCAATAAAGTTGTCATCTTTCCATGCATACTTTGGGATTGTATTGTATTTTTTAAGTATATTATTTATAATTGGAGTTAGACTATTATTTTTAAGATTATTATGTGTAGCGACGGGCGAATGGTCACTCATGTTTAAATGTGAAGAAGGAATAATTTTACAGTTTGTAAAGCATATTGATGATTCTTTTAAGACTGCTATGTGATCGATGTAAGATGAATTATTTAGCGTTTTATGCTCATAGGTATAGATAGGACCTATAGTATCAATAATTATATCGAAAAGAGAAAGCTCATTTGTTTCAAGAAAATTAGATAAATGCTTGGAAAAGTTGTTTCGTGTTCGGTTATTTCGAACTTCGGTGTCATATATATTTTCAGGAAATGACTGAAAACCACCGACAATTATACACTCTCCTTTATCTTTGTTTGTGTTTATGATTGAGGCAATAACAATAAGTTGAGACAGATATTGTTCTAATGATTCAGAAGTATTTCTGCGTGAAGTAAGATATACTCCAATAAATTGCTATGAAGTATAACTAAATTTATATTAGGGTTGTTCGCCGAAAAACAAAACTTGCGAAAATTTCGCAGGTTTATCTACCGTAATAGAGTTGTTATTGCCGAAGTTGCACATGCGAAAATGCACATTCCGTAACGTACTATACGAAAATATAAATAAATAAAATTCCGTAATAAAGCATTGCGAAAGAAAACTTGCGAAACAAATCATTTCGTAAGAATTACTTAGGAAATAGTTCCTAACGGAAGGAGCATTCCGGAATGTGCAGTTACGAAAAAGACGCAAAAGATTTTTTGTTACGATATATTTAAGATATTAACTGTTAATAGTTTAAATAATAAAAAAATGTTGTTAAATGATTTTTCAAGTGTTTATACAAATATATCATATATATATATATATATATATATATATATATATATATATATATATATATATATATATATATATATATATATATATATATATATATATATATATATATATATATATATATATATATATATATATATATATATATATATATATATATATATATATATATATATATATATATATATATATATATATATATATATATATATATATATATATATATATATATATATATGTTTCTACACATGTTATTACACTGAAAATAAAAATTCATTATAAAGATTTCGGGATTTAAAGATGTTAATTTTTACAATTAAAATCACTTCTTTCGTATGTTGCAAATTAGTTTTATTTCGTATGTCAACTTGCGAAATGCTAAATTTCGAAAGTAGCATTTGTGAGATGAACTTGGACGATTTTGAATGTTTTGTGATATTCCGTACGAAATAAATGAAATTTCTCGTTCTCAATCTGCAGACGAAAGAATGTTATTTTTTTAGAATTGCACGTAATTTTTTGTTTATCAAAAGTACGTTATAATGCATCTGATTCAAAGATACTATTTATATTTTTTTTGCTTGTGGCTTGATATTTCATCAAAAAAGAGGAAAATATATTGGCAAAAAATATTTCCATAATCAGCTGAAATGTTTGAATGAAAAATAATTCTCATAAATTATACAAATGTATATTTGTATATCTGCCTTTTCTCGATGCAAACGCATTGTTGATCCACTGTATAAAATCCAACGTTGTTCCAATGTATATGGACCAACGTTAATTTAATGTATATACATTAAATCAACGTTGGTTTATACATATTGAATCAACGACGGGTTAATAACATTGGATCAACGCAAGATTTATGTTGTAAAAAAATCAAACTTTTGCGATGTTTTTACATACATTGGATTAATGTTGATACATATATATTGAATCAACGTTGGGTTATATGCATTGGATCAATGTTGGGTTTAGATCGTAAAAACAATCATCTTTTTGCGATGTTTTTACATACGTTTGAGCGATGTAAATGTACCACCTGTTTTTAGTTCCGTTGGTATTAATTTCATCATTAAACAAATGACATTGGATCAACGTTGGTTTTGCATTGAAAAAAACAGTCGACGTTCACGATGGTTTTACATACGTTGACCTAACGTAAGTGTGCTAGCTGGGTCGTGAAGGTATAAAGAAGCTTTGAGAAGCTTTTATCACTCATAACCGAATTCAAGACTATGAGGAATAATTGGAAGTTTTTTTAAATTGTCGTCATTGCGTTATCAGTTCTGTGGATTATTGACTCATCTTATCTATTAACCAAAACAGATTTCACTGTTCAAAAATGACGGAAAAAAAACTACAATAGATAAGCGCATTGAAAAAAGGGAACAATAGGGACATAATGAATAATCAATTAACCATTAGATTTGAATCCATTTGATAATTATAAATATTTTTTAAGTGCCTTTTACCTACCTATCTCGTGGTGTCATCTGGTTAAGATATTCTGGATGAACCAAAAGTGTTACAATTGACATTTTGATGTATCGATATTTGCTTCTATTAGCCAAATTGCTTAACTACTTTTAATTCACACGGCAGCTTCAAAAAGCTTTTCTTCATTTTTTTACCTTTAACGATGACGACAGCTACAGAAAAACTAAAATTAATAAAAACATATTTAAGAAGCAGCAAGTCACAACATTGTCTAAGCTCTTTGGCCACTACGTTTATTGAGAAAGCAAAAGCTCCCCAATTTGATTTGGATAAAGTGATTGACCAATTTGTAAAGAAAAAGGCAAGAAAAAAAAAAACAATTTTAAACTATGCGCTGGAAAATAAAAAAGCCTATAAGTTGTGAACAAATTGATTGTATACAAGTTGGTATTAAGTAGGTTAAAATCATAGAGCTTATATACAAATGGACAAATAAAGCAACAATTGTTTTGTCCAGATTAGAAGAATGTAAACATATACTGAAACACCAATCAGATTACTGAAGTCATGGCTTTTTTCAAAGAAAGACGAGCAACGTTAAATGTTATAATGAATCAGAATTACTAACCTAACCCTTTACTATATTTTCTAACTGCATTATAAACAATTTGGTATCTTCAAAGTGACCAGCAATTTTTGAATCACGTCAATCTAAAAAGAATCCAAAGTGCAGCATTTGAAAAGGACAAAGGTTCAACTAGCGTACAAGTTTTACAAGTGGACTTCGCCATGTCATTTGCAACAGAGAACCAGAATGAGATTCAATCTGCATTGTGGTCAAGAACTAGCGTTTTTTTATACATAGTTAAGTTCCTTAGTTATTTGAGTACAGCATACAATCAGCAATTTACTTGGAAATATACATCAACTTCTCATGGGAAAGGTGTGGTTGACGGTGTGGAAGGAAATGTCAAAAGACTAGTAAAACAAAAAATGCTATCTCAATCAGATGTTGAAGTTCAATTTGCTAAGGATTTTGCTGAATTAGCGTCACAACTAGTAACTTTTACTAAAATTATTTACATTTCTGAAGAAGATATTATATCGCAGATTGACACTTTCAGACCATGGCAAGATGTCATTCCAATTACCGGCATATCAATTTTCATATAATATCTTGTGATTCGAAGACAATTCGAGCTAAAAAGCACGATTTAGATGACGAAGATCAAGTGTTCTTTTGCAAATAACTATTTTTAATTCTTATGTTTGTACACGTCCGTCACGTAACAAAACTGTCCTTCACGTAAGTTTATTATTTACTATATTTTATTAAAAACTGATTATTTTTCAAGAATCAAAAATTATACTTTTGTTTTCATTAAACTCTATTAACAATTAAAGAAAAAAAGTTGTATTTTTTTAATAACTTGCTGAATTTTTCAAATGCATTTACTTAATTGAAAATGTGGTATTTTATTTGTCCTACACATAATGCGAACAAAATGTTAGAAAAATCAAGTCATTTTGAAAAGTCAAAGATAGATTTTACTGTATATTTAAGCAACATTTAAAATTTTTTTTTAACTATAATTTTTTTTGAAAAATCATTATTTGGTTCCTTGTATAATTTAATATTTCATTTCCAAACAGTGTACAAATGTCCTTCACGTAATCATGCAATGCTCCTTATGCATCCTTTTTCCTCAATTCGATAATGTCATGTTCTGCAGCAAATCTAATTTTCATTAATTTTTATAGAAGAAAGTTTTCCTTTTTTGTAAAATCATATTTTTGAAGTTACCTGCCATCAACGATGCTAAGGACATCTTGTTTTATAAATAAAGCCATTAAACTTTTAACAGTTGAGAACAAATCTTCAAAAAGAAAGGGAATCATTGGGGCATTGGTTTGATGTTTCAGTAAGATTTTCTGCAACAAACTGCAATGTAACCAAAAAACTTCAATTTAGTTGAAGTTAACTCATCTTTTGTTTCCCCGAACCAGAGTTGTTAGTCCTTGGCCTGAAAATTTTGGCTTTTGCATTGATTGTTTTGGCTTTATCCTTAAAAAAAATACATATTTCTTATTGGTTTCGTTTAATTCTGCCCATAACCTTAGTTTATTTTTACAAAATGTGGTTTTGCTATGACACCACTTGCTACTTACAGTTGTGTTAATAAATGGCCTTAACGCTAGGCAAAAGTTGAAGTTTTTGGTCTTGAAAATGTTTGCGTAGGCGTTGGCCTTAAAACTCTTAATCTTGACATTAAACGCTTGACCTAGGCCTTGTAACTTTTGGCCTTGATCTTGGCCTTGGACTTGTAATGCATGGCCTTGGCTTTGGTCTTGATACTTTTGGCCTTGCTAACAACTCTGTCCTGAACACTTGTCATAGCTCTTTCATTTTGGTTGCTTACTTTTAGAAAGAGTCTCCCAATACTTGGTTATTTTTTTTAACATTCTCCCAAATTAAACAATGTTTATCTGCAACTTTTTGGTCTACAACCCAGCGTGTTGAGCAAAATGCACAAGGAAAACTCTCACATTTAGTAACAGTTACATAATCAGTTCTTCAAGCCAAAGAATCATAAAAATGGTTGTATGATGTTTTCATTAACTTTTTTATATTCCATTCAGCAGATTGAAAACCTGATTTGAAACCATGTATTAGATAAAGGTTACAGCTCCCAATGTTAAGAAGTTTAGGCAACTCTTGTTGATCATGCTGCAATTCAAAAAGATTATGAAGGGACCAGTTTACATTTGTACCTTTCATACTTAGTTGAGTCATAATTATAAGTAAATTCTTTGCTGTAGGGTGACCTAGAAATACTAAACCTAAAAGCTTAGAGTCAAAGTATCTGGATTCAACATAATTTAGATTGCTGCTCCAAAACTGAATATTTAGAAAAGTTGACATACGAATGTTTTTTGCCATCCATGTGACCGATCAAAGCTCTTCTGCATATTTGATAAATTAAATTCAACTTGGCATATTTTGCACTTGGCTGACTTTTTTACACTGCCTATTACCAGCCATTTTTCAAACAAAGGATCACTTAACCATTTGTCTTTGAATTACGTTGCAAACATTGAATTAATGTAAACACAATATGATTAATTTTCTTTAAAAATGTTAAACATTAACCCTGGTAACCCTTGAAAGGGAAGATTTTTATTAAAAAAAAATTTAAAACGTTAAAAAAAAAATTAAAAAGTTCCCTGATTTTTTCCAAAATTTCCCCCTGATTGTATCTAAATTTCCCTGATTTGGTGGCAACCCTGTTGTTGATAAATTTACAAACTTGTTGATAAATTCTGTGAAAGTTAAAACAAATTTTTCTTTTAAACTTTGAAAAAAGATTTTATAATACAAAATTTTTAAAAGAATCTAAAAATATTTGGCACATGCGTATTTCAAATATATATGTCAAAATACATTTGTATCTATTACAAACATTACCAATACAAAACAAGCAATTACTGAGACGCATCTCATACAATATTATCATGATGGTAAATTCACAGTTTCAGCTTCTTTTTATCGTTAAAGAGAAAAATGTTGATAATCGTAACCGTTACTTTAGTTTTGATTTTATCCGTAATTATCGCAAATTTGATAAGGGTTCACATGTTCAATTTTTCTTCGAACAAAAGGACGTAAAAACGGCCAATTATATGTAATAAAAGCAGTTAAAAAAAAATCAGATTGCATATACAATATACATAAATTATAAAAAAAAAAAAAATAACTATATAATAAATCAATTCTTAAAAAAACTTTTGATACAGAATGGTATGTTCTTTGTTGCTTTGCTAAACAAAAAAAAAGTCTCATAAAATACAAAAGTTAATCACTACAAAAAGTAATCAGAACAAATTTTTCCCCGAAAATTAAAAAATATCTCACAAAAAGTTATGTCTACTACTTTTAAACAGTGCTTTAACTTTTAAAATGTTCACATTATAAACAAACTTTTCAATAAATAAATCGCCCTTAAGTTTTAAATACCCATATTTATAAAAAATTAAATTACAAAGTAAAATTTCATACAACAAGTAAGTATACAAAATAATTTGATACTTTTATAAATATTTATATAAAAATCAATGTTTCAAGATAATGTTCAATTTTTTTTCTTCTTTTAAAGAATTTCTAGAACTATGTTAAGGTGCAAAAATGATCTCATAAAAATTGCAGCTTGACAAAATAGACTTTATCACGTCGCCATTTTATGCATATGTAGATGACATAGGTATAGGTTTACCACCACCTCCCTGATATCGACCAGGTCCTTGAGCTTGCCTTCTTTTTTTTGTGAGAGGCTTATGAACTTTTTTATTCTCAATATATGGGTTATCTGATGGAGTAAAACTTTGGCAGTAATAAACAAAGGCTGTCAACACGCAAAGAATTAACAATGAAGCAAGAATAATAACAAACCAATATCGACGAAACCAAAACTTGATACCTAGTTAAAAACAAATATTAAAGCATTTTCAACAGAGTTAATAGAATCCATTTTTAAATTAGATAAAAATTAATAAAATAAATAAAAATTTTTAAATCTCTTATCTGCTTTTGTACGAACGACTGTTGTCATATTTGGGCTGAGTTTTTTAATGATGCGCTTTCTTTTTAAGACAAAATATGAAAATTTAATGTAAATATAGTCGGATCATCTCTTGCGAGCTACTCAACTAAGTTAATATTTACTAAAACTCAATTAGGCGTGAGATATCATTTAGCTAACTCACATCCTGTAACTTAATGTAACTGTTTCTTTTTGCTCAAAAAAATCTTTTATTTATCTAGTTTTATTCCTTGATCGTCATTCTTTTTTCGTTTTCTTGAATAATTTGGCATAGTCAGTGAGAGTATTAAGAGATTATACTACTATATAATTTCAATAAATTGAAACTATATGATCTCTTTAAAAGATTAAGTTAAAAAGCAACTATTTTGATACCGGAAGAAGCATTAAAATTGTTAAAAATTAAAAAAAAATTTAATAAGCTAAGTCATAGCTGGAAATATTGTGTTAATTCAAAACTTCATTGAAATTTCTTCTTTTAATTTTTATCCTGTTAACTTAATAAAGGTTCTAAATTGTTGAAATTTTTTTTAAAACATATTTTTTAACAATGATCCAAATCAGATTAATATACAAACCTTTTTATCTTTATCATTAAACTAGCCTAATTTTAAGGTATTTTGTCTATTTTAGTATAACCAGTAATAATTTGAAAAAATCTTTTCAAGTATAGCTAGAAAAATAAGTCAATGTAACAAAGCATTCAACTCTATATAAAGCATTCAACTCTATATAAAATTCTTTAACTATATATTTTGATACATGAAGATAAACTATGTAAAATAGTAAAACACTCATTCATTTTTTTAAAATGAGAGATTTGCTTTATACATTAAATAAGTAACTGGTCAAAACTTTGAATAATCTTTTTTTCCTTCTTTTTATAACGAAACCTCTGGAAATCCATATTTTTATCATAACTTTTATTCTAATTATCAGCTAACTACAACATAATTAAAACAAATGAATTGTGTGGTTTTTAAATCTTATTTTTTTGAAACAGCTCTTTTTTAGATCTTGAAATTTCTTCCAAACAAATATCAAATGATTAAACTAAAATGACTTAAAAATAATTGTAAAAACAAAAAATAACATTAAACCTTCCTCAGTAAAAAATGTAGCATACAACATTCTCATAGGGCCATCCATATCAATATCTTCACATACAGCTTGTGAGTTACAATAACCTTTATAATAATTGCAAGGCATTCCACGAGAAAGTGTTTTATTTGGCATCTGAAATTATGAAATACAATTTTTATAAACAAGTTTCAAAAACCCTAAAAAATGCTGGTTTTTGATTTTAATCTAACATTAAAAAAATCAAATCAAAAAAACAATCAGTAATCACTGTAAAATATGTAGCAATCCTTAGAACTTTTTTAATCATGTTTCGTGCAATTTTAACACTAATTTAAGAGTTCTATTTCATATTATACACACCATGTGTTTTAAAGCCTATAACACACAAAAAAAAAAAAAAAAAAAAAAAAAAAAATTAAATTTAAGAAAATCTTTTCCAATTGGTATTTATAGACACTTAAGCTGGATTTTGTTGTAAGCCTAATTTCACTTGCATTTAAAATGTTGCAAAAAGTTACCTATAATTTTTCTCCTTAAAATTTTTTACGTAACTGTAAAAAATGTTGATAAAAGTTTAAATTTAAATCCTAATTAAAGCCGTTTCATAAATAAATAAGTCTGCTTAGTTATTTCATGGAGTGTCACAAATAATTTAAACCTTACATTTAAAAACATTTTAAATATTTTAAAAATATTTTTGAATCAGCACTGCCGACCCTAATTATGAAGCCTGTAACAATAATAATAATATCATTTTATAATGAGATTTTTTACCATAACTTTAATATCAACACAAATATTTTTCGTTAAATAACAACAATTGAGTTATGACTAAAAACAGAGAATTTTAGTCATAACTATATAATAATAGTTAATAACTTAATAAATATGAATTTGAAATGGAGTTCGACTCCCACCACGTCCCTGGAAGTACCGCGCTCAACTCATTATTTCCGTGCAGCGGTCTTGCTTGTCAAGGTTCGTGTTTCGGAGTTAAAGAGTTGAGAGAGGGTTGTACCACAATTTACAACAAAAAAAATAAAAAAATTAAAAAAAATGAGTAGCCTCCTCGACTGTAGTGGCCCCCTCAGGCCTTGGGGAGGAGAATTAAAAAAAAAAGAAAAAAGAATAAAGTTCTCTAAAATTCCAAAATGCTTACAAGCATCCTGCAAAAATCAAATTTGGGATCTCTTAATTTGCGCCTTGGACTAGGCATTTGTGGTATACCTAACATAAATTAGTAATTAAAATAGAAAGTGTTCAAATTTGCTTTTGTATAAATTAGATTTAATTTAATTGAAAAAAACTCATTTTTTACAAAATTTGATGACATTTTAAAAAATTCACTGAAAAAACATTTTAAAAATTCACTGAAAAAACTAACTTAAAGAAAAAATTAAAAATAAACAAACTATAAACTGAACAGAGAAACAAACTTAATGAATGATAAAATAAGTTAACCAGAGAAAATAAAAAGTTAAAATTAATATATTTATTAATTTAGAAATGCCTCAATTAATAGTTCAAACTTAATAATTAATTTTATTCAAATTTAATAGTTTAAAGTTGATAAATCTTCCTACATCACCAAGTTCGTATAGCGCTTAGATTCATTAATTGTTATATTAATATTGTTATATTTTATTTTATATTTATATACTAACAACTGTTAGCTTGATGTTAGATGAAGGTTCAAATCCTATTAACAGATAATTATTTTTTTATATGTTTTATTTTCTTAGTAGACATTAGAAAATAATTTTTTTTATTTTGCAGACATTTGAAAATATCGAAGTTTCAAATATTTCAATAATTAAGTTTTAAAGTAATTAAGCTTGAAACTAAGCAACTTTGAAACTTCAATATTTTCTAAATTCTATGAAGTGAAACACTTTTAAGTGAAAATAAAGAAATATATTAATTTTGTGTTTTTATTTTTTCCGGTTTATCTTCTAATTATTTTATCATTCAACAATTTTAATTTTTTTTATTTTTTTCGTGGCCAAGTTTTTAACAACAAAAAAAATATATGTGTGGTCATATAAGATGTGTGACCACATGCATCTCCTAAGAAGGTATGCTAGCAGTGCATTGCTAGATACTATTTCATAATATTTTTGGATAAAAGATTAATGCATAACAGATGTAAAAATTTTTATATTAGTTGTACACATTTTTTTTTTTAAATTATCTTCGCTTCCAACAAGGCTGCAAGCAACCACTAATTAGTGTTGGAAGTCACTGGAAGAGAAAAGATGAAGATTGTAGAGCAAGATAACGATTGACAGACGACTTAAAAGATTGCAAATTATATGAATCAGGAAAGCAAGATGAAGGAAGCATATTCCAAAGAACTGATGTTCGAGGAAAAAAACTGGACAAATTAGAGTTTTTGGAGCACTTAAGAACAGTAACAGAAAAAGGATGAGACTTAATTGAATGACTAGTAACACAAGAACGAATTTTAGTAGATGGCACAAGAGACGCTAGCTCTTTCGAGCAGTGCCCATTGTAGTATTTGTAGAAAAGAGAAAGAGAAGCAACATTACGACGATGTGACAGAGGTTAAAGGTTGGCTGCAAGAGCAGGTCCAACTATGTTTACAATGCGTTTTTGCACCTTGTCTAAAAGAGAAAGGGCATCATTAGAAGATCCGTCCCAGATATGGCAACAGTATTCCATACAAGGCCGGATTTGAGATTTATAGAGATAGAGAATAGAATCCAGAGTAAGAAAGTGACGAGCTCGATAAAGAGAAGCAACTTTAGCAGATGCTAATTTTGCAACGGATTTGATATAAGGTTTCCAAGAAAGATCAGAAGTAAGAGTTAATCCTAGAAGATGAAGGGTAGGAGACTCATCGAGTACATTACCGTTCATAAATATAGGAAGGTCTAAACTATTGCGATAACGATTAGCCGAAAAAAATTGCGTTTTATCTGAATTAAATTTCACCAGCCACTGTGAGCCCCATGCTGTAGCAGAAGTGAGATCTTTTTCAAGCTCAGATGCCCCCTGCAAAAAATCAGAGAGAGTTGGCTTCTTATCGTGACAAGAATAAATGGTAGTATCATAAGCGAACAATGCCAACTTAGATGTGAGAATATCTGGAAGATTGTTAATGTAAATTAAAAAGAGTATAGGGCCAAGGATTGAACCTTAAGAAACCTCTGAGGTTACAGAGTAAGAAGAAGAGTGCTGTCCATCAAGGACAACTTTTATACTACGATTGGAAAGGAAGGATTCAATAATCTTAAAGATATTTCCAGATACACTGTAAGAAGAAAGCTTATGGAAAAGTCCAGCATGCCAAACTTTATCAAACGCTTTAGAAATGTCAAGAGCAATGGCCTTAACCTCTCCACTTTTATCTAATGCGCGATAAAACCTATCGGTTATTACTGATAGCAAATCAGACGTAGAACGAGAAGATCGAAATCCATATTGATGATATTGAAGAAAGTAGGTTATGAGATTCAATATGATAGATAAAGTGTTTCTAAATTAAAGATTCAAAAACCTTGCTTATGATAGGAAGAAGACTAATGGGACGGTAGTTAGACGAATCGGATCGCTCTCCAGAATTTTTAAAAATAGGGATAACAGAAGCTGCTTTCCAGCAGGCTGGAAAACAAGACTCTGATAAACACTTGTTAAATAGTTTTGAAAGGATAGACGACAGCTCCGGAAAACACTTCTGCAAGACTATAACAGGTATGTTGTCCAGGCCGCAAGCTGTAGAAGAGTCTAAGCGGGAAATCACTTTAGATAAAGAAGCTGGAGTGATACGAATGTCGAGCAATGGATCAACCTGTTTGACGGCTATATCAGGTAGAACGCAACTAGTGGCAACAAGAGATATTGATGAAAAGTTCTTGGCAAACAACTCAGCTTAGTCTTTAGGTGTGGTGACAAAGTCTGAACCATACAAAAGAGGTGGAATTACAGACTTGCCCTTATTATTGATACATTGGTCTTTTATCCAAAAACATCATGAAAGTGAAGTCACCAACTTGCAGCACTAATGCTGTCACCCTCTTTGCAATGCATTTGGATTTTACAATTAAAAAATTAATACTATTATACACTTTATGCCAAAAAAAATTCAAATATTAATTTAAAAACTCTAAAAAGTATTTATGTTAAGAAACAAATTTTTATGCATAGCAAAAAAAAAAAAAAAAAAAAAGTTTGCAAATAACGTTTTTCTTGAGACCTGCCTATCAAATAAAAACTTTTTTTCATAGACCTGAGCTAAGTAATTTTTTTAAAAATTAGATTTTATTTAAAGTGAAATTGAATAGCTTTTTTCATTTATTTTTTTTACTTCTAAATTAGTAGTAATTAAAGTTCTCTACAAAAAATATGATACTTACGAAGTCAATTTTATAAGATGATGTACATTTTCCATTGTATTGACAGCAAACTTTACATTTATCCTCGGCTGCATCACACATGCATCCTTCTAAACCATATCTAAGACAGAGAGATCCTTGACAAAAACCATTAATGCAAACACTTCGTTCCTTGTCACATAATGTAAGATTAGCTTTGAACTTTGGTAGTGGACAAGTATAATGTAGACCATTACATACCAAGCTTTCCATACATTCAGTACCATCAAAACATTGAAGATATTGGCGTGCAATAGTACAAGTTTCATTAAGACAGCAAGGTCCTATAATATTATTCAAAAACTAAATCAAATTATATATATAAATATATTTATATATGTATAAATAATATACAAAATATAAATAATACAAAAATATAAATAGAATAAAAAATATAAATAATAGAGTAAAAATACAACAAACCGGACAGTGCATAAAAGCGGACACTTATTGAAAAAGCTATATATCTTCTTTAAAATAAGATATTTGCAAAACTTAAAAAGTTTATAATTTTTAGTGAGTGAAAAATTAAAAAATTTCAAAAAAAAACTATTTAGATGATAACATTAATAAGATATTTAAGTTCAAACAAAATGTAATCCTAAAAATCAAACTTTTTTTTTGAAATTAGGTTCTTAGCATTTTAAAAAGCGATTCAAAAAGGCAATTTAAAAACAAAGGAAGCTATTTTGTTGGAAGTTTTCTGCTAATTTCAAAAATAGTCTAAGATTTCTAATTTATTTTATTATTTTTTAACACTGACTGAATTTTTTTCATTTAGGTTTTTTAAGTTTTCACACTTTCGTGTTAATTAATTTTGCTCTTTGCACTTATACTGTTAAAGTTAAAGTGTAAAAGTACACAAAGCAGGCCTTCGCGTAAGAGGCATTCACCTTGTATGACCATGAATATAATACTTTCTTTTGACAACTTGGCCACGCCTCTATGCAAGTTTTGATATTTAGCGCTTTTATAAAAGATACTAAAAAACAAAGCAAACTTAACTTAAAATCAATTATCCATTAACATAAAAAAGAGTTAAATCTAAAAAATATATTTATTATTTAATGTAAACTTAATTGTAAGAAAAAGTTAGAAAAATTTATCACAGCTCTATAAATCATAATCATTCTCTCCCATGAATAAATAGGCCAATACAAGGACAGATCCATAGTGAGGGAAAGGGCCAAGAAAGGCGTCTACCCCTCCCCTCTCATATTTTTTATTTATTTTATTAGAAATCGATGTTTAAAAACCTAATTAAAATAAGCTGTTTAAGTGCCATAAAATTTATGGTGCAACACGTTTCTTTAATTTCGCTTATGCAAACATTGGCGTTTGATTAAGATTTTTTAAAACGAAGGCATCACTTCAGCAATTTTTTATTAAAATAATTTTGCGACTGATAGTTTATTATTTATTATAAAAAACACATTTAAAATAAAAAAACAATTAATTTCAGAGAATTTTAAAAAAAATTGCCAAAACATAATTACTTTTTTTAACTTTTAGCGTTACTTTTAAGTACAAAAACTAAGTTGCAGCAATATCTCTTTATTTTAAAGCATTTATATGCCGTTTTATAAAGTTTAATAGGTCTTATGTTTATTAAACAAAAGAAAACACAAACATTTTTAAAGGCCTATAGATGTTATATGCATTATATATATATAAGGATATTATATACTATAACAAACCAAAAGTAGAGATTTTTTAAGACGTTTTTTAAAATTTCTAAAAACATGGAAACACTGTTGGAAATTTGTTGCACATGTATCATGATAGAGATGTTATGTTTTAGGTAGTTAGTAAGTCTGCGTGTTCAACACACATTAAAGAGATAACTTTCTTATATAAAATTTTTTTTTTACATGCAAACTGAAATTTTCTTCAAACTAAACTGGTCAAGAGTCCTAGTAAGTATCGGATGGTATGAAAAAAAATTATATTCTAAAACCTAAAATAAAATAAATTTAATAACTCCAGAAGGTGACAAGCAGAAAAGCCAATTAATAAATTCAAAATTTAGTAACTCCAGTAGATGACAAAATAAAAAAAACAAAACAAAAAAAAAACCTTAGTAGATTCAAAATCATCTGATTTTTGTATTATTATATGTGCGCCAACTGTACTCGAAGAAGTTTCTGATTTTTTTGAAGTAAGCCACTACGTAATTATATATACTATATATAGTAGCAGTTGAATATGTTCTAAAATTGGTGAATAAAACAATGATTTATTTTAGCTGTTTTTAAATTGAAATCAACTAAGATATGCCACCCTCCCCTAACCACATAAATCAAGTACACCTCTGCTTTAAAATTTAACTAAAATTAAAAATATATAAAATAGTTTTTAGGACTTTAAAAGGATGCACCTGTAACTCAGTTTTTGTTTATTCTGCTATTTTGATTGATGTTTTTGTAAAGCAGTGAACCTTGAAAACGTGTATAAGCTTTATTTAACATGTTTAAGCTATAATTTTATAAAACATATTTAAGCTAAAATTGACTTTCAAGTCTTTTAAATACTAAACTTTAAAGTAAAACGAAAATTTTTGTTAATTACTGAGTTTTGTGAAAATGTTAAACAATTAAATTAAAACATTTTTAACTAAATAAGAACATAATAAATATTTTTTTATATAAAGTAGATAAATATATAAAGTAGATAAATTTTGTAAATATATATTAGATGTTGAAGAGATGTTGAAGAGTAAGGGAATTATTCTCATGTAAGCTACCTTATGAAAATGATATATACATATATCATATCTTTCCAGGAAAGGCGTGCAGTTTTCTTCTCTCGCACGACTACGAAAATGTTTTTCAATTTAGAGAACGTGATTATGGCCGTTTGCGCAAGTTATTATATGCGTTACTGAAAAATTGTTTTAAATTTAATATCTGCATAAGAAATTAAAGTAAACTTAAATAGAAAACAACAATAATAGTTTAAATAATTTGTGTGTTGTTTTTATTTTTTGTGTTTTCTTAGTGGTTATTATTATCGGCAACAAAATTCATTAAGTCAAGGCAAAAAAAAAATAAAAATAAAAACGTTTTAGGCATTAAAAATGATGATTTTCCCATATTTTATGTCCTTTTTCTTTTAAAGAGGAAAAAGAAAATATGTATCGTCATCTGTTTGTAAAATATATTTGTATAATTATAATGTAACAAGTTTATATCAAGAGTTAAATTATACGATCGCGTTTGCAAACTCTGGTATACTATTTGGTCTTTAAAATTTTAGTTCATGCAAAGCTGTGTACTTTGTTTATAAGGAGCAATTTGTTTATAAGGAGCAAATTGTTAAAAGTTTGCTAGCAAGAAAGTTACAAAACAACAAAACAAAAACAATAAACTTACGACTACAAAAGTGATAACACTTTAGTCACTAACTGCATTATAAAAGTAATAAAACTATAATAGTGTTATTACATTTATAAAGCACTTATTACTTTTAAAGTTCATTCTTTGTTCAAACAACATTATTAATTCCAAACATTTATTACAGTAGAAAAGCATCTAGAAAAAATAAAGCGGATATTCAAATATTAAAAATTTAAGGAACTTTCACATATCACTTAAACAACGTTATAAAAAAGTACTTTATAAAAAGTATAGCATTATAAAAAATGTTAAGTAAAAACGCAAGTTAATTTTAAAATCAACCAATAAAAAATTTTTATTGGTTAATTTTAAAATTAACGCGCATTTTTACGGTCCATTAGTAACGTTTTTCATAATGCTAAACTTTTAATACGATACATTTTCATAAAGTTGTTTGTCACGATTTTATAAGTTACTTTAGTTTTAATATTATTTGAACATCCACTTTATTCTTCTAGATATTTTTCTTACTAAAATTTGAGAATACTAATGTTGCTTGAATGACAAAGAATGAATTTTAAAAGTTATAAGTGCGTTATAAAAGTAATAACACTATTATAGTGTTATTACTTTTGTAATGCAGTTAGTGACTAGAGTGTTATTACTTTTGTAATCGTAAGTTTATTGTTTTATTTTTCGTTAACGAATTTAAGTTGATTCTCCCCTTAAAAACAAGGAACACAGTTTTGTATAAACTAAAATTTTGAATACTAGATACTTTTCCAGATTTTGTGTTTTGCATTCGCTTAATTCAACCTTTGTTATTACATTAAAATTATACAAATAAATTTTACAAACATATTGCAATTTGTATTTTTGCAATCCTCTTAAAAAAAATTAAGAAAAGGAAAATCATTATTTTTATTGTAGACTTTAAACTGTTTTTTTTTTGCTTCTCCTTATCTAATTTTGTTGCTGAATGTAAATTCTAAAGAAACAAAAATAAAAACAGTACACAAATTATTTAAATTATTAATTTGTTTTTATTTTTTTCTATTTCAATCTCTTTTTATTTTGTTATTTTATTTTTTTGTTTTTGAAACTTTTTCAGCATTATTATAAAACTTGCAAACGACCGTGTTCACGTTTTCTAAAATATTATAATTGCGTGTGGTCATACGAGACGGAAAACCGCACGCCTTTCTTGGGAAGGTTTATATATATATATATATATATATATATATATATATATATATATATATATATATATATATTTATAAAAAAGTATTTCACCATCTGCAATTTTTGTTAATTATAACTTTTTGTTATGTTTAGCGGAAGTAATGGACAAACTAAGTCAGCAATTTTTTTGTTGTATTTACTTTTTTTGTGTGCAAACATACTTATACATTTTTTAGTTTTCATAAAGTAACATATCTATTTAATAACACTAAAGTTAATAGTAGTAGTACCCTTTCGAGCCTGTTTGACACACCTCTTGGCAGCCATTGCATCCAAGGTAATGGCGAGAAAGAGTTGCACCAGCCTTGTTTTATAAGAGAACATGAACAAAAGTGTATCTTTAAACAAAAGTGTATCTTTGAACAAAACTGTATGTTTAGTGTATTTTTATTATGTATGTAATATCATGTTTTACAGTTTTACTTACATTGCAACCATCTTTTTAATTTTGATCTATGGCATTTATTTTTGTTTTTTACAGTCTTTTGCTTTTTAAATAATTTTAAACTTAAGTAAGTTGCAATACGGCCGAGCGGTTTGTGCGCCGACATACGGAGGTGGAAATCAGGGTTTCGAGTCTATCATCGGAATCCTTTTTTATTTATTTTCAATTTTTTATTGATTTGTTTAAAATACAAAAAAAAACTTTTAAAAGAGAACTATGAAATTGTTTTGTTTTGTGTTTTAATTTTTTTTAAAAAAAAGCAAGCTTGCCACGCAGCAATCTAAACTTTTTTTGAACAAGTAAGGGGGTTTAAATAAAATATTCTTATTAAAAACATGATTTAAAATTTTGTTTTTATATATAAAGTAAATCATTTTTATCAACTTAATTATTTTTAAAAATAATAAAAGTTAAAATTACTTAATTTTAGGATAATAAAGCAATTTAAAGTTTCATAGCTATTTTACAATGCCTCAGTTAAACATTCTAAACCGAGTGCTAAATGACGGAATTTAGATAACTATGAAAATAGTGCCTAACATATTTAATTAGATAAATCTAGGCATTTAACACCATGAAGAGACAGTTTTATATCTTTAATTTTTTTACTAGTAACTTCAGAATTTTTCTTTCTAAAAAAATATACCGGGTAATAAGAATAAGTATACGAAAAAGGTACGTTATGAACTTTCATTTTTGCTCATAATCTATTGTTCACTAAAAAAATATTAGAAGGAGAAATATAGACAAAGTCAATGGAATAGAGTTACTCTGTTTATGAGAGAAACAAACTATTTTAAAAATCTCTTATAAGATCCACTTATACAAGATTTTTTTTTGTGTGTGTGTTCATTTTGGTGCCCCAAAAAGAAATTTTTATTTTTCAGTGCTTTAAGAAGGAAACAATAAATATAGTTTTTCTATATGTATATAGCTATTTTTCTATAGCTCACTACAAAATATAAGTAGGAATAAGTATAGAAAAGGGTAATGTGGAATAAATTTACAAAGACTTGTGTTTTACAGGTCATGACAGCTAGTAACTTTATTAAAACTCATGGCACAACTTTTTTACAATTTAAACTTGATACTTAATACTTAGAAGACAATTGTTTTATGAAACACTATTACAAAAAATTACACAAAATGAGTGTTACACAAAATGAGATTTTACTAAACATTTATATTTTTAAGAAATTTTAAATTGACCTATGAATCATTCATTTATTTATTACATTTGCAGTAAAAACATACAAGAAAACTAATTGATTTAAAGAAAGAAAAAAATGACATTTAAAGTAATAATGTAATCACATTTAAAAGAAAAAAGGTTCTCAGTTAAATACAGCAATTATTATATATTTTTATATTATTATAAAAATAATATATTAAATATTTTTATTAAAACAATAATTAAATAAGAACTTCAAAATTTATGAAAAAGAGGTTTTTAAACACCAATACAACCCTCGGAATTATAGTTGGCATTGCTGACAATGCTGATCTAACTGCCGACCTGAAAGGGTATGAGGTCGGCAAAAAATGACCGACCTCGTCTATGTTTTACAGTCAATCTTTTGTATCAAATAATTTTGCCGACCTCAAAAAGATTGAGATTGGCAAATTATTGCCAACCTTATTTTTCCTAATTCCAAGGTTTGCCAGTAAAATAACAAATATGAAAAAATTTAAAAAAATTGATACAGTTAACATCATAAATTCACCAACAAAGCAAATTCAAGTAGCATGTCATAAACAATAAAACAATTTTAAAAACTTATTTAAAATTTAAATGATTTTATGAAAATATTAGTAAATTTTATGAAAATATTAGCATTTTCTGAAGAACATGATTATTTGTAACACCTTGTTTTATAAAACTCTAACTTTTTTTTTCAACAGGTCAAATATGAGCAGCAAGACTTCATTTTGATAGGCCAAATAAAGAAATTTTACTTGTTTCAGGCGATTGTTGACCATTGACCAGACATTTTTTTTCCACACTGTATATATAAATATATATGGAATTTTGGTAAGGTTAAAATTTACAAGGTACTGCAAGCCCTCGGAGTATTAGGAACTACTTTATAGTAGTATTACTCTATTACGCTAATAACTAACGCAATATTGTCAAAGAAGAAAGATCAAATTCAAGATTGGTTGTTCTAAACAATCAAAAAGCTATAACTTTTTAATAAGACTGATGTAAACAGCTGTTTGATTGCCAAATAAAATGTAAAAAAAAATTTAAGAAATAAAGATATTGTTAGTAAGATTATTAATATAGAAAAATTAATTTGTTAAATAAAAGCCTATGATATGCTTCCATATAAAGTAAGTTGATTTGGTTATGAAATCAAGACAAAAGTTATGAACATTACTGTTCAAAGAGGCCAGTTGTAAAAAAGCCACTCATTATGATAAGCAATAAATTTACCCAAAACAACAATATTGACAGTTGGGTAAAAAAAAAGGGAAGAAAAACTAATTGAATATATATTGTAATACTATAAATATATATGATTTCCAAAATTAGACAATTTTACTAAGTTAAATTAATACTATATATAAGACTATAAATATATTTTACTAAGTTAAATAAGACTATTTTACTTAAAATTTAAAATTAGACTGTTAAAATATAATAGGTATAGGTATAAAATATAACTTTTAAATGATTAAAGGGACTACCAAGTCCCTCAGGACTTGGTAGTCCCTTTAATCATGTTGTGTACATATTAAAGAGAATGTTAAAAAAAATGTCTGAGCAAATTTTTTTTGATTAAAACTAGTAAATGTATACCAAGAAAAACAAATCTTGTTGTTTTAGTCGAAGCTCGTCTTCTCCATTTTCTGCGGTATTTTGAGTATGTAAAATAAACGCGATTTTCCAGGCGCATTATACAGACTTGATAATTTATTTAAGTGCATTTAATTCATAGAAGCTTTAGTACATGACGTCATCAATTTTTTTGTTTATTTGTTTAAAACATTATTATTTTTTACATGCAATTTCCAAATCATATTCATTTTTATTATATTTTAAAGTTCTAAAATGTGTTTGTAAAAAAATTAAAAACAAAATAGTATTTTATTTGCGCAAATTTTTTTAAATAATCATCTAGACCACATGTATTTTGATTTCTTTTGTTATAAGTTTTTCTTTCAAAATGTTAGATAAAATAATTTTTAACCTAAATAATAAGGCACTTTTATTAATTTACTTTGTAAATATTAAAAAAAAATTATTAACGCATTTTTTCTCTGATCTTTAAAAATGTATTTTTTGGTATTGAGGTGATCTTATTTCATTATTTATATTTCCATTATTATAGCATTATTTCCATTATTATATATTATGGCGGGGGCTTAAAAATTAAAAAACTAATACATATTAATTTTTATTACACGGACATACATGGAAACATAATTAACTTGAATGTTCCTAAAACATCTTGCGGAAGAATAAAAAGAATATTCGCGAAAAATAAAAACCCCCCAAATTTACAAACAAACTAATTCGATTTGTTCAAAAAATATGCTGACTAAGCGAAATTAAGTTCTAGAGTATTCTGTTGAAATGTTTTAGGAATTGTATTATTTACGATTTGTTTCGTTTCTAGCATAAATTTTTTTAGGAATATATTATCAAATAAACTATTACTTTAATATTATGGCTCATTCTCGGAGCCACATCTGCAAAGCTGTAAATCTTTTAAACTATTATCATTTGTTTACAAAAATAAATGTTTTATAATATATATTTTTTAAATTGTCAAAATTTTGAAAGTTAATTAAAAATTATATATTTTATTAGTATATTCTTATATTTTATATCTTTTCCTAGTGCTTGGTTTAATTGTTCGTTAGATTTGTTGAAACAACTTGCATCAAAATGTAAAGAACACACTCATGAATCATCAGAGATATTATATAACTCGATTTGGCGCCTAGGGGTCCTTCAGTCCACCATTGCTGTGGCCCATGTAGCCACGGCTCTGATAGCTACAAAAAAACAAAGTTTTTTTTAATGTGAAGATTTTAGAAAATAAAATAACTAACTATAGTTAGTTATTTTAGTAAAATTTTTAAAAAATTTCTAGAATGTTTCCAATGATGTCATATACTAAAGCTTCTATGAATTAAATGCACTTGAATAAATTATTAAGTGTGTATAATGCACCTGGAAAATCGCGTTTATTTTACAGACGAATACCGCAGAAAATGGAAAAGACGAACTTTGACTAAAACAACAAGATTTATTTTTCTTGGTATACATTTATTAATTAGTTTTAATCAAAAAAAATTTGCTCAGACGTTTTTTTTTTTTACATTTTCTTTAATATGAACACAACATGTCTCAGGACTTGGTAGTCCCTTTAAAGTAGAGTAAAAATAAAATTAAAAATTTTATAAGAAGTAAAATATAAGTGTTTATTTTTTGTTCAAACCTTTGCTTGGACTACACTGATAAGCAGGATTACGAAATGTACATGGTGTGCCATATTTTGCCCCATATGGAGTACAACATTTTTCTACACAAGTTGATTCTGTTCCACAATCACAAATTTCACCTTCCTCAAAAGCACCATTACCACAAATTGCCCAATAGCGATCTGTAAAGCAGCCAATAGTTGGTTCAAGACCTTTTGCATCTAAAAATAAAAAAACTTTGCAAATTTGTGTGTGTGTATATATATACATATATACACTCACACACACACACATGGCAAATAATGCCTAATACCGGCATTTTTTTGCAAAAAAAAAAAAAAAATTATTTGCCATAAAAAAAGAAAAAAAGGGCCTCAATTCCTAATTTGGGCGGCGCCCAAATACAGTTGACGCTGTCCAAAACGGTCTAGAATAGCCCCTATATATATATATATATATATATATATATATATATATATATATATATATATATATATATATATATATATATATCAGGGTTGGCAAAAAAAACCAAAAAAACCCACCTTAAAAAAACCCAATAAAACCCAAAATATATTTGGGTTTTTTTAAAAATGACCTATTTTACAACTGATATCTCTGATTTTAACACTTGTAAATGCTTTATTATCAGCAAGTGCAACCTTTATACTGTAATTACTCTTGTAAACACTGTATTTATATACACAACGGTCTTTAGAATATACCCAAAATCGATCAATCTGTTTTTGTAGCAAGTTGGTTATTTATTATTTTTTTTAAACATTTAGCAAGTTATTATAAATGTTATTGAAATATGTATTAAAACATTAAATTAGTTAAATACTTATAAAGGAAATAAAAATCATTCTATTAACTAAATTTCAAGACATTACTAGTTATTTAGTATCTTTATTCTCCTCCCGAATGTCTATATTCCTTTATATTGGTATTTGATCTTTTATTTTTTAAAGGTTATGTTGTTAACTGCCAAAAAAAAAAAAAAAGCCACAAGCAAAATACTATATATAAAAATTATTAAACTTTATTTACAGTTTAGAAATGGAAAGTTATCAGGCAAAAAAAAAATGGTACAGTTTACTAGATTTGTCCTTAAGTGCATACAACTTTAAAACTTAAAAAAAAATTAGGTTATGTGCAAGCAAGCTTGCAACATGTTTGCTCATTCAATGAGAGAACATGTTGAAAACTTGTATGCATTTCACAAGGACAAGATTTTTTGGTAAAAATGACACTCGTGCTCATCTGTCTTTTGACAGGTTTTGAATATTTTGCATCAGCTACAAGTTTACAACATGTACTATGAACAACGGGTTGAAAGCAGGTGACTGAACAGCGGGTTGAAAATTAACATCAGTATCAAGTTGCTAAAAGGTGAAGAAACACACACACAATAGAGCTATATGTGTTACTTTGATTCAGTTTGCAATTTGCATTGCAAAACTGAGCCGGTAAAACATCTTCAAGGAAAAAAAAAACTTGGTGGCGAAGACACTGTAATGGTTCTTAACAAATTTACTTTATATATATTTAGAAACAAAGTTTAGGCAAAAATCCATTTTTTGCCAGTCCAGTTGATCAGGCCGATAACTTTTCCAGGAAGCTGGACAGTATAAAGCTCTGATAAAAAAAAAATGTAGTGATTAGACTAGCAGTTTTCTTCTATGATACAAAAATGTTTAAAAAGTGTTCATAGTCATCCTGATTGATAATAACTTATAAGGTTGCAACATCATGTTGCAAACTTGTTGATTACATGTTGTAAACTTGTGCAAAGTAGTTTTTGAAATGATATGTTGAACATGTTAGTAAAAAAACTAGTTTGCAACATTTATATTGTCTTACCAACTTTGAATAACTCAATTGTCATGATTTTTACACTGATTTTTTTTTAGTCAAAAATATTCTGAACATGTTTTTAATTTAGAGCAATTAATTAACATCATTTATAGTTGATGGAGTCCCTTTTTGCACTATAGGTAAAATGTGCTAGTAGACTAGTAGCAAAACATTTGGCTCGCAACCAGAAGGTTGGGGTTCAAATTATCTCTGCTGAAATTACTGTCTCAATCTATTTCTCCACACAGCGCCTTTGTTTAAAAATTTTAGTTGTTAATGTTGTTTGTTAGTAAAAATGGTAATGTTAAGGATTGAGACAAAATATTTTTAAAAAATGAGTTGCTCCCTTGACTGAAATGGTCATTGGAGCAATAGGGAGGTGAATTTATGAAATTAAAAAAAAAATTATTGTACTCATACAATTATAAAAATTTGGTATTTTGATTGATTTTTAAAAAAACCCAAAAAACCCAAAAAAACCCATTTGGGTTGGGTTTTTTTTAAAAAACCCTGGGTTTTTTCCAACCCTGATATATACATATATATATATATATATATATATATATATATATATATATATATATATATATATATATATATATATATTAGGCCTTGTGATGAATAAAAACTGCGCGACGCATGAGCACGACGCGATTTTTGACGTCATTAAATTCTTTTTATTTGCTTTTCATATTTATCGACATTAACTGCACCAATTTACTTAATTACCGCAAAACTACTTTAAATCGTTTATGTAGAAATGTTATTATTTTAAAATGTTTTGGAATGTTTCGTTTTTTAAAATGTAAAAACATTTGTTTATTTTCTTGATGTTTGAGACGTTTTGTCTATACTAAACGAATAAAAAACATAAGTTTTTCAAATAATTATTTTTTCTTTTTAAAAAGTCAGAGAGTAATAAACTGGAAATTTTAATATGGTACGATTAAAAACTGTGTAATAGCTAATATTTTTACTAGCGATTTTATATAATACTTATTTTTATTTATTTTCATAAAGCGGTTGATAAGCACAATCACTCGTATTATTAAAAAACTTTAACGAACGTTTTGAATAGATTTTTAATGTTTACAAGGAATTTTATTTTTGGTAAAATAAAATGTTAGATTAAAAATCTTTTAGGTATAAAAGAAATATTTCAGCGAAAAAATTATTCTTATAAATTATTCGAAAAACTATTGACGTTCTATTTTTCAGCAGCTGTTCTTGAGAACGCTTTGCTGAGTTTCGGTAACTTTTAAGTAATTTTTTTCGAGTTACTTTTTACAAAAATTTTAATAACTGTACTTTTTTATTGAATCAAGTAGAATACGTTTTAATATTAATCCTTTTATTTTTTTTTATTTGCGCTCACCAATTTTTAAAATGTTTTCTCGAAATTACTCTTGAATACTTAAAGTATTTAAGAGTAAATATTAAATACTTAAAGTATTTAAGAGTAATTTCGAGAAAACATTTTAAAAATTCGTCTAACAGTTAATAAATATTTTTAAATCTATGGAATAATTTTAAAACCTAACAAACCCCCGTAAAATAATTATTTACGTTAAAAATCTAAAACTAAAAGAAAGTATTTTTGTTCAATTTTATCGACAACTTTGCTATTGCTGATTAATTTTATTAAAATGCTAGCTTAAAAAGATTTAAACTTTTTTTTAATCTGAATTTTTTCTACTTATAATAATGAGCATATTTATTTTTTTTGTAATTTAAACTTTTATATCAACTGCGTGCGGTTTTTAAAATACTTTATTAAATGTTAAAATAATCATAAATTACTTCATTAAAATTCCGCTCAAAAATATCTTTAAATATATTCAAACAAAAATTTTTTTGCTCGACGCAAATAGCCCTAGCTACATGCAAAATCGCTCTTGGACGACGTAAAATTCACATCGCCCGACGCTTTATCGCAAGGCCTGATATATATATATATATATATATATATATATATATATATATATATATATATATATATATATATATATAAAACTTAAATTGCTTGTTTAGATGAGCACTATGACATCACACTAAAATAGCCTGCGGCCGGGGGTGTCAGTACATACATTGACTGACAAATAGCCTGACTCACAGTGGAGTGCTGCTACATCGACTAAGGGTTTGGCATAGGGCAACAATTATTTCTTTTATTTTTCTTCTTAATGTTTAATTGAAGACTTAGTGCTAAAAGTACTTAAGTCACCATTTTAATGAAATTAGAAATAGGTAATTTTTCTAATATGCTTAAGCGCAGTGTACAGGATAAATTGCAACATTTAAAAATGTACATATGCCCCCCTCATCCTTTTAAATTAGTTCATAAATTTAGGATTTTTGAAGTTTTGAAGGAAATAGTAAAATGTAGAATGCAAAATTTAGTTTTTAGAATGTAAAATAAAATTGCAATAATTATTAAGTTAAGAAATTTTTTTCTCACTAACTTATTTATTACATAAAACATAAATCTCTATATCGTAGATTAAAAAATGTGAAAGCAAATAAAAAACTTTACTATTTTCTTTTAAAAAGGGGAGAAGTGTTAATGCTTAAAAGAATTCTATTCACAAATGCAGGCCTTGTTATGAAATTTTGATGCTTAACGGAAAAGCGAGTAAATGTAACTTTACTCAATTAACATTTACATTGTTAAAAGTTTAATTATGTCAGTTTCGTATTTTAAAGTACCTTATATTTACATAACTTATATATTTTAAAACATTCATTAATTTTTTTTCAAATGAAAGGTAATTGTTTATGATTGAACTTCTTAATGGTTAAAAAAGAAATTAAAACTATCAAAATCTACATAAAACAAAAACTTTGCATACTAATAATAAACTCGTTAATTGTTTATTATACTTTCATTCTATGATCAATTCTTCTCTTTCTCTTTTCTACAAATACTATAATTGGCACTGCTCTAAAGAGCTAGCGTCTCTTGTGCCATCTACTAAAATTCATTCTCATGTTACGGGTCATTCATTTATGTCTCATCCTTTTTCTTTTACTGTTCCTAAGTGCTCCAAAAACTTTTATTCCTCTATTATTTTTCCTCGCACATCCGTTCTTTGGAACTTACTTTCTTTATCTTGCTTTTTTAATTCATATGAAATCCATAAGTTGCCTGTCAATCGTTATCTTGCACTAAAATCTTTATCTATTCTCTTCCAGTAACTTCCAACTTTAATTAGTGGTTGCTTGCAGCTTTGTTGGAGATGAAGATGTATTAAAAAAATATAACGTAAAATTGTAAAACGTTTAATGTAAAATTTATTTTCAAATAAATGTAAAATATTTTAGCAATTTTTATTAAAGTGTTTTTCTAAATGCCTGCTAATTCATTACATTATAATAAGCAAAAGGAAATTAAAAATTTTCCCTTCCTTATAAAAAAAGAGAAGACTTTTTTGTCGAAGAGAATTCTTTTCACAAGTGAATTTTTTATTTCTTAATAATTTATCAATATCGTGTAAAATTCTTTTGACGTTACATGTTTAAGAACATAAATTATGTTTATTGGTAACTGATAAAATCAATCTATAAATTGTTTATAATCTTTATTAAAAATATCACATCAAACACATAAAAATTAAAATAAATAAATTGTGATACACAAATAATAGATTAAGTATAAGATTGTTAAGTATAAGATTTTTTTTTTAAATAAATTAAAAGGAAATATAATCTTTTTCAAATAGTAAATTTAGATTCAATTAATAATTATTATTAACTTAGTTTGAATAATTGGTCTAAAATTAAATTTAATTACAGCCCAGCCTATTTTTTTAATGAAATGTTTGTACGCGTGCATTTAAAAAAATAATCAGTAAGTATTCCTAGAACAATTTTTATAATTTGCATAGGTACACATTATTTGCTTTTGTAACACAATATTTGCTCTACACTGAGTCATATGTAAATGGATGTGCTGGGAATAAAGTTTACAACGCAACTACTAGTGTAATTTGATTTATATTTACTAGTTTTTTTTATGTATCTTTTCATATTGTGAATCATTTTATGTATCTTTTCATATTGTGAAAACTATTTTTTATAAAAAACTACTTGTAGTTTTATGTGTAGTTTTTTATAGCCTAATGAATATAGCTGGTATAAATTCACAGATTTTATATTTATTTGCAACAAATCAGATAAAAAAAATACACAGGTTATTTCTGAAAAATCTGTCACTTTCGCTTATGAAAGAGCATCTGACATTTCGAGTGAGCCTTCAGAACTTGCCATTAGATGTGCAGTCATTTTTGAAAATAAATTAAGGAGTGTCTACATAGGGAGAGTTCAAAAAGAACAACAGCCTCCAAAACGCGGAACATGTCGTTCGTGTGCACGAGACAGGAAAAAGACCTCAACATCAATGAAATGCCATAATTGTCAGACATTTACATGTAAGCATCACTCCCAAAAGAAAATTGTATGTGTTGATTGTGCGAATATAAATAGTGATTTCAATTCTGACTTATAAAAAATATTGTTTTTTCTTGTGTTTTCTTTTAATAAATAGTTTTTTACATTTATTTATAGTTTTGCAAATAAAATACTTTACTAAACTCATTGAAATACTGCTTTTTCTTTAATTACTAATAGTTATGCAATTTTATGTCAGCATATAATAGTGAAAATTTGCTGTAAGCTGTATGACATAAAATTTACGGCGCATGCCTGTTAATGTTAAAATAAAATGCGTGCCTGCTCGAAGGTTCACACGATATTTGACCTCATAAAATTTTCTTTTTTTTTTATATTTCAAAGACATTTTTAAATTACTGCAATAATATTAACTACCGCAAAATGAGTAAAATGTTATTTAACAGCTTTTTTATTATTACTATAAGAGGAATGTTCATTTTATTGTATTATTTTTTTTAATATTAAATAATTAAATTTAATATTGCATTTTTAAAAATGTTTGATTTTAACAAATTTCTTTCTTTTTTCGATATTTGCATAAATGAATTAAAATATGTTAATTTTTTGAATTTTTAAAATGATTATTTCTTAAATTTCTAATTGTGGCTTTGCAACTACAAATTGATTTTTTATTTCAAAAAAATTAGAAAGTAACAAATAAAAAAATTACTTTAAATTATTTACTTTATTTATTGAAAGTTTATTATTTTATTATCAAAATTATATCACTGTATATTGTTGTTAAAAAACAGTTGCTGCGATTTAACTTGAGTTACAAAAACAAAAGTTTAACTTACATTTTGTGCAAATTTTTGATGCAGCTATTTATTTAAAATTTAATTTTGAGTAAAAAAAAAAATGCTTAGGAAGGAAAACCAAAAAACAATTGCGATAAAAATGAGCTAATTTTTAAGAACAAAAAAAAATTTAATATTTTAATAGTAAGTAATATTTAAAAAAAAACTTGACAGTAAAGTTGAAACCAAATTAATTTTAATTTTAATAAACTTTTATTTGTATTAAAATAGTTTTAAATTAAATCATATATTTTTTATCAGAATTAAATAATGTTTTTATGATATTTGCTTCAAGCTTAAGAAATTAATCATTAAAATAAAATAAAAACAAAATAAAAATAAACTTTTAACTTTATTTGAGTTTTTTCCATTATTAAATAGCTCTAATGTCAAATATAATCGTCATTCAAATTTTTGTAACAAATATTTTTATGTAAACGCCAAAAGTGACTTTTTTTAAAATTATTAATTTCTTCTATCTTACCGCTTATTGAATAACTTAAAAGTTAAAAAAATGATAAAAAGCCATTTAACCAAAATTGCTTCCTTTTTTTCGTAAAATTGCTTAAGACGGACGCATATCGCTCAACGCGTAACACTTTAAAACAAGGCCTGCTGTAACAAGTTAAAACACATAAAAGCAAAGGTAACACATTAAAAGCAAAGAGTTTTAAAATATTTGTAAATTGTTTTTATATATTTGACAATACTTTGTTGTCGTAAAAAAGAGTTATTTTTTGATAAAATAAGTGCTCAATTCAAGTGAAAAACCTAATGGCGTATATATTGGCATGTATATATAAAGTATATAAAAAAAAAAACTTACTTATGACTGGGATCATTCTAGCAATGCTACACCTTGAAAATAATTTATTGTTCTTCAAATAACCAGAAGTGGATTTGTCATACATAATGAAATTGCCTCCTCTTTCTATACCAGGTTGACAATCTTTATTTGCAGGATCATGCTAAAGTGTAACAATATATGAAAATAACAATATATAACTTATATAATAAATTAAAATATACTAAAAAAAATTTAAACATTAAATACTTCTTAAATGATTTTTTTTTCTTAAGCAGTATTTTACTTAAACATAAAACATTAAGAATTTTCATACAAAAAACTACTAAAAGGTGATTCAAATGTTTCTCTAGCATTTGAGACACTTTTGAAAAATTATCAAAACAAACATTTTTGAAAGTTAACGTTTACATCAAACAAGATGACTAGTCTCATTTGAGTCATAATTAGTTAAGTTAGTAGTTAGTAGTTCAATTTAAAAAAAAACAAAGATAATTTATTTTAAATATTCTGTGGTTATTAGAATTCACTTATTACATGTTATATTATTAATATTTATTATATTATTAATATTTATTATTAATATTTACAATTAAAACATACATCATATAATTTTAAGCATTGGACAGAGCACTTGTGTAAATGAAGAAAGTTATATATATATATATATATATATATATATATATATATATATATATATATATATATATATATATATATATATATATATGTATATTTGTATTAGGGTGTGTCAATTTGATGACTAAAACCCAATATTTTCAAAAAAAGAAATTTTAGTGAAATAATGGTAGGATTTCATAAATGAAATGGAGTAATACTTTTAAAAATATATTAAATTAAGCGGTACCTACGTTTTTTTGAACTTTCAAAACTACTAACTACTTTAACTAAATAACACATTTTATAATGCGTATAAAATATTTTATACACATTAGTTTACCTTTTTGCACTTTTTTAATCGCTAAAAAATAAACTTAGATGTATAAAATTGTGTTGATAATAAAAAAAAAAACAATTGCTGTTTTAAAATACAGGGTTTAATAATTATAGTTCCATTTTCATCCATTTTTAAGTTTTTTTTGTTGAGTTGTTACATAAAAAGCCATCTTGCCCTATTTTCCCCTATATATACGTATGCATATATACATAGGTGTATATATATATATATATATATATATATATATATATATATATATATATATATATATATATATATATATATATATATATATATATATACACACATATATATATATATATAGGTATATATATATATATATATATATATATATATATATATATATATATATATATATATATATATATATATATATATATATATATATATATATATATATATTGCATTAATATGTAACTTTTTATCAAATTAAATTCATTTTAACTGCTAATTTGAAGCAAGAAGACCTTACGGTTTTGTCACAGAGCGCCACAGAAGAGCATTTAAATGAAAGTTCACACCTCCTTCCTTATCAATTACGTGAGAAGTATAAAACAGCTTTCTTGCTAAAAATCTATGAAGTGCTTAGGATTTAAAAACTCTTAAAACTTTACAAACTATTTTCACCTATTTGTAATGTGTTCTTTTCATTTTGTCTTAAATAGTTGATTGTATTTGATTGTCATATTATTACTATTATTGAATTTTTTTTTTTTTTTTTAACTTTTACAACTAGACCAAAATTTTTCTTTTTATCAACTTTCAACTCTTTATTTATTTGATTAAGAATCCAGAACCAAAACATGACCCACAAATTTATTTTACTTCGGTTGTTAAAACATAGATTTACTTTGGTTGATTCAAATTTTGATTTTGTTAACTTAAATAAAATTATAAATTTTCAAATTTTTCATCATTTTTTAATTTATCAAATTTATAATGAAATTATTAGGGGTGTCCTAGATAACTTTTTTTTAATATCTGACCAGATATCAAATACCCAGATACTTAAAAATTATCCAGCCGGATAATGTAATTTAAATCCTAAAATATATTTTTTATTAAGACATAATATTACCAAGATAAACCTTCAAAATGGCGAGTTTTGTTTGGAAGCTTTTTAAAATTAATGAAAGCTGCGATTTCACAGCAATTTGTATTCCATGTGGAAACCAGATAAGCAGGGGATGTAATCTGGTCAGAAGTCATTTTCCACAACTCCAATGCATAGTCATGCAAAAAAGAGGGGGAAAAAAATATTGAATCTTCTTTAGCTTTTTTTTAATCACTTGATTAAAGAAAAAAAATGAAATTTTAAATTATTGGAAAAATTAAAAGAAGTATTAAAAGCAATAAGAATTAGCACTTAAGTTACTAGCACCATCTGAATATTTTCAGAAAATTGTTTTTATTATTTATCAGAAAAAGTGACTACCTCAACATGAGGGAGATGTTAATTTCTCCACATTGAGATAAAAGAAATATAAATAAGTGATAAACTGATGTATTTATTGTGCACATATAATTTTAGTAGTATTTTAATAATAATAATAATAATAATAATAATAATAATAATAATAATAATAATAATAATAATAATAATAATAATAATAACAATATTGAATAGAAACCATTAACATTAGATTATTTAAAAATATAAAATTTCCAGATTTCTTTCAATTTTCAACATGAAATATCTGGTAAATAAAAAACTGGATAAAGTTATTATCCAGCCAAATATTGGTAACTGAATAATACTCTTATACGGCTGGATAGCTTATCCAGGACACCCTATAAATAATTTATAAATGCAGGCTTTGACTTCCATAAACATACAAGTAAAAGTTTTATAGCATGTCTGGAAATTTTAAAATATTTTATTTATTACACATTTTTTGCATATACCTGAGCTCCAAAAGAATGTCCTAGCTCATGAGCAAATGATATCTCAGTTATAGCCATAGGAGCCTCCCGATTATATAACTGAACAGTGACTAGACCAGTATTGTATGTTTTCCAAATACCACCATAGTTAGCATAGGGATCACATATTCCACCAGGTTGACCATACTGATATGCAATCCATGATAAACCTAATACACCATCCTCAAATGACCTATCAGTAAACAAATATGCAAGACATACAGAACTATGGTTCATTCGCGAAAATTGTTCCAGAAGTTCATATGCAGTTACAAATCTTGGTTTTATTGCAGGAGGAACTGTGTTTTCTAACCATACGTGTACCTCTTTTATTCGAAAACCAATACCTTCTGGGCTATAACTACTATCTAGTTGATCTGTTGTATTAAAAGTTTGGTTGCGAAAAATATATTCAACTGCCTGATAATGAAGAACCATTTGATCAATTGCTTGTTCTCGACGCACATATTTTTTCATAAATAAATGATCAGCAACTAATTTAAGATTACATGTATTCATTCTGCGATTTTTAGTTCCTCTTCTGAAACGTTGTTTTCCTTTATCTAAATCTTCCTTCATTTTATTTTCTAAACCATTTCCTTCAAATGATGTTGGTCGAGATGGTATAGGAGGATTAACAAATTTTCTTTCATGTTCAACATCATTTAAATTGTACATCACAGAATGAAATGAGCTATCAGTTTCATCATTGAAATACTTCTCTGCAGGTTCAATATAATATTCATCTTTACCTAAATGTATTTTTCCTTCAAAACGACCATCATCGATTTTCCCTAAGACGTGGCTCTTTCCTTGGTGAAAGCCTTCTACCTCTCCTTGAAAAAATCTTGAATAATCATAGTCAACCTTATTTCCTAATCCATCAACAATCTTAAAATCGGATGCAAAAATTTCGTGGTTTCTTCTCATGTGCAATGTAAAATTTCTATTAAAAGCATTAAATTTTAAATGCACGTTTGCGTAAGGAGAAAGTTCAAGGGCTCTTCTGGATCTTCGATGAACATCTTCAGTATCATATGTAATCTTTTCGTGATGGCGAATAAAACTATTTAGAGGTTGTTTAGTGTAGCACTTATTCAGTATGATAAACAATAAAATTATTTCTATAAACCTAGAGGAAAACATGATTTTTTTTAATCTTTACTTGTCAAACTAAAACATGCGCCATGTATTACAAACTATTTTAATTACTCCCTTTCTTTGATTCTGCGTTGCCTCAATCCCAGGAGCATTAGTGTAAGGGAAATTAAAATAAAATTCCGTTTTCTTAACTTTTCCAATGATTATCACGGCTAGTCCTGGTATCGCTAATAGTATTCTAAAATTTCAGGAAATATCGGGAACTGTTATGTTGTTAATACTCTTTATTCACTACTGCGTATTTGAAAGGGGAATACAGTTTTTGCATTTTAACATTATAAATAATTTTATTATAATATTTTTACGGTTTTTTTACTTTATAAAAAAATAACTGTTTTAAAAATAGTGAAAATTTTTTTTTATAGACATTTTTTTAATAAATATTTCTAAAGCTATCTTTTTATTAGTAATTTTATAGCAATCATTTAACAAACCTACACCCTTGTTGAACTACCATGTAGACAATAAAGTTCAAGCTAAACATTCAAAGCTATAAATGATGTCATTTTATGACTAATCTGTGACTCAAAAAAAAAAAGCAAAAAATTAATTAAATTTTTAGAAAGGACGTTTACGTGACTCGTACGGTCGTGTTAATACAAGCGTCATTTATAGTTTTAAAAATATTTTAAGCAGCATGAAAAATTATTTTTGTTTCAAGGATGTCGGTTGTGTTAATACTATCAAATTATTTTTTTTCACACTCAGTATGTTAAAAAGTTCAAGAAAGTTTTAAGTATGTTAAAAAGTTTTACAAAGTTTAAAGTCTTTTCAACTTTGATCAGTTTTATTAATAAAGTTGACAATTAATAAAGTGAAGTTCTCATAAGGTTGTAGTGCTAATTAAGAACTTTGTATACATCACAAGCAAATAGCCGGACTAGGAATATTAAAGTCAAATGCGTAAATCTAGTTACCGCAATAGAATTCGCGAGTTTTACTTTTTTGGAATATTTCAATTTCTCATAAAGAGTATAAGCGTTAATATATATATATATATATATATATATATATATATATATATATATATATATATATATATATATATATATATATATATATATATTAATATCAATGACATTGGTATTAATATATATATATATATATATATATATATATATATATATATATATATATATATATATATATATATATATATATATATATATATATATATATATATATATATATATATATATATATATATATATATATATATATATATATATATATATATATATATATATATATATATTAATACCAATGTCATTGACATTGGTACGGAAGGAGGCGTGAACTTCCTGTCAAATGCTCTCCCGCGGTGCTCTATGATAAGACCGCAAGGACTTCTGGGAGCACCTAAAATAACTACAAAAAAAAAATGAAAAACATCAGTAAAAATTTATATATATTTTTACTGATGGGTTTGTAAAAACTTAAAATAGCTAAAACAAGATCAAGTAAAACTAAAAAAAAAAGGTAACGGAACTTAGATCTTAATACTATATAGTATTATATTGAAGTACCATATTGAAATCTAAAAAATTATATAAATGCATCTATATAATTTTTTAGATTTCAATATGGTGATTTAAAGCTTACGAAAGTCTATAAAAAAATTTCTCATAGTAATTACTGCAGTTAAAAATCTAAGTAAAGATCATAAGTAACCAAAAATTATCAAAAAATATAATTTTCTTAACAATTTTTGTGATGTATACGTATAACTACAAAAAAAATCAATATTAAAAAGCTAATAAGACAAAATTGGCATATCAATATTGGCCAATATGAGCATGCCAATACGGCTCAAATATTGGCATTCTAATATTGGACAAACAATATTGGAGCAATATCAGTATCCTAATACTTTCCAATATTGGTATACCAATATTGGTGCAATACTTTTAACCATTATTGGCGCAATATTGTATATCTTGTCCAATATTGGTTAAGATACCCAATATTCTACCAATATTGCACAAATATATCTTGCTACTAGGGATCAATGAGTAATATATTGATATATTTTGTCTCATGAATTTATAACGTATGCATTTCTTCCTTGTGCAATCTAACAAATCTTGCAAAAGAATCATATCAACTAATTATGACCAGAGACCATCGTGTTAAAATTTCAAACTTATTCTTTAAAAAAATACTGTAGTTAGTATTTTTCAAGATAAACAAAAAGTTTTGTAACTCAGTGTTAAATAACATTGATCAAATACTCTTATTTGCTGTTAAAAAAGTTGAGATCATAATAATACTGCATAAAATAAGTTAATAAAATGTTTCATAAGTTAATATAATGATATCAATTATTTAAATATTTTTTCATATATTTTGTTGTTTAAATTTATTTCTTTCCTAAAAATTATTCTTTAAAATTTAATTTTGATTAATTTACTGTGTTAAAATAAAAAATAACTCGCCTTCAGGTTTCGACGTCATCTGTACGGTTAATAGTTATTTAGGTTAATATAAACTTTCAAAAATTGGCATATAAATTCGCCGAATGGTTACACACAAGCAGTGAACGCCTGAGAAAAAAATGAAGTACATTAGAGCACGTTTACATAGCTTTTCATGTCGGGGAGAAATGAAATACTTTTATTTCGGTCTTCAATAAAACACACATATCTGTTTATATTCATTAGACGAAACGAAATTCATTTCGGTGAGAATTTCATTTTTGTCATTTTGACCAAAATGAAACTTCGTTTCGTTTATTGTTTTACCCACTGATCTCAAAATAATTAAAGTTATTATTTTGAGATCAGTGGTTACCATGTAAAGATAGGGCTGTTCAGTATACTAATTTGTTTTCAGAACATAGCTAATTGAAGTTTTTCCCATTCAACTATCATATTGTGGTTCAAAAATATTTTTTACTAAATTTTATTATTTGCCCTAAAGGTCCCTCAAAGCCACTAAACATTTGACAGGTCCCTAATATTATTAAAAAAAAATTATTTAAAAATATGTCAACTTGGTACTCAAAAGAAGCAAAATTTTATAAAAATTTTAAAAATTAGATTCATTTTTTTATAAAAAACAACTTAAAAAAAACTTATTATTAAAAATGTTGTGAATATTACCATTTTTTAATTTTTCATTTAAAAACCATAGTTTTTATTCAAAAAAACCTAATATTGTTTTTTTTATAAAAAATACTTTTTGTTTTTGAAATTTTTAAATGATTTTGCCACACTGGCATTTTGATTTTACCAAGATGACATATTTTTAAATAATTTTTTTTTCAATATTATAAGGGACCTGTCAAATGTTTAGGGGCTTTGAGGGACCTTCAGGGCAAATAATAAAATTTAGTAAAAAATATTTTTGAACCACAAATCCGATAGTTGAATGGAAAAAACTTCAATTACCTATGTTCTGAAAACAAATTAGCATACTGAACAGCCCTAATGTAAAGAGTTTTCAATCGAAACGCGCATGCTTAAAAATTACATGATTGACTTATGTGTTTTTCTTTAACGCGGTATTGGTTAATTTCAAACAATCGAAAAATATTTTTCATTATGATGTAAAACTGCCACATTTAACGCGCGAAACTGGTTGAAATAAGGTTGAAGACAATTTAAGTTGCAATTTTCCAAAAAGATTTACAAATAGGTTTTTAAAATTATTATTATTATTATTATTATTATTATTATTATTATTATTATTATTATTATTAATAAATAGATGCGTAATTGTAAGTCTTGTAAATTTTCATTAGTCAAGATTAATTAACAATAAGGTTTCTTAGGGAACGGCACAATTTCTCAGAGTACAAATATCTACATATTTATAAATGGGTTGAATGTCTTCAATGATACGGCAGAAATAGAAATTAAACGGATTCAAGATTTCACCCATCTGTGTCATAGTGAGGCATTAAAATAGAACTTTTAGTAAAGGAGCTTTAAAAAATTGGAAAATGTAAAAATTAAAAATGTTAATTTTTTTTTTTATATGTAATTTATTTTAAAAATTATAATATAGTGGTCATCAACGGCATCACATCGGAATGGCAAGCAGTCACTAGTGGCGTGCCTTAAGGCTCGGTCTTGGGCCTATTACTTTTCGTAATCTTCACTAATGACCTGCCGGACAGCATTATTCATCTTATGAAACTGTATGCTGTTACTCAATGGCCAATGTTGACGGCACGCGTTATCCACTCGAAAAGACTTTGGTCTCCAAAGACCTTAACGTTAGACCACAAGTAGAGTCAGCTGCATCAATTGTGAATAGTGTATCTTATTTACATTCACCCCCACCTTAGTTTGCTGTTGGTTGCCGCATTTAAAGTCCGGCATTGCTATGCCTCGAGCAAGTCCAACATCGAGCAAGAAAAATAATATCATTTATTAAATACCTGTCCTATGAAAGTCGACTCCAACAGCTCGGTCTAACAGCACTTGAAGAACGCCGTAAAAGAGCAGACCTAATCGAAAAATTTAAAACCACGAGTAAAATCTCAAACTTGTCAGTTTTTTTGTTCCGCAAAAATTTTCAAAAGTAAAGCCAAGTATGTTTTGAAAGGGTATAATCAAAAACTAGAACGACAGCTTGTATGAAAATGTGAAAAACGACATTACTTTCTTTTTCAAATAGAGTTGTTATCCCATGGAATGCGCTTTCCCAAGCAGCAGTGAACACTCCATCAATCAATGCTTTCAAAAAAACATAACAAAGTAACTTTTAGAGACTCACTTTGTCTGTAGCGTCTTTGTATTTTTTTTGACAGCATAGAGGGACGTGGTGTATCACCTTTTCATCAAACTATAAACAAATTTATTGTATTTTTTTTTCTCTTTTTGATAACTGAGTAGTAATAAATACAAAAAAAAAGTAGTTAATTATGATAAATACTAAACTTATGATAGAGGCTTCTTTCAATTTCTGTTCAATCCAAAATTTTGTTGATGCCTCCCCCCCCCCATCCCTTGCGAACTTAGCGAAGGGGGCTAAAGCCCCATAGCGCCCCTCCTGGATACTGCCTTGGCACTGTTTTGCAAGATATGTTGCTATACTAGATGTAAATTGTTTCTCCATCTTTCTTGAAAGGATTGTTTATGCCTTTTATTAGATGTTAAAATGCAAAATCACGCAACCTCTGCTTTTCTCCACACACAGGTCAGAAATTGACCTTTTAGGTTTGATTTTGGAACACCCCAAATATGTTTATAGATTCTATTTAAGAAACCTTTAGGTTACACAAAACTATAAAAATTAAAATCCTGCAGGTAGCGTATTAAAAGGGGGCGGGCCCATGAAATTATTATGTTCAAATCAAGAAACTTCCAGAAACGCTGCAAATCTTAAATTTTTACATAATAATACCAATATCAAATAATGATGTTTTGCCGAAAAAATATATATATTATTTTGGGAAGAAAATACAACGAATTCGGGGCACCAACCCCAAATATGACAAATAAAAAAATTTGAAATTTTTTTTTTGTACAATCTTATAGTGAATGAAATTTTATTCAAAGAACTCAAAATTTAAAAAGATATACATCAATCAACGTCAAAAAACGTTATATTCCCCCTCCAACTTCCAAAAAAATGAGGAGGTTTTGTATTTTAGATGACCATAACTTCGAAAGTACATAAGATTTTTTTTAGAAACTTAAAGTTTCATAATGAATTTCAATTTGGTTTAAGAAATTACAAAAATATTTTTCAAATGCTTATGCCCCCCCCCCTCTCAATCAAAGCAGCTGGCCTCAAATTTTGGGGTTTTTTTGTTCTCAAACTTTAATCATAGTTATTTTTTGGACCCATTTATCTTTTTATAACCATATGATATCATGTGATTATATGACTATGTATACAAAAGATTTTAGTCTTCAAAATGCCTGAATATCATAAGCCACTATATTGTTAATAAACATTTTTTGTTAAGCTTCACTTTTTTGGACACATTTGTCTTTTTGACACAAGTACTTTTATATAATAGAGTATAGAATATGGTATAAAATTAGCTTAACTTCATTAAATACCATTTATTAGTTGTTTATAGTTATGTAAAGGTAATTAATTAAAATTAAACAAAGTTTGCAATAGCTAATTAAATTATTATTTAATTAAAGTTTTATAAATATATTTAAAGTTTTATAAATATTATTATTTAATTAAAGTATATATAAATTTACTCTTGATATTTTAGTAACCATTAAATTTACAGATAGAATTTATAATGCCTCAATTAATATCGAAGAAAGGAAGGAGATTTAAATTTAAAAGATCTCATAAGATGAACAGATTTTTGGTCTGTGTTTGTTGCTTTACTAAAAACACTAAGTGTATTCCGGTTACAGAAAGTTTAGCAAAGCTCGTTGTAAAGCATTGCTATGATCAATTAATATTAAGGTTATGAAGTATCCAGCTGGACTATGCCTTACGTGTAAAAGAAATCTATACCTATATATATATATATATATATATATATATATATATATATATATATATATATATATATATATATATATATATATATATATATAATCTATAACATTATCTCTTCTAGAGTTTCCAAATGCATCGGTATTCTTTATAAAGCTAGAAACAAACTAAATAAACGGCAGCTGACTCAACTGTACTATTCATTTGTTCACTGTCGTATAAACTATGCAAATATTATATGGGGAAGCACTCAAAAGACAAAACTTAAAACTCTTTTTAATCATCAGAAACACGCAGCTCGCGCAATTAATTTTAAAAATCGTCTTACTCACTCTGCGCCACTTCTTAAAGATATGAAAGCTTTGAATGTTTATCAACTTATTATTTTTAATATTTTATGCTTTATGTTCAAGTGTAAAGAAAATCTCCACAGGTATTTCAATATCTTTATTCTTTAAAACCGAAAAACAAATATAATTTACGAATTGACAACAATCTTAATGCTCCTTTTTGCAAAACTAAATACGACGAATTTTGTATGTCCTATCGTGGACCTCTTCTTTGGAATAAAATAGTTTTACCTATTTTTGACTTTTCAATCAAACTAAACTACTCCTCATTCAAAACCAAAATTAAAGAAAATATCTTTTCAATTGAAAACATCTTTATCTATTTTTGAGTTATTATCAATTTATTGCTGATATATTATACTTTATTGTATTATGTTTTACTATTTACGAATATTTCCATGAGTTCTTTGCAAACTTACGTATTTAATGGTTTGTATTTTATTACTTTTTATTACTGTGTTTTGTTAAACTTCATATTATCTTTGTTATTTTACGAATTTTTATAACTTCATTATAATATTACGTATTTATATTATATTATACTCGATACTAAAAAGCATTGTAAAGGGCTTCATGATAAGATCCTCATGATCTTCTAGAAGTCCTGCCGCTAAATTTGTAATATGTTAAAATTTGTATTATTAATAAAATTATTTGGCAAAAAAAAAAAAAAAAAAAACCTGCTTAAAGCTTGAAAACCTCTTTCAACATCAGTTAAATTGAAATGGAGCAAAGAATCTTTAAGCAATTTCTACTGCAGTTGGAGCTGCAAAAAATGTAAAGTTTGCGAATTGGCAACTACTAAAATCTTGGGTACTATATTACGCTTTTTTTTTTTAAATTAGTTCAAATTAGATTCATCAAATAATTCTTTAAATAAAAATAGACAAATAAAACAAAGAAAAAAATTTCAGGAAAAATTGGTGTTTGCAAGAGTTTAAATGCTGCTCGCTTAAAAGTTTTTCAAAAATGTTTTCAAGTTATTGGTAAAGTCTTAAATGCTACCCTGGAACGGAATCAAAGAATCTAGCAATTTATTTCTCAAATAAAGATATTAAAGTAAAATATTTATAAAATATATTTCTTTACAAATTAATAATAATACTATTACTTAAAATCTGAATGTTTCTTGTTTATATCTCATTTGTAAAACCAATTTTTCACTGTACTATTGTTTAGGTTCAAGACCAAGTAATAACCGATATTTTGTTTAAGATATTTACTCAAACAATGATATGGAAAAAACTGAAGAAATGTTGTTTTCCACTGGTATGTTATAAATCTTGCTTTCTTTGTATATGTTTGTAAAATGTTGAGCCCCTCTAAGCATTTTTGTCAGTTATATAGGTGGTTCTAAAGTCCCCACAACTCTAGGTCAAACTAGTATGAAACAGACAGAAATACCGTTTTCAGAGTTTAACAAGTCATTTGCTTGTTTGCAGTTGACTCAGTTCAAATAAAATGTTCTCTTAAAGACCTTCAGGCAAAATGGAGTTAAGTTTGAAAGTAATATGGGAAAGAAATTGAATGTACGTAAACATACGAACGGTAGTAATCCTTTAGCTTTTCCCATAATTTTATTGTCATACTTGATAAGTATGCCTTCTTTGATCCATTCATTAATTTCGTTATCGAACGCCTCACGATGTTGGTTGGATACGTTGTACTGACTTGTTCTGTTTTTCATTTTAGGTTCCGTCTCCCACTCCAAACTTACAATCCATTTTTGCCATCAAAATAAGCTTTGCTTGTTCCAATTTCAATTGAAGCAACACGAGATGTCAATGATAATTTAATCAGAGAATTACAGAATTTCAATTTTCAAGTGCCAATTTTCAGTTCATCACACGACTTTATTAGATCCATATTCATAATCATGTCGAACTTGTATATTGTATATTGTATATTGTAATTCATCTACATATTACACCAATGCATCCACCAAGCACCCGTTCGTTGGGTGGTGTATTTTAACAACAACTTCTTCACATTGAATTATTCCGCCCATTGTTGCAACATTTACTACACAAATCACTTGATTGTCAGATGTAGTAACTTCTTAGTGATAATTGATTGCAAACAACCAGTATCCATAGGCGCTGTAACTTTTCTTCCGTGATTGTACAAACAAGGTTAGATGCGACATAAACATGCCGAATCTAATCTAGTTTGTACAATCACGGATGCAGTCTTGAAACAATCGTCAAAGCTCAATACATCTTCTCCCGATGAATGGCACGCAGAATAGCACTATCATTAGCCCCAATAATAAATTGATCACGAAGTCGGATGTCTCTCTCTGAAGGCAAAAACTTGCATTCTTGAGCTGCTCGAATCACTCGATGCGCAAACGTCTGTATCGATCCTTCATTGCCACGATCAGAATTCTCAAATTCATACAGTGAAATTAACAATGATTTTCTAATTTCCAACGTTTCAAGTTTCGTCATCAACTCTTCGTACGAAACGTCCTCTGGCAGTTCAGGTGCTGTTAATTCCTCCATTGTCTTGTAAATTTTTGACGGCAGAGCAGCAAGCAAGTATCTGAATAATATAAGTATACGATCTGAAGTAATATTGTTTATTACAAAAAAAGAAGTCATCTGCCGAATAAATTGGTTTGGCTGCCCGTTTTCATATTGCGGAGATAATAGACACGCCCGTTTAGCTTGTTGTTTAACGCATTTAGAAGCCATTTTGTTTTTAATGTTTTTAATTACTTATCAACAACCTTAACGTTGTTCGCTATAAATAGCATTTAAAAATACAACTTGCGACTCTTGTCAGCAATTAATGGTCGTTACACAAAACGTTATAATAATAAAAATATGCAACCTGTGACTTTTGTCAATAATTAGCAAAGCTAATTATTGAGAAATCATTGACGCACATTAAAATTACAACATTATTCTTTAAACTAACCCCAAAACATTCTCAACCCAATATTGTTGTCCTGTTCAAATGCAATATGTTAAAGAAAATCAATAAATTGTTAAAGCAGAATATGATTTTTTTATGTCAACTGAACTCAGAACAACAACCATAGACTTATTTCAAGTCAAGCACAAGTTAGAATGTACTATGATTGATAGGAAAGTTTCCACTCTTCTTTCTCCATTAAGTGATTCTTATCAAGTTTACAATATATGGAGAGTAAATTCTAAAAAAATGAATGACTTTGTAATTGCTTACAGTAGACAACCAAATCAGATGTCTTTGAACTCTTGAAGACCTTGGAATTCACACGCTCTATCTCTGGATTCGTTGTTTTGAATGTCTGTTACATATTGAACAGAGAAGAAGACCAGGATGATTGCGGAATTTTTCATGCAAATACTCCTGAAAAGAAAAAAATAGTTGCAAGTCGAAAAAAAGAAAATCAGAAAAATATTAAAGATATATTTAGAAGCCATGAAAATTTTGCTGAAATACTTGATAATAATAAGATCTAGTTAAAAAATTTCTCTTAATTTTTTGTGTATTGTCCTGTAAGCACCCAATTGATCCAGATAAACTTGAAATATATTGGAAAGATACATTTAAGGCATATGTAGTACATTTTAAATGGTATCCTATGCCTGCTGGAGTGTATAACCCATTCACACTAGGTTCTAAGAGACAAGCCAGTTCCAATTGGCCTCTTATCGGAAGAAGACCAGGAAAGTAGGAACAAAGATGATAAAAATTTTTGAAAACATTTTACAAGAAAGTTTTCTAGAAAAATTACAAATAAAGGTGGTAAATGCAAAGATGGCTCTGCTCATAAGACCCCTCTAGTAATTCTACGAGGCGAAGTTCTGAATCAAAGAAGTAACTTACTTTTCAAGCAGAATATTTAGACCTGCTTTTGTAATTTTTTTAATAGAACTCTATTCTTTATTTTATTCCTAATTGTAGTACTGCTAGTATGGGTCCTATTGTAGTATTGATAGTATGGGTCCTAAACAGATTTACTTTATTTAAAGAAATCTGTAAAAAGCTGCATGTTTACTATTGCACTTTTTTTTTAAAGTAGGGATTTCACACCTGTTTCATTGTTGATTTTTAAAAACTTTAACCCTTTATAACTATATGTTTTTAAATAGTTCAGTTTAGTAAAAAAAAAATATTTAGAAATATTAAAGTCAATTTATTTTAAATTATAATCTCGGTGTAAAATCAAAATTACGCGTCTTTTTAAGTAGTCGTATGTTCTTGTTGTGCTCCCGTACGCATAGAATATTCATATCTAGGTAATTATAAAATATGTGTTCTTGAAGATTTGGTTTATTAATCGACCAGAAAGTAAAATCATTTAAATCAGTATTACGGATATAAGTTTTATCATATAGATCTAAAAATAAATTTAAATGCAAAGAGCATGTCACATGTTATTTCATGTGTCCTTGGTGTGTTATTTTAGAGTTTGCTTATTCTACACAATAGTACTTGTAAGTGTACCATAAATCATGGAAATTATTAAATTGATTTAAATATTGTAACATGTGTCGTTTGTTGTATCTACCTTTTGTCCTTGGTGTGCTACTCTACATGTTTATGTAATCTATCAAGATGTAACAAATGTGTAATTTGTCCTCCAGAGAATACTTAGTTTAAAGGTATTCCAAAGATAATTATTTTATAATAAGTACGTGGTTTTATGCATATTTATGATATTTATTCATTCAACAAAAATATGTCATACATGCTGGGGACTATTTATATTTAATAGAAAGTTGAAAATTAAATATGAAATACGTATCACATGTTTATAATTTGTTATTTCATTTGTCCAAATTATTTTATATATAATCATTTGTCTAAATTATTTTATATATAATCATAGAGAACATTCACCAAAAATTTTAGCTTTTTAGCTTCGAAATTGGCAAAGATATGATTTTTACAATTATTATACAAATATAAGTAAAATAAAAAGTTATCTTACATTAATTTAAATTAGCTACAAATAAAGATATCGTTAGAAAAAAAAGATGGCATAATAAAGAAACGGAAAACTCGTAGAAGACCGAATGTCTTGTCACCGAGAAACCGCTCAAACTGACTGAAATGATTTTGCTGATTTGATATCTATACATTAAATGTTTTCTTGTTTGTTTGTTTTTTCATATACCAACCGGTTTTATCAGTAATCCTTTGTTAAACTGGTTGAGCTGATGAATTTTCACAGTTGATTATATATATATATATATATATATATATATATATATATATATATATATATATATATATATATATATATATATATATATATATATATATATATATATATATATATATATATATATACATATATATGTATGTATCTATGTATATATAGATACATACATACATACATATATACATACATACATACATACATACATACATACATACATACATACATACATACATACATACATACATACATACATACATACATACATACATACATACATACATACATACATACATACGTGCAAACATATATATACAAATGTACATACGCATACAAAAAATGCAAACACATACATATATACATACACAACACATATGCATGCATATGTATACACATGCATATCTATGCATATATGCATACACATACTTTATACTGTTTTTTTTTTGTTTTTTTTCATTTTTTTTATTTTTTTTTTTTTTCATTTCTACACAGCCGTGTGATAAAAAACTGTAATAAATTTTTTTTTTTTTTTTTCAAATACTAAATAAAAAATAAAATAAACCTGAAAAATTATACTTATTAGCAATATAAAATACAATCCAATATACAATACGAACTCAAATAATAAATATTTATACATCTATTCATAACTATCAGTTTTTGTACAATCTCAATCTCAAAAACGTTCTCCATAGAAAAAATTAAATTTTTAAGCTTAGTTTTAAAAATAGAAAACGAGGAAGGCAGATCAAAATTTTGCAAAATAACTTTATTCCAAAGATTATAATCTTAGATTATAAACCTATGAGATTATAAACCTATAGGTGCAGGATAATCAATACAAAGCTGTTTAAACTTGGTTCGACATAAAAGTTGATTTAGCAAATTATTATTTCTCAGTGCATACTTATTGTCCGGCTTTAAAGTAAAAATATTTTTAAAAACGCCAGGAGATAAGTTATTTTTACACATATATACAAAACATAGAGTATTATATAAATTCACTTCATATTTATGAAGTATTCTCATTTCGTTAAATAAAGGTTTTGAATGAGTAAAACGATCTAAAAAATTAATAATACGAATTGCGTGTTTCTGACGAGAAAAAAGACGTTTTAATTTATTCTTTCCAGAACTTCCCTAAGCAATATTTGCATAATTTATATAATTACGGATAAACAAGTGATTGAGTTCGGTCAAGTTCTTTTTATTTAAATTTATTTTTGGGTAGGTAACATTTTTTTTTGAAGCGGGTGAAAAATGATCCATTTTGTTTTATTAGTAATAAGAGTTAATTTGTTACACTTGAACCAGCTGGATATTTTTTAAGTTCGTCATTCATGTTACAAAACAGTTTGCAGATGTCAGCATTAGAAAGGAATGGGTTAGTATCATCAGCGAACATAATGCTAAGTAGATTCGAAGCTTTATTTAAGTCATTAATGTAAATCAAGAATAAGAGGGTTCCCATATAGAGCCTTGAGGAACACTGCAAGATATATCTAATAATTTTTTTTTTATAATCATCCTTACAAGAAACAAATAGTTTACGGTTTGATAGGTAGCTTTCAAACCACTTTAGAGTTTTTTCGTTTATATCATAATATTTAAGCTTATGCAGTAAGATAATGTGATTTACTGTATCAAAAGCCTTGGACAGGTCAATAAAGATACCTAGTGTGTATTGGGATTTTTTAAAGGATTTTGAAATTTTGCATACAAATTAAATGATTCCATGTTCCGTGGAGTTGTGTTTTTAAAGCCAAATTGATTGTTATATAGTAGGTTATTGCATTGAAAAAAATCATAGAAAATCTATTATACATAATTCTTTCTAATATTTTTGAAAATATATGTAAAATTAAAATGGGTCGGTAGTTGCTAATAATAGCCCTATCGCCTTCTTTAAAAATTGGGGTAATTTTTGCAAATTTTAGTTGTTCAGGAAAAAATCCTAGATCAATTGATTTAGAACTATATTATCATTCATGTCATCAGCTCCAGTAGCTTTATTTTTTTTTCAGAGTATTAATGCTATTTCAAATTCTTCAAATGATAATTTAGAAGACAACTCCCAGATGTTTTGCAATCATTCATCGTACTAGAAAATCACTAAATATAGCCTGCATCATTGGAATCTTATTGGCCAGTTCAGGACCAATTTTAACAAAAAAATTATTAAACTCGCAAGCTATTTCTTTTTGTTCATAGATGATTCTGTTATCAACCTTGATAACCTGGCAAAAGAAACCTGAGCAGTCTTTTTGTTTTCCGCTTATTTCTTTTATTATTTCATTTACATTTCTTGACCACTGTGCACACTGAAATAGAAAATAGACTTGAAGCAGTAATAAACGTTGGACTTCAGAGCTGAAATTAGGCTTAAATTAATCACAAAGGGTAACCACAGCACATGCACGCATATGCATTTTGATTTTATGACTAAAGGATTTTATGCCGAATTTTTTTATCTTTCCTGAAAAACTTTAATTATAAACTGAAATTTTAAACTCAAATTATAAACTGAAATTATATACTGAAATTATAAAAAAAATTATAAACGGAAATAATAAACTGAAATTATAAAAAAACTCAAAGCCTTAATAAACTTCAACTAAGTAAATCTAAAACCTTAACAAAATCTTTGAAAGACTAAAAAAGACTTGCATGAATAATTAACTGGATAATTATTTAACAGATTTTCAAGCAATTAATAGATTCTTGATGAGTGGCAACACTTTGAAACTGTAAGAATCAAAGGATCTTTTTATCTTGTGGAATTTTTAGAACTAGAACTCATGTCGCTGTTAATATCAATAGAACAGTTCATGGTGTCTTTTTTCAAAAAATTTAATTTAATTTCAAGAGATGAAATGCTTGTTTTTCAGAGTTCTTCTCTGTTCTTCAGAGTTCTTCTCTGTTCTTCAGAGTTCTTCTCTGTCTACTAGGATAACTTTAATAACGTTTTTTTCTTAAGTCACAGTAAAGATAATATACACTATAATCTATATATATATATATATATATATATATATATATATATATATATATATATATATATATATATATATATATATATATATATATATATATATATATATATATATATATATATATATATATATATATATATATATATATATATATATATATATATGAATATATATATATATATATATATATATATATTGGAATATTTATTGACTAAATTCTTATGAAAAATTGTTTTAACAGCTTTTATTTATTGTAAACATAACTTGTTTTTAGTTTTTTTTATTATTTTAGACAAATTATATTAAATGTGGATAGTATGTGTACTCGAAGTGCAACTAAAAATCCATTGTTTAGGCAGTTAGCTGATCTTCCTGAAAATCAAATCCCATCATATGAAGACGTTATTAAGGAGTTCTATTATAATCAGAAAACAGTATTAGAAATTAGCTTGCAAGAAAGATATTCAATTTTAGCTGACAGAGTAAAATGTGTTTATTCAAAAGACAATAGAAGTGAATAGCACAATCATTAGGATTAGAAGACTTATGGATAAAGTACATGCACTTAAAAAATATTCCAATGCAAAAAGAACATCAGACACGTTCACTAAAAAGTTGAATTCTTTTAAGCAGTTATTTGACATTTGTACCTGCAAATGCTTTGATTTGGACATTAGAGATAGGAACTTATGCACGTGCCCACTGCCAAATAAAATTCCATTGATAGAGTGGGATTTCTGGGTTGACCAGAAAACTGTTAGAAATATGATAATTGGTGGAAAAGACAAAGAAACGACAGCAACACTGGAAAAGAGACAAAAACGCAAATTTATGAAATCAGTGTGTGATGAAGCACAGTCAAAAGAGGTTGAATATGAAACTGAGGAAGATATTGATGAGAATGAGCGTAACACGTCTGAAAGTAATTATACATCAGAGGAAGAGACAGTATCAATGCAGAACAGAAACAAGTACAAGAAATTATGTAAAGCAGTTGATCGATGCAAAATTAGCAACAGAGGTACATGTCTTATTGTTAATGCTGTTTTAAAAGACTTCAGTATGTTGTCTCCAGCAACAATTCTTGATCCTTCAAAGCTACGTCGACAAAGGAATTTCTGGAGAGATACTCTGGTTGAGGAATATATGCAGAGCAATAAGGAATTGTGCTGTATAGGCTTTGATGGAAAACAAGACGTTACATTAGTTGAGAGTTTTGGTTGTAGAAGAAGTAAAAAAGAAGAACACTATAGTATTGTCTCGTATCCAGGAAACATACGCATCGATCATGTAGTTCATGAAAGTAGTAAAGCTGCTGATATAACAAAGGAGTTAATGTCAGTTATTATAGAGACAGACTCCGTAGAAAGCATTCAAAGTGTTGTGTGTGATGGCACAAATAATAATACAGGTAAAAGCAACGGAATCATAAGAAAATTGGAGGAGAACTTAGGTAGACCATTACAGTGGTTGGTATGCCTTTTACACTGTAACGAGCTGCCATTTAGAATGTTTTTGGCAGGCGTGGATTTCGCTCAAACTACAGGACCTTCCACATCGACAGGTACAATTAGCTCAGCTTTAGTATATGATCCGAATGAACTGCCTGTCGTTATTTTTTTGCCAATTACTGGTAAGGTGACTGATTGTGATAAAGCTGTCAAGAGGGATTTTAGCACAGACCAACTGTACTTTTTGAAAGCATGTCTAGGAGTACAGCGTGGACGCCAGGCTTCTGCAGATATTTATTTCCTTGAGAAGAGTTTACCTGGAAATATAAGTCATGCTCGGTGGTTGACGAAAGCCAAAAGGATTTTGCGTCTCTACATGTCTAGAGAGGTGGCATCTAAACCTCTCAGAAAAGTAACGCATTTCATTTTGAACTTTTACGGACCCTCTTGGTTCAAAATCAAATCAAAATCTTCTTGCCAAAATGGTGCTAAAAACTTCTTTTACTTAGTTCAGTTGTTTCAGGAACTTGATGCATTAGATCAGGCTGTGGTTCGCCCTTTTCTCAAAAATAACTTCTACTTTGCGCATGCTGAAAACATTCTGTTAGCTGCAGTTAGTGATAGTGATATGGAAATTCGTCGTTTTTCAGTAGAACAAATAATAAAGAGCAAGAGAGAAGCAGACTAATAGTAACATACCGGTTCGCGTCTTTGATAAGAAGGATATAACATTAAATCTGGCTGCGACATCGTTCACACATCCAATACTACTGCCTGATATTCCATGTCATTCACAGGCAGTAGATAGAACAATTAAAGACGTTAGCGCTGCAAGCTGTAAAGTTTATGGGAGAAAGTTCCGTCATGGCATGGAGTTACAGAATAAGAAATCCAGATTAGAGATACCAAAAATAGACAGCAAGAAAGATTTTATTAACAGTTAGGTTAAACAGCTTTGTATTATTGCTGTTTAACATTGATTCGTTACAGTTTACATTCTTTTTAATTTGTAATACATTGCAATACATTACACTATATATATGTATATATATATATATATATATATATATATATATATATATATATATATATATATATATATATATATACTATATATATATATATATATATATATATATATATATATATATATATATATATATATATATATATATATATATATATATATATATATATATATATATATATATATATATATATATATATATATATATATATATATATATATATATATATATATATATATATATATATATATATATATATATATATATATATATATATATATATATATAGTATATATTGCACCACACACCCTAATTTTTCCACACAAAAAAAAAATTGTAAAAAAAAACTTTTTTTTTTTTTGGAGTATACATTCTTTTAACAAAAGAACTTGAAGCAAAAAAAAAATTGTTGCTTAATTTCAGAATTATTAATTTCTTGCCTTAAATAAAGTTTCAAAATATGATAATATGTTCGCATAAGAACTTTTGTTATGCTACTATGTAACTTTTTAGTTTATTCTATTTGCTGCATTTTAATCTCTATACATAGTATATTTAGTGTTTGTGTATATATTTGTCTTCTTTTTATTTGTTAGTGATTAAAAATAAAATATAACTAATAATAAGCAACACATTGTATCATAGCAACATTTCATACTCGCAGTAAAACTGATAACTTAACACTTGGACAAGGTTCTAAATTTTCAACTGCAATGGTTCCTACAAAAAGAGATGAGCGAAATATTGCTAATATGTTCGTAGAAATGAAGGTGTAAAAGCCAAAGGATCAAGTTCTGCTCATAAATGTTACAGATTAGTTACCATTGAAATTGAAAATATTTGGCGTAAATTCAGTTTTCCAACAATCGAAACAGACCAAAAGTATGTAAATTAATAGAAAAAGCATCCAGTTTAAATAAAACTTCAAACTTCACTTAGAAGAAATGCTTATTTTTATGACAAATTGAACGATTTTGACAACAAGTTTGATATATGTTCATGCAATTGTTATGATTTAGGAGTAGAAAGAGAGAAATGTAGATGTACTTCTAAAGTGCCAATAAAAGAGTGGGATGCGTTTGTTGGGCAAAAGAAACGCAGAAATCAACTTGGACTACTTGATCGTGTCTACAAATCTACTTTAAAGAAAACTGAAATAGAAAAAAAAAGTTGTAACAAGGCAAAAACAATTAAATACACATAAAAAAATGTTGAGAAAGACATTGATAGACAAATTACTGATGACAATTTTTACGAATCTGAGAATAATATCATATTAGATGAATCTAATAATGAATATGACAAGCTATACGAATCTGACGTCTTAAAAAAATGTAGTCAAAATAGGTTTCATTACAATGAACTAGCAATCATAGCTGATCGTTATCGTGTCAGTTACAGAGTAACTGCTGCTATTGTCAATGCTGAACTAAAAGACATGGGTATAATAAATAAATCATATATGCTTGATAGGAAAAAAGTAGAAAGAGAAAGACTTTGTGTTGGAAAAAAAAATGTAAATGAAAGAAAATGCAAAAATGTGAAATTACAATGTATTGCTTGTGATGGAAGTAAAGACAATACAATAACAACTGCAGGAATAATTAAAGAAAAACATGTTACAATTGTTAGAGAATCAAGCAGCAGATATATAGATCATCTAACACCTGGTAATGGAACTTCTCGCTGCATTGGTAATGAAATTCTCCATTTAATATTTGAAACTGGCAGCAACGGTTCTTTAAATGCTCTCTTATGTGATCAACTGTAGTACATACTGGAAAATTTGGTGGGGTAATAAAATTAACTGAAACAGAACTCGAAAGACCAATGCAATGGCTCGTTTGTCAACTATATTTAAATGAACTTCCCTTTAAACATGTATTTGAGTTGATTGATGGAAAAACTTCTGGCCCTGGATCATTTAAAGGAGAAATCGGTAAAAAAAAAAAAAAAAGCAAGGATTTAAGTAATTTAGCAGTAGTTTATTTCAAAAAAATCAATGGTTCTTTTCATTTAATTTAATCTTTAGTTAGTTAAGTTTAGATCAAAAATATCTTTACAGTATCTGTTTATCTATTCAATCAAGAGAGGCGCTCAAATTTTTTGGTATCTTGCTCAATTAATTAAAAATACAGTTATTAATGTAAAATACAAGGGGGTAATGGAGCAAGTTTTCAAGCAAAACTCAAATATTTCTAGCCCAGAGAATATTTTATTAGCGATGATAAGCGATGAAAGAAAAAAAGTTAGAACTACAGCAATTCAAAGATGCTTAACCATATCCACGAACCGGGCCGGCGCGAGTAGGTGTCTCGTGTTGGGGATGGGGTTACAACTTTTGCCGAATAAAAAAAAAAAAAGGTTCTCGTTTTTTAAAATTTGCCGACTGTCATAACAACGTTTGCCCATTTGCCGACTGACTGTCTAAATTTACCCACAAACTTGTCGAAAGGGTGTACATTTGCCGACTAACTATTCAAAAAGGGTAAAATTTGCTCATTAAATGAGCGAAAAAATCATTGATGGGGGGGGGGGTGTACCACACCCCCATACTCCCCTATTGCGCCGGCCTTGTCCACGAATACTAGCGAACCCAATAGACATTTTAAAGTTCCTACAATATCTTGGAGCCAAAGATAACTGTGAATTAATAAATTGGGATAACGAGGAAGTTCATTTATCACTTTTACTAAATGATTATTTAAATGAAGATACTTTGAAAGCTAATGACAGTCCATTAAATATCCCAAAGAATCCTTGTCATAGTCAGAATATGAAAAGAATAGTTGGAGTAGTCACAAAAGCATCAGAAAATTGATATGGCTACGAAAAACGTCACAAATTTGTAATAAACCTGTTGGACTCCAGGAAAAAAATTCCTAAATTTGATTGGAAAGCGCAATGGAAATAAGACATTTATAAAAATATGCATTTTTTTTATAGCCTATAAAAACACTTCATTTTCTTTTCTTATTTATATCTAAAAGTTTCGTTTCTTTGCTTAAAAAAGGTAATATATGAACAGAAAGCATTTTAAAGCTTATAATATAAGCTTTAAAATGCTTTCTGTTCATATATAACCTTTTTTTAAGCAAAGAAACAATAAATAAGGGATATAAGTTATATCCCTTATTTAACACCTTATATCCCTTATTTAACACCTTGTATTCCTTATTTAACACCTTGTATCCCTTATTCTAATGAAATTCCTAAACATTATTTTAGTAGAACATTTTTGTATGAAACCTAAATGATCACAATTATATAAAATAAAATAAAACAATTATATAAAAATTATATATAAATTTTGCTTATACCCCCTTTTTCTCTAAAAAGCCAAAAAAATCCGATTTTGTGTGCGACTCCTACAAAGGCTAGCACAGACCTTAAAATTGGTATACATCCTAAACACATATATAAGAACCCCCCACAATAAACTGCTTAATAAAAAAAAATTTGACCCACCCTAATATATATATATTTGTATATATATGTATATGTATATTATAAAAAAATTATAAACATTTGAATCTAGGTCTTTAAGTTTGCGATGTTATTCATCTTTTTAAATGATGATATGAAAATTGTAATATTATTTAATCAGCGAAATAAAGTTATAATGAATAAAGATAAATGATAACAAACCGCAAATTATTATTAAAATATACGAACACCTCCACCTCACTTGTTTGTTATGCGTGCAAGCGGAACCATATTAATGCCTGAGAGATGGAGATTTGCGTTCAATGCAGTATTGTCAGTTATCTTTTTGGGGTAAGGGGTCAATACTTTATTGCCTTTTGGGGTAAGAAGGCCAACTTTATGGGTATTTTTGTTCCCAGACTCTAATCTCTAAGATTGTCAGCAAAACTGTATCATCTGACATAAGTATAAACATACTTAAGTTTGGAGTTTGCACAATTTCTTTGCACGTTCTGCAACACCAAAAAATTACAACTTCCCCACTGTAGAGTACGTCGTTCAGAGTTGTCAAAATTCAATATCAATGTTGGAAATGGATTCCCTGACCCCAAAAACATATGATTAGATGTATAATATGACTGTATTTTGACGTTTTCTTTTTTTCTAATTTTGGTTATACTTTGGCCACTGTTCAGTGGCATATACTAGCGACTTCACAAAATCAAAACGCCAACTGCAACCGCAACTTCCGAGTACAAAAAGTTGATAATGCGCATGCGTGAGCTCAGGGTAAAACTCTCTACACTGTTAAAAAAATATCGCGTTTTTTACGCAGTAGATTTTCCAGCAAAATTTACTTTACAAAAAATTCCTATTCTAAAAAAGTATTCCATAAACAATAAAAAAAAAATTTACAAGAAAAAATTAATGACATAAATATATTCAGCAATTATTAATGACATAAATTGTTACACTGAGTGTTGCATAAAAAAAAGTTAAATAAAAATTTATGTATATATATATATATATATATGTATATATATATATATATATACATATATATATATATATATATATATATATATATATATATATATATATATATATATATATATATATATATATATATATATATATATATATATATATATATATATAATATATATAAATATTATATATATGCTTTTAGAGCAAATAACTGTTATCTTTCTTTTTTTTTGCGTTTTTTTTCGCATTCTCTTGATTATAGTCAAACGTTTACCTAAACACAAAACAAATTACATAATCATAACATAGATTATAAATTAAAATCTATGGAATTAAGAAAGATAAGCATATATTGTGAGCCTTTTTTCACTTTTTGCATAAGCTTATTCTTTCTTTTTAAATTTTTTTAAGCTTACATGTTATTGTATAAGCTTTTGCATAACATTTCAAACATTTTAAACTTTCACTTTTTAAACTTTCCATATTATAGCCAACCATATACCTAACAACACAAATATATAAAAATATTGATTCCATAGATGATCATATATCCTGCAATTGAAATGCCCGCAGATGGTTTCAGAAAATAGAGAGTGTGATCCCACATATGTTCAAATTAAGTCAAATATTAACTTCATTGTGCACCAATAAAAACACTAGTAGAATTTGAACCACTCAATATAATTTGATAAAAAGCACCAAACTCAGGACAAAATTTCAGCCTGATTGGATGACTGGTGTAGGATTTATTGCAGTTTTAGTTGAAGTTTTGTCAGTTTTTTGCTACTTATACCTCAAAGCGTTACCGATTACTTTGAAATTCGGTCACTATTTTTAAAATAACGGTTACAGGAGTGTTCTACTATGTAATACCAATAATTTTTGTTATAATTATTTTATCGGTACATGTACAGTTTTCATTTTATAGACCAAAATAGTGATTTGCTACTTAAAGCGTGATTTGAATTGGCTTATGCCAATGGCGTTGACACGGCCTTTAAATTGGAGGTGGTCAACCCCTTAATTTCTAAAATAAAATACGTAATTTCTAAAATAATTGCCCATATTTCTAAAATAAAAAGCCCTTGCAAAAAAACGTAGGCAGGCCATGGCTCCCTTGACGGCCATGTATGCATAGCATGAATTTACCAACATTTTCTAAGGTATAAACTACTGCAAGAATGCAAAAAAGTTCTAAAAAAATGATTAAGAAGGATTTCTAGGTATACCTACATAGATAATAAAAATATTTATTTATCTGAAAACAAAACAACTATGAAAAAACTAAATATTTTTTATATTGACAAAGATAATCGAATTAAAAAATTTAGATAATTTAACTAAGATATCTGACTAATGCAAAGTATGGAGGGCCAGTCGGAGGAAAATTACTCTAACTGAATAACTAGTTAGGTTGAAGGATTGTTTTGAAATAAAACAACCCGTGTGACAAGTATCATTAGTATAATAAGTGTGACAATTATCAACATTTCAACTAAACAATTGTTTCCTGGAAAGGAAAGAACTATTTAAGAATTATTATTTTGTAATTTAATATTACCTCAATTAAATTAAGTTAATATTTCCTTTATTTTAATAGTTTTTAAGTGTTACTATGTTAAATGGATTGTTATCAAATATAAAATTAGGTCAAATTTTGTAAAAGGCAGAGTTTGATATAGTGAATTTAAATTTAGTGAATTGCCACTATGCCAAATCAAGCAAAGAATCATGATGAAAAGTGAAAGTTTGTGTGCTTGCTCTGTTTGAAAAAATGTTTAAGACAGCTTACTACTTTTCAAGCAGATCGAATATGCCAATGTACAAGACCAAGATCAATATCAGTGATACTCGGGTACGAAAAGGATTCTGCGAACCGTGTAGAACTACTTTGCGCAGGAAACAAGAGAGGAAAGAAGTTGCACTCCCTCCTTTGTTTGATTTTAAGTCAATACAAGTGAAACCTGAAACAAGAGGCACGATGTGTTGTTGCTTAATATGTCGAATTGGTCGTTCAAAGCTGCAAGACAAACATCCTCCTATAGAGCAAACCACTATTGAGAAAAAACCAAAGATGCATTGCAGCAAACGCCTCAGCCCTTTGGGAAAAGGTTTGTCCCACCAATGCTCTCAAATAATGTTAAGGGAAAGCATTCAATCTTTTGCAGCAAAAGATGCTAAATTATGCGAACAAATCGCATCTCGAGTTATTTCCAATAAAGAATTATCTCCGAAAAGAACTATTCTACTGGCTAAAGCATCCGGCAGGCCTCCACTTACAGTTACCCCTGGTAAATATTTATTCTTAAATAATTTTAACATATATATTGAAATAAAGTCTTGACTATTAAGAAATAACACTAGATAGATTTCAAGAAGTGTATTTTTGACAAGTTTCTAATTTCTTTAAAAACGAATAATTTGAAAGTTTTACACAAACTAACTAAACAAAGTTTATTGTAACTATAAAATATGTATGTTTTGGTTTTAGGTCAAAGTAGTGCGCAGACACCATCAAGTGCTCTGAAATTGATCTCTGTAGCCCTTGTAAATGTGCAATTAAATACGGGCCTGTCAAACAACGGATTTTAAAAACTTGTTAGAACTGTAAACAAATCATCAAGCAGGAAGATGGTAGAGCGAAATTTCTACATGAATTTTCGAAGATTTGAGTGATTTCTTCACCTGATTGAGCGATTTCTTCACCTGCAGCGACTTAAAAATCACAGACGAAAAAACAAATTCTTGTACAGTTCATGTTGTTGCTCACTGCAATGATTTATCAAGTCTTGTTAATCATGTTATTCAGTCCTGCAAAACTTCTAGTGACTATTTTGTTAAGATTGATTGAATTGATGGTGGAAAAGGTTTGCTCAAGTTGTGCCTAAGCATTGTTAATACTGTGTTAAACTAATTTTGGGTTGTGATATGAAAGTTGCAAATATAATTTGTGGTCTTTAAACTTAATCAAGTACGCACCCTTGCACCTGGTGTGACGTCAAATCCAATTGTCTTGCCAAATCTGAAAACTTGTTAACACTGGGCTCAACTAATTCAAGCCTTAAGTCTTCGCAGCAATCTGGCGGGTTTGTTGCTAATGCAAAGCTATTTGGGAAAGTCATTCAAAAGCCAATCATCTGCGGGCCTGTCAATGTTCTGATTTTGCAAATCATTCCACCGATGGAATTGCATCTCCACTTAGGAGTTGTCAACCATCTTTTCAAGATCCTTAAAACTGCTTGGATAGAAGCTTTTAAGTGGTCAGCAGCCCTCCACATTCAACTGAGCCCGTATCACGGGGGCCAGTTTGAGGAAAATGAATGCATGAAGCTGCTTAAAAATGTGGATATGCTGCAGCAACTTGCTGAGACAAACATGGTTCCCAATATTGTGTGCATAATTGAAGCATTCAAAAGCTTCAATTTAGTTGTCAAGGCTTGCTTTGGATAGATCCTTCAGCCGGATTTCACTGAAAAAATTGAAAATTTCAAAAAGTGTTACCTAATGATAACTGGTGCAAGCGTAACACCTAAAATTCACGTCGTCTTCTACCACATCAAGCATTTCATCAGTCACAAAGGATCCCCCTGGGGGCCCTATAGTGAACAAACTGTTGTAACTTCTCATCAAAATTTTTATCAACATTGGTCGAGGTATAAGCGAAATAATAATCATCCAGAGTACAAAGAAAGATTGTTGCGCTGCATAATTGATCTAAACAGTAAGCATTTTTAAAGAACATCATTTGAGTTATTAGAAACTAGGCTGCTAAAATTCATATTTTACAGCGTATAATGAATATTTTCACCATCTTTAAAAGTAGTATTATAGAGTACTTGTATTAAAATAGCAATTTATTAATAATCTTTTGGTGGAGAAAATCAAAAAAACATTTCTTAAAATGTAACTAGATATTTTATGGTAATAGAATGGGAAAAATAGGGTTTAAATAGTTTTCACTTATTTTTAAAAGTAAATGTATTTAAGGAGGTCAATACAAAATATTTTAGGAGATCTACTTTTTTGTTTTGTTTTACTAACTGGTAGTCTTTTGACAAGGTTTTGCACTTTTTTTTTAGTTTTTTTTTTTGGCAGCAGTTTATACCTTAGGAAATGTTGGTATATTCAAGCGAAGCATACATGGCCGTCAACGCCGGGGAGGCTAAGGGGTCAAGTCCTTCTCTACTTTTTTTGAAAGGACCTTTTGTTTTAGAAATATGGGCAATTATTTTAGAAACTATGGATTTATTTTAGAAATTGAAGGGTTGACCACCTTTACTTTGTAGGCCGTGTCGACCTTTTGTTTTAGAAATATGGGCAATTATTTTAGAAACTATGGATTTAATTTAGAAATTGAGGGGTTGACCACCTTTACTTTGTAGGCCGTGTCGACACTATTAGCATAAGACTTTTTAAATCACGCTTTAAGTAGCAAATCGCTATTTTGGTCTATAAAATAAAAACTGTACATGTACCGATAAAATAATTATAGCAAAAATTATTGGTATTACATAGTAGAACACTCATGTAGCCGTTATTTTAAAAATAGTGACCGAATTTTACAGTAATCGGTAACGCTTTGAGGTATAAGTAGCAAAAAACTGACAAAAATTCAACTAAAACTGCAATAAATCCTACATCAGCATCCAATCAAGCTGAAATTTTGTCCAAAGTTTGGTGTGACTATTGGCTACATTTGCACCAATTTTAATCAATTTATATTGAGTGGTTCAAATTCTACAAGTGTTTTTATTGGCGCACTATGAATTCAAACTTTGACTTAATTTGAACATTCAAATTAAATTATTTACCGCTGACAAAATTAAATGATTTCAAAATTTGCATCACAGGGTACATTGATGTGTACGCTAACTTTCCGTATAAATTGCGCTCATAGGACAGCTAGGTAGGCATTATAAGGATCGGTGCTAACCGTGAGGGACCAAATAAAGCTCATGTAATTTTAAAATTAAAAAGATTAGAACAGTAAATAGTAAGATGACTGGTGAACTTTCTTCGCCTTGCAGGTGAAACTTCAGAACTTCTTTTTGGAGAAATGTGTACATAAAAATAACTTTAAAAAATCTTCACTAATGACAGTTCAACATGTTATATCTATTTTCAGTTAAAAATACAACGGAAATTTTCGTATTTGAAAATTTAGCTACAGTTACGGAAAATTTCCGTAGATAATGGATGGATACATTCATACATGGACATACGGATACTTTCCGTTAAAATAACGGATTACATTTCCGTTTTTTTAACGGAAATTTTTAACAGTGTAGCCGCGTTTTAATGTTCTAGGCCAGACGTGAAAATTAAAGTTTCAGCGTTGTGTTGAAAGCGTGAAATAGTTATGAAAACGTCATATCGTTAAATCGGCTAATTGTTTTTACTTTAAATCTGAATTACTAATTTTATATTATATTCATACATAATAAATTTTATAAATAAAAAAATTTTATAAATAATATATATATATATATATATATATATATATATATATATATATATATATATATATATATATATATATATATATATATATATATATATATATATATATATATATATATATATATATACACACACATTTGTGTGCGTATGCTTTAATATAGGGTAGTTTATCTTTGTTATGGAATCTTCATTTGGAACAATTACATCATCTTCAGTATTTTTTTAAAATATAACTATATGTAAAATCTGACTGTTATACAAATCTGTGATTTATATTGTATTAGTAATGATTTTAAATAATTTGATTAATATGTTTAATGAAATAATAAATTAACTGAAATTTTTTTTTATTCTTTAGTTCAATGCAATGGACTCAGCTGCATAATTACACCTTAGTAATAGAGGTTTTGACCTACGACCGATGGCAGTTTAAACGTGGTTCAAAACAAAGAGGAGATTCATGGGAGAAAATATCCAACTCTCTTAATGGATTACCAGAATTATTTTAAAGTTACCGGTAGATCAAAGATATAAAAGAAAAAAACGCAAGTGGAATTACATGTGACTTGACAGATTATGATGTGGCTATTGCTGATGTCTATGAGAGATTTCAGCAGTCTGAAAGTATTCTTAAAGAGCAATCAAAGCAAAATAATGCAAAGATTGATGTGGACAATTGTCTAAATGAAATCAAAGCAAAATAATGCAAAGATTGATGTGGACAATTGTCTAAATGAAATCTCGGATAACTTTGATAAGGCATAGTTAAGCTATTAGATTTATTTACGTCGTAAAGTAATAACAGCTCTTCATCGCCATTTATGTTATTAGAATGAGAAATAAGTAACTGATTACGAACCTGGTATAACTTTATCATATTTATTCAAAAAAAAAAAAAAAGATTTTAAACTTCGTTTCTTTCTTGTAATGTCGCAACGAACGAATTCTTTACTTCAAAACAAAAAAGATTTTTATACAAAAAAAAATCATATAGAAAAATATACAGAGCCTTACAAAATTACATAAAGTGACGTTTTCGTAGTAATTTTAGAAACAATATTTTACTTAAAACGGCAACGACAACGACAGCTTATAAAATCATAGTTTCTACGTTCTCGTTGCGGTAGGCGGTAAAGTCGGTAAATTTAACGAGAAAACCGAACTTCGGCAGTTCGATTTTATTGTAATATTAAAAATGCGCGCGAATTTTTGTAAAATTACGTATATTTTTTTAAATTACAAATTTTTGTATTCTATTTTTCTATCATAACAATTGTATTTTTTTTGTTTGTTGGTAAGAAAATTAATGTGTATTCTAAAACATGTTGAAACAATTTATAAATAAATTAATTACAATGTGTAAAAAGGCTATGAAAGTTAAATTTGATGTTTATCTAAAATTGACGCAAAGACCTTTGCAAATCTTTGTAACAATTTTTTTTCACAACACTAACACTTATCATAGATGTCTCTTTTGATAAACATTATTAAATTTTTTTTTATCAATAGTTTTTAAATTTAACTATATGTTTTTTGAAAAGTAGTATAAAATGAAGTCAAAAAATGCTGCCGTAAATAATGGAAAAGAAATTAAGTTAAAAACTCCTAAGTCAACATCAACACCAATGAATAAAGAAAAGAAAAGAAAAAGTGCTTCTCCATTAGTAGTAGCAAATAAAAAAAGAAGGAATACCGAACCATCAGGAAATAATACAATGAATAATGAAACTACAAGCAAAACTAGTAAATCAAGAAATGATACCACAACACATAGGTAAATTTAATTCTTTATTTTTATCTATAATAATATTTTATTAGATATACAGAAATCCTATGTTTTACATTTATTTTCCCAATGAAATTCAGTGATACTTATGTATATGTTTTGTGTGTGTTGATTTGATATATATTATATTATGTTTTGCTTAAAATTCAAATTCCGAAACATAGCTATATTCTGTACCAGTTTCAATGTATAATTAGGACAAACAGGACAAGATAACAAAGGGTAGGGATAGTTATACATTTTATAATACATTTATTTAATGATACGTTAAAATAAATTTTATAATAGACGTTAATAGTTTATTCATAAGCAGTCATTTTTTATACTGAAGCTACTTAACTTTATTTGATATAATTTAAAGAGGCAATAAAACATTAAAGTTTTTGAGCTTAAAGCTTAAAGTTTTTGAGCTTAAATTTCTTGAGCTTAAAACAAACATAGATTTAAATATGATATCTGGATTGTTAATATTGTCATTGTCTTTTATATAGCCATGAATCTAAATTCTAAGTATGGACTCCTCTTTTTAGTTCAGGAGTTCTAAAATATGTTTAAGTCCTATGGACTATTGTAAAGTGCTTAGTTTTAACACATTTTTGTTTTAATATTTAGATTTCAAATAATGAAAACTTTATTAAGATTATTGAATTACATAAATAAACAATATTTTTTTTATTCTAGTGCTGCATATATATAATATCTGCAATGAGTTTATTAGGCAGTTCCATGTCAAATGACCTAGGTCATGTTATCATACATCTCAGATTTTGCTAATTTTTATACAGTTGAGAGTGCTTAGAAAAATAAGAATTCCTTGAAAATGTTAGCCTCTGACTCCAAGAAAATCCTGAAGTATGACTGTTTGACTTTAGGCAGATATTGGCCAGGCCTTATGTTCCCTCAGAATTGCGACATTTATTTAGAAGTTTCAAGTCACATAACTTTAACAATACTTGATTTTTTTACTTAAAAGTTTGCAACTGGACATTTTTTGGGGTGGGGAATCCAATGAAATAATCAGAAGTGTATAAAAAATTTTATTTTTAAGTACATGTAATTATCAATTTAAATTAATTTAGGCAATTTTTCATAAACCTGTTTTTAATGAGAAACCCATGTGACCTTGATGATATCAAAAAAAAAAATATTAAACATCATTCTATATTTGTTGATCTTTCAAAAAATAAAAAAATTTTGATATGCAAGTATATAGATTTCCATATATGGATAACGAGGCACAGTCCCTACTTTTTTGTAGCAGAATATTTTAATTGATTTTTCACTACCTTCCAGACTAGCTGGAGCTCTAAAAATTTTGGCATTTTTGTAGTGCTACTGAAAGTGTTAAAATTGTTTTCAGGGCCCTTAGACATTAGGGAGAACTGAGGCAAGTACCCAGAGTGTTAACCGGGAATAAATTTGATACAGCGTTTTAACGAAATTGGGAATTTGTCAAAGTATTTCTCAATCACCCCCTCCTCCTCTGAGATTAAAATGTGTTGTAGGAAAGCATGGGGTTTTTTTTGGTGTTTTTTTTTTCTACTCTACTTTAGCGCTGCATACATTGATTGATCAGCGCCAAAAATAAAATAAAATATCATCTGATTCATTAAAGATGAATATGAAATCAACACAAAATTAGCTGTTGTTTTCACGACGACGGGGCAAACTAAGAACCAATTTCCGAACATATATTAGGAATGATATATTTTTTTATTATAAAATAATCAGTGTATGTTAATTATTATTGAGAATAATTAATTTGATTTATTTTTAAGCTTTATATATTGTCGCCGCTTACATTTCAGGAGTATTCTTTTGAATATATATTTCTTTTTCAATGTAATATAATAAAATAGCAATCTCCAATGAGCCAATGATCTCCTAATTATTGTTTAAATTCTGCTCGACTGCTCTTTACGGACAAACTTTTACATCATCATGTAATAAATTGTGTCATTAAAAGAAATTTTTTGAAAATAGATAAGATTTTAAAAATAGTAAACACGTGCACGCGTGTCATCAAAGAATACCAGTAAAAAAGTAAAAAACTTTAGCAAATTTAGTTGATATAAAATACCAAACAAAAAAGAGAAAAACAATAACTAAAAGACTTTCCATAATAGCCGTAATTGATCAAAAGGTATCTGACATAACCTTCTCGATGTTTTTTTTTTGATGAAATGCATGTACTACTTAAAGTTGAGTTTACGGTAAGCCTTAATAAGATAACTTTTTAGCCAAAAAGGGTGAAGCTTTTAAAGAAATAGCATTTGCGGGTGTTAAACCAAACAAGTTTGTTATTATTTTGGATCCTTTAGATTAGTACTTTATTTCTTGCTAACTTTTTTATATAATATTTGCTGTTGTTGGAATGCATTGCAAAAAACTATTTTCAAACTTTATTGCAAGTTGCCACAAAAATCACAAAAATTGCTCCAAAAAATCACAAAAATTGCTCCAAAAAATCACAAAAATTGCTCCAAAAATCCCAATTCTCATAGTGTTTTTTCCAAGTAACCAATTTTGCAGTTATGCAATTGCGTTTTTATACCAATGGCAATTTGATTTCATGTTAAAGGCAATTAATGAATAAGAATTTTTTTATGTTATTTTTCTATTAGTTTTGAATAATAATTAATTTTAAATTATTTTTAGAATTATTATTAAACTTTAATTTGGAAACTTTATTTGGAGAATGAGATTTTTTCATCTTTAAATTGGGAATTTTAATTTTATGAGCATTTGGGAAAACCGCGTTTGACGGGGCGCCACAGGGCTAGTTTACACCCTGGTACCCTACTTTTTTGTAGCAGATTTTGTGAAACTGGAACTCTGAAACTTTTCATTTGTGTAGTCCTAATGAATGCATGTTAAAATTGTTTCCAGGGCAGATGACTAGAGGGTTTGTGACCCTGAGACATTGGGATTATGTCCCATAAACAAAATTTTTTTTTTTTTTTTTGCATTTTTGCATTTTTGATAAAGCAAAGATAACATGGAAAATATTGGCTTTAAAACTTTTTTGGTTTGTACCTATTCCATTTTAATTCTTTACAAAATAAAATACAAAAATATGTGTCAAGATTGTGTTAAGATTTGTTCAGATGCAGCAACTGTCAAAGTATATGTCCAGTTGTTGTTACAGCATTTACTATATATAGTAGGGCATAACCCCATAGTAGGACATAACGGATTGATATTTTTCTGCCAATTCTGGATTTCAGATATTTCGATTTTGTATTTGTCAGTTTCAGATACAATCCAGATAGTTGGCTAAATTGATATTTAATGTCATGCAAAAAACTTTTCTTTTTTTTTTTTATTTGGTATTTTGTTATTTACATATTTTCTTTTTCACTATTAAGATCGGTCTGCCATTTTAGTGCTGATACCGATTAATCGATTTTTAGCAAAATCCAGTCTGTACCAATTTCTGGATCAAGATTCAGTTATGCCCTAACTAATAGTATCTATAGGTTCTGGGCTATATTGATGACAGCTCCTAGTTCCAGGAATTCTTCTACTTAGGTGAAAATATTTTTTCAAAGTAGTGCACAATTCTATCAGTCTTTCTTTTTCAATCTTGAAAAAAATAATCCTTTTAATATTTTTTGTACAGCGCTCAAACATTTTATTGCAGTTTTAAAGAAAATTAACTAATAAGTGTATTGACTCCATGCAGAATTATTATGGAATGGCAATCAGAAATAACATCAGTAATGTTTATGTAATGAGGAAAGTCATTTATACTATTCTGTTTCATTTTACTGATTTGCATAGTTCTTATGAATGTTATCAATTTTGCCCCCGAGAAGCTACTAGTTGGTGTAGGCACTGGTCCAAAGGACAGTAAGCTTATAAGCCATCCAATACAATACCTTTTTGGTTAAAAGCACTTCTGCAACCTATTTTTAAAGATTTGATAAGCGATACGTTACTGGAAAAATGTTTACATGAAAAAACCCAAAACCCTAATGAAGCACTAAATAGTATCATATGGTCGCGCATGCAAAAAACAATTTTTGTTGGAAGAATTATTGTTTAAATGGGTGTACATTCAGCTGTCATTCATTACAATGATAGTTGTAATGGTGTACTTACAGTTTTAGAGCACTACGGTTTGAGCGGAGTTATTTTGAAAAAACATGGTTGGTAAACTAGATAATTCACAAATAAATCGAAAAAGGCGACTGCTAATGATAACCAGCGTGGAAAAGGTCTCCGCTCCCAAAAGAAAGGGTATTTTGATAATTTGAAAGAAAAGGAAACTTTTTAGTGAAATTAGTGTTTATAAAGCTGGTGGTTATTAAGTTTATTTGAAAAAGGTGTTTTTTACTTCTTTTTTTTACCATAAAAGTCTCTAGACTACTATAAAAGTATAGTTAATTTTTTAACCAGCAATTTTATGTTAACTTAAATTATTTTTTTTTACAAAATGATTGATACATACTAGCGTTATTAAAATGTGTTATTTAAACAACTTTATTGTAGGCTATGTACATATTTTAAATACATTTCTAGTAAAATAAAATAAAAATGTAGAATAAAAGCCTTACAAGTTTTAACAATAGATAATTCCTGCAAAAAAGTAAAATTTACTTTAAAAAATTTGTAAAAATAATTTTACTAAAATTTAAAATCAATCCGGTTAAACCTTAGCATTACATGGTTAAATATGAGAAATACATTTTGTGTATAAGCTAGCTTTTTTTAAGCGTACATGCTTTTAATGTATGCTGCTTCTATCAAGTATTTAAATCAATCATTATATAGAAACAAAGCAAGTAAATTTTTAAGAACCAGACAACTTTTTAAGCCAGATTCCATGGCTTGAATTAAATGATCGTAAATTGCGATATCTGGAAATGATTTTGGTCTTTAAACTTTTAGCTTTTTAAAAACCATAAACTCTGTTTTGATCACAAACGCAAAAACTGTTATTCAATAAAAAAATATTTAAATTGATATTGAATTTTGATATAAAATCTCATCATAAAACCATATTATTACTATTTAATAAATAATATTTGATTTATTAAATCATCAGATAAAACTAGAAAAATAAAGCACAATAAAGTACGATATAATTATTACAAAGATGAGTTTTTTCCAGGAATTCCAGAAATTCTTTTAAAACTTCAATTTTCCAGAAATTTCCGGATGGTTTTTGTTAAATATTTTTGAAAGTTTAGTTTAAAAATATTATATAAAATTTTAAATACGACAACATTTGCATTTAAACATATATGTTTTTTATAAGTGAAATTTTCACAATATTAATTTCCATAACAATTTTTTTATTTTTAATTCATTCAAATTTAATAATAATCATTGTTAATGATAGACACGGCAAGAATGTAAGCCATAACTGTCTATCATTAAACTGCAAGTAACACCATTTGCAGTTTGGTTGTTCCACTTTTATTGGTGGACAAATGTTTTTAAGTGTAAAAAATATTTAGAGCTTAGTAAAATTTTCAAGGCATGTCTAAATATATTCAGTAGTCCTCACGCTTAACAATCATTCAGCATGATGAACACCATAGTTAATAAAAGATAAATCGTCTTTGTACTTCAACGTTCTCAGCTGTAGCTTCAGTTAAGTATCAAACAAGACCACAGCACTAGGGTACTTTAAAAGACGAGATATATTATTTGAACCAATAAACAAAAACATCTTTGGTCATTTGCAAACTGCAAGCAAACGCTATTTAAAAAAAATTTAATCCCATCCGAAAAACAGAAAAGTTGAAGAACGCTTTTATAATATAAATTCAATGCGAAAAAAAAGATTGTCTCACATGAACAATGCAAAACAGTTAAAGAATTTATAAATGATCATGCAACAAAGTGCAGAAAAAGAAAAGCTGACAAATGTTTTGCACCATTAAGTTATAAGAATAAAAAGTTTTAATTTCTGAACCATTGTTTTAATATAAAAACCAGAAAATCCCAGATATTTATACGGTCAACAATTTGACAAAGATATGTAGGTAAATTCTGGAACGTTGGTAATAGGATAAATAAAGTAAACAAAAACTACTGAATCAAATATAATATCTCAGTTTTATTGTAAACAATCTGCATAGCGTAATAATTTATTTACTTTTTAAATATAAGATGTCAGACAATGTCTGGGATTTTTATAGAAAATAATTTCCGGGATTTTCACAAAGTCAAAAATTCATCTATGTTATTAAAAAACAACCACTAATCACAACAGTCTAAAGGAATTTAGAAGTGATCAAATATTTTAAATAAAAGAAATCATGAAATAAGATACTTTTATATCTTATTTAAATCTTATTCAATATTTTCTTATAAATTAAATAGTTGTAACTCTTAAGTAGATATGTATACAAAATTAAAGACAGAGGAGTTTAAAAATATATAAAAACTAATTTCAGTTTTGATAGTTATTTTAAAACAAAACAAAAATACTCTAATGACTTATTTAAAAATATATATTTTTTATAATTTTTATTATCAATTTATTATTTAAATTTTAATATATTTATTATCAATTTTCATTATTAATTAATTTCTAATTTAAAGCATTTAAATCTTTAAATATTTCCTCAAACTTTCCCTCTAAACAAAAATTGATTTTAATATTTCATAAAATGCGCAAATAGCTTTAGCATAATTTTTTATTGGTTGATTGTTAAAATCCACGCAAATTTTTTGGACATTTAGTAATTATTATTTTTTTCTTATAACTTTTTTTTTAATTATAGTTCATAAATAGGTACCAGCAGTTTTTGGTATTAAGTTGCTTCAAGCTAGAGTAAATAGTTTATAAGAAAATAAGAATTAAAAATAAAAAAGTTTAAAGTTAACTTCTAGCTATATTATTTGAAAAATAAGTTTGAAAAATCAACATAAATAAACCGCTGTAAAGATGCTATTTTTTGTAGAGTTACAAAGAAATGCATCATTAAATAAATAAAAAACTTAAACAAAACTATAATATTCCAGCGGTTTATTTATTTTTTCTACATAAAGGTAAAGTTTTCAAGCTAAAAAGATAAATGTTTTTTTTTCTAACAAAAATATCTGAAATTTTTTTTATTATCTGTCTAAATACACATAAGTTGCAACATTTAAAATCATAATTTTATTATAAATGATTTATTTCCATAAGTACATCTAGTTATATGGCTTTTATGTACAACTACCCATTTTTGCAGGACCAAACTTATCTAAAAAATTATAAAAATTGAAAAACAAATTATTTATGTTTCATTATATATAAAAATACAAGGAAAAATGTTTTACATCAACATTCGTTTTAGGAATTCAATAAATTTAACTCACTCTAGTTAATTGTTTCATAAAGAATTATATGTAAAAGAGTTAAATTAAAATAAGATTATTATTATCTGTTATCTCATTCTTCTTTATCATCAGAATCCCCCTATTATCGTACATCTTACAACTACCTTAAAGCTGACTGGGACTCTTTCCGTGATTTTCTTTGTGATGGCCCTTGGGTAGAAATCTTTCTTCTTCCTGTTGAGAAATGTGCTTCTTACATAACATCGTGGATTCAGGCTGGCATGGATTCCTTTATTCCCTCTTGACGATTCCAGGTCAAGTCTCACTCTTCTCCGTGGTTTTCCTCACATTGTGCTGCTGCAATTGCCAATCGAAACCATTACTTCCATATCTATCAGCAAAACAATTCTCCAGAAAACAGACGTCTGTTTATTACTGCTAGGAACCATTGTAAAAAGTTTTTGTCTAACGCCAAAGCCCGCTATTCTTAGATCATGAAATCTCGTCTTTCATCACAAAAGTTAAGCTCTCGTGACTTCTGGAGAATCTTTAATAGTATCAATAATAAAGGCAAGTCTGTAATTCCAACTCTTTTGTATGGACTTTGTCACCTCACCTAAAAACAAAGCTGAATTGTTTGCTAAGAACTTTTCATCAATCTCTTGACTCCACTAGTTGCGTTCTACCTGATATAGCCGTCAAACAGGTTGATCCATTGCTCGACATTCGTATCACTCCAGCTTCTTTATCTAAAGTGATTTCCCGCTTAGACTCTTCTACAGCTTGCGGCCTGGACAACATACCTGTTATAGTCTTGCAGAAGTGTTCTCCGGAGCTGTTGTCTATCCTTTTAAAACTATTTAACAAGTGTTTATCAGAGTCTTGTTTTCCAGCCTGCTGGAAAGCAGCTTCTGTTATCCCTATTTTTAAAAATTCTGGAGAGCGATCCGATTCGTCTAACTACCGTCCCATTAGTCTTCTTCCTATCATAAGCAAGGTTTTTGAATCTTTAATTAACAAACACTTAATCTCTCATCTCGAATCTCATAACCTTCTTTCTGATCATCAGTATGGATTTCGATCTTCTCGTTCTACGGCTGATTTGCTATCAATAATAACCGATAGGTTTTATCGCTCATTAGATAAAAGTGGAGATGTTAAGGCCATTGCTCTTGACATTTCTAAAGCGTTTAATAAAGTTTGGCATGCTGATCTTCTCTTCTTACGGTGTATCTGGAAACATCTTTAAGATTATTGAATCCTTCCTTTCCAATCGTAGTATAAAAGTTGTCCTTGATGGACAGCACTTTTCTTCTTATTCTGTAACCTCAGGGGTTTCTCAAGGTTCAATCCTTGGCCCTATATTCTTTTTAATTTAAATTAACAATCTTCCAGATATTCTCACACCTAAGTTGGCATTGTTCGCTGATGATACTACCATTTATTCTTGTCACGATAAGAAGCCAACTCCCTCTGATTGCTTGCAGGGGACATCTGAGCTTGAAAAGGATCTCACTTCTGCTACAGCATGGGGCTCACAGTGGCTGGTGAACTTTAATTCAGATAAAACTCAATTTTTTTCAGCTAATCGTTATCGCATTAATTTAGACCTTCCTATATTTATGAACAGTAATGTACTTGATGAGTCTCCTACGCTTCATCTTCTAGGATTAACTCTTACTTCTGATCTTTCTTGGAAACCTTATATCAAATCCGTTGCAAAATTAGCATCGGCTAAAGTTGTATCTCTTTATCAAGCTCGTCACTTTCTTACTCTGGATTCTATTCTCTATCTCTATAAATCTCAAATCCGGCCTTGTATGGAATACTGTTGCAATAGCTGGGGCGGATCTTCTAATGATGCCCTTTCTCTTTTAGACAAAGTGCAAAATCGCATTGTAAACATAGTTGGACCTGCTCTTGCAGCCAACCTTCAACCTCTGTCACATCGTCATAATGTTGCTTCTCTTTCTCCTTTCTACAAATACTATAATGGGCATTGCTCTAAAGAGCTAGCGTCTCTTGTCCCATCTACTAAAATTCATTCTCGTGTTACTCGTCATTCAATTAAGTCTCATCCTTTTTCTGTTACTGTTCCTAAGTGCTCCAAAAACTCTTTTTTGTCTAGTTTTTTTCCTCGAACATCAGTTCTTTGGAATTTGCTTCCTTCATCTTACTTTCCTGATTCATATAATTTGCGATCTTTTAAGTCGTCTGTCAATCCTTATCTTACTCTACAATCTTCATCTTTTCTCTTCCAGTGACTTTCAACACTAATTAGTGGTTGCTTGCAGCCTTGTTGGAAGCGAAGATGTTTTTTTTAAAAAAAAAGATAGTATCAAGAAGACTTGTATCTTTCTAATTTTCTACATTATAGTTTAATAAACTGAGAATTTAATGAAAAGAAATATTTCTTAATATTGCAATTCACAATCACTTAATTTGAGTCTTGTATTCACATGCCTACCAGATCATTTAGCCTAAAATCTGCAATTTTCAACAGGATTCAGCTTTTTGACCTCAGTGGACTTAGATATTATTGAGCTCAGGGGACTGAGGGTAGTGGTTGGTAGTTTAGGTTTTGCAATATTAAATTTTTCAGGAACATCATACTGAACCTTTCTGTCAAACATCTTATTCTTTACCTTCTTCTCTACAACATTATCAGCTAAAGATAGCAGATGACAATCCACTGGTTTTTTGACATTTCTTTAACTTTGGTCTTTTGCATTCTCTCCAGTGAAAACCTCCATAAAATGGGAGATCTGTACTTCTAATATGTCTTTTGCAGAGAAGTGAAATTATGAAAGCAGAGCTCAGGATAACAATAGTTATAGATTGCATTCCAGTATTGAAAAGATTTATGTAGCAATGGCAAGCATGATAAAGAGAGGTAACCTTAACAGATGCTAATATTAAAATTGGTTGTGGTTTCTGTGAGAGGTTTGTAGTTAAAGGGATCCCAAACTCCCAACACATGTTGTGTTCATATTAAAGATAATGTTAAAAAAAAAGGTTTGAACCAAATTTTTTTGATTATAAATAAATAATGAATGCATACCGTGAAAAACAAATGTTGTTGTTTTTGCCGAAGCTCGTCTTTTCCATTTTTTTCAACTAATCGGAGTCTTCATATTATGCGTCTCAATCTACAGACTTTGGCAATTCCTTTGAAGCGCGTTTAATTCATAAAAGTTTTAGTATTTGACGTCACGATAGACTTTTAACAAAAGAAAAGTGTAATTAAACTAAGCTGCTCTAGCATTTTTTTAACTTACAGCAAAACAAATTTATTTGTATTATTTTTCCAAAAATCGCAAAAAAAATTTTGTAAAAAGTAAAAATAATAAATTATTTTTATTTTATAGGAGCAACTTCTTTTTTACAGATATCTTTATAATTTTTAGATTAATATATCATACTTATATTTCTTTAATTATTTAAATTAAAACAAATATTAAAGCTTTACTTACCAATCTCATGATTTTCATACGAGTATTTTACATTATATAGAACGTTTTATATACGGTCTCTTGTTTTTGCGCAAGAGAGCGCAGTATTATATATTCTGATTCTTAATTATTTTTATTTAAACAATGAGAACTATTTTCTTACTTCTCTGGTTATTTTTATGCTATGACAATTTTTTGTTTTCCCGTTGAAAAAAAGTATTTATTAACAATTACTTTCATAAACTGACAGTATTAATTAGAGATATTTAATGAATTGTTAACTTTTTTTATTATAAAATTTTTTTGATTACGCTGATTTAATTTAAATTGTTAAATTTGCTGAATTGGATACAGATAAAAAGGAAATACCATTTTATTTTACATTTGATTTTTGATAATGAAATTTTTAAAATGTCAGCAACTCCATACCAATTAGAACCTGTTAAGATTATGAAAAAAAAGTACAAGAATACACTAAACAATACAGTTGACAGTAGTATCAGATATGAAAATTCGTGAAAGGATATGTGAGATCCTGATTTTGCATTAAAAGTACAATTAATTGCAACACAAGTCGGCATTATAAATTTTGATTATAAGTTTACTGTTCAATATTTTATAACCATCAAATAAAAAACATGAAGGTTGTATATTTTCGCCCGTTTTATACAATTAATATTTAACAAAAATACGGACAAATTATTATTAAATAACGCAATAATTAGCATTAATTAAAGGCAATAATTCAAGATAGATGGTAATTTAAATTGTTAAAATGTCATAACGCGCATTTAAAAACATTATATTTGGTAATTCCAAATTTGTGTCGTAATTGGCATTTGTCTCTTAACATGAAAAATTAAAAAATTTTAAAAACACAATTAACAAATACAAATTTTCAAGCAATTTTCTCTTCCAATTCTCATTTATTCAAAGAAAATTTACTATTAAACTTTTATTTCTCTCATCTAAAAAAAGAACGAGTGGCGCAAAAAAAAAAAAATTCTATACAACTCTTATTCATTCAAAGTTTAATTACGTGAAACTTTTCTTTCTCTTTTGTTCTACTCTTTTATAAAAAGAGCGCCCGATGAAATAAAAACTTTTATTTTTAAACATATAATTATAATTTGAGATAAAATTAAATTAGAAATAAATCAACAATGAGCAAAGCAACGAACAGATTAATCTGGAACTATTTGATATTTATGAAAATAATCAACATAAATAAAATTACCAACAACAGTAATCAAACAAACAACACAATCTCGCATAATTTTAGGGGCATTTTATTTTTATTGCTTAGTCGTTCTAAATAATATGTAAATTTAGTTCAAGTTAATAATTCAATATTTACAGTTGCAATATAATAAAGAAATGGTGTTTAATACTGAACTTTTTATTTAGTTATTTATTTTTTTACCTACATTTGTTAAAAAAACTTTAGAACCCCCGTCATTAAAATAATTTGTTTTAAATATATTTCGACGTAATTATTCAAACTTATTTTTTTCGTTTGACTTTCCGAACTTCATGCAAAGCAAATTGAAACGAAATATCGTCTAACCAAATAAAAAAGCTGTTACTAATTTTATACGGGTAATTAATGTAAAACAATTTTTGAGATAAAAATTTTGAGATAAATATTCATAATTTATAAACATTAAATATATGGCGCAATAACAATTTATAGCAACGAACCAGCATAAAATATATAAGGTTTTTAATATCTTTTTAAATATTAAAAGTTGAAAAAAAAAAAAAAAAAAAAAAAAAACAAACAAATAACCAAAAAAACTTCGACTAAAAATAAATAAAAATATTTCAAGAGTTGTTAAAAGTCTACTGTGACGTCAAATACTAAAACTTTTATGAATTAAACGCGCTTCAAAGGAATTGCCAAAGTCTGTAGATTGCTTTAATAAAAAAATCAGTTCAAAGAAGACATAAAATAGAGGACTCAGATTGTTGCCATTCAATAAGGAATGTCAACAATATTGCAATACTAATTTGCAGTTAGCAACTGACTTGGAGTTAAAATTCACAATGTATTCTTTTATAATTATACATAGATAATTATATATTCATTAGTTATGTCTAAATGTATTAATTTGCATGTGTAAGAAATTGTTATATATAATCATATTAAAAATAAAAATACCTGCATATATTTAATTAAGTTTAAAACATCTGCATATATTTGAGTAATATTCAAGTAAATTGTTATTTATAAGTAAAGTATGATAAATAAAACAATTGTTAAGATCAAAAGTTGTTAAAGGGATCCAAAATGCTGAGACATATTTTGTTTATATTAAAGATGATGATTTTTAAAAAAAATGTTTGGGCTAAATTTTATTGGTTAAAACAAATGCATGCCAAGAAAGACTAACTTTTTTAATTCAAAGTTTGCCTTCTTCGTTTTGTTGTAAGCCAAATAGTCTTCATTATATATGCTGCAATCTACAGACTTGATAATTTATTCAAGCGCGTTTTGCACCTAAGAGTTTTTTAGTACATGGTGTCATTAATTTTTATGTTTGTTTTAAAAATCGATTATGTAAAATAACAAAAAAAAATCAATGGCGTCATGTACTAAACTCATAGGAATAAAACGCGATTGAATAAATCTATTTGGCCTATAACAGAATAAAAAATACAAGCTTCAACTAAAACAAAAAAGTTAGTTTTTCTTGGTATGGTAATAGTCTTTTGTTTTAATCAAAAAAAATTTAACACAAACTTTTTTTTTTTATTGTTCTCTTTAATTTGAACACATCATGTCTTAGAGGTTTGCGATCCCTTTTAAAATTTTTAATTTTTTTGTATTGAATTCAAATCAAACACTGAGTTGAATTGTTAACTTGCAGTCAGATGGATTCCTATTTATACAAAATTGTTCGTAGTAAATCTAAATCACCTTTAAGGCGATTTTCCACAAAAAACTTATGTTTGCCATGTGTTCCAGACTTGTTAATCTTTTGCTGTAGATCATGTTTCACCAGTTTAGTAAGCACCCATGAATAATAATCATGATCAGTTCAAATAGTCTGATTTCACTTGATATAAATACTAACAGAAATCTCGGTTACAGTGTATATTACCAAATTTACTGTAACAAATTAGGAAAAAATTAGTGAAAACATAACAAATCAATTTTAAAAAATTGTCAAAAATTTAATTTCAGTAAATATTTTGTGTTTAAATTTAGATTAAAGGAAGAAAATATTAGTTTAAGTTAATTGCTTTCATGGTCAACTAAATTTCATATTCCAAACGCATCATTAAAATACTTAATATTTCTTTTTTTATTAAGTTTTTTTTTAAAAGGATTTGGTATCCATTACACAATTAGACTTTTTAAGTATATATCACAATTTTACTTTAAAAATCTTAATATATTTTTAAAAGTGAGCAATATTATATTTAGCAGCATTTTTAAGGAATTTAACAACATTTATAAGGAATTGGGATGATGCTGTCTGATTTTTCTTTCATAGCCGACGACACCGGGAACCCCCACCTTTTTTTGTAAAGAACAGAATTTTTTTTTTAATATCCATGAAATATATTTAACAGAATATTTTAATTTATCTAATAGATATTTTTCCTTTAAAACAACACTTACCAAATGTGTTTAAAATATTATAAAAGATGGCTGTTTGTTTAGGATATGTAACTTTAAGTCTTAGTATTCAACAAGAAACCTGTATGAAACATTTGGAGATAAATATTGCTATTTAATTTGTTTAGTATTAGTTATTTTGTTAGCGGAATACTTGTTATTTGTTTGGTATTAGTTATTTTGTTAGCGGAATACTTGTTATTTGTATGGTATTAGTTATTTTGTTAGCAAAATACTTGTTATTGTTTTGTACTGGCTATAATGGCTACGCATTATGGAAGTTTGTCAGAACTTATTTAAGGAGATAATTGAGATTATATCAAGAGATAGTTTTTTTTTTTGATTCCAAACGAAATTATCAATGATGAACAGAAAAGGGCAATTCTATCAAGTTCATCTGGACATGTTGCATATAAATTATTTTAATACTTACTAGCACTTGGAAAAATGAGTGATAAATCGTACACTGAATTGTGTAATTTAATTAACAACCACAATAAAACAACCCCAAATTTAAAAGCTGAATGTTGTATGTAGCCTTAATGACTCCATCATACAAAAAAGATTACTTAGTGAAGTGAGAAGCCAATTATATATGATGTAGAAGTTATGATATAGAGGGTATTTATTAACAAAGGGAGCTTGACACTAGGGCATCAGTTTCAGTGATGAGTCAAGAAATGTTTATAAGTTCACCAAAAAAAAAATACAGAGGAAAGCATATCCAACAAAACCTTTTTTACAAGCATTTACTGGAGAGATAGTTGCTCCAGTTAGAAAGGTTAAGCTTTCTGTTAAAATAAATGGGCAGACCAATTTATTAAGTATTATAATTATTTCAGATGAAGTTCCTTTTATTTGGCAGTGATTGGCAGAAAATAATAACAATTAATTGGCAGAATATATTCTCAATTTCAGAAATTGAAAAAATGTCTTATACCATCAATGATAAATTAATTAATTAAAAAACAACCAGCAGTCTTCTAAAATATACTAAATATAAGGTTTCATCAAGTTTTATTTGAGCCTACACAATTGCAGTTTGGAGTACACTCAGATTTGGGAATTTTTCAAAAAAAAAATTAAAAAAAATTGATTGGCAAATTACTGTTTACCTGTTTACATTTTAAAGTTTAAGCTGATGATGTATTAGTGTCTAGATAAACAGGTAAGGAACATTTAAAAAATGTTGAAAGAGTTTTGCATATCCTGAAATGCAAATGTGTGTTCATATTGTTGGAGGTAGAGTTCCTGGGTTTTAAATTAACAAAAGATGGAATAGAAGACTTTTTTCTCGTGTCTCTCAATAACACAGCTTTAATTCTTATTCTCATCGAGCTTCAAAAACTTGTTATAATATATATGACAAAATATATAACATTACCGATTTAACATAACAAGCTTCACATTCTATTGTATCTGTAGAGTACACCATTAATTCTTCACAAAATTGGTTCAAATATTTTAGCTGTAGACTTGTGATAAAAAGTCAGTTGTTGGTATTATGTACACAACTGGCATCTTTGGCTGTGTAAACGTCTACTTGTTTTTAATTTTTGATAGCTATTCTAAAAGAAATTAAATTGACATTTTTTTTCAATTGTTTAATTCAAAGTTTTTTTTCTTTTTTCAATCATTTAAACAAAAATTTACAACATAGATAATTTATTTTGATAACAATTTTTCTTTAATTGAATTTTTGCTCATTTTTGCTGATTGATTTTTGATAACAAATGTTTTGAAATAATATTTTTGCTAAGTTTTGCTGATTTTGCAATAAAATGTATTTAATATTTGTTCTTAGAAGTTATCTTTTTTTTTTTTTTTTTTTAAAAAAAACTTCAATTCAATGACTTTAAACACAAGAATTTAATACAAGAATTGTAGAAATTTGGTAGTAAAATTTTTTAGAAATTTTGGAAAGTTGTATTATTTACTGTAGATTTGAAAATGTCCATATGCGCCCCAAATGGGATTTGAAACAGGACCCATATGGGCAACCCGTTGCTAGCCCAGCGGGAGATGCAAATGGGTTCTGCACAGGTCCCATAGGAACTTCCCGCTGGAAACCCATAAGGTTCGTGTATGCAGCCCATTTGAATTACACATATGGTACCCATATGGTTACGACTAGAGAAGTCTGAAAACAAAGGAGCCTGTAAGTATAAGTCTCATAATTGTGATACCTTTCCATTTAACTTATGTCTTAAAGTCTCAGAAATAACAAGAAACGTAGAAAACAACAACAAGAGATTTAACTTGAATTATTTATTTTTAAATTAAAAAAAAATGTTAAACAAATTTGTCCAAGTTTTCTGAAGGGGTTAGATAAACAGCATCTAGTTCAGGTGAGTTAATGTTGATAGCTAACATAGCAGTTCTATTACTTCCACATGCCTGTGAGTTTGCAAACCAAGTTGAAAGTTCGTTTTAGATTTTATTTTGCATGCTATTTTTTTATTACAGTAGCTAATAAATTAGCAACCATCTGTAGACTTACAGACTCACCTAAATAGAAGAATTTTCCTGTATAAAGCATAAAAACATTCAAAAATAAAATTTTAGATTTAAAACACTGGTATTGAAATTTAAGGTCTTTATTAAATTGTTATTATAACATAGATGAGTTTTTTCTGGAAATTCTCGAAATTCCGGAAATTCACTTAAAACACCTTTAATTTTTCTAGAAATTTCTGGATGTTTTTTGATATTAATTTGAAAAAAAATTAATATATCTTTACATAAAATTTTACATACGACAATTTTTGCATTTAAATAAATACATTTTCTAAAATTTTAAATTTTCACGAGATCAATTTTTGTAACAATTTTTTTTTTTTTTTTTTTTTTTTTTTTTTTTTGCTTTTTAATTCATTAAAACTTTTTCGAATATTAGAAATTCCTTTTTGTAAAAAAAAGTTAAATAATCTAAATTCCGTTTTAAAATAATCTAAATTCCGTTTGTCAGTTAAATGCAATCACTTTTTAAGAAAATAACTTAATAACTCCAGGATTTTCCGGGATTATCATAGAAAAAAAATTCCGGGATTTTCAAAAAGTCAAATACTACATCATTACAGGCAAATCGAATTGAATCACAAATCAAATCAGCAATTTGAGAAAAACCAAAATAAAACATCTTTTTTCCCAAAGAGAAAAAAAAAAAAAATTTAACACTCTTATTGCGCAGATTAATTTTTCAGTGATTGTTTTTAAGTGGTATTAAAGTTATTTCAGATCAATCTTACTCTGACAAGAATAAAAAAGCATTTTAATAACATCTTACTGTTATAAGTAAAAAAACACAACCATATTCACAAATAATTTGAAAAATTCAAAACATTTTTTTGAATTGAGATGACACTTGATTTGCAGGGTCCTAATATATAGTTTATGTGATTTACATAATTTTTAATAAAATATGATTACAAAAGCATAACATTAATTTTACCTGCAATTCCGAGTATTTTAGCAGTAAATAAAGGCCAGTGCACATCCGGATCCATTAGATTGTTTTTAGCCTTTGCATCACCTGTTGGATTTAAATTTTCCCCATTTGGCCTATAAATTTTAACAGACACTTTATTTTCAATAATGGAGGGAAGTGAATTGATTTTAACTCCATTTATCCAAGTTAGTGGCACATAATCAGTTGTATTAGATTCAATAAATAAAACTATTGCATACATAATTGTAGCACAAAAATAAAATTAAGGCTATTAAAAGATATGAAAAATAATATATATATATATATATATATATATATATATATATATATATATATATATATATATATATATATATATATATATATATATATATGATTATACATTTTATTCCATAAAATACAGAGGAAAAATATTGATTTTAGATCCTTTTCTTGAACGCAGCTGTAATCTTTTGGGTAACCCTTTACCACAGTGACTAGCCCCTCTTATAATGTTTATCTGCTTTAAGTACTTTCTTCATTGCACACATAAGTATTTATTAAATATACATGTGAGGATATTAAGTTTCTCATAAGTCATATAACTTTATCTATTATATATTATAATAAATCATAATTACAAAGTATCAGTGTTCTATTAGCATAATAATCATATAATTGATTACCTAATAATAAAAAAGTCAATACATTAAAATATTATTTTAAAATTAATATATTAATATTATTTTGAATTCAAATAATTTTTTAACTTATCAAAATATTACAAAATAGTAAAGTAATTTTATTTTTTGTAACAAGTTATTTGATATACTATCAAAAATGTATTTCTGGAATAACTACAAAGTCGTTTTTAAATGGTAGTTTAAAATACTTAATATTTAGTTCTTTTATAAAAAATGTTGTTGTATTAAATGACACATTTTCCACATAGTATACGAACAAGTTTGTTGAATCAAGAGGATCCATAAAAAATGATTACTTACGCTGAAACTCTTGGCAGACAACACGAGGATTAGCCTCTGTGCAGACTACATTAGTTAATATGTTTTTGACTAAAATAATTTTATCATTAACACCAAAGCAAATGTCAGAAGTAGCAAAAGAAACCAGAAACTGTGGTCCAAAATACTGCTTGTATTGAATGTAGTGACAAAATGGCAATGGTAGTGGACCTAGCAAGAGTTTTTTTCAAAATTTAGATAATATACTACTGCACATTTTAGATTGTTGCTAATGATCTTCCAAAACCGTTGCACAGTTTGTGAGCAAGATGATTTGGGTTGACGAATTAACTTTTTTAGTCTTCCCAAATAGCTTTCAAAAGGAAAACAAGAAACATTATGTAACACACCAAATCACCTAGCATCATCTGGTAACCGTATCAATGAATGAATATTGTAAACGCACTGATCTTTTCCAAATAATAAGCAAAAATTGTATACAAAATACTTTAATAAGTTTTCTACATAAACAAAGTAGTGGTTGTTACACAATGATTGGTGTTATACAATGAGTCATAAGAATGCATATAGCTACAGAGAGACACAAAAAATTGGAATATACAAAATCAGAAAGAATACCTTTTAAAACAACAGGACCATAATATGTATAATAAGAACTGTCTCAATTCTGTAGCTTTTCATTACTTGAACTCTAAAAGAGATCAAGGCCTTTGTGAAAACTCTCTAGGAATATAAGCTTGTAAAATAGCAAGTTTTTTAGATATAGCATCAGTTGTTGATCTTGATAACTTATGCTCAGATCTGCCATAAACTAATTGGTTTATATACCTTCGAACTGTCCCTAAAAATACTGAATGCATGCTATCAATTGGAAAACCACTAACTAAACCAATATTTAATTCTTCAATAGGCGATTTATGCGTATCATCATGATGGTTTTTATCTGTTTTGTTTTTAAAACTGATGTCTGATCTTAGAGGAGCAGCTAAATTAGGCATAACAACTTTACCTAACCATTCACCTGTTTGAAAGCAACGTTCCCAAGAGTTATATGCATTGTGTGGTTTAATATATTTTACAAATGCTCTTGCAGGTGCATCACAAATAAAAGCATCCAATTTTATTAAATAGTTTTTCCTAGTTTCCACACAAACAAAACCTGTCAACTCTAATGTTTTCATTTCAGCAACAAAGTCTTTTAAATAATAGTGCAATGAGTTAGGCTTGTTTCAATCTGAAATAGAAATGTTCTCCACCTGCAATACTTTGTATGCTAATCTTTCTTTTGGTTTGCAACAAAGTTCTTGCATCCTTCGGCAAATCAGAATGTGATAAGCTTAATAATGAAAGTAAATCTGTACATGCATTATGAGAAATGTTAAAGCCCATGTTTTTAACTGATCATGAAAACAATCAGTATTAACAATTGAATCTGAAACATCATTACTACTCAAGTTATTAGAAATTTCTGAAAAATCATTCTAATCACTTTTATAAAAGCAAAGTGTAGTAGAAAATACTTTATTCACACCACCATTTATTTTTTGTCTTTTTGTAAAATAGGAATATAAATAATTAGTACTCCTGTAAATGAAGTTAAAACTATTAAGTATAAAAATAAAAGAAAATTATTATTAAATTTGTAATATTATATATTAGTAATAGTATTAATGAAATTTAATTTTACTTAGTTTAGCGCTATGCTCTCCTATAAAAAAACCAGAGGAGTAGTTATCCTACCTAAAGCCGATGGGGATATGTTTAGCATTTCATATAAGTTCAACAAAGGCATTTGTATACACCTACACACTGACACTTATCCCAGTAAAAACACTTATCTAAGTTTCTTCAACAGCTTGTTTCTCCATCAGTAGGTTCATCAGTAAGGAAATTAAATTACAATTTTTTTATTATTTATGATAAAATAGGCAATAGTAAAATATACAACAAAAAAAATATTAAATTATTTAATAAAAGGTTAATAACTAATAAAATAGTAACTATTATGTGATAAGTGATATGTTTTAATGGTTTAACTGTATGTTCATATCAAGATTTTTCCATTCAATAAACAAACTTTCCTTAGCCTTAAGTTTAAATATATATATATATATACATATATATATATATATATATTTATATATATATATATATATATATATATAATATATATATATATATATATATATATTTATATATATATATTTATATATATATATATATATATATATATATACATATATATATATATATATATATATATATATATATATATATATATATATATATATATATATATATATATATATATATATATATATATATATATATATATATGTATGTATATATATATATGTATATATATATATATATGTATATATATATATATATATATATATTTATATATATATACATATATATATATACATATATATATATATATATATATATATATATATATATATATATATATATATATATATATATATATATATATATATATATATATATATATATATATATATATATATTAGGGCCCTGTGAATGACTTTTTTTAGTTTCGAATTGAATCACCATTTAAAGCAGGTCTTGATTCACAAATTAAATTAATCACAAGTCCAAGTAGCATTTTGATGAAATCTTAGTTTAACTAAAACATCAATATCCTCAAAATGCTGATTTGATTTGAGATTCGATTCGATTTGCGAGTCTAGGCCTGCTTTGATCTGTGATTCGATTCAATACCAAAAAAAGTGATGGCAGGGCCCTAATATATATATATATATATATATATATATATATATATATATATATATATATATATATATATATATATATATATATATATATATATATATATATATATATATATATATATATATATATATATATAAAATATGTGTATTTTTATGTAAGGAAGATATATATATTATGTCTATTTGGAAGACTTTGCAATGACATCGCAAATGGTGGACGCTTTTTTCAAACAGTTGAAAATAACTTTTTAAAAGGAAAAAAGAAAAGAAAACATTTATAAATTAAACTAAAAATGAAATCAACAAAAAAAAAAAAGAATAAATAAATCTTTTAAAAAAAGAAAAGAAAAAGAAACATCTGAAAGAAAAAAAGTAAAAAACTAACGAAAATAGAAGTTAAAAAAAAAAACGTTAATGAATGAAATATATAAAAACAATGGTAAAGAATGAAAAAAAAGCTATTTAAAGAGATTAACCTCGATCGGCAAATCAAGATTTTTATTTATTTTTACATACATTTTTTTAGTTTTCTTTCATATATTTCTTAGGATTATTTATTTTATTATTTATTTATTTTTCTTCAATTTTTTAGCGTATATAGTTTTACTTATTATTTTTTGTTAGTCATATGTTTGTTTTTTAGTTATTATTTATTTTTAGTGGTATATAAATTTTTTATACAGTTATATATTATTTGTTTTTATTTTCATTTTAGCCATTTATTATATATGTTTAATTCTACCGTGTATTATTATTATCTTTTTTAATTTTAAGTTTTTTTGTTGTTGTTGTTTGTTTTGTTTATTTTGCATAGTTTTTTGTTTTGTTTTGTAATGTTTGTTGTAACTTGTTTTGTTTTGATTTTCTCAGTGTTTTTCTGTTTATATTTTATTTATTTATTTGGTCATAATATTTGCAATATATTTTGATTATTATATTTTTACAACTATGATTATATTAATATATTTACTAAATCTTTAAATTTTTTTTAGCAGTAGTCGTTTTTATGTCATCGTTAGTTGTTACGTTTTGTCAGTTTATTTCTGTTTGTAACTGTAACTTTGCATGTAAAAATGATTGCTGTTTGGAAAATACCGTTTTATTTAAATTATTATAATTACTTTATTATTATTGTTATTATTATTACTATTTTTGCTATTATTATTATTATTATTACTATTATTAATAATATTATTACTAAGATTAATTGTATACATATAAATTATTTTTTTTAGGTATTTACTTGAGATTGGTATTTCAATACTATTTGTAAATAGCCTTGAAAATTTATTTTCAGAATATATATGATTGATTGATTGATTATATGTATATAAAAAATATATGTATATATAAAATATGTTATAAATTAATATATATATATATATATATATATATATATATATATATATATAATTTAAGAAAAATAGATTTACTAGAAAGTATCAATAAACCCTTAATTATTTATTACTTCATTATAAAAATGAGTTTTTCGTTTAAATCAAGTGAGTTTTTTATGTTAATATAACTAATGTTAATGAACGAATTTTTTCAAAATTATATTTAGACGAATTAAACCGGGGATCAAGGCATTAAAAGAAATAAGATATTATCAAAAGACTGATCACCTTTTAATTCCAAAATTGTCATTTTGTCGCGTCGTAAAAGAAATAATACTATCAACGAGTAAGTCTGATATGCGCATACAGAGTCAAGCATTGGCAGCACTTCAGGAAGCTACTGAAGCATATGCTGTCAGGTATATGCAGGACGCTAATATGTGTGCAATCCACGCGAATCGAGTGACAATTCAACCAAAGGACATGAAACTTGTAGCATATTTTGACAAACATTTATAATATAAATACTGAATATTTTTATGCAAAAATTGGAATACTTTTGGTAGGCAGCAATAAAAATTTTCTATCAGATGTTTTAATACAGAGTGTACTTTGTTTTGTCCTATCGACTGTATTGGTTTTAAAAATTTTAATTCTCTGACATTTGCCAAAACAGCATTTTAATATGATATTGAAAGATAAAGGTATTCTATACAATGTTTTAATTGTAAATATATTTTGTTTTATTTTATTAGTTGTATTGGTTCTAATAGTTTCAAAATATTGATATAATCTAAATTTCTATTGCATTTTTTTTTTTTTTTTCTTTACAAAATTCGAACTTTAATGTGTTTAGTTGTCTCGATATATCGAGGAATTGAGAAAAAAGTTGAAAGTGCACTTAACTGGTTCTATTTATTTATTTAATTTTATTAAAATATCACCTGCCTTTTGCAGTAAAAAAATTAATATTTCTGAGAAAAGTAATAACAAATTTTATAAAAAAGTCTATAATCTTGCCTTGCTACTAACTAAATATTGTCCAACTATCAAATCATTGTTTTTTTAATAGTTATAATAGTAATATTTTTAATAGTAATAATTTTAAACACTAAATAGGCATGACGGGTTCATCGTCAATACGTTTTTTAACGTTGTCAATTTTTTTTTTTTTTTAATTCAACCATATCAATAAAAATTTACAAATCTCATCGTAAGTTAATAGAATTTGTTCAGGTGTCACTCATATAGTTACAAACTAGTCAATGGAGTGACACCTAAAAAACTTAAAATTCTCGAAAAATAAATAAAGAAATGAAAATAAATAAAAAAGAAAGAAACGAAAAGCAAAAAAACATATATATATATATGTTTTTATATATATATAAATAAGAGAGAAAAAAGCAAAAGATTGTTAAACTAATAATGATACATGTAATAAATATAGTAATAATACAAAATAATAACAATAATAATAAAGTATCAATAATATTAAGGATAATTATAATACAATATAAATTGTATGTAGATATAATAGATAGTAATTAAATATAATAATAACATAAAATGTAGCAAAAATAACACAATAATAAATAAATATAATATAGAAAAATAATAAATAAAGCAAAAGTCAAACCACTCGTTCGTTAAAGAAATTATATACCGAAAACAACTACAGTATAGCAAGAAATTATAAAGAAATACACTCCAGCAATATATTTTTAAATTGAATTCTGTTGAGCAGTAAATAATTCGTAACAAGTGGATATTTTTTATTAATGCAGGAATATACTGGTTCCATTGGCAAATACATTGTCTCATAGAAAACTTACCATATTTAATTGTGTTGAAAAAAAAAGCGTATAGCTTACTATTTTCTGCATTCCTGGTGTGATGATTATGAATTTCATTTGTTTTAATAAAAAAATTTATAAAAGAGTTTAGTTGAAAACGTCATTATTTTAATAGATGCGCGTTGTAAACTAGCAATGCTATTAAGTAAAAAGTTTCTTTTTTGATCCCAAACAATACAACAATAGCAAAGGTGAGGAGAGAATAAAGAAGAATAAATCATTCGAAGAGTTTGAATAGGAACATAGTAACGAATTAAAGAAAGCATACTGTTAGCGTAAGTTTTGTTTTAAGATAATACAGTTGATTATACCAAGGTTTCACCAAGATATATTCCAAGATATATATTTTGACGAAAAAGGCTATATATTTTGACGGAAAAAGTTTTTTTCCGTTAACTTTAATTTTAATATCATCAATAGTTTTTTGAAGAGAATGAAAAATAATGTATTCAGTTTTATTGACATTCAAGGAAATACGATTACTATTTAACGAGTTAGATAAGCGATGAAGATCTTGATTAACTTTTTTACAGAGTCGTAAGTAATTTGTTTATATATAAAAGATTGGTTCAACATTATTCTGATATGGTACATCAGCATAATGATGTACTATAGAATTTTTTAATGAACAAGATAAATCATTTATATATAATAAAAACAATAACGGTCCAAGAACGGAACCTTGTGGAACGCCATATTTCATAACTCTATGTGTGGATTCAAACCCATTACTTGAAACAAACTGAGTGCAATCCCTAATAAATGAAGAAAACCAATGATTAGCAATACCACGTATTCCGTAGTAGTTTAACTTTATTATTAGAATGTTGTGTTCAACCGTATCAAAAGCTTTTTGAAGATCTATGAATACACCACAAGCAAAGGAAACAATGTCAATTGCACCACGAATCATTTCAGTAATGCTTATAAGAGCATGAGAAGTGGAGTGATTTGAGCCAAACTGAAACTGTCTAATATGAAAACAACCAGAATTATTCAAAAAGTTGTAAATACGACAAAAGGGGAGAGCGGGGTTGGTTGTCACACTTTTTACATTTTAGACTGCTCAGCTTAAAATCATTTATCGAAGACCTCTTCCGTGTGACAACCAACCCTACCCAAGAGGTTGGTTGTCACATTACTTGGTATGTTTTGATTATATTTAAAACTAGTACCAATAAATTTTGTGTATATAATACAAAGATTAAATATGAATAATCTGAAAAAAAAAGGCTATATACTGAAAAAAATAAAATACTATATACCGAAAAAATTTTTTTTTAATTTAACACAATAAACACATTTAGTTTAGGACTATATAAGTATTTTTGAAAATGGTGTTTTTATAAATTGTTGGATGAAGAGCACAATTCACAAATAAATAGGTGTAAGCCTGGTGTGCATTCTTTATCAGCCGGTTTTGGCAAGCCTGACATTTCATCCACTGTTCTCTTGATCTGCTGTTAGTAAATAATTTACAAAATAAGATGCATCTCTTCTTTACTCTTCTTTAGATGAATTTAATATGAAGATACTCTTCACCTTTTTTTTGAATTTAAGACAATAGAAGTTATTTTTTTTGGCAAAATTTGACTTTATCAATTCTTTATAAAGAATTGTAGTAGTAGTATAGTAGTAGTAGTAGTAGTAGTAGTAGTAGTAGTAGTAGTAGTAGTAGTAGTAGTAGTAGTAGTAGTAGTAGTAGTAGTAGTAGTAGTAGTAGTAGTAGTAGTAGTAGTAGTAGTAGTAGTAGTAGTAGTAGTAGTAGTAGTAGTAGTAGTAGTAGTAGTAGTAGTAGTAGTAGTAGTAGTAGTAGTAGTAGTAGTAGTAGTAGTAGTAGTAGTAGTAGTAGTAGTAGTAGTAGTAGTAGTAGTAGTAGTAGTAGTAGTAGTAGTATAGAAATAGTATACTACTTCTATTTATAAATGATTTACGATTCTTTTTAATATATATTTTAAAGGTTTTCTTCTTTTTATAATTAGCAAGCCATGCATTGACAGGTGAGTTAGTAAGAATCATAGATGAACTCTTTTTCCTACCTCTTTTTGACGCTAACCTTGGACCTGCTTTAGGGCAGAGGCCTTATACTCTCAGGTAGTATGATTGAATTTTTTAAAACTAAACTTTTAAAACTCAAGGCATTTTGACAACCATCCCCATATGTTTTGTGACAAGCAACCCCTTCTATGTATGTTACAAGACACCTCTAAATTTACGTAAAAGCATGTAAATTTTATAAAATATTTTTGTAGATTAAGTTACTCAAATGATTAAAAAACTTTAAAAATGTACATTCAAAGCATAATAAAATAATTTTTGTTTAATAAAAGAAAATTTCTAAGTGAGCGAATTTGAACTTTTTCATATCAAAAACCTAAAAATAACATTTTTCCTACACGTTAAAAAAAGCTGAAAATTACGGTAAAAATGTTTTTTTTTTAAATATAATATTTTCATTGTATGATTTTAAAGTTCTAAATCTTATCTACATTTCCTATAATAAACCTTAAGACAACCAACCCCGCGTGACAACCAACCTCGCTCTCCCCTTCATAAGCTTTTCTAAAAGTTTGCTGACATTTGATAATAATGAAATTGGTCTGTAGTTATTACATTTGTGTTTTAATTCTTTTTTTATGAATTGGGATTTTAAAATATTGGCAGTTTTTAAAATATCTGGGAATACACCGGTTATGAATGACAGATGAAATAGTTCAGAAAGTACAGGAGAGATATCATTTGCATGAGCATTAAAAATAGATATAGGAATGCTGTTAGGTCCCGAAGCCTTGTTGTCATTAATAGAATGAATAATCGATAATGCTTCGTTTTGGTTGATCCCGATATGTATATAATTTTAAAATATTTGTATTTTTGTACAAATATTTTTATGTTTTATTTTTTTGAAATTAATGATCAACTTTAATTAACTTTATTTAAATCTTCAATTTTTGTTGCTTTATAATACATGTTTAATACAAGTTTCGTATTAAGTAAAACATTTGTTCCTAATTTTAAAATAAGTTTCGAAGAAAATATTTCATACCTCTAAAATATTTTCTAAAAAAACATACAAAAAGAAGACTCTTACTCCGTTCACACTAAATAATGTTTTAAACTTAACGTGTTTTAATGTAAAGCTAGTTTTGTATAAAAAATGTTTGCGTTTACATGGAACGTTTTAATTTCAACATTATAAATGACACTCTCAAATAAAAACTTGAACTCAAAATTAAGAGTATTCTTGTACATATCAAGATATAAAAATAATATGCTACCGAATTCTTTTTTAGACATATTTTTTTCATCACTTTTTCAAAGTTATAAATTGCGATCAAATAGTTTTCTACAAATAGTATATTACCGTTTACTTACCGCTTATAATATAATATTTACGGATATCGAGTATACACTTTTTTTTTTGTTATAAATTTTGCCATTAAAAAATATTCTCAATTACAAAGTACATGAATAAACGATTTACATGACCGGGGCAAAAAGAAGGCTATAATTGTTTAATCACTAAACCCCGTAATATACCGTAAGACACGGGTTATTTTTTTTTTTTTTTAATAGTCATAAATAAAAACTACATATTTATTTTGTTTTTATTGATTTATATACTAACTCGTCTTGATATTGCAATATGAATGCAAAATAAATAAGAAAAAATATTTAGATTAAAATAGGTAAAAAGTTACACACACATTCACGCTCATATATGTAAAAAAATATACATATATAAAAAATAAAAACAATAATTCAAACACACACACACACACACACACACACACACACACACACACCACACACATATATATATATATATATATATATATATATATATATATATATATATATATATATATATATATATATATATATATATATATATATATATATATATATATATACATATATATATATATATATATATATATATATATATATATATATATATATATATATATATATATATATATATATATATATATATATATATATATATATATAGGTGTGTGTGTGTGTGTGTGTGTGTGTGTGTACAGAAAAATAGCCGAAACAGAAATAAACCGAAATTTCGGGTACTCTAGTTCGATGCCGAAACCGAAACCGATACCGACATTTTGGCTAGTTAAAATTAATTACAATAGAAAAATATATATAATGTTATAATTGATTGCACGCGTTTTCACAAATTTAGATTTAATACATAAGTTAGAAATATAAGTTAATAGCAAAAGTTGACAGCTGGCAGATTTTCTCTGCAAAACAAGATTTTTTCGAGGTATTTTGTCAAAATTCTCAAAATTTTTGTAAAATTTTTTAAAATATTTTGTGAAAAATCTCAAAAACAACTATTTTTCTAAAATAGATAAAAATTTTAAATCTTACACATTTTTCAGTTTTCAATATGTTTTTCAACCAAAATTTTGCTTTTAAACAAATTTATAAAAAGTACCTAAATCAAAGTTTCGGTATTGAAATTTCGGCCGAAACAGAATTTCGGTCGATCACTTATCCTCAGTAAAAATCAATTTAAAAAAAAGACTGGATCGAGCCGCGTTACGGAGAATTTATTATTTAATAATAATAAAGTTAAGACGCCAAAAGCAAAGAAAGTTCATTTTTAAAACTTTTTCAGGTTCGTTGAGTCCACCGCATTTTGGGTATAAGCATTCCATGGTTTGACAACGCAGTTAGTGAGGAAGTTGTTTCTATCTGCACAATTTCGTTCAAGTTATACTTTTCATTTATTTTGTGTGTCCATGTGGTCAGAGACTGTACTTTAAAGACTCGGCGTTTGGCTGAAGGTGAGGGACTGGGAAGTTAATTTTGTCAATTTTGTTGATGATTTTACTTTGTCAAGTTAATTTATAATATGCAAGTTAATTTATGATATTCTATATGCGGGCGAACTATGAAGTAAACAGTGTGCGTTATATTGCTGAACTTTGACCTTAAAAACCTTTCTTGAACTTGCCAATCATTCGGTTGCTTGCTGATGCAGCCGTGAAAATTTGTTTTTTAACATTCATATTGTTAGTCATAACAACGCCTAGGTCTCGTTCAAATGTTGTGCATGAAAACCGATGCAATTGGCTAATGCCAAGTTAATCATAGTGTAAATTGAAGTAACTTTTTTGGTATTACTGCGCCCATAAAACACAAGTCAATTTTTTTATCTTTAGTTTTTAGGACCCCTAGGGGTCCTAGGCCATGTACCATGGCACACCCAGCTTATACTTAGACCTGTATTTAAAATCAAAATCTATTTTGCTTTTAATTGTGGATTAAATATTGTCTACTAAATGATTTTAACTGTCGTACTACGAAGCAATAAAATTTAACTAGCATTATTGGACAGTGTTTGAGCATATAAACAACATATTAATATGAATAACAATACGACAAGATCAAAAATACCTATTACAGTCTAAAAAAATTGAATCTTCAAAATCTACTTTGTGGCAATGCCTTAGTTTCGTCAACATTTTTTAACAATTTTTACCCCCTCTCCCTTGTCAACAATATGTCAAAATTAAAAAACCCAATTCCCCCTCTCCAATTAAATTAGGTGAACATTTGACTACTCTTTCCCTCCTTAACCTTATTAAGAAAATTAAATGAAAGAAAGCATTCTTTTTTTTTTAATAATTTAACTTATTTTATAAAGTAACATTGTTGGCGTCAACGTTTCTTGACTTCCGCCTTTCCCCTTGTCAACAATTGTCAATAACTTTCAGACTTCTTTCCACTATTTTATTTGTTTGTATTTTTAATTTTGCTGTAAAAAGTTACAATTTATAAAATAACATCAATAATATAACAAATGGCTGGAGCAAGAAGAAGACATTACAGGTTGTTTTTTACAATAAAATATATAAAATCGTGATAAATGCTTGTGATAAAAATATATATAAAATGTGAAAAACTACATTTCACAATTGATATAACTGTTTATATATAAATTCGTTTTGTAAAATAAATTTAAAACAAATAAAAGTAAAAGCAAATAAAAGAAATAAGTTGTGCTAGTTTATATTTTTTTACTAAAAAAGAAAAAGAAAATTTAAGTCTGTAGATAATAAAAAACGCTTTGATTCAGATTTAAACTGTTCAAGTGTATTTCTTTTGATAGTAACAACCTGGGGGAAAAATTTCCACAATTAAAGTTGGATTGAGTATGAACTTAACTTTAATGTAAATTTTGGGATGAAAAAGTTGTTATATGAGAATCTAGTAGGGTATTCGTTCGGGACGGCTCTGGTCGTAACAACCACTCTAACAGAAATGAAAATTATTTTTTTTTTCAAATTTATTTATTGATAGCTATTCAGAAAACTGTTGTCTGAAATGAACTAATTTCAATTAGTCTATTCCAGACATCAGTTATTCCTTTATTATTCTATTATCTAACAATTATTCTAGTTAGTCGTTTCAAGAAATAAAATTCATCTTGGTTAGATTGGTCTTTAACAACAACCACGTTGAATAAAAGAAGCAAAATTACAAAACTTAGAATAAAACTGCAAAATGCAGAGCCATTTAAAAGCAAGATCAATAAACCAGACCAGACAATCTTTTAAAATAGCTCATGTAAATAACATTAAGATTAATTTAAAAAAATAATAAAGTTAAAAAAGTAAGAGTAATCAACTTAAAAAAAGTTTATAACTTTTTATAACCTCAACAACCGCTTATTTAAATTTAATATTTAATATAGCAAATTTAAAAGGATGGTTTAAAAAAGGACACTTTCAAATTTAAAATTATATGGTCGATTGTGAAGAAAAGTGTCTTGATGTTATTTTATCGTACAGATGAAATAACGTTAAGTTCTTTTTATTTTAGTAAATTTTTGTTACTTTTTTTATCTTATATTTTAAAAAATTTAAAGTAACAAAGTTAATAAAAAATCACAATATTTAGACAACTAGATTCCAATCACATATTTAAAATCAGGCTCGTAGCAAGCATTTTTTGCAAGCGTTTTTGTTTTGAGAATTTAACTTTATGTAACGACAAGGAGCAAACTCCACACATTTATATATTCATGTTTATGTAAAGCTTTTCAAAAGTATTGCGGTAATCAGAGTCTGTTAACAATAAACCCCTAAACTGTTAACTTCCCATTTCATCGCTATTTTCTAATAGGATTTCATGTCATTAGTGTTAGAGCGATGAGTTTATAACATTTATATATAGGTACATTTAACATTTTAAACTAAATTTAAGTTCATTAAGACCAAAAGTCTCTAATGTCATGCAATAATCTCTTAGTGTTCAAAGATTTGTTTTTACTTTTAACATAAAAAAATTCCTACTTAAAAAATATTATTTTATTTTTAAATTTAGTTTACATTTGGTAGCATATAACTTTTATGTAATTTACTTTGTATTGTGATTTATTTAGTCATCCAGATACTTGCCATACTGGCGTTTTGATAATGATTTAGAAAGCTGTTTTTGGATAAATGTTCATAAAACGTTGATTGAAACATTGAAATGTTTATAAAACTTTGATTATTAAATTGCAGTGATGTTTTGATAATGATTTAGAAAGTTGCATAAATTTTTTGGAAAATTGTTAATGAGGCATTGGGTTACTAATCTACTAAATGCGACATTAAGTTTTGATAATCGGTCAGTTTTTCTTTTAGTCAGAATGACCTATGTCCAGTTAAGATTAATTTCAAGCGGCCCTAGCCCTTAACCAGCCTTGAGATTCATGCCATGTACGTCCATTATGCCATTCTGTGACGAATTAGATTTTTGATGTATGATTGAGGATTTCAAATCGCTTTTTCTCAAAATGTTGAAAAATATACATAATAGAAAAGAAATAAATAGCAAAAAAGACTTTTAATTGTTAAAATTAAAGTTTTAAAGTTTTTGCAAGCAAATACTTTTTTTTTTTTTTTTTTTTTTTTGTTGCCTCCACAACAAAAAAAGTTTGCCCTAGCAGGACAGACTTATTAATTTTTTTCTTTATTAAGTTTCAGAGCTTATTAGGAATAACTACCTGATTAGATTTAATAACATAAGTATTTCTATCATGATATTTGCGCAACAAATTTTTCAGTGTTTGATATTTTTAGAAATTTGTCGTTTGTTATAGTATATTATATCTTTATATATGTTATGCATATAATATCTAAAAATTTCAAAAATGTTTTAAAAATTTTGTATTTTAAAAAATCGAATGGTCGAGTGGTAGGATTAAAAGCACGGCGATGTATTTTTGAGCTAACCACTTCGGCCATTAAGGCGTATTTTCCGATAAAATTTTTGACATTATTTAATTAAAAAAATGACTTTTTCAAAAATTCTCTCCCTTTCGTTTGTTATAGTATATGATATTTATAAAACTACAAAAGTGTTTTTTTTTTTTTTTTTTTTGTGTTTTAAAAATAAAATTAAAAAGCAAAAAGTAAATTTAAAAAGGTTTATGAATAAAAGTGCAAAATTTGGGATTTGAACTACAGCATTTTGTATCAGAAACGCTTCAGCCTAATCCTTCGGCCATTTTGGTGTATTGTACGTTTCAGCCTAATCCTTCGGCCATTTTGGTGTATCTACGCACGTTTTAATAGTATTTAATAAACAAAAGACAAAACGGCAAATAAATGCTATAAATTAAAATTAAAGAGATATTGCCGCAATGCTATTTTTTAGTGAAAATGTAAAACTTGGTACATTTTTGGGATTACATTGTTTGAAGTTTACATAAGTTAGATATTTGCAGACACTTTCATTCAAATTTTCTTATAAAAGAAAGTGCTGCGACTCTTTATCGTCATTACCTTGGTTGCGATGGCTGCCGTGTCAATCACTTACGAATGAAAATTGACATGTTGCTCAATATATAATATGATTATGATTATTTTATGCCAACTTCCAACAACGTTTTTAATAACTGGAAATACGGCAAAGTATTTCGCAAGAAAACCAGTAAACTTTATACTCAATATACAGAACAAATAAGTCAAGAAAAGAGGAATGGAATTTCAAAAATGACGACGAAAGCTTAAACTGGACTTGTAAAAAGAATGTTCCCAATCTGTGGTCTGTGAAAATTTCTGGGAAATTTTCATTCCTAATACAAAGTATATATGTAATGTTAACTCTTTCTTTTTTCGTCGAGCTGCTAGTGCTGCTCAACGAAAAAAGAAACAGCTAGCATTGCTTGGTAAGCTTTCTCCGCAAAAAAAGAAAATTTTCGAGATAAAACAGTCAAAAAAATAAAAAATCATTCTAGTAAAAAAAAAAGAGTAGTGAAAATGTTTTTGCAGACATTGATATTGTTTATATGCAGTTGCATAGCAAAGGGCCCGCAGCTACTCTAATGCTTATAAGTAGTTTTCTTATGAACTTTGTATTAGGAATGAACATTTTCCGGAAGTTTTCAACTTAGGAAATATTTTGGAAAATTTCAAGAAATTTTCTAAAAAAAATTAGTTAAATATTATTTGCACCCTTATCCTTAAAATGGGAGCGATATTTTTTTATGTCTATTAAAATGGTCTACAAATGATTGAAAACTGTAAATCTGTATGTAAAAAGACTTGATCGAATATATACAGTATTTTACAACTTGTTTTAGATTTAACGACTTATTGATTTATGGAAGGCAAAAAGTAAAGAAACATTTTTGATAAATTTGAACTAAAAATATACTTAGCTATAAAAATAACGAACTGATGATTTTGAGGCCAAAAATCCTGCCGCTAAGTTTAAATAAGTGCAGTTAAGACTTGAGTTTCACCCGCCACAACTTTTCTAGGGTACTTTTGACTTTATAAATCAATAAATTAAAAAATTATATAATTTTTTAAAGTATAGCATATGCATTACTATAAAATGAATTAAATTTTTACCGTAATTTCAACCCTACCTTGTATGCAGTTAAACTATATACTATTTATTAATTAGTAAAATATTGCTCCCAAAGGAAATATAAGTATAGATATTTTACTTCCTCGCAGAGGCGATTCTACATATAAAATGAGAGAGGGGAGGGGGTTAAATCCTTAAAAAGTACCAACTGGCTTCGTCAAAAAAAATAAAAAAGGTCCTGAAAATTAAATTTTAGCCGGCTGAATTGTGTCAAATACCTGACTAGCCGACTAAATTAGTAAAAAAACAGACAATACCCGACGGGCATTTGTTTTTAAAAGTTACGTTCTAAATGTGTTTTAAATGTCTTTTAAACGTCTTTTAAACATTAATGTTTAAAAGACGTTTAAAAGACATTTAAAATACATTTAGATCGTAACTTTTAAAAAGAAATGCCCGTCGGGTATTTTGAAAATCACCCTTTTTTTTCTTTTTTTTTCTTTTTTTTTTTTTTTTTTTTGAGGGGGGGGGGGGGAAGGGGGGGGGATAATGTACCCCACCCCCTCCCAAAATAAATAAATAAATGAATAAATAACAACAACAACAAAAAAAAAAATCTTACACACCCCCGTAAAATTGCCTCTACCTCCTGCTTTCCAGTTTTAAAAATACTGAATCAAAAGCTAATATTTTTCAAATCTTTTTTTTTATAAAGTTACTTTATTAGAGTATATAATTTAAATATTTTTTCTCGATATATATTCTGCGATCTATCTATATTCGATATATATTCTGCGATCTAAGGCAAACTTTTTTGTTTTTAATTTTTTTAAATGGCTTTTAAAGGGTTATTTTAACGGGTTATTTCGGTCTAGGATATAAGAAAATCTTTGTTTTTTTCGCTGTTTTTGGTTGCGGGTGACTAACAAAAAAGTTGCGCGAAAATTTAAACTATGTGAGCTATTGTTTATTTTACACTGTAAATGGTACTGAATCTTTATTTGATTAGTTTTTTAAATTAAATTATGAGTTTCCGAAACCAGATAAATAAGTTATTATCTACCTGGTATCTATCTGGTTATAGTTACTTAATTTGTTTACATAAACAAATTAAGTATTACAAAATTTCTTTCTATGTATTTATGGTAACTATGTAGAATTTTATTCTTTGTTGAATTTTATTCATTTATTGAATTTTTTAATGGCTTTTTTGTTGCATTTTTCATTATTTGTTTATTTTTTTATAAATTGCATTTTTTAAATTACTTAAAAGTTGTTTTAATTACTGCTTATTGTATGAAGTAAATTCGTTCTAATAAAACTTAAGTCTTAAGTTTTATTAGAACGAATTTAAGATCTCAAGTTAAGATGAAATAAAATCTTAAGTTAAGATGACTAGATAATAGCAAACAAAATTAAAAATTAGGTAAAGCTTCAGTCAAGCGTCCTAAAATGATTTTATTTTTTCGCTTGTTTGCTTTTGTCAGTAGAGACTTTTTAAACATAAAGAATATTTATTGGCTTCAGTACATACATTGACTATCTTATAGCCTACTGCTACAAAGGATCGTTGCAACATTGACAATCTTAGAGCCTGCTGCTACAAGGAAGTGCCACTACATCGACTGAGGGTTTGGCATGGGGCAGCAATCTTTTTTTATTTTAATTAATATTCCTTATGTTTAAAAAGCCTCCACTGATAAGAGCGCAACAAGGGAAAACAAAACTTACTTTAGAACACCTAATTGTAGGGTTACCTAAAATTTAGTTAAAAACAAGAAATAGTTTAGTTTACAAAAGCTGGTATGGCTGAATATGCATATCTATATACTAGATATAGCAGGAGTAAATGAGTGCAAAAACAGAGATATAGCAGGAGTAAATGAGTGCAAAAACAGAGAAAAGCTCTCCTATAATGAAATGGAAAATCATGCAAAAAACTCCTCTAAAAACCTTTTTACAAGAGCTTTTGGTTTTGCACAAGCTATCTGTTTTTTTATTAAATAATTGCTTATTAAATACAAAATTTACTTAAGTTACTAGAGTATTATTAATTTATTTTTTCACAATAGGTTTTTTTTAAGTAACTAGTTTTTTGTTTAAGAAACTAATCTAATCCAATCTAATATTTAAGAAACTAATCAGTAAGTCGAAATATATTGTTATTGCTGTTGTTGTTGTTAATTAAAAACGTTTGCATTTTAACTGGCGCTTTTTTTTAATTTTTTTATTTTTGTAATAACCTTGCCTTAATAAAACATTGCAGTTTATTATGCAATTGTTTTTCTATTTTTAAAATTTTTTTATCTTAGTTACAACGATAATACTTTTCTTTTATAACCAATTTTGCAAACTTGACTATCTTGTCATTAATGTTATGATATTGCACAGTATTTTTTCACACAAACAATTTTAGAAAAAAAAAAAATTTCAGTACTGCATATCTGTGTTTAAAAAGAAAATAAAATCTTTTTTTTTACAAATTTTACTATAACTTTATAGTATAATTATGTAATATTTTTATTCACATATATAATACAAAATTCTGCTTTGCAAAATAAAATTGTTTTAGTATAAAATAACTTATATTACTATATTGACAAGTTGTAAGCCTGTATAGTTATATAATTGTATAAGTTGTATAGTTAAAAATAATAATTGTATAAGTTGTATAGTTAAAATATATAGTTAAAATATATAGTTAAAATATAATCCCAAGCTCTACAAAAAAATCAGTAACTGTTACGAAAAATAAATAAACATTTTTTTGTAAGCAAAAAAAGTCAATCTGAAACTCAAACTTTGCCTTTTTTATTTTATGTAGTTTGCACAAGTTTTAAAGTTTTCTAATCATTATTTAAAAAAAAGAAAAGAAGTAGTTTATAATTATGAAAAAAATTATACTTTTGCAAAAGCCATAAATTGCTCTCGTAAACCACTTTAGGGGAGTTGAAAAAATAAATATTATTACGCTCTAAATTATTGCATGAAAATTTTTATTTTATGTATAAATTATATTTTTTATATTAATTACTTTAATATATTATTCACTTTTTTTGTGGAATTTTTAATTGTTTTAATGATTCTTTAAATGCCTGCATTCTATTTCAATATGAAAATATAAAACAATTTTATAGCTCTTAGAATATTTTTTTATAAAATAAATAATGTTAATAAATAAATGGATAGCTAGTGTGAAAACCCAAAAACAACGCTTGTTTAAAGAATATTTTCATGGTGTAATAAATGACCCTTGTTTGTGTACATGGTGGGAGTTGATGAAATAGTCTTAAATTTGATAATTTGTTACCTCTGCTGGTCAACTCAATTTTCATTGTAATGACATAAAAAAAAATTTATTTATTAGTTGTTCAATTTTTGTCGTTTTCCCTATTTCATTATGCCTTTTGTCATTATGATAGTTTGTTTTAATCTGGCCCTTGTCGCTGCCTTAATGATCATGTTTTGCTATGGGGGTTGCAGTTGTTGGGCTTTGTTGCCTATAGTTTGACTTCTTGAAGATGTGCTGGTTAATCTTAGTGGTGTACCAGGTGATCCAAGAGCATTGGCTGATGCGTGGAATCACACTCATTGTTGTTACCAGGGCTGTGGAGTCGGAGTTGCGGAGTTGCAACATTTTTAGCGGAGTCGGAGTCGCTAAACAAAATCGCGACTCCGACTCCAATAGTCCCTATTGCACGTGCATGTACAAAACATTCAATTAACCTTATGTTCATACTAAACCTCAAAGAACGTATCATAAATTTGTCAAAAAAGAAACTTTTAACTTATTGCATAATATTTTTTAAGAGTTCAACGAATTTTTTAAAAATTATGCTTTGGAGTTGGAGTCGGAGTCAGAGTTGGAGTCAGAGTTGGAGTTGTGCTAAAAAAAATTTAAAAACTGTCGTTAGTTTTTTTTTACGACTTTTAGAAATGGAGTCGTTAGTTTTTTTTTACGACTCCACACCCCTGGTTGTTACCATATGTAGCTGGACAAGAGTCTGTGTGCATTGTGGGGGTTGATGAAATGATCTCAAATATAATAGTTGGTGACCTCCACGGGTCAACTAATTTTATTTGAACAACTTAAACATAAATTTATTCAATAATTGTTTTTCGGCATGTTTATTATTATCCATAACTTTGTTTTTGTTTTTGCTCTGTGTCATTATAGCAGTTTTTAGTCTGGTCTTTGTCGCTGCTCAAATGTTACTTTCTGTTATGAGGGTTGACATGAGGTTATTGACTTGAGGATGTACTGGTTAATCTTAGTGATCTACCAGATAATTCTACTGGTCTCATGCAGTTGATTGTATTTATTTTCTCCCCTCCCCACAACTCTTTTGAAAGACTGTTACTTCTTCGGAATGTTTTCCAGAACTTTCTATTTACCTTTTAATATACCTTCTTCAAACACAATATCATCAACTAATCACTTTATACTTTTACCTACCAATTGATTTGCACTTTCATTTACCAATCACATATACATCTGTTAAAATTTAATTCGAAGAGCATATTTTCTGTTGTTTCTGCTTTTCAATGTTTAACCGAAACATGTGTGACCATCTTGGTACATATTTATTAAACTTATATATCTGCTCATTCGTGTTGCACGAACAGTCCACTTCAGTATCATCAATTTAAAAACTAGTTTCTTTTGTTCAATTAAGAAATGCTAAGAAGCATGTTCATTTTTTATTTAATATTTATTATCTTTAGGGTATATAATGTTCTATAGGTTGCTTTTGGGTAGAAATAGTTAATATAAATACAAAATAAGTATTCAGCACTTACTAGGACATTTGGTATTATTTTTTAGATTTAGTAGTTATTGACTACCTATTGTGCAATAAGTTCTACTAGCTTTTTTATAAGTGTATCAGTGTGTATCTTAAATCTTAAAAAAGAGAGAGAGTTAGGGTGTTTGGCTCAGCAGTAGTATGCCCTATCAAATGTTGCAACAAAGATAAACAGATTTATTCTGTTTATAGCTATATGTAAAATGAATATTTCCACTAATTCATATTTTTATAAAATTATTATTTTTAAATTATAAAATTCATATTTTTATAAAACAAATTACTCCACTGAAACAATATAAATTATAATTAAATCTGTACTAAGTATAAAACAAGTAATTACATTTTAACAGCATAAATTCTGATTAAATGTAAACTAAGCGTAAAACAAATACTTATATTTAATCAGTTTAGTTTAAGTATTAGTTATAATTAAATATGAACTAAGTATTAAACGAATAACTCCACTAAAATTGTATACATTTTTAAAATGAATAACTCCGCTAAAACAGTTTAAGTCACAATTTTATATAAACTAAGTATATACTAAGCATGATAAAAATTACTCGACAAAATCGGAATAATTTAATATAAACTAAGTATAATAAGAACAACTCCACTTATAGGGTTTTATTTTTAACTTTTTTTAAAGAAACAACGAATAACCCCACTAAAACGTTATAAATTATAGTTTTATGTAAACAAAGTAAAATGCGTATTTCTCCTAGAAAACAGTATAAATTATAACTGTACATAAACTTGAGTTTACGTACAGTAATAATTTAATTTGAATAATATTGTTTATAATCAAATATAAACCAAAAAAATATAAATTGTACAAACTATAACTAAATATGAACTATATATAAAACAGTTAAAGGGTATAAGTTATAATTAATTATGTACATAAGTTTATGTACATAAACTTGAGTTTATGTACAGTTATAATTTAATTTGAATAATATTGTGATTAAATATTAACTTAGTATAAAATGAATATTTCCAGATTAAGGGTATATATAGTATAATTACATTTAAACTATGTATAAAATATATAATTCCACTACTACGGTATACATTTTTAAATACTTAACACTTCGATAATGCGGTTTTAAATTATTATTAAGTATATTTATATATATTAGGGGCTATCCTAAGGAAATAATTTGGGCGGTGGTACCTACCCGGTGCCATAATGAAATTTGCTGTATGTAGCCGTTTTTTTGCTAAAAAAACATTTTCCATATAAAAAAAAAAGGTCCTCAATTTCTGAACTTAGGCGGCACCCAAATACGGTCAGGCTTTCGAAAAAGGTCTAGAATAGCCTTTATATATATATATATATATATATATATATATATATATATATATATATATATATATATATATATATATATATATATATATATATATATATATATATATATATATATATATATATATATATGTATATATATATATATATATATGTATATATATATATATATATATATATATATATATATATATACATATATATATATATATATATATATATATATATATATATATATATATATATATATATTATTATTATTATTGTTATTATTATTATTATTGAGTTGTGTTGTATTCTGTTGGATTTAATACAGCTTTTTGTCGGTTTAAGAGTGATCGATATTTATAAAATAGATCAAAATATATTAAATATTTAAATGAAAAAAATACAACTTTTTTATGTCACATATATATATATATATATATATATATATATATATATATATATATATGTATATATATATATATATACATATATATATATATATACATATATATACTTATATATATATATATATATATATATATATATATATATATATATATATATATATATATATATATATATATATATATATATATATACACATATGTGTATTTGTGTGTGTGTAGATTTAGATATGTATAATGGTTCTATTTTAAATAACATAGTTATGTTTCCATATTGATTCATATAGGCATGTACAATAAATATGGTAATGTCTGCACGCTGTTTCAATGTAACTGCTGCTAAACGAGAAAATGTTGACCAAGAAAAATCAAGTAATGTCAAAGTTGTAGTTCGTGTTCGTCCTCCTAATATAAAAGAATTAATTGCTGGAAAAAATAATATTATAAAAGTAACAAACGAATATATGTTAACATTTGATCCTAAAGAAGATGACATTTTTAATATTGAAAACAAAAACAGAACTTTATTGTTTGATAAGCGAATTCGAGATCTTCAATTTACTTTTGATCGCATTTTTGATGAAAAAAGTACAAACAATGATATCTTTGAGTTCACTACAAAACCAGTAATTGACAGTTTGTTGAGTGGTTATAATTGTTCTGTGTTTGCCTATGGTGCTACATCTGCTGGAAAAACTCATACCATGCTTGGTTCACCGGATAAACCTGGTGTCATATTTCTTACTATGATGGAACTCTACAAAAGGTTGATGAAAAATCAAAATGAATACGATGCTGACATTTCAGTATCATATCTTGAGGTAATTTTTAGATATTAGTTGTATGTATTTCTTTTTTGATTTTTTTAAAGCAAATCTGGAATAGAATTTTTTTTTATTTTTAATGTTTTTAGATTTATAATGAAACTTGCAAAGATTTACTTTTACCTAAAGGACCTCTAGCTGTTAGAGAAGATTCTGAAAAAGGTGTTTGTATTAATGGTCTTTCACTTCATAAGGTATGTTCAAAATTTTGCATATTAAATAGTAGACATACTATTTAATATGCAAAATAATTTTATAAACAACTTACATTTTAGGTTCTAATTTTTTTAAAGAAGAAAAACTTTCTTTTTTTTCTCTTAAACCTCTTTCATAACTTAAAACAACCTACTGCCTTCTTTCTCCCTGAGCAACACATCACATAGTTTTATGGTGTCAACACCTATCCCAGTTATAGCATTGTATAATTTGTGATGTGTTATTCAAAAATTCTTATAATTCTCTCTTTTTTTATTATTTGGTTTTCAATAAATCATTACCCCAAGGCTATGGAGGCCACTGCAATTGAGGAGGTTACTTTTAGTTGTGGTTACAACCCTTTTTCAACTCTATAACTCCGAAACACTAACCTTGATGAACAAAGCAGCTGCAGGGAGAAACAAGTTGAGCGCATTACTACCAGGGGTGTGATGGGGATTGAACTTAGAACTTCTTGCTTATGATGTGAGCGCTCTACTACTACACCGCTACACCGCAATTATTTTAAGGTTGTTGATCAACACTGATCAGCTGAAATAAAAAATATTGAAAAGTAGATAGTAAAATTTTTTTCCGGATGATCAAATTTAAGTTTTGTATTTTACGCCTAAATTTTGTCATTACATCTATTAAATTTGTGCATTATTTAAAAAAGGGTCATATTGTTATCAGGTCTGATAATCCACAAAAAAAAAAAAAAAAAAAATACTGAAACATAAAGTTGTTATTTATAAAACACCCTCTAAGAAAAAAGTATTTTTTTTTTTCTTAGATGGTGGTTTAGATATGATTTCTTATTAAAAATATTTTTTCCTTGCGGGTTTTTTTTCCATCATGAAATAAAATTGCAATAAAAAAAACTAATAGATAAAAATATCATTTTTGTTAAAAAATTATTATTTTTGTGTGATTTAAAATAATATGAAAAGATCTTTTTTAGAAAAAAGTAAAAAGTTTTTCTTTGCAAGTGATTCAGATACTAATTTTATTATTGAATGAAATAATTGTCCATTGTATTTTGTTTTTTTATTTGTCACTGCTTATTAATACCTACTATTTTTTTATACTGTTTTGTATTTGAAGTATCATAGTTAAAAAGAATTCAAACAAATAATAAAATACTAATAAAACAGGCTGGAAGTAGAAACTAAAAAAAGGAAAATAAAAATAATATTAATATTGAATTGTCATAGTTACAGTGATTGTTAAAAGTCAAGTGAAAAGAAAGTTACATATTGCAAAGTTTTGTTAAGAGTCCGAGTATTATGTTTACAGAAAAACAATGGATTGTTGTTTAATAAATTGGACAAATTGTAGCAGTTTTTAAGAGAGCAGTATGTCTACAAGTTTATAAAGGTAGCAAGTATTTCATGTTTACTTGCAAAAAAGAGAATGTTTACAAGTCTGTCATGTTTGATGTTGTTGTTTGTACAATGGATCCATCTTCAAAGAACAAATGAGATAAGTATAGTTACAAAAATGTTGTTCATAAAGTAATTCATTAAACTGCATTGTCTTATATACCAGACTATTATATGATAATAATTTGGAACATATCTTAGAGCCTGTTAACTAAGTTGCTTGAGTATTAGTCCCTATTAATTAAGTTGCTTAAATGTTACTATGTTAGTGGTTGATAATTGTATTACTAGTCAGATGCTATTCTAGACCATTTTTGACAGCGTTGTTGTAAAGTGACATCTCTTTAAAGTTTTTCTTTAAGCTTCTTATAGTTTAAGCTTCTTTAAGTTATAAATCTTTATTATAGATTCTATTTTGAACTATTCCTTTTCTAAGAAAGATTTGATTTATTTTTAAGATTTTCTAAATTTTTGAATCATATAAAAGCCATCCATATCTGCTCATTTAAGGATTTTATTTTTCTATTCATCAAATAAAGAATTAAACAAAGAATTGTGCATGTGTAAATAATGGTGTATGAAAATGTGTATGAAATGGTGTATGAAATACAGAAGTGGTGAAGTGGCAGAACGCTTGCTTCATGAACAAGAGGTTTTGAGTTTTCAACTTCTTTGGTAGTACTAGTTTTGACGAGGTGATAATTAAAAATATTTTCCAACCAGTTGTGTATGGAAATAAATAGTACTGCAACAGAATTAAGTTTTTTTAAAAAAGTACAAAGTTTATTTAGATACTTATTGTTATTTTATTAGTATTTGTTGTTAGTTTATTAAATTTTTAGATTGTTTTTTTTTAATTATTTTCATTTTTTAATATATTTTATTAATTTTGTCTTTAACATCTATGCTTCGTTTGTGTGGTTTAAACGAGTTGAAATATTATAGATTCTGGTTTTGGTTTTAGTATGTGTCTGTCAGTGTCATTTGTCATGTGTCATTTGTCGTTTGTCATGTGTCATTTGTCATGTATTATTTGTCATGTGTCAGTGTCATTTGTCATGTGTCATTTTTAAAATATTTTTTGCTCAGAAAAAAAAATTATTCTACTCTAATTTTTTAACACTAATTATTGCAAACATATATTTTATGTGTTTTTTTTTTTCATGTTATTTTTATATACTTTCATAATTTTATCTATTGTATTTTCTTTTTAAATACTTTTTTTATAGTGTTATATTTTTATATGTTTATTCTTTAATACATTATGTTTTTTTGTTATATTATTTATTTAACTATGTATTATTTATTTGACTATTAAATTCCTCTCTAGCCACGCAGTGCCGAAGAGTTACTTGAAATGCTGCATTTCGGAAATCAGAACAGATCACAGCATCCAACTGATGCCAATCAGCAATCATCTCGATCCCATGCAATTTTTCAGGTTTTTTATATTTTTTATAATTTTTTTCAATAAGTGTTAATATCATAATCATGTCATAATGAGCAGAATCACATAAACAAGTTCATAACATAAACATTTTCTTTTAAAATTATTCCAAGATTGTCAAGAAGCAATTAACCAAGTATATCATTTGCTTTTTTCAGTATTTGATTTTCATCATCTGATTGAAATTAATTATATTATTTTTTAAAGTTGAATGATGTAAATTCTTAATTAGTTTGTGTGAAGCTCATAAAAGTTAATACACTTGACCTCTATAAAAATGTATAGGTCTTTTCTAAATTTATGCGAAAATGACAATTAATATGGTATAGCGCTTTAGGTTTGGGTGCTGCACTAGAATTATTAATGTTCAAATTCATTTTCTTGTTAATATTTTTTATGTATATTGTTTACATCAGTTGCTTTGTAGTCAAACTGCATGTTTTTTTAAATCAGGAAACAAATTTGGATGATTTTATCAGAATTTCTGTTATATATATATATATATATATATATATATATATATATATATATATATATATATATATATATATATATATATATATATATATATATATATATATATATATATATAACAGAAATTCTGATAAAATCATCATTTTTTAAATCAGGAAACAAATTTGGATGATTTTATCAGAATTTCTGTTATATATATATATATATATATATATATATATATATATATATATATATATATATATATATATATATATATATATATATATATATATATATATATATATATATATATATATATATATATATATATATATATATATATATATATATATATATATATATATATATATATATATATGTATATATATATATATATATTTATATACAATAAACTCCCAGTTATTCGAGCCTCTAAGGGGAACAAGAATTTACTTCAAATAACCAAAAGTTCGAGTAACTGAAAATCTTCTTTAAAGTGACTAATTAAATTTTAACAGTAGTAGAAAGTAAAAATGAAGAACTAAAGAATTAAAATCTTTACAATTTTTCAAAAAAATTGTCCATTTTTGATTGCTTTTTTGCCTCTAAAGTAACATGTTTTGAAATGCAATGGAATGGTATCTTCAAACAAACAAAAACTTTGAATAACTGACAGGGTTTTAGTCATGGGTAGTAAAAAATTGTTTCTAATAATTGATGGGTATTTGCGTGGGTTTGTTGAGGAAAATTCGAGAGGAATTAAAATTTCTTCGAATAAGTGCCAGTTCCAATAACCGGGAGTTTACTATATATATATATATATATATATATATATATATATATATATATATATATATATATATATATATATACACACACACATATACACTTTTTTGGTCCTTCATGATGTACAGGGGTGTGCTAAAGTTTCAGACCAGTTACATTTTTAGTGTCATTTACCTTTGAAAATAATTTTTTAATGAAATTTTATAACTTTGTTGACGGCTGAGGATTAACCACTTGATAAAAAAAATAAAATTATTTAAGTTGCAAAACCTAACGCAGAGTTGCAATAGCAGAAATATAACAATAAAAAATTTTAAATAGTTAATTTACGTCAACAAACTTTTTGCAATTTTTACCTTACCCCCTCCGTACTATACAATAGTATGAGGATTAACTACTTAATAAAAAAAATAAAATTGTTTAATTATTTATTATTTATTACATTTTTAGTGTCATAATTGTTTTACTTAGATTCTGTACATAATTACATTTATGTACATTCAATTGAAATATTGTTAGTAAAGTTTTTGTCTCTAAGTTTTATTGTACAATGTTTCAAACTTAATAATATTAAAAATATTGGTAATAATAATAAGAACAATTACTATAAAAATAGTAGTAATTATAAGAATAAATTTTGTAATGTGAAACTTCTAGAAGTTTCTGCATGCTTCTGGAAACTTCTGGATACATCCTTTAATTATTAAAAAACTTCTGTGATGTTGACACGGACCAGACTTAAGAAAATGAAACAAACCAAAAAAGTTGCACTTGTTTTGTCTGCTGCAAAATGGCACTTGTCAACGAAATATGACTGTGTGCTGTCGCCTGTCAGCTGATTGCTCATGTCATGGCATGCTATGACTCTAGACTCCTGAACTCTTTGCTGTGGTAGTATAGTTCGTTTTGTTTTTAAGACATGTAAAATTAGGAACACTTTTTAGCATTGTTCGATGTTGGTTGCAAATGTTTTGTTCAATACTGTATAAAATAAAAATAAAAACATTTATTTTATGATTATTATTTATGACTAATTTTTTTGATTCTTTGAGTATATTAAGTAAATTTAAAAGTTGAGGAAATTACTTTAGTAACTTAATTGGTTGTTTTGATTTAGTGTAAAGGTAAATTTACTGATGTAATTTACTGATGTGATCCATTCAGTAAATCAAACTAAATATAACTTAAAATAATATTGGCTTCCACGTAGAGAACAAAAGTAATTTAAATTCAAAAGTGCTTTATTTTGAATAAAATCTCAGCGTAAGAGAGCAAAGATCACACTTCTATTCAAATGATAAGTTTATTGTGATGTACTCTCCCCTAATAAAAAACTTAGACAAAAAGATTACATTTAAGAATGACAAAAAAAAAATGCTAAATTAGAAAAGAAAAAAAAACGACAAAAAAACAAACAAGTTGCAAAAATTTTTTTTTTTGTGAAAAGCAATCACATTTTGCAATTGCAATACGCTTTGAGCCCTGTTTTATTTCATACTGTAAAGTATTAAGTTTTTAAAACTTAATACAAAGTTCTTTTCAATTTTTTCTCAAAATCAAAAAATCTAACCATGTAAATATGACTATGTTAAACTTTAACCAAGCTGTCTGGTGAATCATGAGATGTCATCAGTAAATCATTAGATGTCACTGTTAAATCATCAGATGTCACTGGTGAATCATCAACAAGTCACATCATCAGCAATCAATACAAGTAAAAGATGAATGAAAGATTTTATGATTTGACAAAATATTTTTTTATCTCATATAGGTATTTGTTCGACAATGTCCAAAAGACTCTGGACTTAGTGCAAATGTTAAATTGGCTAAAATGTCACTAATTGACTTAGCTGGATCTGAACGTGCTACAGTTACTACAAATCAAGGTGATCGCTTTCGTGAAGGTGCTAATATTAACAAATCACTTCTTGCCCTTGGGAATTGCATCAATGCATTGGCAGAAAATAAAGTATTTTTTTTTTTTTAAATTTTTGTAACCATGTAGAAAAAGAAAACATTTTTTTTTTTTAACAATACTTATCAAAGGGTCTTCTTCTTTTTTTATTATGATTAATTTCTTCTTATTTCATAATTATGAAATGAAATTTTTATGAAGGTAGTTATTTTTATGAAGGTAGTTATTTTTATGAAGGTAGTTATTTTTATGAAGGTAGTTATTTTTATGAAGTTAGTTATTTTTATGAAGGTAGTTATTTTTATGAAGGTAGTTATTTTTATAAAGGTAGTCATTTTTATGTAGGTAGTTATTTTTATAAAGGTAGTTATTTTTATGAAGGTAGTTATTTTTATGAAGGTAGTTATTTTTATGAATGTAGTTATTTTTATGAAGGTAGTTATTTTTATAAAGGTAGTTATTTTTATGAAGGTAGTTATTTTTATGAAGGTAGTTATTAGAAAAACATTTTATGAGGATACTTCTTAAGAAGTAACTTCTTTTCGTGACTTTCTGGTTGTTCTTTTAATTAATGACTTTTTTTCTTTAGAGCAATGTCCACATCCCTTATCGTAATAGTAAACTTACACGCTTACTTAAGGATTCTTTGGGAGGAAATTGCAAAACTATAATGATTGCAGCTGTCAGGTATTTTAATGAAAAAAGTGAAAAATTTAATTTAATTATAAAAGAAAATAATTTACATATGTATTATTTAGCCCATCCAGTTTAAGTTACGAGGACACATACAACACATTAAAATATGCCAATAGAGCAAAAAGTATTGAATCTACATTAACTTCAAATATTTTACATGTAGACTACCATGTCTCACAGTACGGAAAGATTGTTGAAGACCTCAAAGCACAGGTACATTTGTGTTGTTTATATGTTTATGCTCATATATGCATTTTTGTTAATTACATATTATTTTTCAAAGCGATTAACAATGCGGTGAACATATCACTTAAAAACAAATATTCTTATGATGGTTTAAAGATGTGCTTCCTCTAAAATAATGATATGTGATCTTAGTTTTTTTAAAATTTACTTTCCGAGACAAGGGTGTCACACAGTGGACCCAGAAGGCAAAGTGTTGAACAATATGTAAAACACATTGAAAACTTTTTATACATTTTTGGATAATTATATGTTGGTTATAAGAAAGTTTAAATTTTTAATATTAAATTTAATTAGTGGACTGAATTAAAATTACAATATTTGGGCATTTTTGACAAATTAATGTTTTGATCAATGTTATAAGTTAAATTTTTTTTAGACAACAGTTAAAAGAATAATTTATTAGATGTAATTAAAGAAAAGAAAATTCTATAAATAATTTTTCTGTTAAGTTTAGTACATAAAAACAAGTATTTGATCAAATTCGGATTTCAAATAATGCTAGTATGATAAAATTATAAGGAAAGAGTTCTAATTGTTTAATATTGCAATACTTAACGATAAAAAACTAAAAATAGTAAAAAATGTTAATAACTTCATAACTAATCATATATAATGTTTTCAAACATATTAATGCAATTTAAAACAGCAGGATCAAATAAAAAACGACTTATCGCATCTGTAAGTTATTCAAAATGCAATGTCTTCTAAGTGATGAAGGACTCCATAAAGAGTCCAGTTAATTTGTGCCATGAAACTACAAAATACTTGTGTAAGAAACTACAAAGTATTACACTGATTTGAAAATTAACATGCTTGTGCATAGTAGTAACATCTTTGTACATAGGAGTGCATAGATTTTTTATAGTAGATATTGATTCCTTTGAAAAAAAACTGCGGCCTCAGGACCCTGTTAAATGTCCCTCTTTTATCACCAGAGTTGCAATACATGTTTAATAATAGCCCTGTCTCTGGCATTACGCATTGGTTCAACTGGTCTAGTTTTTTTAACCCTGTCTTTAATTTATATGACATCTATACAGTAGTTTTAAAAACCAGGTAGTCCCATTTATATATAAATATGTAAAAAATATGTTTTTTAATTGGATTGGGTTTATGGTTTTTTAGTCATTCTTTTTCTTGCGTCAATCTCCAGTTTTAGTAGGAATGATACCATACTCACTAACTAGTTTTTTCATACAATATCCATCTTTCTTTTAATGATAGATTATTTGGGAATCCTTCACTAACTCTTTCTCTCAATATCATTCAGTAGTTTGCCACAGTGTCATGTTTCAGTGTCGTATTTTTACTATCTTGATGACATTTTAGTTTCAGGGGAATAAGACCATGTTGAAACATATCTGATTTACTTTCAATCATTTCTTTTGATTTTTTTGATGCTTGTTGTTATGGTCTATCACAGCCATCCTTAAAACACATTTGATACTTTTCATTATCTACTGGAATAAAAGAATCTTTGATTATATTCGAAACCAAATCAATTTTCTTGCTTACAAGTTCTTTGTATTGAACAGAAACACCTTTTGCATCCAAAACATGACTTTTAGGACGCATTTTTTTCCTTCCTTTAAGTAATTCATTGGTGGTTGGTAAAAGAAATTTTAATTTACTCATTTTCTTCCTACTTAGTGTAAGGAAATGCATTAAAGCTATGGGTTTATCTGTTTTAAAGGTATCTATTGTTTCCAGGCTTTTAAAATGTACATTGCTAACACGAGCAACAGTTATAATATTTAATGTATTAGCTCTATATACTCTATATCTGGTTAACATTTAACTCTAGACAATTTGTTAGTGATAAAGTTGTTTATATAATTGAGAGATTCTAATCTTCTTCCTTTTTTCATCTTATCACCCAGTTCTGTAAATGATTTTCTTTGTTTGCCTCCTTTACTTCGTAAATAATATCTTTTGATGCTTGTCAAAATATGAATACAAATGGATTTTTATTAAAATGTTTTATGCTTTTTCACACACAATTTCAACTATTATGAATTAAATGATAGTCCAAAGTTTTTTAAAAGTGTTTCTTTAATTTCTGATTATGTTATTGAGTTGGACTCAACAGCTTTGTCAGCTTCAATAAATTTATTTCAGTGAATTATTTTAATTTATTATTATTATTTTCCTCCATTACATTAAATTTTTAGTTTACTTGTGTTAGAACACAATCAAAATCAAATAAATAAATAAAATTTTTTTATATTTGTAACCATAAATAAAATATTCACATATTTTTAGAAGAAAAAAAAGTTAAATCATGTAAATAAAAAGTGCTTACTTGCCTAAGTTTCCCTTTAAATATTTTAAAAGAAGAAATAGTAATTATTTTTGTAATATGTGCCACAGTAGAAGCAATAGAGGCAAGTTAGCACACAATAGAGGCAAGTTAGCACACAGTAGAGGCAAGTTAGCACTTTTGACAAAGCTTTAGATTTAATCTGGTTTTTTGTTGAAAAAAACAATTTTACAACGAAATTACCTTTAGTAAACTCAAAAAAAAAAAATTTAATGAAAATAAATTGCACATTTTAAATTAATTTATTCAAAAATATATTCCATATCAAATTAAAAACAAATTTTACATAAGCTGTTTACCAATTTTCATGTTGTTAAAATCATTTTAAAATAAAAACTACATATTCTAAATATTTATAGATAAATAAAAAAAATTAAACTTTAAAATTACACATTGTCACTACGAAATTAGCTAGAAAGATTTTTTTTTCTATTTATCCACAAATTTATCTGGCTTTCTTAATAAATAATTTTTATAGGCATTCTCTAAAATATTTTTTGTCTATTTCCATGTCTGGGTTCACTGTGTGTCAATACCATAAAGAATCTTTTATTTATTTTTCTGTTTTTAAAAGTTACAAGCAAAGTCATTCTACAGGGAAGCAATATAAGCATAGTCTTACCTTTTGGGAGCATAGCCTTACTAGGTATATAGTAGAATTCTCAACTGAGGATTACTCTTTATTAATACACTATCTATTAAATCTATTAAATTAATAATCTATGCACTCTCAAACAAAAGTGAGATCATTTAAAGTTATAAATTTTTATTTTTATTTTGTATGAAATTTGAGTCAATAATAGTTGTATAAATATTTACATAAAAATAATATTATTAAAACTTAAAAAAGTATTAAATAACTAAAACTTATTAAAAAAATGAATTAGATAACAATAGTAATTTATTTTTGATTCATTTATAAATAGGTTGTTCTACTGCAAGAGAAAAATAAAAAACTAGAAGAAAAATTGTTACACGAAAAAACTAAGGAAATTGAAGGAACATACTCATTAAGCGAAACTGATAAAAATATAATGAAAAGGTAAATAAACTTTTGTAAGAATTATTTATGTAGTTACCTACAGCTTTGTTGAAAGTAATTTGTGCGTGTGGTTGTATATATATACAAGGTGTCTGCCAGATCAGGGAAAAGTCAGGGAATTTAGGTGTCTTTAAAAAAATCAGGGGAAAATCAGGGAAATCAGGTCAGTTTTTCGAAAAATCAGGGAAAAAATCAGGGTTTTTATTACTTATCTTATTTTAGAAGCTCTTTAATTATGAGTCTTTTTTTTTAACACAGTTTAATTCTAAAAAAAGCAGTTTTTTTTTTTTTGAGCTTGATTAGTACCCTTTATTAACTAACTAGTAATAATTAACTAGAAGTTAACTGTATGATGTTTTTAATCAGTTTTTTTAATTTTCTTTAGACTAGAACAAGTTTAATTAAATTAAATAATGAACTCAACATATTTTGATGATCAGTGTTACAAATACAGGAATATAAAACTTGATAGACTTTCAATTTTGTTTAAATCAATATTTCCTGGCACTGCTATAACTGAAAAGTTCTCTCTGCAAAAAGACAAGTGCTCATATCATTTAAATTTTGGGATAATTCCTCGTTTTTAATCTGTTCTTATCAGAGATATAGATAAGTCAGACTTATGATGTTTCTTTCGATGAAAGTCTAACTCAGTTGTGCAAATGAGGCAGATGGATCTTGTTGTTAATTATTAGGATATTTATTGGGTGTTTTGAAGCTGTGTTTGTACTTGTTATTTAGACTCAAAACTTATTGGACATAGTCGAAGTAAAGATCTTTTGCATAATTTTTTATTGGGTTTAAAATCTTTGAATAAAATTTAACTTATTCAAGTATCTATGGATGGCCCAAATGCAAATTCTGCTTTCTAGTTACAAAATTACTGTGCCGAAAATGACATTAACAAACTGGATCCAACTGGATCTTGTGGTCTTCATTTGATTCATCTATCATTCAAAACTGTGGAAAACAAAACAAACTTAGGTATTAAAAAGGTTTGAAAGGTTTTTATAAACTTACTTTTATAAACTTATAAATTCTTACAAATGTAAATGCTCAGGTCAAACAAGCATTGGAGAATTTACAAATTAAAGGAAGATAAGTATCAACACTAAGATGAGACAACTAAATACAATTTAGTCTCACAAATAGTAAGCAGGTCTGGTTAACTTTGCAAGAGATAAGACTCAACAAAAGAATGTTACTTTGAAGATCACAAATATTAGTGAATGATAGATTTAGAGAACTTGGTGGTGATAATGTTTTTTTGTGTTTTATAGTTTTTGTTACTTTAGTCATTTTTTAAATTGATTAATGAACTTAACTCAAAGTACAGATAGTGCTCAGTACATTATTTAATAGTCCAAGCAATTGCCTTATTACTATTAATAAAACGTAAGCTATTACAAAGGACTCCAAATGTGACCTCGTCAATGCAAACCAAAGGTATGAACAGTGACACCATCCATGTGCAACATGCTCTGATACTTAACAGCTGTTGATGGGATCTCTCTTAAAGTTACCACAAAGTTTGGGAAACCTGACTACCACTTGACCTCAGAACCATAAAACTGAGTTTTAGAGCTGTACCCTCATTAAGAGAAGCCAATAAAATGAGTTGCCTAGTCATAAAAACAGAGACACAAGCAAAACCCATGCATTGAGTTCAGCATTCAATATCCTAAAATGGAAACTATGTATTATAAATACATCTACACCAGCCTAATAGATAAAGAAGGGGTGCAAGGCTGGTCAACAGATAGAATCTGTTTACCCATCTGTTTAGTCTTTGCCTAGTATGACTTTTACAAGACAGTAGCTGGATACATTTATTGTCTTCCCAAGATAAATATTTTTATCGAGAAACTCTAAAAAATTTCTAAAAAAATTTATACATATATTCCTATAGTTTGACATTTAAATTTATGGCTTGTGGCAAAAAACTGCTCTAAACGACTCCTTATCTTCAAAAGTATATTTTATGTGAAAATCATTAAATTTTATTGTTTTTTTTTTTAACTGAAAAAGCGAAACTTTATAGATTATAAGTTTTTTTTATTTTGATATAAGTTTTTATTATTTTGATAATAACAAAAAACATTCTGAATGTTTTTGTTTTTTACTGTTTACATTCATCAACTGACAAATAAGTAAAACATGCAAGGAGTGCTGCTACACCAACTGACCAATGGATAAAACATGTGATGAGTACTGCTACATCGACTGACAAATAGGTTGATTGTTTGAGTAGTGTTGCTACATCGACTGACAAATAAATAGAACATGGAAGGAGCACTGCTGTATTGACTGAAAAATAGGTAAAACATGCAAGGAGTGCAGCTACATTGACTGAAGGTTTTGGTTTTGGCAGGCAATCTATCAATTAAAAAATTTGTTAAAAGTTTTTTTAACTGTTTCCGGTCTTCTAATTTAATTTAAAAAAAACAACCATCAAGAGGTCAGCAATAAATTGCATATATATAAATGAGGTCAGGAATAAATTGCTTACCTTAAACGTTAGAGGTTGGCATTAGGTTGGCAAAAAAATTGACATAAAGGGGTTTATTTATCATAAAACATAGAAACAATGTTGACGATTTTTTTTCCGAACTCAAACACTTTAGGTTGGCATTGATAGTTTATTAAACTTATATATAAAAAAATAATTTATGTAAATTTAACTTTTTGTTAATGAAAAAAGTTCTTTTTGTATGAGTTTTTTATTGTAATGTTATATAAAAATATTTTTTTCCATTTATATAAATTTATAAAATTTACATAAATTAGATAATTATAACACTTGTATTCCAAGCTGACAATTTGTTTATTTGTTTGGGTATATTTTTCGATAATATTTAGAGATATTTTGCTGTAATACTGTCTTTATTAACTTTTTTTTAACTATTTTATAGAATTTATATACAGAAAAGTGATTAAAAGATTGTGTTAAATATTGTAACATTTATAGAATAATTGTTATGCACATTGAAATAAGTTTAAAGAATTTTGTCCTAGTATTGAAATTTGAACAAAAGTATATATATTTTATGTTTTGATTAAAGAAATATGAGTAAAAAAGTAGAAAAACAGAAAAACATTGAAGAAATATGAGTAAAATAGTGTAAAAAAATGAGCTGTTATTGTGGCATTATACAAGGAAACTTACTCAATGCGGAAAATTGCTTCAAAAACCAATGTGTCTCAAAATGTATTCATCAGAGTGTTGCAATTAAAGCATGAAAATAGCTGTAATCAGTGTTGCCATCCTTCAGAAAGATCTAGAACAACTCTGAATCACAAAGACAATCTGTATTCAAATATTAAAATTTTATCTGTGTTTAAAGTAAAAGAAATTGTACTCGAAGAGAATGCATGATAAAACAATGAATGATCTCAACAATCAAGCATGGTTGTCAGTCATGGTCTGGGGATACTTTGATGGAAACAAAGTTAGTGACCTTGTGCAAATTGAGGGGATTATGGATAAAAATAATAACAACAAACAAGAATTTTTTGTGTGGAAAAAGAAGTCTCTCAGATTGAATAGTTGGTTTTAAACCTAATGTGTTTAAGGAGCAAGTTAGCTCAGTAATAAAACATGTTTAAAAATATCATTAACATCACATTATTTATTTAGTTTTATAGATGTTAATTAGAGCTGTGTTGGATAATTTAAAATGCAAATTTTCTTCTGAAGGATAAAAAACATAAATTGAAATTTAATATTATTAAAAAGTATAGACTTTTTTTTAAACGTTATTAGACATTATGCTGCATCTACAACTTTTACAGATGCTTGGCAAATTAGTGAGTGTACATGACAGTATCATTATAATATGACTGACGTATTACAAATCACCCTAAATAACAAACAAAAGAGTCATATAAGGTATAAAAAAAGTCTAGCCTCAATAACAGCACATTTGTAAAAATGTCATGTCTATGTAAAGATGTTTGATTCAAACCTTTTTGGTATTTAGGTTAAATAACTTATAGCAACTTTTTATGTTTTTTTATGTTTATCTAAATTCCTGGGCATATAAGGTAAAAAAAAGTCTAGCCTCAATGACAAATAACACATTTGTAAATATGTCATGAAAAGAGTTGGATCCAGAAATTTTGGTTAAATAACTTCCATCAAATTTTCTAAAATTATCAAATGTTTATCTAAATTCTAGGTTTTTATATTTCTTTTTGAGAACAAAATTCCATTCATTTTAATTGTAAATCTTTTATGTACCTAAGTTAATGAAAGCACCTGTTTCAATAAAAGTTAGTAGTCAATGACAGTAAGTACTAACCTTTGTTAAAACCTGGTTTAATAAAGGTTAGTACCTAAATCAATGACAGTTAGTACTAGAAATTTTTTCAATTGACTTTTCTTTTTTTTTGCCAAAGTGAATTCAGACACAAATATTCAAAATATGTAAATGAAAAGTAAAAAATTAAAATATGAAAAGTAAAAATATAAAAAAAATTTAAAGTGGTTTAATAATGGTAATAACAAAATGCTTTTTACAAGTTTTTTATTTTGTTTTGTTTTAATAGAGAGACAGTGGGTTGCAATAGAAAATATTTTTAAAACATCAGTAGCCCCTTTGACTTTCATGGTATCCTTCACTTTGGAAAGTAAATATGTAAAAAAAATATTGCTTTTGTTAAGTTAAAATGAAATGATCTAGGAAAAAATGTGTGCCAATGTTATGAACTATAATATGTAAACATTTAGTATATCTATATTAGTCCCACAATTTATACATACTATATATTTTTTATAGCCATGAGCAACGAATTCGCAGTTTGTTTAAAGAGAAAGAAATATTCAAGAAACAATTTATTGAGTGTGAAGTACTAGAAAAAGAAATAGCAATAAAGCTAAGTAACAAGGTATATTTGTAATTAATTTTATGGTATGTATTAATTTATTAGGCTCTATTTTTTTATATAACTTTAAATATATCACTTTTTACATAATAAAGAGTGCACTTTTAATCATAAAATGTAACATAAAAATAAACTTTATTTTCACTTTATTTATTTATTAAATCACCTTTTTTTTTCAGGAAAAATCTTTTCAATATATGCTTCAAATTTCTAACATGTTTGATCAAGATTTAATTGAACAGGTTAGATTTACATTTTTTTAAATGATTTTAACAATTTCATTTGTTGTAAAACATTTTCAATGATTGGTACCAAAATTAAAGTTAACTTTTAAAAAAAACATTCAAATCAAATTCAAAAAAAAATTCAATTCAAAGCTTCGATCATAAATGTTTGCTATAAATGAGAATGATGATTTTTAACATTTTTTTTTCTAAATCTCTTTTAAAGAGAAATTTAATAAAATAATTTTATTAATTAATATATTGTATTTTTATGCTTTAATTTAGAAAAATTGTACTTAAAAACTATTTTAAAAAAAATATTTTAATTTTTTATTTTAGTCTCGAAAAAATCTTGAAAATTTCCGTTCATCGATTAACTTGAAACAAAGTCAATTACAAGAACAAAAAATTATGTTAAAGTCTTCTCTTGAAGAAAATAACAAGCAAATTTTACGATGTCAGAACGAAGTTGAACTGTGGGCTAATCAAACTGACAGCATTGTACGAACGCAACTAAATTTAGTTTATGAGTTGTGTTTAGAACAGCTAGAAAATGTGTCGTGGAAAATTCAGGTGAAACATATGCGGAAGTGTTTCTTAATGCGTAAAGCTCAGGATAAAATAATGCAGAGGTAAATGATTTGTTTACAAATTTTATTTTACAAAATCTTTGTAAAATAAAATCCAATGAAAAAAATTTTCTTTTTTTCTTGATTATGTTTCCGTCATTTTTCAAATAACTCCATTTTTAAAAAGAGCTCTCATTATCTGAAAAAAATTAAATTACAAATAATTACTGTTAAAAAATTAGCTTGGATACATTTGGATGCAAAATGTAATGAAAGTTGAAAAAGATTTTATAATTTTAACAAATGATTTTTTATTTTTTGTATTTGTTTGATTTTTTATCCAATAAAATTAAGTGGAGTTTTTAGAAGAGACTAGTTTAATTCGAAATCACTAATATATTTATCTTTTAAATCTCAAACATATTTTAACAGCTTTTTAAATCCTCTTTTCTTGAATATTTTGTTATGATAAGGCTATTTGTAGTTTGTTGTTTTTTTATTTACTCTTGGGTATTTATTTTTTACTTTTTCCATTTACACTTGGATAAATTAATATACTATTTATCTGGGTAATATTTTTTGAAGAGCTTTTAAAAATTAAAACTGTGATACATTTGCAATTTTCAATTTTATTCTCTAGATTTTCTTTTTTACAAATCTGTTGCATAATTTTTTTCATAATCTCTTTTAAAAATATCCAATAATTTTCTAAAGTCTTAAATAACTCTCTATAGTCCTAAAAACTTTGAACACTGCACTATTGCATGCACTATTGTGTCATGATTTTCAATTTATTACGCTGTTAAGTAGAGTTATATTTTAGATTGCAATATGGCATTATTCATTATACCAAGGTCTTTGTGGGAAGTATAGTACCTTTTGTCAGCGCCAGCCTCCGCCATCTTTTCCTCTTACTTTTGCTATATTTATCAGTAGTAAGTCTTTTAACCTATGCTCTTCTTTGCAAGTTATGAATCTTGATACCTTTAAATCACTTTTAACCATCACTTTTACTTGTTAAATTTACGATTACATTGAAAACCATCGCCACCACCTAACTGTTTCAATTTATCTTTTACAAATATCTTACTTTTTGCAAAAATTCACCGGATTTACTTGCTCTTTATGAGACTAATTTATTTAGTTGTTTCTTTTTCAGATCTCAGATTTTCATCTTTGGATCTCAGTGTTTATAATTATTATCCTTTGTTCTCCAGAACTCCCTTCAATTATCTTAAAGTATTTAATAAGTGCTTGACTGAATCTTGTTTTCCAGCCTGCTGGAAAAATGGCATCTGTGGTTCCAATTTTGAAAAACTTCTAGAAAACATTCTAAATCCCTTCAGCTATTGTCCAATCACTAAATCCCTTCAGCTGTTGTCCAATCACTAAATCCCTTCAGTTGTTGTCTAATCACTTAGTCCCTTCAGCTATTGTTCAATCACTAAATCTCTTCAGCCATTGTCTAATCACTAAATCCCTTCAGCTATTGTCCAATCATTAAATCCCTTCAGCTGTTGTCCAATCACTAAATCCCTTCAGCTGTTGTCTAATCACTAAAATCCCTTACAGTTGTTGTCCAATCACTAAATCCCTTTAGCTATTGTTCAATCACTAAATCCCTTCAGCTATTGTCCAATCACTAAATCCCTTCAGCTATTGCCAATCACTCCCTATTATTAGCAAAGTCTTTGAATCATCAATTTTCTAACATCTTATTTTGAATCTAATAACATACTCTCTGACAATCAAAATAGTTAATAACTTACTTTCTGACAATATGGAATTTTATCTTCTTGTTTTAAGGCTTACTTCCTAACTGCTGTAACTGAAAGATTCTATTGTGTATTAAATAAGAACAGCAAGGCAAGGGATGTTCCTCTTGATATATCAAAAGTTTTCAATAAAGTTTGGCATTCTAGTATTCTCCATAAACTTTCATCATATGGTTTCTAGAAAAGTTTGACACTATTTGCTGACAACTCAACTTTATACTTCTGTCTTGACAAAAAGTCTGCTTTTTTTTTGATAGCTTTGAACAGAAAGCTGATCTTGAATCTTAACTTTCTTCTGTAACAGCTTGGGGCTTGCAGTGGTTTGTGAATTTTCAATCCAACAAATTTTAGTTATTAAATGCAAATCACAATGTTGTTAACATATTGATGTAAACATATTGTCCTATATTGATAAATGGGAAACCTCTCACTGAGTCTTCTACTTTATTAATCAGTCTTCTTCTTAGATAATCATTCACTACTGACCTCTCATGGAAACCATATATACAATCTATTGCAGTTTATTTAACACACTGGTGTGATAACCCTGTTCTAATGCTAAAAAAACTTGAACATAAAATCCTTTTAGTTTTGGTTTCGGTTTCTGTGTAAGATTTGTTTTGAACATTTACCCTGCCATTCTTCTTTGTCCAATCAATCTTGAAAATATAATTTATAAAAATATTATTTTATAACATATTATTTTATAATGTATAAATACTATTAATATCATTTAAGTTCATAATTAACTAGGAGTTAAACTCATTTTATGTTCTTAAAAATTTATATTCCAAAAAACAAATAGATATAAGTAGTAGGGTGTTGACTTTTTTACAACACGTATGTCCTATATTATTTTATAATGAACAATTATATATAATAACATAAAATCATATATTTTAGATATTAATATCAGACAATATAAATTTTAAATTAGGTTTTTAGAATTTATACATCGAGGCAAGTCTTGAGCAACTTTTATTGCTCTTTCAGCACATATATTACTCTTTCAGCACATATATTACTCTTTCAGCACATATATTACTTTTTCAGCACATATATTACTTCTTCAGCACATATATTACTCTTTTAGCACATATATTACATATATACTCTTTTAGCACATATATTACATATATATTACTTTAGCACATATATTACATATATATTACTTTAGCACATATATTACATATATATATTACTGTGCTCTTTCAGCACATATATTACTGTGCTGGATGTTTTTTTAGCACATATATTACTTCTTCAGCACATATATTACTCTTTTAGCACATATATTACATATATATTACTTTAGCACATGTATTACATATATATTACTTTAGCACATATATTACATATATATTACTTTAGCACATATATTACATATATATTACTTTAGCACATATATTACATATATATTACTTTAGCACATATATTACATATATATTACTTTAGCACATATGTTACATATATATTACTTTAGCACATATATTACATATATATTACTTTAGCACATATATTACATATATATTACTTTAGCACATATATTACATATATATTACTTTAGCACATATATTACATATATATTACTTTAGCACATATATTACATATATATTACTTTAGCACATATATTACATATATATTACTTTAGCACATATATTACATATATATTACTTTAGCACATATATTACATATATATTACTTTAGCACATACATTACATATATATTACTTTAGCACATATATTACATATATATTACTTTAGCACATATATTACATATATATTACTTTAGCACATATATTACATATATATATTACTGTGCTCTTTCAGCACATATATTACTGTGCTGGATGTTTTTTTAGCACATATATTACTTCTTCAGCACATATATTACTCTTTTAGCACATATATTACATACATATTACTTTAGCACATATATTACATATATATTACTTTAGCACATATATTACATATATATTACTTTAGCACATATATTACATATATATTACTTTAGCACATATATTACATATATATTACTTTAGCCCATATATTACATATATATTACTTTAGCACATATGTTACATATATATTACTTTAGCACATATATTACATATATATTACTTTAGCACATATATTACATATATATTACTTTAGCACATATATTACATATATATTACTTTAGCACATATATTACATATATATTACTTTAGCACATATATTACATATATATTACTTTAGCACATATATTACATATATATTACTTTAGCACATATATTACATATATATTACTTTAGCACATATATTACATATATATTACTTTAGCACATACATTACATATATATTACTTTAGCACATATATTACATATATATTACTTTAGCACATATATTACATATATATTACTTTAGCACATATATTACATATATATATTACTGTGCTCTTTCAGCACATATATTACTGTGCTGGATGTTTTTTTAGCACATATATTACTTCTTCAGCACATATATTACTCTTTTAGCACATATATTACATACATATTACTTTAGCACATATATTACATATATATTACTTTAGCACATATATTACATATATATTACTTTAGCACATATATTACATATATATTACTTTAGCACATATATTACATATATATTACTTTAGCCCATATATTACATATATATTACTTTAGCACATATGTTACATATATATTACTTTAGCACATATATTACATATATATTACTTTAGCACATATATTACATATATATTACTTTAGCACATATATTACATATATATTACTTTAGCACATATATTACATATATATTACTTTAGCACATATATTACATATATATTACTTTAGCACATATATTACATATATATATTACTGTGCTCTTTCAGCACATATATTACTGTGCTGGATGTTTTTTTAGCACATATATTACTTCTTCAGCACATATATTACTCTTTTAGCACATATATTACATACATATTACTTTAGCACATATATTACATATATATTACTTTAGCACATATATTACATATATATTACTTTAGCACATATATTACATATATATTACTTTAGCACATATATTACATATATATTACTTTAGCCCATATATTACATATATATTACTTTAGCACATATGTTACATATATATTACTTTAGCACATATATTACATATATATTACTTTAGCACATATATTACATATATATTACTTTAGCACATATATTACATATATATTACTTTAGCACATATATTACATATATATTACTTTAGCACATATATTACATATATATTACTTTAGCACATATATTACATATATATTACTTTAGCACATATATTACATATATATTACTTTAGCACATATATTACATATATATTACTTTAGCACATACATTACATATATATTACTTTAGCACATATATTACATATATATTACTTTAGCACATATATTACATATATATTACTTTAGCACATATATTACATATATATATTACTGTGCTCTTTCAGCACATATATTACTGTGCTGGATGTTTTTTTAGCACATATATTACTTCTTCAGCACATATATTACTCTTTTAGCACATATATTACATACATATTACTTTAGCACATATATTACATATATATTACTTTAGCACATATATTACATATATATTACTTTAGCACATATATTACATATATATTACTTTAGCACATATATTACATATATATTACTTTAGCCCATATATTACATATATATTACTTTAGCACATATGTTACATATATATTACTTTAGCACATATATTACATATATATTACTTTAGCACATATATTACATATATATTACTTTAGCACATATATTACATATATATTACTTTAGCACATATATTACATATATATTACTTTAGCACATATGTTACATATATATTACTTTAGCACATATATTACATATATATTACTTTAGCACATATATTACATATATATTACTTTAGCACATATATTACATATATATTACTTTAGCACATATATTACATATATATTACTTTAGCACATATATTACATATATATTACTGTGCTCTTTCAGCACATATATTACTGTGCTGGATGTTTTTTTAGCACATATATTACTTCTTCAGCACATATATTACTCTTTTAGCACATATATTACATACATATTACTTTAGCACATATATTACATATATATTACTTTAGCACATATATTACATATATATTACTTTAGCACATATATTACATATATATTACTTTAGCACATATATTACATATATATTACTTTAGCCCATATATTACATATATATTACTTTAGCACATATGTTACATATATATTACTTTAGCACATATATTACATATATATTACTTTAGCACATATATTACATATATATTACTTTAGCACATATATTACATATATATTACTTTAGCACATATATTACATATATATTACTTTAGCACATATGTTACATATATATTACTTTAGCACATATATTACATATATATTACTTTAGCACATATATTACATATATATTACTTTAGCACATATATTACATATATATTACTTTAGCACATATATTACATATATATTACTTTAGCACATATATTACATATATATTACTGTGCTCTTTCAGCACATATATTACTGTAAGAACGAGTAAGAGCTTTCTGGCAATTCTTCTTCTCTGGATATCTTCTTCAAGTTTTCTAAAATCATTTTCATTAAAAATATGTTTCCCAAACCATGCTTTGTGCCAGTTACCACTAACAAAATTACAAACTATATCAAGTTGTTCTCTAAATGAGTTAACAAGAAAATAACTTAAAAATGCATTAATTGCTTTTGAATTCTATCTTGCACAGTGAAAAGATGCTAATGTATTAGGAAAATTAATTTTAATAAAATTTCCATTTTCTTTATAAAAAAGATATGCTTTGCATAGATTGTAAAGCAATTTCATATCATCTCTCCATCCTAAAATTTTGCAGTTTAAAGAAGGACCACTGTTGTCAAATCCTTCGACAAGATTTTTGTAATTTTCAAGAATGAATTTAATAAAAGAATAATGTAAGTTAGGTGAGGTAGACTTTACAGAACATACAGAATCAATGACCAACTTTAAAACTCTGTCTAAAACATGATGTTAACATAAAACATACTGTGGATTAGAAACATAGTATGGATTATTAAATCCAAGATCACTAAATTTTTTTTGTAGTCTAGTTACTGTACCATTTTTTTTACCAGTATTAACAGCAGTTGTATCTGTTATAATCATTTTTATGCAATTCCATAAATCAAAAGAGTCTTTAATTTCAACCAATTAGTTAAAAGTCTTTCTGCCTTACCATCTTTTAAGACAACAGTTAATTTTACTTCTTTTGTACCATTTTTCAGAAATGATTAGGTGTCTATATCTAATCCAATATCTTTTAATAAAAAATTGCACACTGCTGCAACTTTTCTTGATAACTTTGCTGCTGTTGATAATCTCAAAACTGATGAAGTTTTGCAATACCTCCTCTTTCTGGAGTTAGTATCGGGTATTGGTGTGTCAAAACATTCATCCCCACTAGTCTCAATAACCTTAGTATCAGAATCAGTATTAATATCAGTATCTTCTGTAGATGGGTTTTCGTTTTGGTTGTTTCTGATTCTCTTTGATAGATGAATTTTTGTTGGGTCAACTACTTTATTAGAACAATAGCCTGCTCTTCCTTGTGTTTCTATCTGCATATTGTAAAAATTTTTGTCTTTACTTGTTAGCCACACACCTTTCAAATCAGTATTATCAAACAATTGAGTAAAAGAAGTATTAACTAATTTTTTTTTGTTTTCTTAAATATTTATCATAATCTGTTATTAGATTTTTTACTTTACGATGAACAGATTGCATTGATAAAGTAAGAATTGAAAGTTTTAGCCACAATTCTCTCAGTTCTAAGCAAATTATTTTGATTCGATTTAACTTTGTCTAAACACACAATTGATTTAAATCTTCTAATCACTGTAGCTTTAGATGGCATTTTTTTAAAACTGTTTAAATTGTGCATACTGACTACACGTTTTCTAGTAACATTGTAAAATCTATTTTTTTCAAGATTCTTTGTCCAATTTTTTTTGTTTTTGTTAATTAAATTCTTTGATTGCTTATATGAAATTCTAAAAAATAAAGTGTTACTCAAATTATTACGTTATATTAAAAAAGACAAGTATTTTAAAATTATACGTTTTCAAAATGAAATTTAATTATCTTTGATTTGCATGAAAAGTAATATTACAAATGTATTTTGGTTTATTATTTGTTAATGTTTTCAGAGATGATTGTTAGTGTGTATTTATACTGTTTTGTGATTTATTTGATATATATATATATATATATATATATATATATATATATATATATATATATATATATATATATATATATATATATATATATATGTATATAAAAAATATACCCACCCAATATAACTTATTATCTTTTTAAATAGCTTAACATTAATGTATGATTGCTATGGTGGTTGACTTTTTTTAAATATTAAATCAAACTACAGATATTCAATTAATATACATACTCTAGTGTTTCAAAGATTTCATAAAAAGTATTAAAAGTCAACACCCTAATAAGTAGGCTTAAATTTAAAAAAAAATGGAAACAGAATAAAAATTCAAAAATCTAGTATTACAAATATAATTCCACAACTCTAGTTTAAAGAATTAAATGTATATTGTTATCACCTTTGATATCTTCTCTCTCCAAGCCATACTTGAATTTTTACCATACCATATCTTCTCTCTTCAAGCCATACTTGAATTTTTCTCCAGTTTTAAGCATATAACAGATTTCTGCCACAACTAAAACAAATATTTGTTGGAAAATCTTTTATTAATTTCGAATATTCATGAAACACCTATAATTTCATCAATTCTTCCACTGTGTTGTTTACGTAATGTATTTGTATCTATTTATATCGAAAAAATTATTTTCAATCAAATAAGGATAGTATTTTAGATAAAGCTAAGGAAATATAAAGATAGAAATGCAAAAAAAAGGTATTTCTACATTGACTTATTTCTGAATATAAAATCTAATTTCGTCTTTTAGAATGCTTGATTTTTTATTGGCGAATCAAAACAAAAAAGAAGCATCTTGTATTTTATTGCACGGTTTACCTGATGTGACGAATATTTCGTGGGAAGACCAGTCTGCTTTAAACAGTAAAGATGCAAATGAGTTTGTAGATTTTGCAACAGGAACTCCTTTTAAAACACCTTCAAAGAGGGCTGGCGTATTAAAACAAGTTGTTCAAAATTCTAACCCTGTCGCGATTAAACATTCAAACTATGATACAAATGAAAGCAGTGAACAAAAGAGTGAACAAAATAATCTCAACGACAGTTTGTTAACTGGTTGTTATTCACATTGCCTAGGAAAAAATCAAATAACAAACCTTGAAGAGACCAATGTGTTTAAAAACAAGGCTTGTGTAGTTGACAAAAAACAATCTTTAAACCAAAGTCAAAATTTATTGCAGAAGTCATCAAGCATGTACGCTCCCCATATAACTTCATTTTTTAACAACAACAGAATTGCATCTTACATAGATCCGAAACAAGTTACAGGTAAAACATTCAACACCACTTCAGCGTATAATGGGTTCATCTCTTATAAACCTAAGATTTTTCATGACAAAAAAATTTGTTTACCTGTGCGGACGGGTTTGTCGAAAGAAAATTTATCGCATAAATCTCTTGCGAGAAGAGCAGAAAAAGCAAATTCTCAAAGGAATCATTTTGTAATATCAACAATACAGAGAAAAGGTTTTCGATTTTAGCAAAAATTTATATCTTTATTTGGCTTTTATGATTTTTGTTATATTTATTAACGGTCTAATATATTTAACACGTGAACGCGTGCTTTATATTTTATATATTATTTATTAAATATTAAATTTAATTAATATTAAAAGTTAACCAGGTGTGTTTTATATCCTTCTAGTGTGTTTTTTTTAGATAAGCGGGTGTGTATGTTGTAGAAGTTGAATTTAAAGATTTTTTTTTTAACTGGTAAATTATTGGTACTTCGTAAAATGAAAACCAAAATGCTAATAAATAATAAAACTTTCTTGCAAACTAGATTATTGATGTTTTTATTTGCCATTTTTATTAATTTTTATTTAGTTTAACATTGTAATTTTGATTCAGAAACATCGTAGAAGTATTTTTCTTTACTTAAAAATGACTCGTATATCATTTACAAATGTGGTTTTACCAGAAATTTACTTGTTTTACCTACTATTTGGTCATGAAACACTTCGAGCTCCGCTTTTGAACATTTATATGTTTTGTCAGAGATCAGACGGACGCTTTACTACGGGCCAAAGAGATCGCCAGGTTTTATGTAGGGTCAATCAAATGAAACCTTTTTTATTCAAGGGTATTTGTTTTATAACAATAGCAAAAAGCTTTTTTAAAATCCGAAGTGCTGAGAGTTATAAGTTGGGAAAAACGGTAATGTTGAGGAGGTCTTAACCCATTTAAGATGCATGCCACACAAAAAAATTTAAGAGTATTTGTTCTATTAAATAAGAAAACAACGTTAACAAAATCAGCATAGGTTTCACGCTTGTGTTAATGGAAAAAGTTTTCCGGTTGCACGGCATAAAACAAAATCATCTCAAAAATTTCTTTTGGTGTACAATTCTAACAGGTTTTAGGTTCTTTATTTGATTTTAATTTGTCCACTGCTTAAATGTAGTTAAATAATGTTGCATGTATTCTTAAAGGTTTTTTGTAAAGTTAAATTTCCTCTTATTTATTCATAACAGTGTAAGGACCAAAAGATTTTGCGAAACTTCCGTCTTTAACTATAGTAATCTTTGGTGATCATAATTTTTGGGCTCGGTGATAATACTTAAGCCCTCATCTCCGGCTATTTGCTATATGTGTAAGTAATCTTATTGTAAATCACGGGTACACTGAAGGTAACCTAAGGCCTTATATTAAGTTCCATGAAATTTTTATTTTGTTTTTGAAAGTAGTACATAAGTACATTCTGAAACTATTAAAATTATTTATTGGTAGCTTTTTAATAACACTTAGTAAGAAGTTGTTTAAATGACGGTATTTTCGTATTAAAATAATATTTTTCCGTCAGCCATTATAGTTGTTTACTTTCTGTAATTGCAGCAGCGCAATTGGCTATAATAATATTTATTAGTTTCCAATTGGCTTATAGTTGTTGTTGGTTTTCAGATTTTAACAATATTTATAAACACATTATAGCAATAAAAGAGACTTTAATTAATAAAAGAAATAACTTAGATTAATTTAAATTTAAGAGCCAATTAAAAAAATACAGAAACTATTTCTCAAGAATAGAATAGAAATGCCATACTTCGCTAAAAATCATAACGAGTTTTTAATATGCATTTACATATGCTGTATGAGAAAAAGTAATGATTTTAAGATGCATTCAAAACCAAATGCAATAAACCAGGTCCAAAACAATAAAAAAATTATGAAAATCTTATCAAGATTTTTTTGGGAAAACTACCCTTTTGAAAACCCTGATCTGCCTAATAAGTTATGTTTTTATTGCAGAAAAAATCTAGTGAGTTAAAAAAAAAACAGATCCAAAAAATTATTTATTCAATGCTCGACCTAAGTACGAAGGTAAGTTTTATAAGAAAATAAGCCAATAAAAACCAATTATGTTTTATATTATTATTGTTTTTTTTATAAACAATGTTTTGTTTGCACTAAAAAAATAACTTCTTATTATTTTTAGGTCTTAATACTAGAGTTACTGAGGTCGGAAATGTGAGTGTTTTATTTGTGTTAATGGGCGTAAAAATGGTACTGAAACAGTATAGTATAACTACATGCTACATTTTTTTTTTTTTTTTTTATATATATTTGACTAATTTGAAAGTTGATAATTTAAAATAAATCAACATTTTTGGGCTTAAAGATGTTTTGTAATTATTTAGTGTATTGGAAGAACTATTCCTCGTATAATTTGCAATAATGTTGATGAGTTTGTTGCAACAGTTTTGCGACATAGATCTCTTGAACCAGAGAATGTTGATGTTAAGATTAGGGTAGATAGAGGGCAAGGCTATCTTAAGGTTACTTTATCAATTACATCAAAGCCAGAGCTAGAAGTACATTCAATTGAAAAGAAAAAAGTGAAATATTCTGATGAGTATGGATTTAAAGAATTCAAGTATACTAGTGTTCACAAAACTTTAGTTTTGGCGGTATTACCCTCTATTGATGAAAATTATACAAACATAAAAATATTGTTGGATAAATTAAAACTTAATTCTCTGGATTACTCTATTTTAGAAGATCTAAAGGTTCTTCTTCTGATGATTGGAAAGCAGTCAGCAGCTTCGAAGCATCCTTGTCCATTTTGTGAAACAGAATCGCCAAATATGCTGAGTCATATTCTCTAACTTCTCTGCGTGAGTGGTATAACAAATGGATGGCTGCTGGAGGAGACATTGCAAAAGCTAAAAATTTTAGTAACGTAGTTAATCCTCCTTTATTGACTGGAAATGTAATAAAGAAGATCTTAGAAATTATTAATATACCAGGCTTACATATTTTGCTAGGCATAGTAGACAAGTTAAGTTTATGCTAGGCATAGTAGACAAGTTACTCAAAATAATTGAAAAAAACTTATTTTAAAACACTAATCAAGAATTTAATTTTTTAAGTAGTTATATATCTGCAATTAATCTTGCCAGAGTACCTTATCAAGGTAAACACAGGTTAGAAGGAAATGGATCCAACGAGTTTTTAAAAAATCTTGATTGCTTTCAAATTTATCTGGATGAGCACAATATTATTGGTGGTAAATATATGAAAATTTTGAGAGACTTTAGCGATGTTGTTCATGGGTGTTTTGGGAAAACTTTAAATTCAAACTACTCTGATTATATTAAAAGATTTGCACAAAGTTTCAGAGATCTTGGTTCAAACATTTTTCTAAAAGTTCATATAATGGAGCATCATACTGAAGAGTTTATTGTTATGAAAGGAGGAAATTTTGGTAAGTGCATGTTTAGAAAATTAACTGCTAACTTTTTAAATTTTAACATATAAAAATGATAATATTAAATATTTTGAATTAAGATTTACACACACTCAAAAAATAAAATGAGGGGGGTATAACTTTTGCATGGTAATTTTGTAATTTACAATATTTTTGTAATTTACAATATTTTTCTACAAAATTTAAAACCTGTAGATAAATTTAAATTTAGTTTAAGATAGTAAAGTTGAAAATTTTACTGCATCAGTGCCCTCACGTTTAGGCAGAGAAGGGGGAAGCATTTTAGGGATTTTTTTTTCCCATGCCTCCGCTATCCCAAATTTTTGCAAGGTCTCCGCATTCGGCAAAGGTATGAACATACTTAAGTTTGGAGTTTGCACAATGTGTGAAAGTATCTAAAATATCAAAAAATCCATGCTTGATATTATACTCTCACATTAATATCAAATTAATATTTGCAAAAAAAAGTATTACAAAAATTGGACACTTCAATTATAATTATACTCCTGAATAAAAATTAGTTATTAAAAATCTATATGTAAAATAATTTTTTAAACTTAAAATTTTGTAAAACACCAACATTAAATAATCTCCATAAATAATTTAAAGAAATTATGAAATAAAAGTAATCTAATTAGTAAATAAAGTAAAGGTAAAATTCTTCTTAGAAAATGCTGCTATGAAAATTATTTTAAATTGGTTTGTAGAAAAGGTTCTTTAATTTCTTTTCAGGAAGGTAAGTTGTCAAGTACAGCCTGCTACTACCTAAAAAACAAAAATAAAAAATTACTACTATCCTATCAATTTATCATAAATGTTCTATTTTCAATTTGTAAATTCTATTTCATAAATCTACACACAATGTAGTTTGCATAACTTGTTGAACAGCCTAGCTTTATATATGTTGTGGATTATGAGCCATTGTCTGAGAAATATAGGCAAAATAAGCAAATTCTGGAAGTGATGTCTTCAAATTGTCTTCATTTTCAGATATTTTGTAAAAAACAATGAAAATAGACCTCTGGTAAAACAAAAAAAGCTATTTGTTTCGGAGATATAGGGTCCCAAAATTTGGCCCATTTTGCGAAAATATTTGCGCAAGGAGTGCAATTGCTACTTTGTGTGGCAATTTTGGCAACATGAATATGACAGATACATTTCTTTTTAATTTTTCTGCTAAACTGGATAGATTTCTACAGCTAAAGTTAAAAGTCCACATGGTTACATTTTTAGTTATCTAGAAATCATGGTCCGAAACCACTAAATTTGAAATTTTACCCTAACTTTGAGTACTAATATCTCTTAAGGCTATTACTTGCATGTAGTTTTCTTAAGTATTTTTGAAAAGTACTAAGGCATACATTGATTATATAAAACAAAATTTATGTGCATGCAAGGACCTGGGAAGGAGTAACCTGCCAAAAATCACTATTTGCGTTCAACGCGCCTTGGTAAATTACCCATAACAACCGTGGCCTTAGGTCTGCCATAAACAGTATAAGTTATTTAGTCTCCTTAAACATGCATCTTCCAATATCTGAAAAATAATCCATGTGCTCGGATGATTAAAAGCCTACAGAAGTCCTAGTTGTAGCCTTATTTCGGCAAATTTTTATCAAAAAAATACCCTAACAACGGTATAGATATGCTTTGCAACAGCTACATTACCGCTTTAATAATTAGTATTGTAATTAAAAATTTTGATATAATACATTTTTATAACGGAACTGTACAAGAACATTTGACAAAAATTATATTGTAAGCATTTTTAATGTAACAAAGTACTTAACAAAAGGTTGAAGTGATGCAATGACAACAGACTTGTTAAATGTTAATTTGCAGTCCTTAATGTTTCTTTTTATGTAACGCAGTAAAAACTTCTAAATGTCATGATTGATATCTTATTATGTCAAATTTTAATTCGATTTCTATTTTTAAATTACTCATTTTTTAAATATTTATTTTGTATGATGTATTGTATTCGTTTCGAAATAGCGTTCAACAGCTAAATTTTACATTGAAATTTTATAATAAGTACTCATTGAGAAATAATGGTTTGCTAAATGAACCATTTTGTAGAACAAAGTTTAACAAATTTTTTAAAAATCTGTTTTTAAAAATAATTTTAAAGATTTTATTTTTGCTTTGGATAAGATTTTAAGTTACTATCATTTTTAAATAAACCTTGATTTATGAGATTAGTATTTATAGATTTGTTTTCTTTGATGCTTAGTAGAACGTTAAAAAGAAATTTGAAAAGTTTAAAATGCAGTTTGAGAAGATATTTGCTGAAGCAATTGCACCTGGTCAATCAGAGGCACTGATTTCTCAAGTGTTCTACAATGAGGATGGAGATACTTCACCTCAACTGGTTCCAGAAGACGTTGTTGTACCAGTTAAGATGTTTTAAGAAAGTGATTCTTTAGGACAAATTCTTTTGCTTTCAGTTATTAACCATAACAAGTACACTAATGAAACATTAATGAAAATCTTTGATTTCAAAAAACTTCAAAAAGAAAAAGCATGCAAATTGCAAATAGAAAGCAGAAAATTTTCCATACCAAAAAGGAAAAAGCCAACCTACCCTGAATGCCACTGGAAAAAATAGAACCTTTTTTGAATTTATGTTTTGCGAGGTTTGCTGTAAGAAGTGTAAATAAAATGAAGTTTGACTATGCAGAGGAACAAAAAGTGGTTAATGTCATTTTAATGATGAAGTTTAGCCATACAAACTTGCCAAGAAACTAATTATCTATTTATGTCAGATACTTATTTACGGAATGTTCATCGTGGAATAAAATACTCTTAAAGGAAAGGTTTGGCTGAAAAAGAAATGTATCTGTCATATTCATGTTGCCAAAATTGCCACACAAAGTAGCAATTGCACTCCTTGCGCAAATATTTTCACAAAATGGGCCAAATTTTGGGACCCAATACCTCCGAAACAAATAGCTTTTTTTGAAAAAAAATTCACCAGTGGTCTATTTTCATTGTTTTTTACAAAATATCTGAAAATGAAGACAATTTAAAGACATCACTTCCAGACTTTGCCTATATTTCTCAGACAATGGCTCTTAAATAGCTAACCTTAATCTTAAAACAATCGAATAATTTAATCTTAAACCAATATAATGACTTAACCTTAAACCAATAGAACTACTATATACATCTACACATTAATTTATTCAAAACAAAAAAAACTTAACAATAAGAAAGGTGTCATCTTATTGATATTTTTATAAAAGGAAATAAAATAATAGTTCAAAACTAATAGCTCATTATTTTTAAATAAATTATTCATTATTTTCATATTATGAATATCTTTTTATATTCTATCTATTATATTATATGCTATCTTTTTTATGAAGGTTATATAAAAACATCTAAAATGATATAAATAAAATTCAAGTCTAAAAAAATTATATTAATTAATTTGAATAATATATAAATTTTTTTCAAGTTGATTGAGGTGCCCCAAGAAGTCCTTACGGTCTTATCACAGAGCACCGCGGAAGGGAAGTTCACGCCTCCTTCCCAACCGATGTCGCAAAACTTGCCCAGAGGTGGGGTTTGAACCAGGAATCTTACGTTTCTGAGGCAAGTGCGCTACCACTGCGCTACGGCTACTCGTTGAAATAAATATAATTTCTGAAATCGAAATATAATCAATGTGCAAAAGAGTTTTCAGAAATAAAATGAAACCAAAAAATTTGTTGCTTGTACATTCCTTTTTTTTTTTTTTTTTTTTTTTTGTAAATTTATTTCCCTTCAATAAAAAAAATTAAAATTACAGAATAGCTTTATTACAAATATAATCGACAGGACTTCCAGAAGATCATACGATCTTATCTTGAAGTCTTTACAATATCAAATATAATAATAATAACAATTAAATCAAATTAAGCAATAAAAATCAACATAAACTGTATATAACTGTGCATTTAAGATATAAATATACTGGATAAATTATATGAAATATGTGAAGCAAAAAAACTAAAAACAAGAAAAAATATTTTCTTTTGAAAAGATAACTTCTTTTAATTTTCGTTTGAAAGAAGTTAAAGTCCATTTCAATGACAAATCAAAATTTGGCAAAACTATTTTATTCTTTAAATAAGGACCGCGATAAGAAATAATTAGTTGTTCAAATTTAGTTTGGCAAAAAAAGGTTGTTGTAGATTTTTTCCATTGCGAAGATTGTATTTGTTTATGGGTTTTACATTATAAAGGTTTATAAATACATCAGGAGATAAATGATTTTTACATTTAAACATGAAACATTATTTAAAATATTATAAACATTTAGTTCGCATACATTTAAGGTTTTCATTTCTCATAGAAGTGGTTTTGAGTTTGAAAAAAGATTTTCAAAATTAATTAAGCGAGCTGCGTGTTTCTGATGCTGGTAAAGAGATTTAAGTTTAGTTTTGTGCGCGCTTCCCCATACAATATTTGCATAATTTAAATGATTGTACATTCTGTTTGATACTTGCTAGCACAAATTTTTTAATAAAAAGCCATAAAACTGAGCAGCTTTTCAAGTCTTTACATCTGTAATACCTATTTTGAAATTCAAAATAATTACTTAGATCATTGCTTTACTTAGATAATTTTAACACAAACATCAAGGTTTTTTGTAATCTGATACATTGTATGAGGTTATTATAACCTCATAAAAAGTATATCTGATACCTTGTATCAGATGTTTATCAACTTTAAAAAACAAACTACAAATTGTTTTTGTTTTTGAACATGCAAAATATAAACGGATATTAATGAATATAAATGAGAGAAACACAGTTTTTAAAGATATACATCAAAATTTGTATGAAAAATTTATAATATAAAACATTTAAATCTGTAAAAATAGAAATTTGTGAACACTTTAGTTCATTATTTATATAACGTAACATATTTAATTAGTCATCTGAATATACTAATTATAACTCTTAAAATACTTTTTTGTAGCTGTTTATACTTTTTATTCACAGTAGTACCAGTCTTTACATTCATGGAAGTCTTTCAATAATAAAACTGTTGTAATTAATAATAAACTTCAATAATAAAAATGTTTATCAATTTAATAATAAGTTAATAATATAAAACCAAGTCAAACATTTATCCTTCATAAAAATATTTAATGAAGTTACAATACAACTATACAAGAAAAAAAAAAAATGCAGAATAAAATCCAGAAAATTTTAAAATTTAATGAACATATCTTTGAAATTCATAAATACGAAATATAAAACAAAAATATAAAAGTAAAAATAATAGTTAGTAGAAACAATTATGAAGATCTAATAATAAAAAGATAAAACTTCAAAAACTTTCAAGCATTTTCTTTTTCTCTCAAAGCCTGCTTACCTTAGCTAAATAAAATAAAAAGTAATATTTAGTGTGTTTAAATATTCTAATAACACAATATTGTAGAATAAACATAAACTTACTTCATAAAATGTTCTGAATGCATTTCTCGGTTAAACATGAACATCACTGATGTGATGATTTTCATGCTGCAAATTAAGATATTTGTAAATATTTTTTCATACTATTTTATATATATACTATTTTTACCTACTAATAAATATTATTTTCACGAAATATATTTTATCATCTATAAAAGTTTAACAAATTTTAAATGTTAAGTGACAATTAAACAAAAATTTTTGTAACATTTACATTTTAACATATACGATAAAGTCGTGAAAATTAGTTGTTTTTTTTTAATCAAATAATAAAAAATATTTTGTAATATTTTGTAATAAATGTGAAAATTGTTAAAGTTTTGTAATATTTTGTAATAAATGACTGTCAATTTTCTGTAAATTAGTAAAAAAATTACATAACATCAGAGATGTTATGTTAAACTCATATTTAACATTTATTTCATTTATAAAAAATTCCACAAATGGTCCTTAATGTTATTATTATTTAGAGAGATTATTTATAATCAGTTAGAGATTTTAAAAATAATTCATTATTTTAGGTTTTAAGACTATCAAAAGTGTCAATTTTACACACACACACAAAAAAATCTCAAGATATATTTATTAACTTTCAAAATCTTTAGCTAAAAAGAAAGATATTAATGCAAGTATTAATTTCAAATGTAAAACTGTGTGTATAGAAGAGGTAACATAGAGGTTTATTGAACATTTTTTTGTAGACTTATTTATTATGATTTAAATAATACAAAGAATGTGTAAAAATACATATATTCTTCCATAAACAAAAAATTTAACTTATATTTCAACATATTAACACATTGAAACATTCAAATTTTGACCAATTAAGCCATGAACCTTGGTTACCTAACTTCATATTTTAGTGTAGACTGAACCAAACGTAAAAATATTCCAGTTTACACGACTTTTAGTTATAATAGTCGCGCGAACAATTCACGCTGAAAGATTTTTTGCCAAAAACGCCTTGATACCCTCGATATTTTGCGGCCACATTTTAAGAATATCTTCTTAACCTTTACCAAAGATATCTTTATTTTTAATTATAATGTTTTACTAGTTCATTTGCCTGAGGACTTTACTCTCAGCAGCATTAATCGATATCCTTCTACCAAGTATGTTAGTTAGATATCGACCAATATTTCTGCGGTATTCAGCACCTTGTCCAATGTTTCATTTAGATCATTTTTATTTCTTTTTATGATTAAGACCAAGGCTGTGGAGTCGGAGTTGCGGAGTTGCGACATTTTCAGCGTAGTCGGAGTCGGAGTCGCTAAACAAAATCGTGACTCTGACTCCAATAGTAAAACTTCTCGGTATTGCACGTGCATGTGCAAAACATTCAATTAACCTTATGTTCATACTTTCCCTGAAAGAACGTTTCATAAATTTGTCAAAAAATTTTTTTCAATTTATCGCGTAATATTTTTAAAAAATTCAAAGAATTTTTCAAAAATTTTGCATTAAATAATATATATTCAAGTTGGAGTCGGAGTCCGAGTTGGAGTTGGAGTCCGAGTTGTGCTAAAAAAATTTCAACAACTGGAGTCAGAGTTGTTACTTTTTTTTTACGACTCCACACCCCTGATTAACACATTATAATGATCCGTTAATATAATTGGTTTAGAGTAGGTTTTTGTCATAGAAATTAACGTTGTAATAGTTTAGACCGGAAATATCTTTTAAATTTTTGTTTTTATCTGGACTCTCCACGTACCTTTTACTTCTTAAAGATTTAAAAATTTTAAAAAGTTTATTTTTAGAGTATTGCTATTTATTTCTGAAAGGATTTTTTATTGAAAAAGTTTTATTATAATCTCCTCCCATATTAGTAATAAAAAACCGCTGAGGTCTTGAAATAAAATCTAATCTTTGATTGTTAACAATAATGAACAACAAAAGCACACAAATAAACAACAATTATAAACTGTATAAATACTTTTACTGCATGTTATAAATATTTATATGAAATTATTCTATTTAGATTTTTTCAAGTAGATTTTATTGTTTTATTTTAAAAAAGAAAAAATTAAATGCCAACCCCTATTATTAAATTTCACATACTATTTATTACCAAAGATTAATTAAATACTATATTAATATTTTAGATAAATCTAACTTAATAAATCTTATATACTTAAAAAAATTTTCTTTTTCCAATAATAAACAATAAAACAGTACTAACATGTAATAGAATGATTTTTTTTTTAATTTAATTTGAAAAAAGAATTTTTCTTTATTAACAATAAAACTGAGATTTGTCAAGTAAAAATAGCTGAGTTCAAAATTGCTGACTCAACTGTTAGTTTGAAACTTAATTTTGAATTTCATAATTTACTTAAATATACATCTGCATATTCAAGTTGTTATTTTTTTTTTCATGTTTTTTTGTAAAAACCTAAACTATTAAGTTAAAGAACTTATAAGTCTCGGCCAGTGCCGGATCAAGGGAAGGGGGGGGGGGGTAAGCTAGGGGGGACTATAGCCCCGGACCCCGCAAATTTAGGGGCTCACAAAAATGAACTTCATTTGTAACGCAAAGGATTTTTATTATAAACGTGAAAATGTTATATACCCGAAGAAGTAAGTTGAGCAGCTTTGTAAACTTTAAACAATACTTTCTGAAGCAAATCCTAAATTTTTTAAGAAATTAAAAAAAAAAGATTTTTTTCGTTTTAATAATCTTAATAAAAGTAAAAAAAAAAAAAAAAAAAATTAAAATCCGACGTACCGTTCAAACAATCTGATAAATTTGCTAAAATAGCCTATCCTACCTTTCAAATGATGATTGAACAATTAAAAATTTACGAAAGTCTAATCATCTAGTAGCTATGACAACTTGGCAAGATGTATGAACTAAATAAAATAATTATTTAAGAATTAAATTAATAATAAATATAATCAGCAAAATTTTATTTTATAGAAATAATGAGCAAAGTTTTATGAAAATGAAAATTGGAATAGTGATCTAATCCAGTCAGCATTCTGAAGCGAGTGTCGCGTGGGACCCGTACCGGATGTCAAATGGGAACCGCACGAGATTTGACCGCGGGATCCATATGGGTACCATACAAGCCAAATTAAAAAAAAAACGAAAAATTTATCGTCAGCTTTTTCTTTGTTCCCTAATTGACCTCAGAATTTCCCGGATATATTTTTTTATTTTTTACTATGTATAACTTAGATTTTTTATACCTTAAATAAACGACAATTTGTTGAAAGCAATTTTTTCCATTTTAAACAAATTAAATTATTAATTTAAATATGATAAATTTTTATAAAAGTTTTTAAAGCTACATGTTTTGTATGCAAATCGAAATCACAAGGACATATACATGTATGTTTTATCAAATAAAATAAACTGTTATTACATATATAATCAATATATATACAAGTGTTTGCTGCTGTATTCTTTACATTAGATGTTTGCTGTTGCATTATGTACATTTTATATGTTCTTTTCTGTGTTTGATGTTGTATTTAAAATTCGTTCTTTTCGGCTGTCTTAGTCTTTATCTTGAGCATTACAAAACCAAGCAGAAAGTGCTTTTTTAATAAATTTTATTTTGTTTTATAGTTTTTTTATGCAGCACCTAAACATACGTTAGTTGAAACATACGTTAGTTGAAACATACGTTAGTTGAAACATACGTTAGTTGAAACATACGTTAGTTGAAGCATACGTTAGTTGAAACATACGTTAGTTGAAACATACGTTAGTTGAAATCAATTACAAAAGAAATATTACTAGAGTAAAATTTCTTTTACAAAATATTTTATCCAAAAGTATGGCATTAGGTAGTCTCAACATATTACTATAAAACATTATGATTTGATATAGTAAGTATATCTTCTTGATTTAGTTGGTATATATTGATTACATTTGTAATAACAATTTATTTTATTTAATAAAGCATACATGTATATGTCCTTGTGTTTTCAGTTTGCATATAAAATATTTAGTTTTTAAACTTTTATAAAAATTATAATAAGTAAATTAATTATTTAATTTGTTTAAAATTTAAAAATTTGCTTTAAACAAATTGTCATTTATTTAAGGTATAAAAAATCTAAGTTATACATAGTAAAAAATAAAAAAATATATTCGTGAAAATTCTGGGGTCAATAGGGGAAAAAAGAAAAAGCAGCCGATAAATTTTTCGTTTTTTTTTTTATTTGGCCCGGGATTTGGCCATATAGATCCCGCGGCCAAATCCCGTACGGTTCCTATTTGACATCCCGTACGGTTTCCAGACGGCACCCGCATCATAATGCATCAACTATACGGACTCAGATGCTGTTAATGAACAATCAACGATCATTTGTGGGTAAGGTATTGACAATATGCAAGAAAGTTGGTATAAACATGCTCCAATGTATGATGAGGATATAAAAAATTATAATTGCACGCCCTCAGGAAATATTGAAGGCCAATGTTGTGGCGATTTTAAAACCATCGCTCCAACGTCGGAATGTAAAGGAACAAAGATTAATCTTTAGAAATCTAACATTCTAAGAACAATGCAAGAAAATACTTAATTTTTTGTTTTCATTTTTTTTTTATAAATTTTACCTATTATTTATCTAATTATTGGGTGTTTAAAAGAATTATTATTATTATACTAACTATGAACCTAGCTCTATGATATGGGTTGTAATGTTACAGAATCAATAATTGCAAGGGGTATTACAAATTATTTATTAAACAATAGAGCTCATTTCTTTGCATTGATGTGTTTTTTAAATGCTTAGATTCATATGTTGACAACCTTAAATGAGTAGACCACCGCTGTAATTAATAAAAAGATAGTTGATGTCGTTCTTATTGAATCTAGAAAGTCTTCAATACTGTGTCTTGTTCTTACACTTTGATACTTCGATGTTGTGTCTTATTCTAAGCTGCTATTCAAAATTTACTGTTACAGAATTAAATATGAATATATAAAGCCTGGGTAACAAGCTTCTTAGCAAATCGTTCTTCATGAATTTGCATTAAGGGCTGGTACTCAAAAAACATCCTCGTAAAAAATAAAATACCTCATTGTACTGACATAGAATAAACTTCGATTTCAGCATATCTAGTCATCAGATCAATTTTAGAGTAACTTCTTGAATTATTTTTGTTTTTTTGTCAGCTCAATGTATCTACCAAAATATGTTTTCTCCTACTCAATGAATATAGTTGCATACCTGTACAATAATATTCACTGAACATTGGTATTGTTGTTGAATTTTTCAATTCAATCCAAGATATTCGTAACTCAATCCGGGATATTTTGTCTTCCAATATGAAATTTTTTTTTCACTTTTTTTTTATTGCAAGTTTTTGCGTTTTTAGAGTTTCACAATAACAATATTTAGTTTTTAGTAAGAGCCCACAATGTTTTGTGTACTAATTTAGAATCGTGTACCCAAGTGCAGAATCTTTTAAAAAATATACGTCGAATAAAATAAGTTCAGAAATGTTAAACATAAATTTGTTAAAAATGATGTTGCATTCCTTATAAAGATTATGCTTTAAGACTTGTTAACTTCAAACTTCACTTTCTAGAATGCTGTAGACTAAAGTTTGACCTTTTAAATAACCGACATAATTAAACGCAATCTTGTCGGCTTTTTCTGAGTTTTTTACATTCGATCTTACCATGTATGTATAAGAGATGAACGTGCAACCTTTTTTTTTTACATCAAAGAAACCGCCAAAATCAGCGAGCCATGCTTTTTCACGATCTTATCAAAATATTCCGTCATTAGCAAAAAAGTATTAAAGATGGCTGCCAATCAAATATTTTAAGTAAGGATTTAATAGACGATTCTGTAAAATGATTTTTGTAAAAGTTGAATCATTTATGTGCTTGCAAATTAGTGTTCAAATCAAACATAAATAAATGATGTTTATTACAAACACAAAGATATAATAACAGATTTTTTATAATACCTAGAAAGAGCTTTTTAAAAAAGATTTATGGATTGGATATTTTAGTCAAGTTTTATATTTTATATTTCAGTTAGTATTCTCACCATTCAGGGTCTAAATTCTTTGCTTATTTTGTTTCAACTTTAATATATTTTTTTGTTTTCTCCGACATGTCGCTTTTTTTTTGCCTTCTTTTATTACACGTTATGTTAATAATAAAAAAAAACTCTGGTTTGAAATTAATTTAATCATTCTAACGTGATACAAACTGTTTCAATTTAATTATATTAATACTAATTTTATTATTAACTTTTATAACAATCAGTTTGCTTTCAAAACTAGGCTACAATTAACCAAATTACCTTGTGTATTTAGATAAAATTAACAATAAAAAGATTGTTTTAACAAGATCATTATTAAAAGGTGTAACATCGTAATAGCATACTTTCTGTTTGCTTTAAAAATTAGTTTTTTATTATAAAATCACAAAGAACTACATTTTACATATTTTTAATACACAACTTTTACATAAAATTGTGAATTAATGTTATAGGAACTAAAGTACTGACCTGACTATTCATGAATTTTTAACAACAATATTATGAAAAACCATAATTTAGACTGATTAAACAAGTTCAATAAATCGTTAAAAAATCGACGTAACTGTTTTCTTTTGTTTGAAACAATAGACTTGTACAGAAGCCTAATTATTGAGCAAAGTTCGCAAAAACAACAATAAGTTGCACTTCCATCTCTTATACGTCCATGATCTTACTAACTATTTAATATAATCAACCAATCAATTTATTTACATGAAAGTTAACCAATGAATTTATATGTTTTGTTTTATTTGATCATTCCCAAAAATTTGTTACACATAATGTAGAAACATATATTTTTCTTCTGCAAAAGAATTAATAAAATGTGAAATTCTCCTACAATCATATGGTTTCTTCATTGTCTTTAAATCAAATTTCAAAACGTACAATATTCTGAAAAACTATATACTCTATATCAGAATTGTTAACAAGGCCAAAACTAGCAAAGCCAAGGCCACATGATACAAGACCAAGGCCAAAAGTTACAAGGCCAAGAGTTTTAAGGTCGAGGCCAAGAATAAGAGTTTCAAAACCTATGCAACCATTTTTAAGACAAAAGACTTTAATTTTTGCCTAACGTTAAGACCAATTATTAACAAAACTGTAAGTAACAATTGCTGTGACAATAAATCACATATTGTAAAAATAAACTATGGTTCAGGGCCTAAAGAGATCTCTCATGGGGGTGGGGGTTGGGATGTCATGTGTGTTTTGCTAACTAGAGACACACATACACACAGAAAAGTCTTCATTATTTGACATTTGCCAACTCAAATGCTAAATGTACAAGTGTGCCGACTAAAATGCATATATAACAGCTTTGAGGGGGGAGGGGGAGATACCCCCTACACCCACTACATTCCTCGTTCGGGACGGTTCTGCCAAGGTTATGCGCAAAACTTTACGAAGTCAATTAGAAAATATACTTGTAGATAAAAATGAAAGCTAAAAACAAAAATACATAAAAGTAAAAAACAAAAATTTTTAATTCTTTAATTTTATGAATTTTTTTTTAAGGCCAAGGCCAAAACAGTCATGGCCAAGGCCAAAGTTTTCAAGGCCAAGACCATCATTTTCAAAGCCAAGACCAAGGTCAAGGCCTTAATTTATGGCCTTAAGGCAAGGGTAAGACTAAGACCAAATCCAAAGACTAACAACTCTTCTTAATATATGTTTTTATTATTAGCTATTTAGATGCTCCAAAAAGTCCTAATTTTCTATTCACAGCGAACCGTGAAATAACATTTAAACAGGAATTTTACGCTTCCTTTCATACCAATAATGCATATACGGCTTGGAAACAATAAAGAAACAAATGAAACATAATAATTTTTCTATGTATATATATATATATATATATATATATATATATATATATATATATATATATATATATATATATATATATATATATATATATATATATATATATATTTTTCCTTCTAATCGCAGACCTCCAGTTCAGAAGCCAGAACTCAATACACGGCTGCATATCAACTTTTCTCCTTGAAAATACACACACACATACATATATATATATATATATATATATATATATATATATATATATATATATACATTTTTTTTTCCACTTCGAACACACACACACATACACACACACACATACACACACACACACACACACACACACACACACACACACACACGCACACACCCATAAATATATACAAGGCCGACGAGATAGAGGGTGTGGGGGGTGTGACACCCCCCATCAATGATTTTTAGTTGGCAAATTTGACCCTTAGTCGGCAAATTTGACTCTTTTTGACTAGTTAGTCGGCAAATGTAGACCCTGTCAATAGATTAGTCGGTAAATTTAGACAGTCAGTCGGCAAATGTCGTCATTGCAGTCGTCAAATTTTCCAAAACAAGGACCTTTTTTTTTTTTGTAAGTCGGCAAAAGTTGTAATGGCACCCCCTACCCACGTGACACCTACTCGCACCGGCCCTATATATATATATATATATATATATATATATATATATATATATATATATATATATATATATATATATATATATATATATATATATATATATATATATATATACTGAATAAAAAATTCTATACAAAAAAATAAAAAAATCGTTTTTTTTTTGAGAGTATATGGTCTTGTAAAGGTTATTCAAAATATAAATATTACGTCATAAATATAACACATGTTACATAATGCATACAACACAAGTTACATATTTTAGTTTTTGAGGTGACTTTTTCTAAAGATTAGTTGAAACCACATATAGTTTCATTTTCTTATGCAAAATAAGTTGTTGGAATAAGCTGTAAAAAATTTTAAACCATGATATTTACACTGGTAATAGAAATTTTGAATGAATATTTTATAAACTGCTAATAATAAATAAATAAATATATGTATAAATTTTGCTGTACGTGTGATATTTTAAATTATTGCTAAGCAAATCATGTTAAAACAAAAAAAAAAGTTTGAACTGAAACAAAGTCAAATTTAAAGTGTAATAAATCAATCGTTATTTATTTTTTTCATTAAACAAAGTTTACTTATGATTAGAGGTTTTTAAATATTGATGATTTTGCTCATAAATTTTTATATAAACATTTTCTGTACCATTTTATGAGCTTATTTAGTTTATTTTGAATGGAAAAAATAATTTTAGTAAGAATTATTTTAGCATTGAATCAAATTACCAACTCGGTACATAGTTGGAATGACAGTGCAAAGACAAATGACATGTGTAGGGAAAAAACAAATAAGATATACTTAATTTTTTTTGTAATATTGATAGTATTGGTTTCAATGACAATAATCGGGAATATTTTTGTTATCATTATAATTAGTTTTACGTCAAAGCTTCGCCAAAATACAACTTATGTTACTTTACTTTCGCTAGCTGTTGTCGATTTTTTAGTGGGATGTATAACCATGCCATATAATATAAAAAGGATGTACAACAATAGACTGTTTTGTTTATCAAAAGCTGCATGTAAAATAATCCTAATTATGGAGCCTTTTCTCTCAATCGCTTCAATGAATCATTTGTTTTCGATTGCAGTTGAGCGATTTTTGTCGCTAAAGATTCCATTTCAGTTCAAACTATCAGTGTCTTCTGCTTTATTTTATACGTGGCTTTTATCACTATGGGTTTATGCGTTTCTTTGGTCTTTTCTTGGAATGTTTAGATGGAATAAAACAGAAACTTTTCCTATCGAAATCAGAGGAAATGTTACCACGTATCTTAGCGCAATTTACAACTCAAAATATCACATTTGCACTCGTGATAACAAACCTTTTTTTACAACTGTTTATATTGTTTGTTTTTGTCTACCAATGATTTTGATGGGATATATCTATTATTTTGTCTATAAAACCACATCGCGTCATATCCGTCAAATGTCAAAACTCGAATTAGGACAGTTAAAGTTAAGGATCAATCGAAGCAAGTTACGCCAACAAAAACTGTTTACGTCAGTATTTATAGTGTTTCTGGTTTACGTAACGTGTTGGTTGCCTACATTTGTCATTGTGATTTTAAGTTTCTATTATCAGAGATTGTTATATAATTTTGAAAATAAGGAGCCGCTGTTTTATGAGATTTTAGTCAATACAACAGATGTTATACTACCACCCTTAAACTCAGCAGTTAATCCTTTTATTTACGTCATAAGTAATCGAAAATTTAAAAACTCAGCACTTTCTTTTCTAAATAAAAAATTCTTCAATCGCAATAAAGTAAAAAGTTCTACGGCGCCGACGACCATTTCAAAGTATCCTTTATAAAATCGGAAAAATGCTACTATAATTCTAATATAAATAATAATATAATAATATAATTGAATTAAACAACATTTTTATATCATGATAAGCATGATACAAACTTGTATCATCAGTATTCAAAATAACGTCTAGTAAATTACAAGATTTGTTTAAATCAATAATATAAATTAAAAATAGGAGTGGTCTTAAAATTTACCCTTGGAGAACCTCGCAGTTCATATTCATAAGTATCAGTTTCTTTGCTGCAAAAAGAAATGCATTGTTTCCTATTTGACAAATAGCTTTAAAACCACTAAATGTCCGAATGTTTAATCCCGTAATTTTCTAGTTTATTTAAGAGAATATAATGATTAACGGTGTCAAATGCTTTGTAAAAACCAATAAATACACCTAACGTATATTTTTTTTTTGTCGAATGCTTGAAAAATATTTTAAATAAGATGAAAAATTGTTTTTGATCAGTGTAATGATTCTTTTTAAATCCGAATTATTTATTATAAAGAATATTGTTATTTTCAAGAAAGGTAAATAGTCTATGATAGGGGAGACCGGGGCTAGTTGACTCTGTTTTTACTCTATGAGCTCTGTAGTCCAAACGGAACATTTTTTTGAAAATATAAAAGTGTAGTTTCGAAGAGTATGAATTTGGGTAACTTATAAAAATTGCATTCATTTACAAAAAAAATATTTTGGGGCCTTTCTGGGCCCTCAAAAAAAAAAAAAAAAAAATTGCGCCAACTTACCCCACCCTGGGGTAAGTTGCTTATACTCAAGGGGTAAGTTGACTCGCAAATAATAAAAGCTAAAGTTAAAGGTCCTATTTAAGTGTATTCCAATAATATTTTAACCCCTCGCCCCTTTTTTTTAAAGGAATCATAGCTGAAATATACTTTTATCAATATCATCAAACTTTTGGATCAAGTCATTGTAACATTTTAAGCAATAAAAAGTAAATATAATTAAAAATACAGTGACAAAACAAAACAGTGTTCCCAATTTATGATTATACAATAAGAGTTAAAACTTATATTGTTTTATTACATGAATATTTTTAACTAATGGAGTTTCAAATCGGCTAGCAGCAATTATTGCAAATGAAAAACAAAGATTTTCCGATTATACATGACTCGTGAGCCCAAAGGTGACATTGGGTGCATTGAACCCAAACTTCCTCTGGTTCACTTTTAGAAATCATTCTAACACAAACCAAACAAAAACACTCCTCTTCAACAGAGCTATTTGAACAATTCAAACTTTTCTCCATTAAGTGTAAACTTCCTTTACTATTTGATCTTTTACTCATCTTAATATTATCTTCATTTAACTTTTTTGCTTGTTTTCTCTCTTCAATTGCTAACTTTTTCTTTTTAGCTGATTCTTTCTCTATTTTTAAAACATTCATGTTTGGTGAATCTGTTAAAAATGATGTGGTTAATACTTCTTTTATTAGCCCTAACTCTTTCTCTTGGTTCAGCTTTTTTGAATGGTCTTAAATCTTCAGGCGATAGAACTACAGTTGACTCTGTAGATGCACTGTGTACATTACTGCTTGAATATGAAATACCTTGATGTGGTTCTATATCTTTTGAGCAACCAGCATTTAACATGTCATTCTCAGATATTGTAAAGTCAACATCCGTTACATTACTTATATTTAGCGCTGTACTTTCCACAGCACAGTCTTGTTTCGGAGGTGGTCTATCTGTGGTATAGGCTGGCATAAAATCGTGTTCACCAAAAATGTCAACATTTAGTGGGTAAATTCCTGTTTTTGCAAAACCAGCCTTGATATTATTAGGGTTACATGCTAATAGAAATGAGTTACCCACAATACCTGGTATACTGTAAATAGACATTGTGGAACCAGGGTGCATTGTCATCCACGCATCGCAAGCTGTGTTTGTGTATTTTTTAAAAGGTCCAAAAACACTTCGATCTAGAGGTTGAAGTTTATGGCTGCAATGAGGAGGAAATGAACAAACCGATACCCCATTTTCTTTAAAGTAATCTAAAGCCTCTACTGAAAGATGAGAGTCATGATTGTCTAATAGCAACAAACAGGTCGTTCTTTTGTACTTCTGGCATATTTGACAAAATGATGGGAAAACTGAAAAAATTGAACTTCAATCATCCAACCAGATGGGTTTGCAGGGCCTGCACTTCCATTAGGAGCACCATTTAAAAAATAGCTTTTAAATTTCACACGAGGAAATATGAAAAATGGAGGAATTAAATTTCCACTGGCAGAAACAGCAACTGCCACAGTTACTAAATTGCCTCTTTCAGTCGAAATAACACGCCCAATATGTTTAAAACCCTTTCTTGCTACAATATAATCTGGAGTTTGAACTGTGGTAATACCAGTTTCATCCATATTCCAAATATCTCCACTTTCCAACTTTAAACGATTAAGAATAGGTTGTAAATTGTTGTAAAACTTTTGAACATTTGTTGGATTAAAACTGGAAACACGTGCTTGACTTGTTGCCTCAGGTTTTCTTATTGACAGTTTTTTGTGCCTTTTGAGGTAAGCACTGAACCAGTCTTCTCCAGCTGCTTCATTTGCACTCCAATTATGAGGCATTTTTATGCTATTCGCTTTTCCATACTGATAAGCTAGTTTCCTCACTTCCTTAGGAGAAAGTCCATAATAAATATCAAAAGCTTTAGTCACATATTGTTCCAACAGACCTTCTTGTAAATCAGTAAAGACCTAAATGAACAATATCAATATTAAAACAAATAACACTACATATAAATGCACACACGTGTGTGTGCATATATATATATATATATATATATATATATATATATATATATATATATATATATATATATATATATATATATATATATATATATATATATATGTATATATATATATATATATATATATGTATATATATATATATATATATATATATATATATATATATATATATATATATATATATATATATATATATATATATATATGTATATATATATATATTCATATATATATATATATATATATGTGTGTGTGTGTGTGTGTGTGTGTGTGTGTGTGTGTGTGTGTGTGTGTGTGTGTGTGTGTGTGTGTGTTAAAGAACATAGCAGTTATGTTTTATAACTCTGTGTGTGTTTGTGAGTGTGTGTCTGTGTGTGTGTTGTGTGTGTGTTGTGTGTGTGTGTCTCTGTGTTTGTCTCTGTGTGTGTGTTTACACACACACAAACACACACACATTACACTATGTGTTAAAGAACATAGCAATTATATTTTATTACTGTGTGTGTGTGTAAACACACACACATTAGTATTAGTATGTGTTATAACACACACACACATATATATATGTGCGTGTGTGTGTAATAACACACATATATATATGTGTGTGTGTATATAACACATACTAATATATATTAGTATGTGTTATACACACACATTGTATTAGTATGTGTTATAACACAAACATATAAGTTATATTTTATAACTGTGTATTAGTATGTGTTATAACACATACTAATACACAGTTATAAAATATAATTTATATGTTTTTTAAGATCATTGAGCACTCTATTTGTAAATAATAACACTAACATAATTTTTATATACAACGTATATAGGTGAGCGAAAGATACTATGACTCAAAATGAGGTTTTGACTTTTTAAAAAAAGAAGACCAGATATATTACTGAATTGGGGAGAAATGTAGGAGAGTGCTTCTACATTGACTTATTTAGGGATAACATGCAAGGGAATGCTGCTACATCGACTGAGGGTTTGGGTTAAGACAGGTACAGATCAATCGATGTAGCACATTTCTCCTCAAATCAGTAATATATCTGGTCTTCGTTTTTAAAAAAAATCTAAACCTCATTTTGAGTCATAGTATCTTTCGCTTACCACGTATATAAAAATTATTTTAGTTTTGACCGGGATTGTCCCGGTTTTATGCCATTTGTCCCAGCGTCCCAACAATTTTCGTTTCGTCCCGTTTTCCGAAAAAATTAATTTTTTGTTTCATTTTATCCCAAACAAAATTCATGATTTTGAATTTTGAAAAAAAAAGCAGACAACGAAAACCATATTGTTTGATACTAATACATTAAAATATATAGCTTATTATATATAGCAATATTAATATTTATAGCTTTAGCAGATTGTTCAATATCTTCTCATTTTAGTTCGTGATCAAATCCAATCTATGCAAATATATATGATCTAATATAGATTGCCAGGAGTATCTGCACTTGTAGAGCGTATTTTTTTTAATCATAAAAATATTTGTTTAGATGACCGAGATCTTTTGAAGGAGTTCATGTGCATTGCTGTACTGCAAGTTGAACTTTAGCTTTTTTATGAAAAAATTTAAAAAATTATAACTTGCTAGAAAAAGTGCATTCTACTGAAAAGTATAACTCGTATAAAAACAGTGAATAGTTTTTTTCTCATATTTCTTTTGTTAGATTTAACAAATAATAAAAAAATATTTTGGTTTTGTTTCTTTGCTTTAGATTGCTCTTCAGCAGCTGAGCAATGGAGCACTTCCTTTTTTATATAAAGACTTTCATGAAACCTTATTACAGGGTGCCATGCTTTTTGAAGCACAAGATAACACTATTTTTCTCCTCCTCCTATCTCTCTGATCATTTATTTCAGCATTTTGCAACAACCTCTCCCCTTCCTCCCCCCTCCTCCACTTACACACATATACCAATATCTTTTTCTATACAACTCCCTCCGTCGCCACAATCCCTGCGTGTCCCGGTTTATAACTTCAAAATCATGGTAAGCCTATATATATATATATATATATATATATATATATATATATATATATATATATATATATATATATATATATATATATATATATATATATATATATATATATATATATATATATATATATATATATATATATACTGACCTGTCTAGATTTTATGTAACCTGATATTTGCTGACCATGACGTTATTGCTTTTTGCAGTTACGAGACAAAATTTTTTCTGGGATATTAAAGTCTTTGGCTGTTTTTCGTAAAGATTTTCCTTCTAATAAAACAACATCAACAGCATTTTTTATAACATTTTGAAGAGTTATAGCCTTCTTTGTTTTTCTTTTATAGTTTCGCATGTAATATATTTGATCTATCTATCTAATTGATTTTGAAAAAAATAAATAAAAAGTTATAAAAAAAGTTGAAATTTATGTCCAATCGCAACCGGGTTTAGTTGATATATACGGCCAACTTGCCCAGCCAAAACTAACCCCGACAGCTATTTGGTCACAAACTCCCCTACCGATCCCTGAAAAACATATATAAATAAAAAATAATGGTTGGACAGATTTTACTGAACCATGCAAGATATAACTCAAATCAAGTTTACGTGTACTTGATGAAATTGCTTTTAAAAATCAAAAAAATAAAGAAGTTGTAAAAGTTACAAAAATGTGGAAAAAACACATAAATCACAATATCTTTTATGCGCATGCGCAAATCCCCACAATACTACAGTGAAAGATGAAATGGTCAACTAAGAAGGTTTCCTGAACTTATTGGCACATTTTGATGAAAAACTTTGCGGATAAACACAATTCGTCAACTTACCCCTGCTGCCAACTAGCCCCGGTCTCCCTTATAAGTAAAACTGAATACATTTATAAAAATATTTTGTTTTAATTTTTCCATCATTTTAAGTCAGTTTATTGTTTATGTTTAAAAAAACTTTTTTTATTTTAATTTGGTCACAAAATATTGTCTAATTAAAGCAATTGAATTAGCATTAAAATTAAATATTGAAAAAATATGCATTCCACCTCATTGTAAACATTATTTTTTATATTAGTATTCTATTTCAACTTAGGGTAAACTCGTTTGCAATCATTCAATACAAATATTAATACATTAGAAGGGTAACTGTGGCAAAATGGGGTACTCAAGGAAAAAGTCCTTTCAGAGTAACAAAAATTATCAAAATCACAACAACTCTGCTTAAATAAAAAAATGAAACATTGTCTAATTTTCAACAAAACAAGAACACCATGAAATGTAAATTTTTTGATTTATTAAACTTTAAAAAAAAATTTTAAACACAAATTTTAATTTTGCTCCATGCTTGGGACGAAACTAGATTTGGAACGGGACTAAATAGATCGAAGGAAGAACTCATATAAAAATAAAATGACTATTTATAGCTCATACACAAAGATTGAATTATTATTTTTGTTTTTAATTCCGGCTCAGAAATAGTGAGTCTATCTATAACACTCACTCCAACAAACCTACTTTTTAGTTCTTGAGGAATCGAGCTCAGGGTTGTGTCTTGATTTTTTTGAATATTTACACTGTTTGGCTTTTTTTGGCTGTAGTTATACTTTTTTATTGTTTAGATACGTTGTATTTTTTTTTAATTGATCTCCATTACTATCTTTTGGTATTATTTGGTACTTATGGTATTAAATGGGTGTTTTTCAACAAAAAATTAAAGCCTAAAATAAAAATAAAATGATCGATGAAGAGGGGCAGCACCAAGATTCTCGGTTCTGACAGTCTTGTGCTGCATACAAAACAGCTATAGTTGGATAAATAAGTTTTAGGAGCATTTGACATTTTGCGCATCAATAGTTTTGCGGGAGAGCCTTCCAGTGACGTACAATTAGATTTGTAAAAAAATGTTCTCTTTCAATACAACGATTTACTCTTTATTTATCAAGGCACTTACTGTGACTTCGAAGATTGTAATTCAGTCTACAGGGAGGGCATTAAATTTTTATTAAAAAAGAGGATATTAGAGGATTTTAGAGGAGATGACCAGGCTTGTATTGTGAACTCGTGATGCGGGCGAATATAAGCTATATACAATGTTCTCCAAACAACAATACTTCGACTGCGGAATGCTTTTTTCAGCCTACCAAGTATTTAATTGGCCGTTAAGACTGCTGTCTCAACTTGATTTTTTAGTTAGTTAATTAGTTACAATCAATTTCATGGCCAGAAAATAGCTTTACTTTTTACTGCAAGAAAATAATAAAAAATAAAATAAATTTTATAAATAAACGATTAAAAATTATAAATGGATATGATGATAATTTCTGAATTAATCGAAAAACAGAAGAATTATATTCTAGAAGAAACAAGAAAGCTATTAAAAGATCATGAAAAAGTATTCACGTCAATAACAGCAGCAAATATGAAAATACTTACTGAGCAATTAGAAAAGAATGAAAAAGTCGGAAGCAAAAACTTAACTAAAATCAATAACATTGTAATTGATTTAGAAACAACAAATAAAAATGCTATGTCTTTAGCAGCTGATTGCAGCGATATTATCAAAGCTATTCAAATTAACGAAAAGATTATTACCGATAAATTTGAAGTTGTAAAGAAAAAGAAAAAAGAGTTAAGCAATAAAATGAAAGACAATAGCAAAATACTTAAAATTAAAAGTAAACTTAGAGAAATTGAAGATTCCTCACGAAGGAGCAACCTAAGAATAGAAGGCATAAAAGAAAACGGAAATGAAAATTTGAGTGTCAATGAATCCAAGGTGCAGAAGCTCTTTGAAGATATACTTGGTTTAAAAAATATAAAAATGGAGAGGGCTTACAGGATTGGACTTAGAAGCACACATAAAATTCGACCAATCGTTGTCAAGATAATTAACTATAAAGACAAAGTAGACATTTTAAAACAGGCAAAAAATTTAATTTTGCGTTGAAACTACAATTGTAAAAAAACAGTTTCGAGAACAACTGAAAAAAGAACGAGAAAAATACGCAGTAATACTGTACGTTAAACTAATCGTTCGCAACTAGGCTCCCAAAGAAAAGTAAAAAGTTAATGTTCTTATTTTATTTTTATTGCTTAAATTCTTATTTTAAAAATGGAAACAAACTTATTATCTAATTTTAATGCTAAAAATAACATATCCAATGATAATGACATTTTAAAGCTTTTCTAATAAACAAAAATATACTTTTAGAAAAAAAATTCTGAATCAAATATTAGCTTTTATAAAGATTGGGAAAGGATGGAAAATATAAACTCTTATTATTACAGTTCAAACGTTTCAACAATAACTGCTAACATAGATGATAATGTACTATCCATACTGCATCTAAATATAAGGAGTATATAAAAAATTTTTAATAAACTTAAGGAATTTTTATTTAGAGTCAAAATAAATTTTTAAATTATATGCCTAACAGAAACATGGTGCCGGAATATACAAATTGAAAATAACTATAACTTTCAAATTATTAGTTATAAAGTTGTTCATCAAATAAGAGAATCTGAAAAAGTAGGAGGAGGAGTGTGTATTTTCATATATGAAAATACACACTCCTCCTCCTCCTGCTTTTTCAGATCTTCTTATTTGTTTATAGGTACTGTTTATAGGTCAATGAAAGTTGGGCACTTTATGCCCTACTTTCATTGACCACCCAAGTAGCAAACAATATTGGCGTAATATTGGCACGATATTGGGTATCTTGGCTAATCTTGGCCAAGATATCCGATATTGCGCCAATATTGTCAAGCAATATTACGCCAATATGGTCTTACCAATATTGGCAAACAATATTGCGCCAATATTATCCATTATCGTTTTACTGATATTGTTGTGCCAATATTGGCGAAATATTGTTTGCCAATGCCAATATTGGCTTTATGTTAAATTTTACATATTGGTACGCATGCGTAACATTAAGGAATATTCATAAACAGTTTTGTTAAATGTGTTTAAATGTAAATAATAGCATCTTTTTACATAAACAGGCATCCTTATGTTAATTTTTTTACAAAAACAAATAAGAGTTTAAAATAAAAATTTTAATTTATGAAAAGAGAAGAAGTAGGAAAAGTATTTATAATTCAACATTTACAGAGTAAATCAGGAGAAGAAGTAATGGTAATTTATTTTGAAACAGATAGTATCACGAGAAGAAGTGGTAAGAGTAGGTACGTGAGCATCGCGTTTTACGGAACCGAATTTTGTGGTAAAATTCTGTTCCACGTTTTTCGTAGTCTCTTAAAAGTTAGAGTGCTTGAGGAAGGTTTTGTGGAATAACTTTTTAGTATTCGTTATCAACATAGATTATTTTTAGAAAGAAGAATAGTTGAAGCATTAGTTCGATTGGTTTTTAATTATACTCACTTAATTTATTAACGAGTTTATTGATGTCAAAATTTTGGTTGTACTTCTGTGGTGAATTTAATGTCCAGGATATAGTCTTTTTTTTTTTCTATCCATTTTTTTTATTAAATTTATTCATTTATCTATGCACCTGCCAATTTTCGTTGAAAAATATTTTGTAGCAGTCACCTTATTTCTTGCTGCACTTTTGTTACCTAATTTACATTTTACCTGATGTTGGCGCGGGAGACAGAGGGGTCCATTGATTGTTTTTATTTATATTTATTTTACATATATAGTATTCATATTAGCAATATTTGACTTATGTCATAAATTGGTATTGTAAACCTAGATATTTTAGAATAAAAATATAGTTAAAAAATTTGTTCATTTAAATAAAATTACTTTAATAAAACGATTTTTAGTAAATATTAAAGTAAGACTTGGATTTTATATTTGATTTAGAAATAAAATGGATGAAGAAAATAAAGGTTTCATCTAGTATTTCATATCATATTCATAATAAGAATTTGATGTGAATTAAATTATTGATGATTCATATCTAAATTGAAGATTGAACGTTGTTTTTATTTAATAAGAAATATCTTTATGGATAAGTTGTTTCGATATAAATTTATTAAACTGTTTTTAAATTATCTGGCCACTATTTAAATCTTTATCTATAACTTAAATATTTCTTTCACTGTTTTAGATGCCTAAAGTTGTAGTGCAGCCGACAACAATGTTGTCGGCTGCACTACAACTTTGGGGATCTAAAACAGTGAAAGAAATATTTTTTTATAACTTACTGATGTTGTCAACATCAGTTAGTTACTTTCTGTATTCAATAGCTTTGTAGTTATTAAATAGATGATATTATAATATATGTTCTATATATATATATATATATATATATATACATATATATATATATATATATATATATATATATATATATATATATATATATATATATATATATATATATATATATATATATATATATATATATATATATATATATATATATACATATACATATATAAATGATATTAGTTTTCTAATACAGTTCTTTATTATGCCTGTGTAGATTGTTGTCTAACAATATTATTTCTTGTTAGTTGTATTTTTGTATACTTAATACTTACATTTTTTTAAGTCACTCTTTTTTTTCTGTAGACAATTTAGAACAAACAATCAGAAGTTAAGTTTGAATTGTTTTAGTTACTATATCATTTAAAGTATTTGTATGCTGTGTTAGTATTCCTTGTGGAATAAATGTTTTGATTTAAAAAAATTTTTTAAAAGATTTAAGTTTAAGAAAAAAGATTGTTAAATGGTCAATTAATGTAGCACATAAAAACAGATTTACAAACCAACTGCATCGATGCAAAGTGAGAGATGAGATTTGCCAAAGACAAAAAATCAAGCGCCATAAAATGAATGAAAAAGAAAAAAGAAAGTTAGAGCGTGAGCTATCCAAATTGAGTTTTAACGAAATTATTAATTCATGCAAGCGCTTGTCCAATGACCAACTATTTGATTTAGAAGATGTCATGTCAGATAGAATTGTTTGGAAGAAACTAGAACATGAATGGTACGATCCAAAAACATGCAAAAGTGTTTTATATAGCGAAAGAGTAGAAAAAGTTAATAAAAGAAAAAATAACTTTATTTACACCATTTCTTACTAGAAAGATGATGAAACTGATATTGGAGCTGTTGACTATTACATGAAAAAGATCCAGCTTGCTGCTGATGTTGTTTCCAGTGAGTTACAATTTAATTAATTTAATAACACTGCAAGTGTTGTGACTTGTCAAAAATATGTTGCAAGTGTTGTGACTTTCATAAATAATGTTTATTTTGAAACAGGAAATTTGTTTATTAACCGAAGAAAATGGTTAGCTTGTTAGCCATACTGTATGGTTCTGTTAATGTGAGAATCACATGAAAGACAATAATATTGGTATTTGCTATACTTGGTTATAAAGATGACATGTTTTTTAAAGCCAATTGACTTAATTATAGCCCCACAATAGTAGTTGTATAATTTTTTTAGTAATATATAACCAATTAAATAATAATATTAGGTTAGAGGGGGAAGGGGCATTACAATGCCTCTTTCCCCTTTAAAACATCATCAACATATCTACTATGAGTTTTACATTCATCTTCCATATTTGATGGTTGTCTGATATGAATTTATTTTTTAATTTATTTCCAATTTCATTTTTAAATTTATTATTCAAATTTTGAAAACAGTAAATGTATATATTTTTTTAGGATGGGTGGGTGGGGGGGGCATACGCCCTTCCGTAATAGAAACACCAGTTGTAGACGTAAGATCATGTAAAACATAATTTTATATTGTATACTAATTTTACACATTTCAGTAAAGATATAAATATAAAATCAAGTCGTTTTTGATACTAGAGTGTATCAAACCACCACCACCACACCCACCTCTATTGCTAACATACACATCTTATGTATTTTAATGGTTAAGTATAAATTTAAAACAATTTGTTTTAATATTTATATTGCTTATGTCTTTAAAAAAAACTTTTTTTCTGAAAAAAGTGTTCAGTTTCGTACGGGCATGGTGGTGGTTTGGTACCCCCTCTGTCCGTCCGAAATGCCCGGTGGTTAGAGTTTAACATAAAGTTGTAGCCCACTCTTACACCTATCTTTTGACACTAAGATATTTGTTTTTCGATAAGAATTGACAAAGTTATGACAATTTAAGTAAAGAAAAATATTATTTTGACCACAGTTTCTTCAACAAATCCTAATATCGAAAAATCGGTACTTAAACCGTCATAACTTTTGAACCAATTGTTCGATTTTGATAATTTTAATTTAATTTTAATTTAATTCACCTTTAAAATACTGTAATAATCCTCTTTCTAATGATATATAACATTATAGTATTCAAACAATTTGAAATTTTTACTCACGTACCTAGTAAGAGTAATAAAATTATTTTATTCAACATTACGAATTGAATTACGAGAAGAAGTCGTTGTAATTAATTTAAAACATATTGCATCACGAGAAGAATAGAAAAAATATTGCTATACTTAAGTATCAAGATTAAAATAGTAAGTTTATTCTTAAATGAAAACACTTTGAGAAGATTTCATATATAAAATATAAGTTTCATAATCTATTTATTTTGTTAAAGATATTTGTTTAAGAAATAAATGCGTCATTATTATTGTTTCTAACTGTTATAAGATTTTAGTTTACGAAAAAAATACCCCTGCTTGACACATAACAACATCAAAAAAAAAAAAAAAAAAAAAAAAATATATATATATATATATATATATATATATATATATATATATATATATATATATATATATATATATATATATAGATAGATATATATATAGGTCTATATATATATATATATATATATATATATATATATATATATATATATATATATATATATATATATATATATATATATATATTATATATATATATATATATATATATATATATATATATATATATATATGTATATATAGACCTTCACACACACATATGCACACACACACACACACGCACTTAAATTTATTACAAGGTAATAATTTTGCAATAAAAAAGTTTTTTTTATAATGTCTTTTATTTTATATAGCATTTTATTTAATGCAATAGTTTAATGCAATGTTATAGGTAATAAACAAATCAATAAGTTAAACTAGATCTGCTACATCACGTTATGTTAAGAGTAGTTAAACAAGTAAAATTCACACAATAAGTAATGCTGAAAATAGTAAAAATTATATAAATGCAACTTTGAAAATGCAATAAACTTTAGTGAGGATTGATGTTGGACATTAGCCTTGGAGAATAAAACGGAAATAGAAAATTTATATCAGATATATTGAAATCTTTCAACACATTTCACAACACTTACTTCTAAAATTAAAATCTTATAGAATAAATGACTAACTCTACAATTGGATTTTAATGCTACCTAAGAGATCGGCATTAGAGTATCATTGTTGGTGGTACATACTCAGAATGGATAATAGTAAATAGTGGGGTCCCCCATTATTTACTTTTATGATATATAATAAAGATTTTTCTGATTCGGTTTTAGATGTTATACCTGTATTTACAGATGAAACTAAGTTATACAGTTTGCTTTTTGATAGCTCACCATGCAATAACCTGCAATAAAGTATGGAAATTATAGCAAACTAGGCAAAACTATGAAAACTAAGTTTTAATGTAAAAAAATTTAAAGTTATACCCTTAGGACCAACAAATACAAAATTTTCCCTTAAGACCAACAATGCCCATAGGACCAACAAATACAAAATTCATTTATATACTCGTTGATAAAAATCTCAATACTTCAATTAATATTAAAAACTCTCTCGTCAATAAAGGGATTTTCAAAGTAATTTGACTTTTATTTTGTAAGTACTAAGAATAACACTGCCAATAAAGTTGTAGGAATGATCAAAAGATCATTTGTCAATCTCAATATCTTGACATTTCGTACTTTGTTTATTTTCCTTGTTCGGCCTCACCTTGATTCTTGCAGCTCTGTCTACTATCCTAGACTTTAAAAAGATCAACAATTAATTTCAAATGTTCTATGCTAATCTAGTAAATTTTTTTTTGGCCAGACTGGACTTTACAACCAAAGACTACTGAGACTAAATTTAACTAGCATGAGCTATCGTTTCTTATGTAATGACGTGGCAGAAACTTACAAATGCATTCACAATCTTTATAATTGTAGTTGCAACTCTTTTGTTTCCTCATAAAATACCATTCAGTATTTTATCTATCAACACCTGTGTCAGAATGATGTCATCTGCACAGCCAATATATTTATTATTGTAATTACAAACCATTAAGTAGTTAATCTGAGTTGTAATAGCATGCGTGTTAATATGGCCACTTCTTAATATTAATACATGATTATATATTTAGTTAGTATTTATTCCTCCATTATGACTAACTCCAACTTTACAACATGCGATCATGCTTATAAATTGAAAAAAATGTTTTGTAAGACAGATGTCCAGAAAAAACTTTTCTATTATGGAATTCACAAGTTTGTAGAATAGTCTACCATCTGAAATAGTGTTCAACATCTGTCACGACATTAAAAAAACATCTAGATGCATCTTGGGTTCATCAAATGTACTATTGCAAATATTTACAATGGTAAATATTTACTTAGAGCCTCAAGTTGTTTATCTTCCTTAATGTCATATTTAAATAAGAAAACATTATCATAGAAACCTTTCCAAACTGCGCAAACTTTAAAATTCACTTTTTTTTACTAACCAATAATTAAACTCTACTTGCAATAAAAAGCGATTACATTAAACATTAAGAAATGAATCTCAATAATTTTTAGACTAATGTTTTCAGTTAAAAAATAATAATAATCTCAAAAAAGAAAGTTAATCTGAAGTTTTTTTATATCATAAATTTATTTCTGATTATTTTTTAGCTGATGTACCGTTAAAATGAAGGTGGTAATAAAGTTTACAAAATTTGCTCTGGCTGAATTTTTCAATGAAAAAACAATATGTGTGCCATGAATGTAATCTATTTTTCATGGCGTATCAATGAAAGTTTGGTGTATTGGCCAAATCACTTGCAAGCATCTTGCCTTTAAGCTGCCATATGTAAAGTCATGCTTTTAAAAGTAACTGAAAGCAACTGAAAATAATAATTTTTTGGTAATTGTCTTATTTACAATATTGTTTTTGTTTTGTTTACAGTATTATTTTTTTTTTTTATCTAAACAGCTATGTTTGACTCATATATAGTAAATGTTGATTGTTTAGTATGGTTTCATCTCTTCTTTATACTATTTTTTGATAGTTATGAGACTGCTTTAGAATGGAATTATCTGTGCCTCCAGCTTAAAAGGATGCAGGTTACAAAAAAAGTGACACTGATGAGATTGTCTCTCAGTTTCTCAAAGATTGAAGAAATCTTTAGTGTTTTAGGGTTAAGTGATTCCAAAAGAGCTTTGCTTGACTATCTTATTCGATTTATTGAATTTATTTGCCGGTTATAGATGAAAAAAGATCTTCTAAACCTAGAAGAAAAATTATGGAACAAAGACACCTTATGAATAGTTTTTGGAAACAGTACCATGTACTATTAAAGTTTCTAATTTTTAAAATATATGATACATTTATATGAAACATACAAACAAATGATACAATATGATACGTGATTGACTATAATTATGTTGTATATCAGAATGTTTTATATAAATGCTTATTACATTTTATTGTGTTTTTTATCTTTTATGCCCAGTTAGTAATGTATTTTGTGTAGCAATGACTAATAATCTCAGATATCTATGACATCTGTAGGGTGTATTCACCGCTACAGATGTCATAATCTATTTATAACCAATTGCTTTTACTCTTCCATAATGTCATATTTTAATAAGAATCACATTATGGAAAACCGTCTAATACATACACATGAGGAACCATTATACTTTTACAACCAATTATATTACATTTGTTTTCTTATTTTAGATGAACTTTCTTACTTCGGTTGGAGGAGATGAGAAACAACTTACAGCGACAATCTTAATACAGTTAATGGCCAAAGAAGTATGTTTTTCATACTCAGTGTATGGAAGGAACCAAAAACGTCCTGCAAGGTCGTTATAGGTAAAGCACAATATTTGTATTCAACATCCCATTTCCTTTTAATAAATAAATATTTTAATAAAAGCTAATTATTTTACAATATTTATACGTAAAAAAATTATATATTTCAAAATTATATTGTGATGACATTGAAAAAACATTTTTTAGATTTGCGTTTAGTCATTTATCGTTGTATTCGTTTCTTTCGAAATTGCTACTGACAAAAGTAGTAAAGAAAAAATTGGCAGCTTTCTGGCGAGGGCCATTAATAGAGATTACGGAAGAAAAATAGAACCGTAACTGAGCAACACCCAATATTGAGCAATGAAATAAGTATCGCCAAAATAATGAAAGTCGATGCCCACTATCTCATAGTGAGAGTATAATACAGTAGTTTATAGATATATATTTATATATACATATTTTTTGTACCTGTATTTAAATAGCATTGATTTTATTTTGTTATATTTTGGTTTTGGAAAACTCTATACCTCTTCTTTTCATTTGTATCTGTTTCATATCACTTCAAATAAATTTAATTTTTCTTAAAGCGTGTTCTATGATTATTGTCACTTCCTAGACTATAACCTGTTTAACTCAAAAGAATAATGCAGTCTAGTACTATAGTATCACTTAAACAAGAAAACTGTTAGTAATTTTAGTTATTACAAATTTGTAGAAGGCAATATTTTTTATTAATAAATATTTAATCGAAAATACTCAATATATTGCCTTAATTTAGTTATATATATTATATATATCAGGATAATATTGTAAACTATATTAGGCCAATATTGGCCAGTATAATATCCCCATTATTGGCGCGATATTATTTACAATATTAGCGCAATATTAAAACTATATCGGGCCAATGTTGCAGTGTGAACATTTTGCCAATATTGACCAATATTGACTTTACAGTATTGGTGCAATATTGTATAGCCAACATTGGCCAGTATCGACTTTAAAATATTGGCGCAATATTGTAGCGCCAATATTGGAAAAATATTCACACTGCAACATTGGCCCGATCTAGTTTACAATATTGCGCCAATATTGTAAACAATATCGCCCCAATATTGCGCCAATATTGTTTGCTACTAGGGCACTTTCTTGTTTTTTTATAAGAGTGACTAGTACACTTGGAATCTACATAATAAGCAAGTGCCTCATCGCTACTCAACTACCTGCTACCACAAATAACATCAGTAGATTTTCTTTGATCTAAGGTTTCTGTATTTTTTCTAATAGAAATAGCTACATTTCTTTGACCCGACAAACGATGTGCTATTTCAGCAACTTATAACTACTTATAACTTAGAGTTCAATTCAGTAGAAAGACATTTTTTTGAGAAACACAACACTATCATTAACTCATATTTTTCAGAAAATGGAGATAGAACAAGCTAATTCTAACGTCGCGAATTGTCAAAAAAGTTTTTTTGACAATTGGTGACAAAACCCCTTTAGAAGCCTTATTGTTGTAGGTATGATATATAAAAAAATTATCCTGTATAGATTTGGATAAAATTAGTTACACGCTTTTAAAATTAAAAACGAAAAAAAAATTGCAATTTTAACATTAATATCATTTATGCCAATTAATTAAAATAAGTTTTCAATAAAATACAAAGTATGTACCTTCTAAAGTAAAATTCATCACAGCAGAATTAATTATTATTCACAATAAATTAGTTATAGGTGATTGTTTATTTTTGTCCAACTAGATTGTATGAGTCGATTCACTGCACCATGTTTTTTTTTTAGAAATCTAAATAAAGAGACTTTTTAAAACAACTTTATAGCAGTCGTGGTGTAGTGGTTGGAGTTCTGGCTTCAGAACTAGAGGTCCGTTTTGTATTTGCATGACCTTAGACAAGTGGGAGCTTGGGAGATCCCCACTTTTCTTTCTAATTAAATATATTTATAAACAATTTGAAAACTTATAAAAATTTAGTTATTTGAGCCGGTGAAGGAGGTATGAAGTACTTAACCGGTACGGATCACTGTACAGTAATTCCTACCTGACGGTACCGATCACTTGAAAAGTGATTCCTACCTAGGTGCTAAACACTGTACCTGGGTACCGAACACTTAACATTTTAATTTTGCCGTGTAAACGTTTTAAAAAGAGGTAAGAAGCATGGAAAATAATACAAAAAACGTTTGTTCACTATTGTAAACATACTGCTATAGCAGTATAGTATTGGTTTAAACAAAATTTCAAAATCAAACGTTTAAAATTTAATATTTATCTTTTCTTTTTTGTGTTTTAACTTTTTTAGATCAAATTAAGATTATTATTATTATTATTATTATTATTAGCAAAATTTATTATATAGTAAATTATTATATAACAGTTGTTAACAAGACCAATAATTGGCCTTGTTAACAACTGTTATATAATAATTTACTATATAATAAATTTTGCTAATAATAATAATAATAATCTTAATTTGATCTAAAAAAGTTACAACACAAAAAAGAATATGGCCTATATATATATATATATATATATATATATATATATATATATATATATATATATATATATATATATATATATATATATATATATATATATATATATATATATATATATATATATATATATATATATATATATATATATATATATATATATATATATATATATGTATATATATATATATATATATATATATATATATATATATATATATATATATATATATATATATATATATGTTTTATAAGATGGTTTGTTATTTTAAGTCAACTCTAGTGACTTAGTGGTTTTGATGTTTTAAACGCACAAGTCAGACAACTTGTGTTTTCAAAACAAGCTTAACGTCGCGTGAAAAACTTCCAGCATCTAGCCAAAACCAAAATGTTTATAAGCATCTGATGCTTCGTAATTACCTATAGCCTCAAAAGAAAAAATTATGGGACTTTTTATTAAATAATTATAAACGTCATGGTATTGAACTCATGGCCATTCAGCTTGATCATCTTTCCAAGTATTTGCAATGAGTTTGTATACAAATCGGTTGATTCTGCGGCGTTAAAATCTAATTTTTCAAAGTATTCGTAAACCGATATTTCTTTTTTTAAACCCTTTAAATCACTTTTCCGCACAAATACACCCGCTTCATTAACTCAACTAATCGTTTGTTTTCCCCCATCCAAGATGGTAACAACTTGCGCTATTGTTATTTTGTATAACCACGTGACTTTCCGACTGCGAGGATACCACAACAACAACAACAAAAAGCAATATATTTACCAGAAATATAGATGTTTTACATAAGAATGTTATAAATTATAAAAAATATATATATAGTCTACATTCTGGATGGTTCACTCTCATATAGCTAGGCTAAACCGAGGAGAGCGACCATATTACACAAGTTACAGACCAAAGCCAAAAGTTGCAAGGCCAAGAGTTTTAAGGTCAAGGCCAAGTCTTGGCCTTGACCTTAAGGTCAAGTCTTGGCCCAAGATTTAGAGTTTCAAGGCAAAGACGGAGGCAAAGACTTATTTAGCTAATATTGTTTACATGCATTTTATTATAAATTTATGATAATTATATTTTATGCTATAGGTGCTCTGGGCATATGATGAATGCACTAATAGCACATAATATTAGCCTATAGCACTGCTATAAACACTTTTTTTATTATTTTAGATATTTTAGTATAAAATGGCAGACAAAAGTTCATCAGAGATAGACAAATCAAGATCATTAAAGAACCAAACTTTTATGATATTGAAAATTATTTATTATCAGGAATTTTTCCTGAACATTTACAAGGAAGAGAAAACATAGGTATTAAAACAAACTTTAAAAAACAAAGTGACAGGTTTGTAATTGTTAATGGTATGCTACATTACAATTATAGAAAAATCATAAGTTACTTCTGGTCCAAAAAAGCTGCACACGATGGATTTGGTACATCAACTGAATCAAAGGCTATAGGTGGACATTTTGGCAGAGATAAAACAATATGGAAATTGAATGATTCAGGATATTGGTGTCCGAATATGAATAAAGATGTCTGAAATGATGTTGCCACTTGTGAATCTTGTCAAAAATCAAATTCAAAAATGAAAAAAGTTTCTCCAGAGTTGCATCCAATACCAGTTCCAACAAAAATATGGCATCAAGTTGGTGTTGACCTCTGTAGTCTTCCTAAAAATCCAGAAGGTTATGCTGGAATTTGTGTAGTTGTTGATTACTTTTCAAAATGGATTGAAGCAAAGCCTATTTATAATAAAAGTGCTGAAGAAGTATCCAGATTTCTTTATGAACTTGTATGTCGACATAGTTGTGCCTCAATTCAATTTAATGATCAAGGTCGAGAATTTTGTAAAGTTTCTGAAAATTTGCTAAATCTTACTGGAACCTGTCAACGTATTACTTCGGCTAACCATTCTCAAGCGAATGGTCTGGTTGAACGAGCTGATAGAACTATACAGGGTTCTATGTTTAAAGTGCTAAACGGAGAGCAAGAAAAATGGCCTCATTCATTAGATGGCATACTGTTTGCATTTCGAACAACTCGCCACAAGTCAACCGGTGTCACTCTCTTTCAAATTATGTATGCAAGGGAGCCAGTTTTACCCTTACATTGCATAAATAATGATCAAAGCTTAATTCATGATGTACTTGTTGATTTAGACATAGAAGAAGGTATTTATTTTAATAGACGAATGAAATAAATTTATTGAACTTTATTTTATACATTTAGTTATTTGTTTTAAGGTATTTTGGAACAGGCTGTTTTGCTCGAAAACTTAAAAGGAATTAAAAACACTCAAAGTATAATTCATGATGAAGTAGAAAAAAAAATAAAGAAATCTCAATTGCGATAAAAGAAGGACTATGAGAAACGTCACAAAAACCAAATCCAATTCAATATAGGAGATGAAGTTTTTGCTTGTAATCTTAGAAGAGCTGATAGAAAAGGTGATAAAGGGAAATTTGTTTGGGATTGACCGTACGAAGTTATTGAAACATTTATTGATAAAGGACTTTATCAGCTAAAACAAAAAAATGATGAAACTCTTCATACCAAGCATCATGGTTCAAACATGAAACTTTCAAAGAAAAGATCTGAAGATGAAATACTTCAAAAATCATGTGATGAGGTATCTGATATTAAATCTGAATCTTTAGAATTTGTTGTAGTTGTTATCAGCAAAACAAACTCTTTTATACCTACTAATAGTAAATGGAGAACAAAGAAATGCTCCATGTTGAAGATTATTTTAACTAATAAAACACCTTTTAAAAAAGGTTTTTCTATACGGAAAAAAACCGATTAGTGTTGATAAATTTGAAGTTGATGGAAATTGCTTATTTCGAGCTTTAAGTCAGGAAGTTTGTTTAAGTCAAGAGTTTTATAAAAAATACTGCGTCAACTTTTTAATTGCAATTGATACTCTTTTAAAAGCGGAATATAGAAATGCTTTTGATGCTTATATATCAAAATCAGTTTTAAAATACATTAGTGATTCAAAAATGGAGACTGACCAAATATGGGGCACTGATGTCGAAATATATGCATTAGCAACTGCCTTAAATACATCAATTGCTGTTTACTATAAGCCTCCTGAAATTTCTGTATTTTCGTGGTTTTTTTAAAAACCTCTTCTACACTAAATACAAATGGGTTTAAACTGATGGAAATAAAAGAAAATGACCAAATAGTTTATCTGCAAAATACTGGTGTACATTATGATAGAGTTTTAGCTGTCAGTTGATTATTGTTCACATTAAGTTGTGTTTTTATTGACTTTTTAAACAGTTTTATATATTTATATTTCCTATTGACTTTATTTTAAGATTGTTTTGACTATTCTTGTAAATCCAAAATGTTGTGCAATTTATCATTTTAAAACTAATCTTGTTTTATAACTCTCCTTTATTAAGTTTTGATTTAAGTTTTAGCATACAAGAAAAATTGAATTTATTGATACTATGCTAATTTAAAATACTATTGTAAATTTATTCTTTTCTGAAAAAACTTTTAATGAAACCTTCTGAATTTTTTAGCAGTTTAGCTTTGCTTTTTAAACAACAAAATTTATTTGATTGAGAAATACAATTGAAGTTTCTTGTCTTGCAGATGGCCCCTTTTCTTATTTAATCGCACGCGGTTTTTTTAAAATGCCAACACAGATTTTAAAATACCATTGAGTTAATTATAAAAGATTAAAATAATAAAATTTTAGAAGACAGCCAACCTCAACTCAGATTTGTAGTCTTCTAAATTCAATGCTTTTTTTACCTTTGACAGGTACAGTTGTCCAGGAAATAAAAAAGTGTCACTAGCGTGTCAACGGAATTTTTACTGAATGAAAAAATTAAAATATAAATGAATTTTACCCACATCTGGGTCCTCATAATAGTATTTTTATGAAAATAATATGACTAATCAATTAATAAAGCATAGAAAACAATAAAAAAAGTGAGTGTCCAACAAAACTTACTACGCCAGGGTCCATGAACTGCTAAAAGCAGCCTCGACAAAAATATATTTTATTTGTAAAACTTTTATCAACATTGTGGTAACAACAGCAATAAGACTTATCTAATTGGTTTAACTACTCGTGTCAGGTCACCCTGCTTTTAAAATACATGTAATCCAATACAACTTGCTTTATGTAGAGCAAGTACGACTCCTTAGTTGTAGTGAAATCAACTAACTAAGGAGAGGAAAAATTTGAAATAAAACTCCTAATCTATATGTCAATAGGGTTGTAGAACCTCTTAAACCTTGAAAGATAATTTAAAGAGTGTTAGTGAAAATAAGAATACTAAGTCATAAACTTCAAAACAGGACAAATTTAAGAAGGAGATCATGTTGTAAAAACTCTTATGTAATGTTGTTTAATTAGAAAAAAGAAGTTTAAAAATTTTTACCTAAATCTCATTATAAAATTAACTTAATCCAATTATTTAATAAAATTATTAAAAAAAAAATAAGTTTAAACTGAAAAAAGTTAATACTCTCTTTAAAAACGTACATGTTACCTGAGTTAAGTGTTTGGTGCCAAGTACGGCTTACTGTAGAGTACGGTAAGCCGTACTTTTGGTACAGTACGGCTTACTGTACAGTAAGCCGTACCTTCCGGTACGGTTTACTGTACAGTATACGCTACCGTTAAGTCAATCTTGCCTACTACACTGGGATATCTCAGTTGGTTAAAGTGCTGCTAAAAGTTCGGAATAATTATTGTCCGTAGCAGCAGGTTTGCAGGTTCAAATCCCGGCTCCACCCACTCAGCGTATTAGTAGTACTTCGGTACGAAGGAAACTCGTCTCGAATAGTTCTGCTATTTTGTTGTTTCCTTTTCGACTAGCCAATAAATAATCTAGTTGAGTAAAAGAAAATAATCGTTAATTGCTATCGTTTCGTTATTTAAATATCTATAGAAAAGTATTTTGTTTTTTTAAATAAGTAGAACTCGCTGAATAGAAGTCGTTATATTGAAATCTTGTTTATGGAAGACAATTTTTTCAAAATTAATTTGTATTTTTTGCTTTTTTTCTTTTTTTGTTTTGTCGAGTTGCTCTTAAGTATAATAAAATCTTTCAAGAATTTACCCTTCGGGCATTTGTTTTTGAAAGTTACGTTCTAAACGTCTTTTAAACTTTCTTTACGTAAGAATGTTTAGAAGACGTTTAAAATACTTTTAAAACGTAACTTTTAAAAAAAATGCCCGAAGGGTAATATCTAAAGTTATACATTATTAGATAATTTATATGTCCGTTTGGCTTGTTCTAAAAACGTTTGTACTTGCATTATTTGAAGCAATTTAAACGTTAATTATGCACTTCTAAAAATATTTTAAAAAGAAGATTTTTTTATAATTTTAGTAACATTACACATAAAAGTGTGTTCTATGATTTACTTCGGTGATATGTCTTCAAAACAGAAATTGTCTGGTGCGGAAGGAAAGCGCCTTAAACGGTTAAAAAAAGATTGAAAGAGGAAGATAAAAATCGCACTTCCTTCTATGTAAAAACCGTTGTCTTATCAACTTCTCATAGCACTGCCTCTTCTGTTAAGAATACATCTTTGCTAGCCATGCAACTGCCACTACTACTGCATTTATTATTTACTACTTTAACTTCAGATGGTTTTGACTCTACTTTTACTAGTCCATCTCATGTCACTACTGCTAATCATTTTTCTTCTATTGGCATCTACCACCACTTCGGAAACCTTGACTTTGCTATATTGTTTTATAAAGGTCTCATACTAAATAAAACTTGTTTTTCAAAATCAAATTTGTTTGCCGTTCCTTATTTACTTTAACTTTTCGCATCACAAAGGCATTTTAAAATATTATATTGAAAGGCAATTTTTTACTTCGTACCATAATAAATATTTTTAAATAATAATTTATTGCGACAAAAACCTCACGTGAAATTATGATAAGTTACGTGAAAAAATAGAAATTAATGCTATATTTTTTATTTTTTTATTTGAAAAGAGTTATAACGAGAATATACAACTATTTACTTTTAACTGTCAAATAAATTTGACACTTAAAAGTAAATTTATGGAACTTTTACAAACCAAGCTATATCGCTGTATGCATAAGACGTAGGTATTACAACAGAATATTAAAAAGTTTTATTGTTAAGAGATATATTACTTGCGCCCCTCTTCTTCATAGCTCCCGACTTCCTCCTCCCCCTTTCTTTGTTTAGAAAGGTTGTCTACAGCTATGATTTGTTTTGTAACGTTTGTATTTGTTTGTTTTGTTCAACAAAGTTAATTTTTTTAATTTCAATGTCCTTCAAAATACATAATACTTTTTAATTTTTATTTAAAACAAAAAAAAAATAAAGAAAAATTTAGGAAATGTTATAAAAAGATCTGAATGATGCTGGTCTGCACAAAAAAGGTGTCCCTCCAAAAACGTTTTTTAGTGGAATTCATGGTTAACAATTGTTGAGTTCAACTACGAGCAAACAGAAATTAACAGTACCAAAGTTATATCCCAAGCAATGATACGGAGTCGTCCATAAATTACGCAACGCAATTATAAATTACGCAATAAACAAAATAAAAAGCTTTCCCTCTCAGAGCGTTAAGTAAGTGAATAAAAAATAAAAATAGCGCAATAAGTTAAATGAAAATCGATGCGTAAAAGAGCTTAAGAACTCCTACTTCTGTTTTTTTGATAAATTTAGCGTTGCGTATATTACGGACGATAATGTATAATGTCCTGAAGTATTATGAATTATATAGAAAAAAAATCTTCCCAAATTTAACTATTATGTTAAAAATATTTAACACTTTACCCATAACTAGTTGCAAGGCAGGAAAAAATTTTTCCAAATTATTTTCAATAAAAAAATAGTATAGATCCACAATTCTTCAAATCCGGTTAATTTCTCTTACTATATTAATAGAAAATGACATTAAGTCATTACATTATGATAAGATAATAAAATATGCCACAACAAAGTGCCAAAAGAAGGCACTTTGTCGTAGAAGACCAAGTTAGAATTTTAATATATGATATTATATACATACATTTTTTTTCCAATTTTAAGCACACTTGATTGAGAAATTATTTGACTTTTTAGTGTTTATTAATATCAATAAAAGGTATATAGAAGCAAACGGAATTAATATGGATATTGCTCATTTAACAAGGAGAAGGTAAACTTGTCCTAAACTGCTTGTAATACTGATTTGGATCTCATATAAATTAAATCATCTTTAATAAGATCTTCATCATTGATGTACTTTATGGTCAGATCCTGTTAAATGAAAAAGTTTCTTAAACAGTTTGAGGTTTAAAGCTCTGACTCTTATGAAGTTATTGATTTTGATACAAGTGGTCGTAATATTTTTTGATACAATTGCCCATAATATCTTTTAATACAAGTGGTCATAATATCTTTTGATACAAGTGCTCATAATATTTTTTAATGCAAGTGGTCATAATATCTTTTGATACAAGTAAAGATTATGCTACTAATGCATATTGTTATACGAAACTACCTTAATATATCGAGTTATTGTAAAAATATCAAGTTATTGAAAGAAGCTACCGTAATATCGAATTATCGTAACATTAAAAAGCCCTTTCTTGATCAACGCTACAAAACCAAAAATGTTTTTAAGTATCGCAGGCTGTGCACAAAGCATTGCCAACTGTGCACAAAGTGCCAAGCTTATTCTTTTAATCAAGGTCATGTTTTGCAAGAAAACTTTTTATCATACTAAAAACATCTGTTGCTTTTGTAGTACCCAAAAGAGATTTGAAAAACAGAAACTCTCTTTTTATACTTAGTAATTTTAGATGTACATAACGTACAAACACCAAGAGCTGGTTTCCTGGTAATATATCTGTGTTCTTTTCCAGTTCCATTCTGAATGGAAATGGCAAAGATATCTGTTTATTAATGACCTGCTGCAAAACGTTGGAAGACATTTCAATAATTATAGAATGGATGGCATCAATTAACAAAAGCACCACATCAACTAGCTTTTTTGATTCCACACATAAGTTCAATGTCTAGTAAACAAGGCTTTAGAAGAGTTTCTGGAATAGTTCAAGCCTTTTTGTTGGGCAATACGATACGCAACTTTGTTTGATACTTTTAAACATATTTTTTTTTTTGTTTGAGTTTGGTTAAAGAGTCATCTTTTGCAAATTTCACTTTTTGGCACAAAAAACATCAACATTGTTCTCTGGATGGACAAATTTAAGATGTTTTAACAATTTTGTTGGCTTCATACTGTCATTAGCAAGCACTTTGCTGCATTAAAAGTACTGTGAATTGCGTTCTTGTTAAGTAACAAAAGTGAAACTGTAGGTGAAATATGAAACGTCATTCTTCTTTTTTTTGACATTATTAAAAAACTGTAACTATGTCTTTCCTGAAATTTGATACAAATTATATATATATATATATATATATATATATATATATATATATATATATATATATATATATATATATATATATATATATATATATATATATATATATATATATATTTACAAAAGCTCACCTAACTATCCGGCCGACTCAGAGTAGAGTATTTGTATAAAAAAATCGCCTAAAAGTCAAAACAAAAAGTTACCATAAATATCCTATTAACCTTATAATTTTCAAGCTAGATGATTGTTTCATTAGATAACACTATATAAAATTATCCTCGCTTTTTTCTTTTGTCACATTTTCATTCAGAACGTAGCGATGTAGTTTAATTTTTGTGTTTTAAATTCGAAAATTTGTGACATTTTTTATTCTATATCAAACTATTTAACTATAAAATCTGAAACAAATATATGTTTTATTTGTCGATCGTTACGAACACCGTTACCCAGCTTTGTATTTATTGTTTTATTATTTATATCGTAGATTCATCTGAAGTAAAAAAGCTGTTCACTCGAAAAGAGTTTATGAAATAATGAAAGAATGTAAAGGTAAAAAATTTGAAGAAAAGTCTTCGCTGTCGGAAGAACAACTTTTAACAGTTATGAAATATCCAAGAAATCAAAAAAATGCTATAACAAGAATTTTAAAATTCTTTAAGAGCGATTTCAAGAAAAGATAGATAGCTGCAAGTTATAAACACGAAAGTTTTATAAGAAACAATAAAGAATGGCTCAATTCAAACATCGAATTACCTCATTGGTCAATAAACGTTCAACAGAGACCTGGACAACCATCAAAATTATTTATAGAGCTTAGTGATTGCAATAAGCATCGAAAAACTATGGATCTGCGGGAGCAGGTATCTGTTGATAAGTTGACGTATGCCGCCAGAGTGTGCCAGCGTACTTCAGGAAATACTGATGTAGCAAAATTTATTAAAGAAATTACTGCCATGCTTACCAGAGCAAAGAAATATCAAAAAGTATTCAAAATATGCTTCAAAAAGAGTAACTGTCAATAAATTAACACCTCAAGAGGAACTGGAGTTGTTTGTAGAAGGCGAATTTACCAGAAAACAGTGCGAACTAATTCAAAGTAGAAACAAAAATGTCTACCCTTGCTACTCAATAATTCAACAAGCCAAAAAAGAATGTTACCCTGATGAGGAATCGATACAAGTAACCGAAGCTTCAGCGGAAATTCAACTACAAACATTACTTGATCACACCACATTGCGCTTGACCACGCGCTTTAGGTGGTGATGTAGTGATGAAAAGCATTACACAATACATTGCGATTATATAAGTATGTCTCAGAGGTTGTAGAAAAGTGTTCAGAAGAAGAATAAAAAAATATGGTTTTATTATCAAAATGGGGTTGTGATGGATCACAACATGCAAAATTTAAGCAAAAATTTCAAAACAATACCGACAGTGATGCAAATATTTATCAAAACTCTTTAGTACCTCTTAGAATGATTGTTAAAATTGATGGTGAACAGAAAAAAATTATATGGAAAAACCCAGTCATCTCTTCTCCAAGGTTCTGCAGGCCCATTCGAACACGCTTTATTAGTGAATCGAAAGACATAACAATGGACGAGGTAGAGCATGTAAAAAACCAAATAATGAATCTTAGGGAAACAAGGTTGCCCAATCAAATTGGAAAAATAAAGCATACTTTGCTTTTTAGAATGATAGATGATAAAGTGTGCAACGCAGCAACTGGTACTACATCTACTATGAGGTGCATTTGTGGACAAACATCAAAAAATTTTATAGATTAAATTTTAATACAGAAGCTCTCTCATTTGGACTCTCAATTCTTCATGGAAGAATCCGCTTCTTTGAATGGCTTCTTTATTTAGCTTATAAAATACTTTTACAAAAGTGGTAAGCTTAATCAGACGAGGAAAAAATTGTCAAAGAAGCGAAGAAGAAAATTAAAACATCCTTCAAAGAAAAATTACGGCTTCAAGTAGATATACCTAAAGCAAGGTTTGAAAATACCAATAACGGCAATACGTCAAGAAGATTTTTTTCAAACCCGGAATTATCTTCACAAATAACTGTGGTTAACTTGAATTTAATAAATCGTGTACACGTTATTTTTGAAGTCATTTCAAGTGGATATAAAATTTATGATGTTAAATTCGACATTTTTGCTCATGAAACTGCTAATGGTTGCTATCACATGTTTCCAACTATGCATGAAGTTTTGATGCATGGCGCAGAAGTAATAACTTATGAAATCCTCCCTATCGGATAGTTATCTGAGGAGGAAACTGAAGACAGAAACAAACACTTTCGGCAATACAGACAATATTTTATTCAAAAATTTTCTTGTATCGACTGCAATACAGACGTATTAAATAGACTGATACTGAGTTCAGACCGATACATAAGTAGTTTTAGATCGAAACCGCACAAAAAAAACGTTGCCTTTTTCAAAAGAAGCGATCAATATGATTATCTCAGAATGAAGATTTGACACGCGAATAATTTAAAGTCTTTTTCTTAATAATAAATTACTCTCTAAATTTTTTTTTAATTGAACGTTTAATTTTGATGAAATACTGTGTTTCAAACTAAAAAATTAAAAAATATCCATAAAATATTTTTGAGCGGTTTTGTCATACAAATACTCCACTGTGCGACGATACAAAGGAGTCCCTCCCCCCAGGAGTTGAGTATTTCCCCAGGTTCACTCGGCTATGTGCCGTCATTTTTGCGAATTTCGGTAATTGAGTTGTTCTGCTGTTGAGTTTTTTTCTAAATTATACAAAAATTGTGAAGATTTTTCTCCTTCTTTGATTAGTTTTTGTTTCGTACGAATAAACGCTCCTGGAAACTGGAGCAAGAAAAGAGCATTGCGTTTTCTTTGATGCTACCTAAATTCGATATCTAAAGTCGCTTCCGTTGGATTTTGTTTTCAATCCTTTTGATGTTTTTTGTTTTTTGCACTTCCTTTATCGATATGTGTTGTAATTCAGCACTAACAAAAAGGTTTGCAGTCATCCCGCCATTTTAAAATTGACTTATAGGACCTTTTTTTGTTTGCCAATCTTGAATTAAGAGTTCAATTTTTTGCTTATGTACCTCTATTTCCAAAAAGAACAATTAAATTTCACGACAGACTAAAAAGAGTTATAGACAGTTAGAAAGAGAGTTTTATTTAAAAAAAGATTTTAGTTTGTTGAGCAGGGGCACACAAAGGATGGGGGATCCGGGTCAGTTTCCCCCGGACATCACGTTTATATCAGATGACCAAAAATTAAATTATTATATAGATTATTTTCCTTTATCTGGATTACCCCTGACATCCATTCGGACTTAACAAACAATCAAGGATCTAAAGTTAAAGATCTTGTACTTTGTATCCAAATAATCTTAGTGAAGACGAGTCTATTGATGAGTTCCGCCGCTTTTTCTCTGTTTGAGGCCATCTAATGACAAATGATTGGCCTTTAGATCTTCTGAATAGCATTTATGCAAAGGGATTTGAAGGAATTTTCCCTAAATATTCATCTGACTCCGTATCTTTCTTACTTTGCCAGTATCTGTGATGTCATAGAGCTGTTCCGGTACGATACTTAATTGTTTTGTTCGTGACTTAAATACAGAATTTTAAAATTATTTTGAGAATAATAAAAGTAATAGCGTCATTTTTCTTATTATAATAAAAATAAAATAAAAAATAATTATTTTTATTTTGGTAGTATTTAGGGGGGAGGGGGGGGGTTCATTCAGTAAAAAAATTTTATAATATACCCCAGGCATCATGAAGTCTCGATGCGCTCATGTTTTAGAGTGCGTTTTTTAGACTTTGATAATATTTAATTATATACATATCAAAAATAAAAATAAATTACAGGTTATTCGATATATTTTTGTTATCGAGAACTCATCAGAATGCTTTTTTTTTTTTACAAATTCTTTATACAACAAGCAAATATTAGTAGCGGGAGTGCTGAATGTTCACCGGGTTATCAAATTCACTAAAATAATAAATTTTATCCACAGCCATGCATGGGTTTTAGTAATGGCAAGAAAACTTACAATGGAAATTTGGTGAAAGCTTCTGCTATTCAATTTGCCACTGCATTTCTTACCTTGTAAAGCCTGTTTAAAACAAGGGATGGACTTAAGTCCTTTTTTACTTCAAGAAAGTGAAAAACTAGTGCTTATGTATCTCGATCATTGGGGGAAAAACCTGTGGAACATAATTCTAAAAAGAAGTTTTTTTGGCCTGTTATTGCTTATGTGCTCAACATAATAAACCCCTTGGTTACAGTTCTTCGAATGGTAGATTTCGAGAAGAAGTCTGCTTTAAGACAGGCAAAAGAAAAAATTGCTCAAGGAATTTTTTCTTTCGCCTGTCTTGAAGCAGGCAAAACTCAATGATTTGGTCAACATTGTTTTTAATTTAAAACTAAAACAAAGGAAGTTAAAGAAGAAAACAATTGAGGATCCCTTTTGTTTGGATGATGCAGACTCTAGTGATGAATGGATCTCAGAGCTCCAAGATCCTGTGGTAGAGACTCATGACAATCTTGATGCAAATATAACTCTTGATCAGTTAGGGACTTAAAGAAGGTAAGGATGATGTGTTTAACATCACAACCTTTTCATAGAGCCCCTATAGTCACTCATTATAAAGACAATTTAATTTTTAAAAATAAAATAAAAATTCAATAAAAACAAAGCTCATATTTTTTAGTGTAACAAATTCAAAAACAAAAAATATTAAAAACAAGAAAAATAAGAAGACGGAAATAAAAACAAATACTGTAAATTAAAAATATATATGTCAGGAATTAAGAAGATGCATTTTAGTTTCCCGTTTAAACGATGAAATGATTTTTAGGTCTTTAATATTTTTATTTCGGAAATGATTCCATGTTGATGGGCCACGGTTTGTAATTAAAAAATTTGACTGATGTGAATTAATTTTCCCTAAGTGATAGTTGTACCTGGTATTTGAACGCAAATTATATTTTTCAGAAAACGATATCAAGAAAGTATCTGAAAAAACGCTTGGTAGGAGGTTGTTCTTATACTTATACATAAAAATTAATATCTGTAATGTGTTAAGTTTTCAATATCTAGAACCATCATGCTTTTCATCACTTGGGCCGGGTTTACTAACCTATTTAAACAGTTTATTACTTTGCATGCATGGTTTTGTAGGCTTTGCAATTTTAGTAGTTTTGTTTTATGGGTGCTAGCCCATACAATATTTTTGTACAAAAGTTGACTATGTACAAGACTAAAGTAAAGCATATTACGCGATTTACTATCGAGAAAAGGTCTTGACTTATACAAAACGCCTATTACAGAGGACATTTTTGTTTCAAGGAGACCAATATGGTTTCTCTATGACAAATTTTCATCAAAAAGCACTCCCAAAAATTTTATACATTTTTCACGTTTGATTTCATTTTTATTAATAAGCAGTTTAGGAAGCTTTAAAGAGAGATTAATTGATTTTTTTTTTTATGAAAAAGGGTAAAACTAGTTTTTTTACAATTTAGGGCTAATTTATTTGCTATGAACCAGAGGTTGAATTTTTCAAGTTCAATATTCATAGTTTCAAACAAAGTCTTTGCATTAGGATGAATAAAAAATAAATTTGTATTGTCAGCATACATAATTGTAGATATTTTTTGGGATGCTTTATGCATATCGTTAATATAAATTAAGAACAATAATGGACCTAGGATTGAACCCTGAGGAACTCCACACCTAATATCGAGGGTTCCTGACTTTTCTAGTAATACAAATTGCTTTCTGTTAGACAAATAGCTTTGAATCCACTTAAATGTTGTGCCTATTATACCGTAGTATTTTAGCTTGGAAAGTAAAATACTGTGATCAACCGTATCAAAGGCCTTGGAAAGATCAATAAAAACTCCTAATACCAGCTCATCACTATCAGACAACTTGAATATTTTGTCAGCAAGTTTAATAATAGCATGTTCAGTAGAACACCTACTTTGAAATCCAAACTGATTTTTGTATAATAAATTGTTTAATGTAAAGTAATTGTTTACTCTGTTATATATTATTCTCTCAAATACTTTTGAAAGTACTGGAAGAAGAGAAATAGGTCGGTAGTTGGAAACATTATTGCAATCACCTTTTTTGAGAATTGGATGAATTTTGGCTAATTTAAGTTTGTTAGGGAATATACTATTTTCGAATGAAGATGATATTAAATAAAATAATGGTTTACTAATGCTGTCCATTATATATATTGCTACATTACTGGAAATACCATCATATTTACATGACTTGTTGCGTTTAAGTTCAATAATTGCTTTATTAAATTCAATTTTAGTTATCTTTTCATTATTTATACTAGTGGTGGGTTTTTCTCTCAAAAAATAATCAAATGTTTTATTTGGTTGTACAATGTTAGAAGCAAGAGAGGGGCCTACATTAACAAAATATTTGTTAAATTCTTGGCATATTTTTGTTGTACTTGTTATAATTTTTTTATCGGAAATTAGTTTTTGTGGTAAGCAAGTGTGCTTCTTTTTCTCTCTTCCTGTTAGTTCGTTTATAATAGCCCAAGTCCTTTTTATGTCGAATTTATGCTTGTCAAGCTGATTAGAAAAATACCTTATTTTTTCTTCTTTCATACTATGTTGAAAAAACTTTTTATAATTTTTGTATATTTATTCATCTACTTTATTTTTTGATTTCAAAAATTTTACGTAAAGTTTTTGTTTTCTTTTTGATGCTTTAATTAAAGTTATTGTCATCCATGGATTCTTAAAATATCACTACGTAATTGAATTATAAAACTTCACAAGTAATTTCTCAATTAGTTATACTTCATTGCTTTTGAAGTATCTCAAGTTAATTCAAATAATAAATTTCATTAAAATTTGACCTTTTATAATGCTTTTGTTTACAAAAACCTGATAACATTGCGGGTTATTATACTAAACTTTTGTACGGAAGCCTTTTTCAAGAAAACAATAAAAATTAATTGACAGGTTTTTTTTTTTTTTTTTTTTTGAAATGGATTTTGAATTCTAATAATATAGAGCACATTCGGTAAAAATTTCAGGTTATTTGAGAAAGTTTGTGAAAAGTGATGCATTAAAAACTTAAAAAAAGTAGGTGTTTTTAGATATTTGCACGCTAGTGTATAAACAAATGTCTTTAGTTTATTTATTTTTAAAGTTGAAAGATTTTAAATTTAAAAAATCTTCGTGACGCCCCTTTGTTTCATATTGAAAATGTAGAAAAAATAAGACGTGCCCTTAATATTATCAATATTATCATCAAACGGGCCGCTAATATTATCAAGAAAAAAAGTTCTTTAAAAGTATAACATATTGGGTCTCAAACGAAGCAAAATTTTATAACAAATTAAAAAATAATCATCATTTTATAAAAAAAATATTATTTTAGCATTCACAGCATAGAAAATTACATTTTTTAACTAAAAATAAAAAATTTGGTTTTTTTAAAAAAATATTTTGTTATAATTTTTTTTTCTTAATAATTTTAAAAAAATAATAACTATTTTTAAAATATTTATAAAATTTCGCTTTTTTTGAGACCCAACATATTATACTTTTAAAGAATTTTTTTTCTTGATAATATTAGGGGCCCGTCTGATGTTTAAGAGACCCCTAAAAAAAAGGGGTATTTTTTCGAAGATTTTTAAACTCCAGTATTACGTTATTATAGGGTTGTGGAGTCTGCATTTTAAATAATGTGTAAAATTTGGATAGATATATATATATATATATATATATATATATATATATATATATATATATATATATATATATATATATATATATATATATATATATATATATATATATATATATATTATATATATATATGTGTGTGTGTGTGTATGTGTGTGTGTGTGTGTATTGTATATATATTGTATAAATTGTATATATATATATGTATGTATGTGTATATATATATATATATGTGTGTGTGTGTGTGTGTGTATTGTATATATATTGTATAAATCGTGTATATATATGTATGTATGTGTAAATATATATATATATTTATATATATATATATATATATATATATATATATATATATATATATATATATATATATATATTTATATATATATATATATATATATATATATATATATATATATATATATATATATATATATATATATATATATATATATATATATATATATATATATATATATATATATATATATATATATATATATATATATATATATATATATATATACATTTACTACATAAACTTTTACTACATCAGTGTCCTCAGGTTTCGCCTGGGGGGCAAGCGTTTTAAGGCTTAGACCGTTAAAACTGATCGACACGGCGTTTTCATAAATCTTTGAAGCCTAAATTTTTCAGAGAATGTGACGTCACTTTGTGGCAAAAAACTAGAAAAAAATTAGTAATAAGGTTTTATTTCAATTTTTTAGAAAAAATCTTTTTATTAAAAATATATAGAATATATTTTTATAGGATATATTCTTATAAAGACTAAATATAGTAATTTCTAAGTTAATTCTTTAAAACTACTAATGCAATAAATACAAACTCTTATCCGTGAAATAATATATAATATATATCTTTACCAGTTTTACTTCTTTTAAAATAATATATCTTTACCAGTTTTACTTCTTTTTGTGCAATTATATACATCCTAATTAAAATTAATTTCAAAATATAAGATAAATGCAAATGCAATCCACAAACTGACGTCCCTAAGCAAAACTTTTTTCAGTATCACTCTTCGATTAGCTAACGTCGTGTCTATCAGTTTTAATGGTCAAAGTTTTAGGGCATTTGGTTCCCAGGCCTCCGCCATCTTAAATTTTTGCAAGGCCTCCTCATTTGGCATAAGTATTAACATACTTAAGTTTGGAGTTTGTACAATATGTGAAAGTGTCCTATTTGAAATATCAAAAAATCCTGCGGGCGCCCATTTATATATTTCACTATTTATAAATAATTTACTCTATTTTTTTTTTTATGCATCTTTAGCTTCTCATTTTTTTAATTCAGAAATCTTTATATTGGAACTTTCACTGATTGTGAATTAACAACTATCGTTTATATTTCTAATTATGATGTTTTACATGTTGTCTCTTTTGTAACCTTTATTTTACAGAGATTTTTTACAGCTGAGTATAAGAGAAAAAACACACACACAAAAACATTTTATCTAGTGCCGCTTGATAAAATGTAACATAACAAATAGATAACAAAATTAACTGGTACTTATTTCAAATATAAACAATAACAAAATTAACCGGTACTTATCTTTAAAGCAGGTTTAAAAAAATGTAAAAATGTATCCTTTCAACAAATTGTTAAAACAACAACAAAAAAAAAACAATTAAATTTTATTCTTTAATTACTTTGTGTTTTTGATTTTTTTTAAATGTAGAACTTACTTTTCAAATTTTATTTCAAACCTGCTAAAAATGCTGAATTTTTGAAATTATTTGAACTATTTATAATTCAAAAAATAAAGTACAAAAGAATTCGTTTATTTTTTTCAAATCTTGTCTTGCTAAGGAATGTCTAAATGGAATGATATTTTAGCTTGCTAAATTTTTTAATTTCCGCCCGTTAGAATTGCTTTATTTTGTATCTTGAAATATTTAACCGTTTTTTTAGAGTTAATCAATTAATTAATTTTTAGGTAATTTTAAAAACCTAAAATAAACTAAAACCATTCTAAAAACAAGAAACTGTAAACCAATAATTGAAAAAATAATGAGATCAGTGTTAAATTGAACTTCAAAAGTAGATGATTGAACTTGAATTTCAAACTGAAGGTCTTTCTGAACTTTGAAAAAGTACAGAAGAAATGACTTTCGGTCAATATAATCAATCATTACAGACAATCGAAATCAAAACTAAAATCTTCGAAAATTTAGTTTGTAAAAGTTCTATTACTGGTAACATATTTTGAAATCCTAGACAGGCTCAGAATAAGCAGAAAATGATAAGATTAATGGGAACTTAATTTGAAAAAACTTATACCATGTTAATAATATTTTATTGATATTATTTGATAAATTTAAAACTGTTTTAAAAAATCTATCGTAGAAGAATCACAACATAGTAAAGTTTTACCATCTGGTTTATAGTTTGTTGCAATCGTTGTCATTTTTGTATTTTAGATTTATAAAAACCATAAGGAAAACAAACTAATTTTTTTAAATCTTTATTTTTAAAAAAATATGTACCATATTGTACAAAATTGGATAGAAAAATCATTTTTTTTTTTTTTTGTTATTATTATTTGACAATTACTCTATTTCACTTTTATTAATCAATACGTTTTTTAACATTTGTTTTGATTTAAACTTACGTTCAAAAGCCTCTCTTTCAAAAGTAGCGAATCAGATTGCGCAAACCTCTGCCTATTCTGAGCCTGTATAGGGTTTCAAAATATGCTTACCGGTAGGCTTCTTTGTTAAACTCCTATTCGATAAGCGTCCTTCACGTTCGTTAACTCGGATTTATAGGATATATAAATGAATAGTAGAATATATAAAAAGGCCAGGTTTTTTATTGGTATTTAATTTAATCAAAATTTACATTCGAAAGCCAAAAACGTAGTTTTTGTAATTGTAATAGTTATAAATCTGTGTAGTTAGTCTTTAGAATAAGTTTAAACAATTTTACTCTAAATTCTTCATAATTTTTGAAGAAAAAGTAGTTTTCTTATAAAAACGCGCATTAATTTTTTTATAGTCCTTAATAGGTCTACCCAGGTCAAAGTCCTATAAGATCCTATAAGAATTTACAACAAAAAAAAAATCAGATTTTAACCCTATTAAATTAAAACACATAAGTTTAAAGTTATTAAAGTTTTTTATTTTCTTTGCTTTGTTCAACAATCCTATATGTCCTATAGAACATTTTGGCTAGGGAATGGTTAAAGCCGTTAAAATGTTAGATATATATCGAAACCAAATCTAAACTAATTATTTTGTTATTTGTAGTATATAAATCAAAAGAACTAAGTGCGACTTCCAAGTTTATAGTTTTTAGCATTCTTATTTAAAAGCATATTTCGATTGCGAAACATTTTATCGAAGAAATACTTTACGTTGGAATTTTTTGTTTTCAACAATATAGTAAATATTTTTTGAACGAATTTTTCCGTTGAGCAAAGTATTTTAATTATTTACAATATAAATTTTTATTTCTAGAAAGTTATTATTGCATAATGTTCTTTGAGTTGGGGTCAAGTTCAAATCGTCTTAAACGTTTGCTTATTTCCTTCTTACGTTTTCTTTTCAAAAAGTCTTAATGTCTTTCCTGAATCCTCTAAACTTAAATTAACATAAGCTTCCAGAAAGTTTAAAATGCAGGCCACATATGCAATAAAAACTAGTAAGCACTAGGCCCGTATCTGCAATCTATTAAAAAGTCACTACTACTAATTTTATCCAAGTGTAGCTGACTCAACCCGAGTAGAAAACAATATTGGTGCAATATGTTTACTCTATGTAGTATTGTTTACAGTATGTGCAATATTGTTTACAGTATATAAACAATAATGCGCCGATATTGTTTGCTACTTGGGAAGTCTAGAACCAAATTCGATAAGTCAGTGCAGCCCTAGAGCCTGGGTCTAAGAATCTGCTATAAGAATTGTAAGAAAAGTAAAGACAAGAAAAGACTAAGTTGTACAAGACTTTAAAAATGTCTTCATTGATGCAAGACATTTCAAGGCATGACCAGCTCAGTCTTGCCTTAAAATATCTTGAACCAATAAAGACCAAGTATTTGAAGTCACAACTTAATCTAGAAACACCAAGACTTTTATTTTTATTTTTACTAATAATTATGAACTTCGTCAAATTATTGGAAGCTTTTCTTTTTTTTTTTTTAATAATACATTTTTTTATGTTTAATTTAATTTTTTTATATTTTATAAACTAGTTTCTAAAAGAAGATCAATTGGACTTCATCATTAAAAGCTTATATAAAGAATAATGTTAGAAACAGAAATAAAAAAAAAGCATAGTATTTAAAAACCATCAGACATTTAAAAATCAGGAGACAAACATTATTTTTTACTAACTTTTTCAAACGATTCATTCATTAGTTTTTAAAGTTTTATGTAAAAATTAAGAAATTCTGTAAAAAATTCTTAGCAATCATTTCAAAAAATGCGTAAAAAAAAAATCATTTGAAATATATCAAAAAAATTTATAAAACTATTCAATGACATTGGTTTCCGGTTTCGAAAAAATGTTATTTTCAAAAATTTAACATTCACATTACAAAAAAATTTTGAAACAATTTTGATAGACTTTAAAATGCCACATTTAAGTTAACAGAATTCGTAATTGTATGACTTTGACTTCGAATGAGTCGCAATAGACATTCGAAATCTTTTACAAATTAAAATGTTTGAAAGTTTAGCTTTTAAGTTAAGATTTATGTATTTATTTATAAGCAAAGATTTATATATATATATATATATATATATATATATATATATATATATATATATATATATATATATATTTTTTAAACATTAAGAAATATTTATATATCGATTATCTTATAGCTCGCTGTTGCAAAGGAGTGCCACCACATTGACTGAGGGTTTGGTATGGGCAGCATATAGCGATTAATTATTATTAATGATAATGGGCAGCATATAGCGATTAATTATTATTAATGATTAATTTATAAACAACAATCCATATTAAATCATATAGTTCTTAAAATAAACATTAATGTTATATGTAATAATTATAAACTATAAACACCAATTAACAATTACTTGCTATTATAGCTTTTAAAATTAACATTATTGCTGTAATTAACAGTTGATATCGTAATTAGATATCATAAATCCCCCCTTTTTCCTTACCCCAAACGTGAGAAAAGCAAGTTAATAAAAAAAAGATTACCAGCCTTAAATAAATTTATATTTATTGATAGATTTCAAATTTTTTTATAATTAATTAGTGTTTGTAAATTATGACCGTGTAAAATTTGTAACCCCTCAAATTGAGAAGTATTTATATGGTCATAATCTTTGAACACAAAGATATTATTGTATTAAATTTTTTAAAAATTATAAAATTAACTGAAAATATTAAAAAAATAAAATTCTTTTATAAACTTGTTGATTTAACGTTTGGTGTAGAGAAGCAAAATTTTAGGGTTTTTTGTTTACAGGCCCTAATCATTAAAGTCTTTCGTACATCATTCTTATTTGAAAGAAGTATAAACATAGATGTTTAAAGTCAACTCACTTTCTAGAAGATAGCTCAAACACTAAAAAAACGGTGTTGATCGTGGTTATGTTTAACAAGGAAATTATAAATTAATGATCAAGGTTTCAGTATAAAAATTTAGCGTTTAAGGGGGTTTTTTTATCTACTTTTTTTAAAAACCTGAAATGTTATTTGTGTCACAATTTCATCATTCAATTAATCATCTTGTTATTTAAACTTAATAATTCCCCTAGGCAATTTTTTTTTCCTTTGTCGCAAATTCCCTGTTGGTTACACTTTAAAATTTGACTTTAAAACTTAGTGAAATAAGCGGTATATATAGAAACATATCTTTTAAATTTAAAACTATTTTTTATTTTATGACTACAACAGGAAATGCTAAATAATGATAAAAAAAAAACTAATTCAATGTTAAACTATTTTATTATGACTTAAAAATAAACTTGTTTATTTTTTAATAATTACTTTTTAAACTAATTTTTTTTACAAAAAATTTTTTTTTTTACTTTTTTATAAAAAATAACTAATTTTATTATTTAATTTATAATGAACAACGTAAAACTGACAAATATTTATATATTTTTGTTCAATATTCGAGCTTCTTATATTTTTAACCGTTAATTAACTTTACTTTTTTTATTATCTCAAGACGGAGTTTTTTTATTTTTATTAATTGCTCGTGCGTATCAAATTGAACTTGTTTGGTCGTTAAAATCAAAAAGAAAGAGACGATTTTGTAAGTCAAACTAAAACTAATACAAGGGAAGTGATAAAATTTGCACAGCGAGATAATGTCAAAGGTATTGCAAATTAAATAATTTAATAAAAATTTGTTGTTTTGTCAAGTTTATTGTAAGTTTGATTTAATGTGCGAAAAGAAACGTCGTAGGAATTTTCTTTGTATTACGTAAATAGCTTAAAGTTACTTTGTAATTTTTGATAACTTGATCGTGAGCTTGAAGTAAGTAAACTTCCAAACTCGGAGAGAATTTATAAAATGTCGACAAAGTTAATGGTTAGCAATTTGTCACTTCGGAGTGTGCTGAATGTTCGAAGACGTCTATTTGTAGAGCAAGAAAGTAATCAACGTTACGTCAATTCTGCGCAGTTTAACAATGAACAAGCTTCAATTTTTGTAAATGAAGTAAAATTTATGTATATCTAAATTATTCCATATTTATAGCTTATTTGAAAATAGAAAAACAAACTTTAATAATGCACGAGTAATTTTTAAAAATAATAAATTGTTTATTTTTTATTATTTTTTTTGAATATCTTTACTTTATTAAAAACCTTCATATATATTTTTTTTATTCCAATAAACAAAACTTTTTTTTCGGAAACCGTAACTCGCATATATTGGTGCAAACACAAAGAACAAATTTTTATAATGAACTGCTAAACCTCTTGCTTGTTTTATTGGGTACTTTGCATTTTTGCAGATTTTAAAAATTTTTAGAAAAATAAAAAATAGTAATAATAAAAGTAGAAGAATAATGAAATAGAGCTAATTGACACAGTATATGTTTATATATGTACCTATAGTACGTACTTCATACTGCACTCCGCACCTTTACACCCCATTTGATGTATGTACACCTTATAGCTTAATTACCATAATGTCCAAATTCACTTGTCAAATATTAATTTGTAATATTTGATGCACTTATTGAGCTCTCGTCAGGGGAGACTTTTAAACATTAAGAAATATTTATATATCGATTATCTTATAGCTCGCTGTTGCAAAGGAGTGCCACCACATTGACTGAGGGTTTGGTATGGGCAGCAATCTTTTTTTTCATTATTTTAATATTATATAAATAACTATTAAAAATCCCCGTCGATGTGGCGGCACTCTTGCGGCAACAGGATATAAGATGTATGTACTAAAATCAATAAGCTTTCCTTTATGTTTAAAAAGTCTTCACGAACTAGATAATAGCTGTAGGATTACCCATACATACATGCATACATGCATATATACATACATACATACATACATACATACATACATACATACATACATACATACATACATACATACATACATACATACATACATACTTATAGTTCCGTAATTATGGTTTTAGCAAGTGATCAACATATTGATTGTGACGACATTCGAAGAATCTGGAGAAATTCAACTGCTGAGTGCACATGCTACCTACTTGAATAATAATACCAATGTCCTATATTGCTTACCAGATGACGCATTGCAACAGTGCAACCAAGTCAGTTATAAAATCATTTTCACGGATGTAGATCTATCGCGCAATAATGAAATGTTGAGGATCATAACATCCATTAGGTTGGCCTTTGTAATAAAATTTTTAAAAAAGATATTAAAAAAGGAACAATTTTTTATTTATTTTCTTTTTTTTATTTTGGTATACGAAAAATTGAAACATAAAATTTTTTGGTTTAGAAAAAAATGTTCTAAAAACAAAGACACACCCATAATAGCTGTCCATCAACGACATAATAATGACGGTATGTAACACCATATTGTTCAAATTCTTTTTTCTTTAAATCCTAATGTCTTATATTTCTTTCCAAGATTTAGATTATTATGGAGTAACAGATGTTTACAAAGGCGAGCTTAACAATACTGTCGTCAAGGAAATTCTAGATAAATACAAGTTAGGCATGTAAAAAGTAAATATTTTAAAGTTGGCTCAGTAACTTTTAGATTGTTATTGCTTTAAAATTAGCTTGTTTGTTTAGTATTTGAGTCCACAAATTTACTAGAAGATAATGAAGATAGTGAGTCAACAAATGGAAAAAAAACTCGAGACGAAAATATATTGACTGCATCTGTACCTAATTCCAACATAGCAGGTAAAAAGGAAGAGCATCATTTTTCTTCACAGAAGAGTCCATCATTTGTGGTGTCATCAAGTTGCTTAATTAGTAACGGAAGTTCCAAAGTTTCTTTAAAATCAATAAATAAAGACTATGCACCTAATCCCACTCGAAATCTTTATCGCACTCCAATTCCTCGCAATAAAACCCTTAAAGAACTTCATCATATGAGCTATCAACCAAATATAAACGAAACAATGCGAAAATATCCTTTTATACCACCTAGCCATAATTTGAATTCTTCTTATAACATGCCCTATATGGTTAGTGGTTTACCAGGATCTGCCGACATGAAAATTACTATGATGCCAGATGACGTTACAAAACATAGCACTAAAGAACGATTGAGAAGGTAAATAAATACAATCTAGAATAATTTAGTATAATTTTTATAAATATTTGTGCACATATTAAATTCATGATTAGGGAAAGGATTAAAGAGTGTTGCGATCAAATGCGAGATATGTTACCAAGATATTCTGGTCATACAAGAAAAATAGATATGGCTACTGTAAGTAGAAGTTTTCTGTAAATGAATCAGTATATTTAAAATTCACATCTAAAATCAAAATCAAAAGTAATAATATTTAACGAAATTTAACAAACTTTTTAAACAAAAAATTACAGGAAAGTTCAAAAAATTATAATATATATATATATATATATATATATATATATATATATATATATATATATATATATATATATATATATATATATATATATATATATATATATATATATATATATATATATATATATATATATATATACATACATACATATATTATCAGCCCTCGGAATTAGGGTTGGCATTCGGCAATGCCGACCTAACTGCCGACCTAAAGGTCTTTGAGGTCGGCTAAAAATTGCCGAACTTGTTTCTATGTTGTTGCCGACCTCTAAAAGATTGAGGTTGGCAATTTATTGCCGACCTCATTTTTATTAATTCCAAGGATTGATGTATAAATATATGTGTGTGTGTGTGTGTGTGTGTAATTTTTATTTAAATGTTGCTAAATCTCGTTGTTTATATAATAAATATTAGTGCTGAAATCATTAATTATTTTATTGCGTTTCAATCAATCTTTTTTTATCCTTTTATAATCATTTAAAAAGAATTAAGTAAATTTGTAAACCTATAAGTTTTTGTATTTTATAAGTTTATAGTCGGCGGTGGCTAATTGGCGACTGGCTGTCGACTAAATTGACGCGTAGCGCCAATTAAGCAAACTTTTAAATTATTTTTGTTATTGTTGAATTTACTTGTCTCACTGGAGAAAAAAAATTAAGAGACAATTAAATGTTAGGGGAGAGAAATGGACCACCCCTATCAAATCAAATCTGTTATACAAAAATGTTTTGAAACAATTTGTTCAAAAACTATGTACAGATTAAACATAAATGAACAGCCTATGCCATTTTGAGTACTTTTTTTTTAAATGTAAACTCACCTCCTCAAAGCTGAGAAGGCCACTACTGACGAGGAGGTTACTTAATTGCAGTTATAAACACGAACCTTAATGAATAAGGCCCCTGCGCGGAGAAACAAGTTGAAAAAAAACCTTAAAGTTTTAGCGTCATATTATCGCTTGTTAAAAAAATTTTGTAATATTTTGAAGTCTTGAAATTTTCTATTTTTTGACAAACAAAATTTTATCGTTTATTTGAAGTAGGGTAGAGCGGGGCTAGTTGAGTATAGAGTCAAGTTAGGTATTTCAAATACCTCAAAACTTACGCATCACATGACAAAACATCCAATGGATAGAGAGTTAGGGAATTTGAATGTTAACACAATGCGCAACAAAAGATTTTTGGAAAGCAGTTGAGTAAAGGTATACAGGCACTTTTTTTATTTTGTACCGAAAAAGTAAAAAAAAAAATTTTTGCTATTTTTTTTTTGTAGGCTTATAAATTTTTGCCATCACTTAAGTAATGATATTTTACCAATTTATCGGACTTTCGATCACAATTGGCCGTTTTTTTTCTAAGACTTGTTTTTCTCTCTAAAACCTAACTAATTTGTCACCTTGCCTAGTAGAGGTAAGTTGAGCAGCTATGAAAAAAATAAAACTGAACTTTTGAACACAAAGAAACAACTTTGATAAGAAATAATTTAGCGGTACATTATTTAAATATATTTTTGAAATAAATATCTTTTAAATCGGGGTTTAAAATTCAAAATAGTTGTATAAATTAAAATTTTTATATTTTATGACACTTTCTTAATATTTAGTTTTTTCTCTTCTCTTATTTACGTCAATAAAGTTTATAAGATAAAATGTTTATAAATTATACACACGCTCACTGTTAGTGAATGTTTTATTGATGATTCACCCAAGTTTCGTACCATACATATTCATTTATTTGTTGATTACTCAACTTACCCTGCACTACTGCTCAACTTACCACTCTAGGAAGGTTGAGCAGCTCCAAAAACATTTGGCAATATCTTCTCAAGAAACTCTACTTTTTTCTTAACTAACTTTTAGCAGGTTAATGTGTTTTTCAAATATTGAAAAAGTTATGTAAATCTGACGCACCGTTAGATTAGATTTGTTAGATTACACCGTTAGATCTGTTAGATTTAGTAAAAATTGCTTAACTAGCACCGCTCTACGTAGACCGGGGCTAGTTGAGCAATTAAATCTTTATAAAAATTGAGGGTACCCTACTCAACTTCTAAAAAATTTAAATTTTTTTAAAAAACTTTAAAAAAAAAACTTAGAAACTTGAAAAAAATGTCTGCAAAACCAATTAATGGGAAAAAGCGTGCAAAAAATCAAATAAAATAGATATGGACGTTTCGTTTGTCTGTCCCCAACAATATATAAATTTAATTTCTTGGCTTTTATAATACTATAATTTTCTTGGAAATATTTTTAATGCTTTTTTTTTGTAAAGGTGGTTTTCTTAGAAAAAAAACTACTTCACTAATAGAGAATGGTTTTAATATATTTTTTTTAGAACTAGAAATAAATAAGAATTTAAAAAATATAATTTTATAATAAAATGGGCATTTTTTAGAGCTACGTCAGGATTTCTTTTCTATCTTATAAGCAAAACTAAAAGAAACCTGTGACACAATAACTTAATAATAATAAATCTTATTTTGTAAAAAATGCAATTTAAAATGTAAACGAAAAAATAATTATGCAATTTTTAAATTCTAAATCCCTAATTACTCATCTCTATATTTTATCAGAACTATCAAATAATATATCATTGGAAAGAGTATAAAATGGCATTTTCAGAAATAAGTAGTACACAATTTTGATTTTGACAAAAAAAAAAAAAAAAACAATCATTTAATAAACATCAAAACAAATACAATTAATAAATTTGTGCATATTTATACTATTTACAGTATTAAAAATATTAAATGTAAAAAATAAATATTAAATACTCTTAGATGGCATCCATAGAGTACCTACGCAGTAAAACCATCTATTTAGGACTCTCATACCTTCGCACGAACGTATTATTTATTACAAAAAACGCACGTATTAAAACTAAAAAAACTTCAATTCGACTAATTTGTTACATAACAATATTGATGTTTTAAGCTTGTTATAATCTTTTTTTTTTTTTTTTTTTTTAAAAAAAAAAAATAAAGTTTTAGGAGAAATAGAGTACGAGAGATCAGACAAACTGTGTACATAATCGCTGCCTTAAACGCGAGCGCGCACACACACACACACACCCTTGTGCGCATGCGTACTTTTTTTAGGAAACCCCCTCTCCCCATACTTGTGTAGGAACTTTATGGAAGACTCCTTAAAATATAAAAACCACCATATATGGTGGTCCGTTTCTCCATACATAAAGTAACTTAGAGGCTGAGGGCTTTTGAGTTCCTAAGAACCTTTTCAGTTTTGACACTTTTATAAAACCTCTTTGAAGTTAATAAAACAAAAAAAATCTTTTTTAAACCTCAATTTTAAAATAAAATTTAAAATGCTTAAAAATAAGCTAAATAACTAAAAATAATATAAAATTCAGTTTTTAATATCAGAAGGTCCTGTTTTATTAAAGGTGCCTTGGTTGTTTTTTTTAGTTTTGGGGTATAATTGTGACATAACTTATGTCACAAATATACTCCAACACCAAATATATATATATTTATATATATATATATATATATATATATATATATATATATATATATATATATATATATATATATATATATATATATATATATATATATATATATATATATATATATATATATATATATATATATATATATATATATCGGGTGGACACGAAAAAATCCGGTCAACTTTAAATTGAGGTTTCTCTAAAACCATAATTGCTTTTTATTTCTTTTTTTTTTTTTTAATTAAACGTTACTTCCTTAACTTTAATTGTGTTGATAAACTTTTGTTTACAAATTAATGATTTCAAAATGTTTCGGAAACAAAGTGAGGTGCGTAAAAAAGTTGTGAATTTTTTTTGCAAAAAATCAATCGACTTTATATCGCTTGATTGCTAAACGTACAGATGTCCCAAAATCTACAGTCATGGATATTATAAATAAGTTCAAGACTATTCAAAGCTTCGAAAAAAAACCTGGAAGTGGAAGAAAGAAAAAGCTTTCATAAATCCAAAAAGGTAAAATCAATTTTACGTTTAATAGCAAGAAATCCAAACCAGCAAAATCTAGCAAGAAAAATCAAGATTTTGCGTTCTTATATCAAAAAGTACTGAAAAATGTTGGAATTAAAGCATTTCATAAGAAAAATACACCTAAGAGAAGCTTAAATGGTTAAATTAAAGGAATTTGACGCGCAAAGAAGTGGGTTAAAATAATGGCGGATAAAAGTATGTGCATAATTGAAGATGACGAAAGATATTGCAAGGCGGATTTTTTCCCAACTTCCTGGTCAACAACTTTATTTTGAGAACAAATATAAACCTGTCGATGAACAATTTAAATATATTCGACGAGAGAAAATTGCATTCAAGTTCCTTGTGTGGCAAGTAATTTGTAGCTGTGGTATGCAGTCCTCTTGTTTTGTCACTAAGAAGACCTTGACTGCCAATCTCTACATCAAAGAATGCCTCCAAAAAAGGCTTTTGTCATTTATAAAAAAACACTAATACCGGTGTCTCTTTTGGCCAGATCTTGCTACCTCTCACTATTCTAAAAAAGTTCTATAGTAGTGCAAAGATAATAATGTGGAAATTGCTCCTAAAGATGTGAATCCTACAAATCGTCCTAAAGAGCACAAAATTGAAGATTTTTGAGCAATAGTTAAAGGAGTTCTTCGTAAGACAGGTGGAGTAACAAATAATAAAAAGGACTTCCAAAAAAAGCGGATTAATGCCACCAGTAAGGTGAAAAAAGAAAAAATCTGCGAAATGATGGCATCAACCCGCTATAAAAGTTGATCTCTTGCTAAACAGCCCATCAAGCCCCTTAAAATTAAGTTGAAACTCTAGTTTACATAAACACAATTAATAATAAAAAATATTGAAATAAAAAACATTGATGGTTTTAAAGAAATCTTAATTTAAAGTTGGCCGGATTTCTCCGTGTCCACCCGATATATATATATATATATATATATATATATATATATATATATATATATATATATATATATATATATATATATATATATATATATATATATATATATATATATATATATATATATATATATATTATAAAATGTGGCGATCTCAGCGAAAACGTTTATTTACAGACAATTAGCTAGGCGTCTAAAAGTTAATGTAAACCTAAGTTTTAGCCACTTAGAATGCCTCAATCTCGTTTACAAATGTTTGATTGATGGAACTTTTTCATTTGACTTTATAAACTGATTTTATGTACAAGTCAAGAAAACAATTCAATGCATAAACTAAAACGTTGTAATATAATTATATAAATGTCTTTTTTATTGTGTATTAAATGTTAGATTAAGTATTGTAAAAACGGGAGTTTTTTTGTTTACTGTATCAATGTCGATAACGCAACTAATTTTCATTATTATTTTTTTATTGTTGTTATATCTCAATCTATAGTTCGGAAACACAAACCTTGACAAGCAAATCATTGCAAGGAGATAAAAAAAATTTTTTTAAACGGGGTGGTAAATAAGCCACGAAAAGTTATTAATATCCTAATAAATAAATATTGCTCAACTTTTATTTTTTACGTACTTTCAGGTTTTAGAGTTAACTGTCTTATACATTCGCGTTATTCAAATGCATTCGCCGGCAGTTGTCCTTGATCAAGTGAGTTGTTTTCTGATTTTTTTTTTTTTTTTTTCAATACTAACAACGTTCTCTGTCGTTGTTTGTTTATTTTTTTGAATTATTTGTATTTTATTTGTATTTTATTTTATAATTATTAAAAGTTGTTGAATCTGGTAACTTATTTTTAATATTTTAAACTTAAATGAAGAAGTTGTAAGGTCAACTTTAATTTAAAAGAATCTTCAAACAATTTAATTTTTGGTTTAGTGTTCACAAATTTTTCAAAACTTCTGCCGTCAGGTTACAGAAAAAATGAAAGAGAGTGAAGATTCACTTGTAAAGGAATATACAAAGTCAACTAAAAAGTCAAATGATACGAAATCATCGTTGCTAAGGTAATATATATTATATGGCAATTGCAACATTTGTTATTTATAGTGTTTCAACTGTAACATAGGCATTGTTTGTATTTGTTACAAGAGTACGGTTTAATAATACAGTATAATTCAATTTTTAAAGTAGTTTAATAAGTTTTAAAATGAGTATAAAGCTTTATCTACTCTACGCACTTTACAGCTCCAACCTCCACTAAACACATTCAAAAAAAACTTTTTTTTTCTTAGCATGGCAAATCTCGTTTATCTTAATCATAACTATCCACGGTGTTCTGAGGAATCTATGTCACCTTTCACACAATATTTGCGCAACAATCCCTTTCAACCAATTGAGTACCTTGGTATTGGTATACCAACCAATGAATTATACCAACAGCAGCTATCCCATCAAACCCAATATGCTGCTTCAACGCATCTACAAAAAGATCATTTATTCACAGATAGTAGTATAAACTCCGAACAAAGTGTATACGGAAGCCATTTTTAACTTTAACTTATATTTTAAAACTTTTTAAAAGTTTTATATAAATAATTAGAACTTATTATGTTTATGAGTGCTTTTGTAATCACTGAATAATAAAAAAGAGTAGTTGTTATGTTCACGACGCTTTTTAAATAATAAAATATTAATTTTTATAGGTATTTAAGCTAAAACTCAATTGCTTTTAACTAAGGTTTAAGATAAAGGTTTAAGATAAAGGTTTAAGATTAGGTTAAATTAAGGTTTACGATTAAAATTATGCGATATTTTTGTATAGAGTTAAATTTGGTTAATTTTGCCACTTTAGAAATTTTGCTACCAATCAGTCTATATATACTTTTATAACTATAACTTTACTCAGGAATAAGATTTTTTTTTTATAATTCAAATTTCTATTAGTAGAAAAGCAAATTTCTTATCAAATTATGTAAAAATAAATCTTTTTGTGAAAACTTGATAAGAAAATTAATTGACAAAAATAATCTATAAAAAACCAGGAAATTTTAAAATTCTTATAAAAATCAAATTATTTATTCCATTCAAAATTTTTAAAGACTAATATAATATTGGAAAATTTTCAAAGAATTTTTGTATTATTTTTTTCTTTCTAATTTTAATCGGTTCCAAAGTTATTACGAAAATACTAAATGGGGGAGTTTCACCACCTATTTATATTAAACAGAAATTTTGCTTTGATTGGATAATTAATATTATTACCCTTTTTCTTGTTTTGGTAATATACTTCTCCCCAGTGGGCACCGGACCTGAAAAAGACGTCTTTTGAACGTTCAAAAGACGTCCAAAACGTGTATAAGACGTTTAAAAGACGTCTTTTTAATGTCTGTGCCCACTGGGTCAGGTCATGTTCTTCTTATAATCTATTCAAATTAATTAAATCGATCAATTATCAATAAAAATGCCGCTAAACTAAAATAGAAAAGTCATTGCAAAAGTTAAAGCTGGCAAACTGAGTTGCAAGAGAGCTGCAGAATTATACTGTATACCTCAAAGGACACTAGGAGGAAGAATTCAATATCCAGAAAGAATAGCTGGGACTGGTACATAAAAATATCCTATATTTCTAAAAAAAGTTGGTAAAAAAGGTGGAGGGGGCATCCCCCCAATAGCATATTTTGAAACCTTATACAGACTCAGAATAGGCAGATATATGAGCAATCTGATTCGCTGATTTTGAAAGAGAGCCAAGTGCGCTTTATTTAAAAATATATTTAAAATCTAAACAACAGATTTATCATTAGTAATGATAACACAATACAAGTCTTCTGTTATCATTACTATGAAATAAATTTCATAGTAATGATAACACAAGACTTGTATTGATCAACTAAGTTTATCAATACAAGTCTTGTGTTACTATCAAAATAGAAAATGTATTTTATTTTATTACTCTTTAGAATATTTAAAAGGTATCAAAATCTATTTGTACCATGATACAAATAGATTTTGAAAAACGAGTGAAAATTCTCTGCAGAGAATTTTCACTCGTAAAAATCTCAAAGTTTCAATGACGTTTATCATGGTGATGGAGGTTTTATCTGTTGTTAATTTAATGAAATGGAAAAAAAGTGTAATTTGAAAAGATCTATAAATTTATTTCTCGCAAAATATTTTTTTGGCTTTAAAGCATACTCAAATAAAAAGTTTATATACAGTTGTACAAGACTAATTGTGAAGTACTTTTGCATATAAAGATTATATGCAGTTTTACCAGACTACTGGTAAAGAACTTTATTTATAAATTGGTTTATATGTTAATTATAAAGAGTTGAACATTAGAGTTTTTAATTAAAGAAAATTTGTACTGATTGCAAAACTAGCTTACATGTTCCATGTATATGAGCTTTGAGAAGATTTTGTTTTCATGTTTTGTTTTAACTATTGTTTGGAGGAGACTCCACATAACTCTAATAAAGCATCATTTTAAATCATTAAACACTTTTTAAAAATTTAGAAAAACTTTGGCAGGCTATATTAACTGTATATATAAAATATTATTTGAAAATTTAACAACAAAAGTGAAATTTATATGTTTGTCTACTGAACAGTAATTTTTGTACAGTTACATATAAACAATGAAATTAAAAGCAAGAAAAAGTATTGGAGTCAAATATGTTAACCAAATAAAAAAAAATGACAAAATCAGTTGTCATGCTATTAATATTTTTGTTATAATAAAATGTGTTTCTAAACAAGATTTCTAAGTGTGTTTCTCGTCAAATGTAATGTCTATGTTCTATAAAGCATGGCCAATACAAAATTTATATACAGTTGCACCAGACTAATGGTAACGTACTTAAAGTATGCAAAGTATAAATTTTCAGCTGAGGCAGAGGTCTTCTTAATTATAAATAGTTAAACATTTAAATTAAAAAAAAAATTTTTTTACAGATATTTTACCAAACTAGCTTACATGTTCCGTGTAAACCTACAAACTCTGAAGAAGTTACTGTTTAACCTAAATATTGAGAATGCTGATAAGGTATACATCAATACTTTTCTTTACTTAACTTTAATAAAACATCATCCTTAAACCTTCAAACACTTTGTGAAAAATTAAAAAAAGTTTGGCAGGGTATTTTAACTTGTATATTTAAATTGGATGAAAATTGTATATTAATAATCTATTGGAAAATTTAACAAAAAAAGTGATATTTATTTGTTTTTCTACTAAACAGTTCTTTTGTTTAGGGATGTACCAAAGCTAAAATTTTGCCGAAGCCGAATCTTCGGCCGAAGCCACTTTGCCAAAGCCGAAGCTTCGGCATATATATGCTTAAAATTTAATCAGCATTCAGATCAGGAGGGGTGTAAAACAAAAAAGGTTCCAAAACTAAGATCTTTGACTAATAATATAGAAAAAATGAGGACACAAGTCAGGGTTGCTGCCCCAGGCAGGGTAAAAGCTCTCAGCGCCCCTGTTTGAAAGTTTCTCATTATGTCGTTCCTGATACTTCACCGCACCAAGTGTTTTTTTTTTAAAACTTATGCTTTTTATAAACATTCACTCCAAACTTTCCTACTTCTAGTTCTACTTTTTCTGAGTGCAAATCATATTAATGTTATATAGTGCACAATATCAGTAACTCGCATATATTTCCAACTATTCCCAATATTCCCAAGATTATTACTATTTTTTTGATCTTTTATAGCCATTCTGTTCTTCTATGTAAACATCGTTTCTCTTTAATCCTCTATCTAATCATCTAATTTTTAATCCTCTATTTAATCATCTTGTTTGCTCTATCTAATTATCGTGTGCTAGCTGAACATCCTCAAATTTTATTCCCCATAAATTACTGTTACGCATCTTTTCATGTGCTGTATATTTTATTTTTATTTTTAATGCACCTTTTGTTAAGAGCGGATAAAAATCTCTGAATATTACTCAAGTTAATTTATCTTTTACACTTGAACACTCTTTCTCTAAATAAACAAAAGTTTCGTTCAGTTACATATAAGCGTTGATATTACAAGCTATCAAAGAGAATTTAAGTTAAACAATTTAACCAAAATAAGGTGAATTATGGCAATTATTGTAATAAAAAGAACTTCATCAAAACAAGCTTTCACATTTGAAGAAGCAGGTTTTCAGAAAAAAATTAATAATATTAATTTTGAATGATAAAACATAACACATCTCTATTTTTTAAATTATTATACAAGAGGTATTCACAGAAATTCAAAAAAAGCGCACTTGATTTTATTGGTTATTCCAAAGGTTACATAATAAAACTATTAATAAAATTTGGAAATATGAAAGATAAATACTTCTGCCTAGAAAAATGAAAAAAAAAATTTTTTTTTCATTTTTTTAGAGAAGATATTTTTTTTCTTCAGGAGTATGTAATGTAAAATAAATTAATAGTATAATAAATAAAAACTGCATCAAACTTTGTTGCTTTATTTGATATTATTTACCATCAGTTGCTATTAAAGGGTGAACGTTTTTTACCAATTGTAGAATATAATAACCAGTATTTTGTTCAGGTTAAAAGCTATATATCAACAAACATGTGCTTTATATGTCTTTTGAAATTGAAATAAACAACAACATGAATTTGTATTTTGTAATTTTTCTTGTTTCTACCTTTTTACACTTAACTCTGCATAAAGGTGTGGTAAGTTAAGAGTTGTTCCTTTTTGTAATCAGTTTACTATATCAAAACACACTTGTGAACATCAGGTTATAAATTTTTTCTTATTGCTTATTATGCTACAATGCTTTGTAATCTTTTATTACTATACATTACCAAAGCCAATCTAAATCAGCTCTTGCTTACAATTACTTTTAATTTGAGAGTGTTGCAATTATCTGGGCTAGTTACAACAACCAATAAGCAATATTCTCAAACTTAAAATGTTTTAGAGATGTATACAATTTATAAATGGGAGTAATAAGTGTAAAACTCTGAAAAAAAAATCAGGTATTTTTTAAAAATATTTTTCTTGGTAAATCATAGGATTAATGGGAACTTAATTTGAAAAAACATATTATCATTTGGCAATTATTCTATTTCACTTTTATTATTCAATACATTTTTTGACATTCAGATCAGATTGCGCATATCTCTGCCTATTCTGAGTCTGTATAGGGTTTCTAAATATTCCCCCCGATATCTCTTTAGTTTAGTTTAGTTTATTAGTTTATTTCGCCGTTAAAAATATTCACAAAGTACAACAATATAAAAATTACAATTGGCTGGAGCAAGAAGAAGGCATAAATTAGCCTTATCACCGAGCCCCAATAGTAACGCAAATAAATATCCGTAATATATAATAATCCGTAATATATAAGCAACAGCATTTAAAAAAAGAAAATTTTAAGATGTTAAAAAATAAAATTAAAAAAAATAATTTAGTTTAATAAATTTTAAAATTGACAGAGAAAATCTGCTATATTAAAATCCGTAGGTACTTAATTTAGATTTGAATTGCGAAAATGTTTTTTCTTTAATATTAACCATATGCTGAAAGTTTTTTCACAAAATTGGTCCCCGGTACTGAATAGAATAAGAATATAACTTTAGATTATAATTTTGAGTTACAAAGTTATTTTTAGACAACTTGGTGGGGTATTTATGGTTTACTTAATAAGAGTAGAATATCGTTGGAGACAGTCCATGTTTTATTTGATACATGAGCTATATGACGAAGAATATGTTGATTTTAAAGACATTAATGCATTGAGTTTACGTAGAAGTGGCTCACAAGGCACAGTTCTTTTTACTCTAAATACAATTCTACATGCATGTTTTTGTTTAGTATAAATTTTCTTTAACTTAGCGTAGCTGGTCCTTGCCCATACGATATTGCCGTAAGTTAGATAGCTATGTATAAAGGAAAAATATAAACTTTTTAGAGATCTTATATCCAAAAATGGTTTTGTTTTATACATCATTGCAATGTTTATTGAAAGTTTTCTTTCAAAAGTGCTTATATGTTTCCTCCATGTTAAATTTTAGTCTAAAATAATAACTAAAAAGTTTACAGTTGTTTGTCTAGTAATATTTATATTATTGATTTTAAGATTGGGTAGTTTTAAAGGAAGGTTTCCTGTTTTGGTTGGTTTGTGAAATAGAATAAACTCTTGGTATCGATGGTTATGCCCCTACTTATTGAATATTAATAGATTTCTTTTATTTCACTGATTGTAAATGTATTTATAAGGTTTATAATTTAAAATAAAAATTTATGTTGTAAATAACATAGGTGGCGAAATTCCTCCAAATTAAATATTATTGGGGTAATTTCGCAACCCCATTTTTTTATTTTTTTATTTTATTTTTTTATTTATATTTTAGTTTTGCTGTAGAAAGTTAAATTTATAAAATAACAAATAATAAAACAAATGGCTGTAGCAAGAAGAAGACATCAGTTTGTCTTGTCATCGAGTCCTATTGTGGCTTCATTACAGGTCGTTTTTTACAATAAAATATATAAAATCGTGATAAATGCTTGTGATAAAAAATATATATAAAATCTGTAAAGCTACGTTTCACAATTGATTTAACGGTTAATATATAAATTTGTATTGTAAACTAAATTTAGAACAAACAAAAGTAAAAGCAGATAAATAAAATAAATTGTGCTAGTTTATATTTTTTTCTGTTCTAATAATTTGAAAAAAAAAAAGGAATTAAAGTATGTAAAGTTTATAAAAGTATTATTAACAATAAAAAAAAAATTCCATTTTCATTTTTATTTCTCAAGTTATTTAAATTGAAAGAATTACTGGTGAAATTACTCCGTCTTACTCTACAGTAGTCTCTCGCTTAATTGCGCACCCAATTAGTTGCGCACCCCAGTTAATTGCGCGTTTATTTGTCCAAAATATTTGTTTCAATTTTTTACTGAGTTTTTTGTTGAAAGTGTAAATAGATCAGAAAACTTAACTATTATTTTCCTGTGTTAATTTAAAAACTAATTTTTATCATAAATATTTTGAGATAATGATTTTATCAGAATGTAAATAGATAAATAATTCGAATTCGAATCGAAGTAAATGATAAATCTTGTTTTAAACAGATAATAATGAGTTTTAACGATTTATCAGTCAAGTCTCATTGAAAAAACTTTAATAAAAAAACTTCATTTTAAATTTAGCCGTCATTTTAAATTTAGCTGTGAATAAACATTCACAGTTCTCTTATTCCAACTTTTTTATTCTTACTTCTTATGGCTAAAGTCAAAGGAAAAAGATAATCAGAAGATCAATGAGTCGAAATTCTTATTTGCGCACTCCTACCCAGCAAACATCAAGCAGGTGGACCGACAACGAACCGCTGTCAGCACTTATGTCGTGCCGACGTCGGCCGCCCGCTGCGTTGCCGCGTTGGCTTGCACACCGTATTTACATCGGTCCGTTAGCGGAAAACTGAGGGCGGTTCGACAGCGGACCGATGGCCGCAAATCGACAACGTTTGAACAACGGTCCGTCAACGGTTAACCGATGATAAAGCCATAGCGGCAAAAGCATAGGATCTATAATAAGTTTTAACTAATATTTGAATGCATTGATATACATATAATTATTTTTGTATTTTTATTTGAATAGAGCGCACTTATCGTTAGCAAAAATCTTTATATCTTTCAGCTCAAACTTTTACTCATAAAAAAATGCAATTCCTGCGAATCCCTGGAAGACACATCAAATACCTTTTGACTTTGTGCATAGATATATAGACAAAATACGAATTTATTATACTAAAATTCTCCTACCCCCGAAAAACACTACCCCAACTGTAAATCATTAGGTCATACGTGGCAAGGCTTAAGCTCGGTGAACAAAAGACTAATCAGAAGTTATAATGAAAATCATTTTAAAATTGCAATTTACAATTACAACATGAATATAAAAGTAACAATATATATTTTTTTTAATTCTCTGGTAAGATTCAATATCACGATTTAAATTCTCATTTACAATCTCATATACAAGAGGTTACTGTAAAAGGGAATGAATATGAAAAACATGGAAACAGTAATACTCATTGCACAAAAACTTTACTATATTGAGTTTAAAAGTTAAAATATTTAAAAATATATTAAATATTGTAAAATAAAGATAACAAATTTGTAAATAAAGATGCTTATTTTATTTAACAATGTTATTCATCTTCTGAACTAAAAAATGCCTCTTTATTTAATGGCAATGGAAAACTTGATGTAGGCACTGTAATCACTTTTTTCTTGGCCTTTTTGTTTTTTTGGTCTTGTCTAACTTTTTGTCCGCAATTGCGGTCTGATGCACCACGCAAAAAAACGCACAACCTCATATTGAAAATCTGATTCAGTTGCTAAAGTTGTTGCAAGATTTCTTTTTACAGCTCCTAAAAATTAATTTAAGACTTTTATTTAGCTATCTAGCAGGAAAACAAAAAATATATTTTTTAACTTAATTTCAGAAATATATAGAATTTTTTTTAAAGCTATTTATTAACAAATTTTATTTATCTATTTATTAACTTTTTATTTATATATAGTTAATAAATAAATTTTATTTATTTATCAACTATTTATTAACAAATAGATTAGTAATAACTAAATTAGACACAAGTAATTATTAAATTAGAGTAATAAGCCCCTCCAAAAAAAATTACTTTCAAGCAAGTGTAAGTCTTTTAGACTTTGTTTTATAAAGTTACTTTCATTGTCATTTCTGGTAATACCAGACCAGTTGAGTTTACAGCAGAGGTTATTAGTGAATAACACAAAGGACATTCTCCGGACAGCCTCCTTTAAAGTCTGGTCTCCTTTACTTGCCACAGCTATTATCTACAAAAAACATAGAAAATGCATCAGTAATATATATACTGAAGAATATTTAAAAAAAAAATAGGTATCAAATTAAGGCCATTGAATATTGCATAACATTTATTAATAGGCTTTATGTCCTTTATTTCTGTTTATAAATGATTTAACTGGTGTAACACAAATAAAAGCTGATATAGCAAACTTATATACTTTTCCATTAATACTAATACCAGAATCAAATAAAGCAATACTTTTCATTAACAAACACTTTTAGAAATTCATTAAAGTCTTTTGGTTTAGACCTACTATAAAAAAGACCAATTATAAATGGGGTTTTATTGTGTTGAATATTGTTTATCCACATTTTTTATTAAACCTAATATTGGCCAAAATTGTCCATTGCTGCTTTTAAACAATGGTAAATCATCAATGTTGACTTGAATTGATATACAATCCTTTTTCTTTAAAAAACTTGAAATATTACTTAAAATACCTTTTCTAATGCCAAAATGACAATACTATTCTCCAGTTATATTGGTAACAGGTACAAAAGATTTTGACGTAGAGTGCGTGGATCCTTTGGCAATTCAGGAAATAATTTACCGAAAATTTTTAACAAAGGTGCTAATGCTTCATCGGTTATAGCAAACTTAATTGCCCACTGCATCAAATCATTTTTTAGTTCTTCATTGTTAACATCATCAATTGTTTCAGAATCTGATTACTCTAATGGGTAAAATTCAGAATCAGAAATTGTTAGATTACTGTCAGAGTTCACTTCACAATCAATATTATTTGCACCTGAGGGAATAGCATTCTCAGTTGAAAGTTTTCGACCTGATATACTCTTTAAATACAATCATTGTACTTCTTCTGGTGAATGAATTGCTTGATTTATTGGTAAGATCTTTTAGACAATACTCAACATCAGCTAATATCTTTCGTCGTTTTGTCCAAAAGCTCACTATTGAAACTTACATAAACTGTTTTATTTACTAAAGCTGGTACATATTTTAAAATGTATATATATATATATATATATATATATATATATATATATATATATATATATATATATATATATATATATATATATATATATATATATATTAGGCCGGATCATAAAAATTAATTTTTTTTAGAATTTGTGAAAAGTGGCGTGATATAGTGTTGTTTAATATTTACAAAAAAAATATTTCTAAAGAATTGATTATACTTTGCATTTTTAAGTTTTAAGGTTTTATATGCTAAGTATATTTACTTTAGTACATGCATTAATTGAAACATGCATTTAACCCTATACTAGATATAACCCTAAGGTTATGAAATTGAACCAAACCTGTACCTACCTAACTAAATTAACCCTAATGATATGATTAACTCCAACGCTATTATAACTTTATATTATTATATTATTATTATTATATTATTCTATTTTTATATGATTGTTTATTAATTTCTGCTTTTATCAACTGATTGCAAAATTTATCCGTCTCATCTTGTATTTTTAGAAATTAACTGAAATTCTGATATGTTATAAAATTGTAAAACAATAATGATTTCAAGATCTAAAGCTTCAAAGAATCGTCATATACTTTTTGGAGAAGGTCGTGAATTACCCAACTTTTGCTTGCCAACCCACAAGCAAGTAGGAAAAGCATACTTGTCTGAGAAGAATTATGAAACTGAACCACTACGGTCTGTTTGTAAGAGACTAGCAGAGAAACTTTCTCAGATATGTATTAAAGCATCAGTTCCTACTATAAGTCTTCGAGGCATAGAATTACAGCTGGAGAAGTACATAGGCGATGTTCAGAAAGTGATTCGATCAAAGTCTGCAACAGTCAAACAAGATGAAATAGAAAAAGATCTTGACACATTCTTTGACATTTGTTCGTGTAAATGCAAAAAACTTTCGTCTTATTGCTGTCCAATGGTTCTGAAGATGCCAGCAATTGAGCATGACTTCCTAACTGATCAACGCACTATACGTGTTGGCAGAACAGCTGGAATCGACAAGAAGGAATCCGCACATGCTGAGAGGCGTTTAAAACGAAAATCTGTTTCATTATCAAAGGAAGAGACTGCAGTTAAGTGTGCCAGAGTCGTTGATGCATCTGGAAATGAATCAGATAATGAAACAGACAGCAATTCTGACACCGAAACTTATTCCCCTTCCGTATCAGATGTCGATACCAAAGTCACATCTACTCGTCTGAAAAACCGTTGTTTAAAAAATATTGCTCTACAAGCAGATGGTTTTGGCATATCAGGTAGAGTAGTTGCCGCGATTGTATCAGCAACTCTGGTTGACTTTGGTATAGAACATATGGGGCCAGTGGATCGGAATAAAATTCGCAGAGAACGAAAACTACTGAGAACATCCTGTAAAAATGCTGATTGTAGAATTACTGGATTGTATTTTGATGGAAGGAAAGGTAAGACTTTAAAACTTGAGGGGGATAGGCAGACTGTGATTTCTGAGGAACATATTTCCATTTTATCAGAGCCAAATTCAAAGTATGTTGATCATTGTACGCCAACAAGTGGATCAACCAAATCCATTGCAGATTCAATAATTGATACTGTTGACTGCACGAACCTTGTTTGTATTGGTTCTGATTCAACTAACGTTAATGCTGGTTTAAACAATGGAGTTATACGCAGAATGGAAATTGAACTTGGTCGACCACTGCACTGGTTCATTTGTCTTTTACATCTGAACGAGCTTCCTTTGCGACATCTTTTTCACTCCTTAGATGGTGCAACAACTGGACTTCATTCATTTAATGGACCAATTGGCAAGTCTATTTCAATGTCTGTTCAGAAACCCATAGTCAGCTTTGCCATAATTGTTGGTGAACCTATTATACGCGATAAGCAGTTGTTAAGCAGTGATCAACTGTACTTTTTCGAAATTGTTAATGCGGTGAAGACAGGTGTTGTACCAGATAGATTTAATTCTAGAACACCTGGGCTACTAAACCATGCAAGGTGGTTGACACTAGCAAACCGTGTTCTACGCCTCTATATATCTACTGAAGATCCATCAAATGAACTAATACTTTTGGCTAAATTTATTGTGAATTCATATGCGCTTGTTTGGTTTGACATTAAGAAACATTCAAACTGCTGGAATGCTGCTCCACACTATTATAAAATGATAGAAACATCACGATTTCTTCCTGTGCGTTATCGAATGATTGTTCAGCAAGTTGTTCAAGCAAGTTTTGAAGCGCAATAGCTACCCGGCTCATATCGAGAGCATTATTCTGGCTATGCTCAAAGACAACCGTCAAGTGATCCGTAAGCTTGCGTTGAAGAGAATTCTTCGTGCTCGTGAAGATGACATACCAAATCGAAAATTTCAACTCCCTGAGATACGATTTCAAGCGACTAGTTATGAAGAACTGATTGACTGGCAAACACAGCCTCGCTTGGAACCTGTTCTGACAAAACATATTCCAACTGTACAAATATTGGCATGGCTTTCGTCAGTTGAAGACATAGTTATTGACATTGAGACATTTTCATGTCACAATCAAAGTGTTGAACGTGTGATTAAAATTGTGACTGAATCAGCATCCAAAGTTTATGGTCATGAAAATCGTGATGGCTATATTCGCGTTCAACTGGAGCGCCGCAAGTTGATGCCTCACTTTGACACAAAATCTGAATTTAAGAACATTTAAGTATAGTTTCTAATCAACGTTTGCTAATGATATATTGCTTTGACTTTTCAAATAATTTGAACTTTATTATACATTCAATCAATAAATAATGTAACAAATGAGCGTTTTTAAGTTAATTTATTTGAAAACTTCAAAGGTAAAAATGCAAAGTATAGCAAAGTAGTAGCGAAAAACGGTTTACAGCATTGCATTCAGCGTATTTGAGAGCCAATTACTGGAAATTCCCGAAGAAATTTTCCAAATTTTTATCGGCCATATATATATATATATATATATATATATATATATATATATATATATATATATATATATATATATATATATATATATATATATATATATACATGCCTATTTAAAATCGCATTGGCAACGAGGTGTTTTATCGCTCTTCAGCCAATGGCTGAAAGCCACCACAAAATAGCATGCCGGCCCTGCATCAGCTACCCGGCAGCGGTAAGCCGCATTAGGAATCTCAAAGAGCCAGCACCGGCTTTCCGGCGGCGGCTTTGCGCATCGCGGTCCGCTGAAAGCATGTTTGCTGGGTAGTTAATTGCGCACCGCAGTGCCTGTTTCAACTTGCAATTAAGCAAGAGACTACTGTATGTAATAAAGAGCAATTTTATTGTGTTTTTGGTCATGAAACTAATTAAAAAAATGATAATAATAAACTTCACAAAGAGGCTTTTCGTAAATGAAGAGCGTTTTTCTAAAAGTCACATTTTTATTGTTTTGAGAAAAATAAAAACAACTAATTATTTAGAGAAATACTTTTAGAATATCAATAATTTTTTAAATCGTAAATAAAAGTGAACAACTTTTGTATTCATACAAACATAGTTTAAACATTTTTCAATAAAGAATCCGAATGTTTAAAAACTCAATTTTTAAAACTTCTCTTATCACTAAGTGACACAAAATCCGTACACCAATATCAACACAAAATTGTATTATCACTTAGATTGCGTGGTAATTTTCTTTTTAATTTTTTTTTTTAGGTACCTCTTAAGGATCTAACAATTATTGGGGTAGGAGCTCTTTACCGGTGACGCAAAATATGCCATGAGCTTTTTCTTCTCCGTGGGTATTTTATATTTTGAGATTCTTTACCAAATGAAGATTTATAATTAAAAAGAAATCATAGACTACCAAAGGTACTTTTTTTTTGAAAAAAAAAGTTTTTGCGTACTTTTGAAGCATGATATTTAGACAGATGAAACTTTATCATTTTTAGTTATAAACCGATAAACAAAAATTAAATGAAACACCCAATGGAAAGTACAGTTAATTCCCGGTAAGTCGAACACCGGTTAACTTGAACTTTTGTTATCTCGAACTATTTCATTCGGTCCCTTGAAATTGTCTAACTGATTACTATTAAAATTCTCCGGTTTCGAACATCGGATAACTCGAACTTCGTTAAGTCGAACCATTTTATTGTCCCCCTTCGGCATTCTTCGGATATTTCTATTCTTCGGATAACTCGAACTTTTTGTATGGGAAATAATGAAATCAAAATAACTTGATTAAATTTTTAAAGAAGTCATTCTATATAAAACATAAAACACTTTAAGTAAGACATTGTGTAGCATTTTTTTGCTAAACTTTTTTGAATATTATCTTTTAAGTGTACGGCGTGAATACTTGCTTTTTAAACTTAAAGTTTGTAACATGGCAACTAAGCGAAAGTTGAATACAAAAACTGTTAAAGTCAAATACAATGCACTGAAGGAAGTATTAGATGGCATCTCAAAGTCAAAGGTCGCTTTAAAATACAATAGAACACCTTATCTTCCTGGTTGAGAAACAAGGAAAAGATTTTTGATGCTGTGGAGAAAGAAAACAACCCAAAATGTCAGCGTATAAGGAAAAGGTCATTTGCAAGGGAAAGCGTATGAGGAAAGGGTCATTTGCAAATTTGGATCAAGCCATTTTCAAATGGCTTCTGGTTGTTTGTAGCAAAGATGTGACTTTATATGCTTTAATTCTCAAAACTAAAGCCATGGAGTTTGCTGAAAGAATGAATTTAAAGCATGAAAATTACAAATTTTCATGCTTTAAATGGTTGATTAGACCGTTGGAAGAAATGATACAACATATCATTTAAAACGGTTTCTGTTAAAGCTAATGCGTGTACAAGTGAAATGGTAGCACCATGGGAGGAAACCACGTTACCAACAATTTTATCAAAATATAAGTTGAACCAGATTTACAATGCTGAGGAATTTGGCTTGTTTTATCGTCTCCAACCAAATAAATCCTTAAATTTTAAAAATGAAAAGTATGTCGGTGGGAAACGCAGCAAACTACGTCTAATAGGATTGGCATGTTTGTTATTGGCAAAGCTAAATCGCCCAGATGCTTTAAAAATGTAAAGCATTTACCCTGCCGTTATTGTAGTTAGAAGAAAAGTTGGATGGATGGCACACTATTCGAAAAATGGGTTCGTGAAATTTATCGGCAAATTACAAAGGAAGGACTAAAAATTATTTTATTATTGATGATTGTCCAGCTCATCCAATAAATGATAATCACGAATCAATAGAACTAGTTTTTTTACCATCAAATATTACCTAGAAGTTACAGCCGATATAGAACACTATCTGTTCAAACATTAATTTATGCCATAGAAAAAAAAAAGCCTCTTCCGGAATTTACTATAATGGATGCCATGCAAATGCTTAATGTTGCTTGGGGGAAGGTAAAGACCAAAACTATTTGCAATTGTTTTGCTAAAGCTGGAATTTCAGAGAAAATATGTTTTGACGCCTCGGTAGATGTGGATGATCCCTTTGAGGATCTCAAAGACCAGTTAGAAAAGTTTGCTGTTCATTCATCCGAGTTTTTCCCTGAAGGAACAACAGCAAAAGATGTAGTTTCCATGTATGATTTTGTCAACACTGCCGAGCCGATAATGAATGATTAAATCAGACGTTTTAGGAGAAGAAAATTTTAAGGCTGAAAAAGATGAAGATAGTGATGTAGATTTTTTGATCGAACCAACTTGCCCTCAATAGGGTGATGTACGTCAAGCCCTGGAAGTACTACGAAGCTACATGATATTCAGTGACAATTCGGAGTGTATTCATAAATTTATAAACCAAATAAACTTAATTGTGGAAAAAGAATTATCAGAAAAGCTAATATAAGCGGATATACGTAGCTTTTTTCACTGAACTTTAATATAATAGTGTATATTTAATGTTTATACTTTAGCATTGAATAAATAAAAATTGCCTTAACTCGAACTAATATCTTATTTCTGTCAAAGTTCGACTTAACCGGACTTCACTTAAGTTGAACATTCATTAAGACGAACCATTTTCCTTGGTCTCTTGGAGGTTCGAGTTATCGGGAATTAACTGTATGTATATTATCTTATTTTTCTAAAATCTTTGTCAAACTTTGAAAACCAATTTCTAAAAACTAATAAATATTTCGATAACGACCTGAATCCCACCATATAAAAAAAATAAATTTAGAATAAAACGCATGTAAACAATGTTAAAATAATATAATGTTAAATAAGTTAATTAATTAAAATCCGTTGAATCATTTCTAAGTTAGTAAAAAATGATTTAGTATGTAATAATCTCAATAATAATAATAATAATCTTAGTAAAAGAAGATGTAAATACTAAATTATAAAAGTTTGATTTTGAAATTTTGTTTAAACTAATACTATACGGCTAGAGCAGTGCCGGATCAAGGCACTGCTCTAGCCGTATATTATTATTTATTTTTTTTAGTCATTTTTAGGCTCTGGCCCATAAAAGGGCCTCCAAAAACAAAAGTAGCCTCTGGCCCCAAGAAGTCTTAATCCGCCACTGGGCTAGTGAACAAATTTTTTTGTATTCTTTTCCGCATTTGTTACCTCTTTTTAAAACGCTAACATCGTAAAATTAAAATGTTTAGTGTTCGTTACCCAAGTACAGTGTTCGGCACCTAGGTAAGAATCACTTGTCAAGTGATCGGTACCGTCAGGTAGGAATTATTGTACAGTGATCCGTACCGGTTAAATACTTCATACCTCCTACAGCGGCAAAAAAAAACTTCTGAGCTGAATATAATAAGATTGTTTGAGTATCTGGTTAAGTATTTGTGCTTATTTATTATGAATAACAAATTAAAAATGTTAAGTGTTATTTTTGTATTAACTTTGAAAATAAAAATCAAATCTTTGAACATAAAAATCAAAAATGATAAATGTTAAGTTGTTAGACATTTAGTATATTCAGCTTTACAAATAATTCTTTGGTGTGTGTAAAACTACCTACAATAGATAATATTTTAATTTAATGCTTTTGTTTATAAAAGAGTTTTTTAATTTTGTTTTGACTTGTGCTGCACTAAGCAATGTTTGCGTAATTCAGATAACATTGAATAAAAGAGAAATACAGCAATTTTAAACAAGTTTGATTTAATAAAGGCATCGCTTTATAAAGTAGGCATAAATTTTTTGAAATTTCAAGATAATGTATATGATCTGCCCAAAGTTACGTTTTCGTCAAGAAGTACGCCTAGAAATTTTAATAAGTGTTCTTTTTTTAGCTTGGCTGCCAATACAAAGTATTAGAAGTTTAAAAGAGATTTAATCGCGTTTATGAAAGCAAAAAAATTGCAAAAAAGTTTAAGTTAAGCTAGTAAGTTTTAAGATGTTAATTGAATTAAACAACATTTTTATATCATGATAAGCATGATACAAATTTGTATCATCAGTATTCAAAATAACGTCTAGTAAATTACAAGATTTGTTTAAATCAATAATATAAATTAAAAATAGGAGTGGTCCTAAAATTTATCCTTGGGGAACGTCGCAGTTTATATTCATAAGGATCAGTTTCTTTGCTGCAAAAAGAAATGCATTGTTTCCTATTTGACAAATAGCTTTAAAACCACTTAATGTCCGAATGTTTAATCCCGTAATTTTCTAGTTTATTTAAGAGAATATAATGATCATCGGTGTCAAATGCTTTGTAAAAACCAATAAATACACCTAACGTATATTTATTTTTGTCGAATGCTTGAAAAATATTTTGAATAAGATGAAAAGTTGTTTTTGATCAGTGTAATGATTTAAATCCGAATTATTTATTATAAAGAATATTGTTATTTTCAAGAAAGGTAAATAGTCTATGATACATAATATATTCTAATAGTTTTGAATAACATGGTAATATTGAGATTGGTCTGTATTTGGAAACGCGTGAAACGTCTCCAAATTTTAGGACTTGCAATTTTAAGTTTATGGGGAAAGATTCCTTTAAAAGTTATGGTAGAGCGAGGCATATCGGGACAGTGGGGCGAAACAAGACAGTTATGCCTGAAACCTTATATCTCACCTAAAAATTATTTTTTTTTAAAACATTTTAAATTATTGTGCTTCACTTTTAGAAACTGGTTCAAAAAAAATAACTGGAAGTGAACTTTTTGAATAGTTTTTAATTTCAGTAAAATGACTTTTGTGGGCATATCGGGGCAAGAAGTTATTTATATAATTGACTATATTACTACCATTTTATTTACAGTTTGATAATTTTATTTTTAATCTTAGATATTATTTTCGTTATTTAGACAAGCAATATTAGTAATAAACTCAAAGAAACTATTGTTTTATAAACAACTATTATATTTATTTTATAATGTAAATAACGATGGTAAGAAATTATATAAGAAATATTAACCATCCAAAATGTGATGAAATGCAATTTTAGTTGTGAATAAAATGGAACTTAGAACTCGAAAAGCTGCTGATACATATGGCATATTTAAATTTGCTCTTCATTTTAGTTTTGCCCAACTTAAACTTGCAAACAATTTCTTATGTTTGTTTATTTAAAAGTATTTTATAATAAAACATAAAATATTTTTTTTATTTTAGTTGTTTTGTTTTTTTGTGGTGTATGGTTGTATGGGCGTGTAACTTGTATAGGTGTGTTACTTTTTTGAGATTTTAATGACTTAAATAATAAATTGCCTTCAATTTTTATCACTTTTAAAGCTTTGCAATTAACGAATAACTGCTGCTTTTTAACTGTCCTGCTTTGCCCCACCCACGTGAATTTTTGCTTGTCTAGAGTTTCGTTACCTTGGTTGGCATAACTTATTTTTATAATTTTTTTGTTTTTTTTTGGTTTTTTTTTATCTTACATCAATGAATTTTAAGGAATTAATAAAAAACAGTGTTAACAATGATTAGTTTATGCTCAACAAGCATTTGTTTCTTAAGTGTCCCTATCTGCCCCACTCTACATTAACTGTTAAAAGTTTGTATTTTTGCCTGGTTCGTACAGAAAGTCGCACTTAAATGTCAACAAGGTTTTGGTGTTTTATGGAATAAATATGACACAGTGAAAAAATAAACTTAATATTTAAAGTTAAATATTTAATAATTATTTTAGTATTAAACAAAAAATGTTTTTTCATCAATAAATTTATTATTTGTTAAACATTTTGTGCGTAATTAAATGTTTAGCGTTACTTTTCAATATATATATATATATATATATATATATATATATATATATATATATATATATATATATATATATATATATATATATATATATATATATATATATATATATATATATATATATATATATATAATATATATATATATATATATATATATATATATTATACACAGTGCTGTGACAAGTGGGTGCAAACCCCCCCCCCCCGCCCTAAAGAAAAACAACCTACCATTAGAACCTCTAGGTAATACAAAAAAATTCCTCAAATTTGCAAAAAATCCCTTAAATTTTCAAATGAGCCCCCTAAAGTTTCTGAAAGTGTGTGTTGGGGGAGGGGGAACCAACAATTATATGTGTTGGGGGCGCCTATCAACCGCTTTGTATATATATACATATATACACAAATGTATATGCATGATATATATATAAAATATACATATGTATATATATATGTAATACATACATATATATATATATATATATATATATATATATATATATATATATATATATATATATGTAATACATATATATATATATATATATATATATATATATATATATATATATATATATATATATATATATATATATATATGTAATACATATATATATATATGTAATACATATATATATATGTATGTAATATATATATATATATATATATATATATATATATATATATATATATATATATATATATATATATATATATATATATATATATATATATATATATATATGTATATATATATATATATATATATATATATATATATATATATATATATATATATATATATATATATATATATATATATATATATATATATATATATATATATATATATATATATATATATATATATATATATATGAGCTGAGATTAGTTATTCAAAAAGACTTATTTAAATCAACTGCCATTGCTGTTGCATTTTTCCTCTTGATGCGTTTAAAGCATATTTTGTTCAGGATAAGTTGTGCAGAGGTTCTGAATTTTTTATTGTGCATAACGTAAATAACAGGGTTTAATGCAGAGTTCAGCGGTGGAAGTATTTCTCCTACAATAATAACCGTAATCTGAAAAATCAATGGTTGCTTTTTTTTAAACTGATCTATTAAGTTTTTATTGTAAAACTTCAGAAATAAGAAAACAAATGTTGGGAGCCAACATGAAATGTAAACCAGAAAAACTATAAAGACAGAAGTAAATAATTTCTGTTGACGTAACTTGCGACGGCTAGTTCTTAAATTTAGCTCACCTATTTCACTTTGAGATATTTGATGAATATGCCGAAGTGTTGTTTTATAAACAAAATAATAAATGTACCCCATTAAAATTGCTGGAAGACAAAAACAAACAACATAAACTGTAGTAAAATAAATTTGGTTATCTGAAATGCAAGAACCATTACGCGGGTCGTAAACAACACTTGAATAGTTAAAAATATATTTAATAATAGGAAATCTTGTTGATTTATTCCATTTAAAAATCCCAAGAAAAGACCAAAAAAATGCGTAAGCCCAGACAGATAAGAGCCACTTGTAAATTGAAGCAGAAGATTCTGATAATGTAAATTGAAATGGAATCTTTAATGATAAATATCTTTCAATTGCTATTGAAAACAAATGCGTCATTGATGCAATTGACAGGAAGCATTCCATATATAAAACTGATATACAGGCATACTTTGATAAACAAAATAACTTGTTATTGTAAACTCTTTTTGCGTTTATTGGTACAGTTATGCATCCCACCAAAAAATCAGCAAAAGCTAGAGAAAGAAGTACAAAATAAGTCGTATTTTTACGAAGCTTTGGTGTAAAACCAATGACAATGACAACAAACGTATTCCCAAGGGTTGTTATAGGAATCATAATCAACAAAATTACAAATACTGAAAAGTAAGTTTTCTCTGTTTTTCTGTTACAAACTTCGGTTATATAATAGGACTTAACACTGACATTGCTACTATGAGCAAAAGTAAGAACTTTTATTAAGATGATTACCGTTATTCTTTTTTCCATTTATAAATACAACCTGAAAAAAGTTTATATAGAAAAATAAAACTTGACAAAAACGATCAGACTGATAATGCAAAATTTATGCATGCTTAATTAAAGTTAATGCATTGCGAAATTTTTAATTGATAAATCTTAATGTTTATTCTTATTTTTAAGTCATTAATAGTACAAAATTAGTTTACCATTAAATAAACTAAAAATGATGAAAAATGTAAATAAATAATCGTTTTATTGCATTCCAGAACTTGTTTTGTTTTATCTCAGGTTGCTACGCATATAGAATTTTTATGTTTCAACATTAGTTGCTATGAGACAACTTTAAAAGTAGTTAGTATGACAGATTTTGTGTTGTTACAAGAAAAAGTGTTGACGTTAAGTAAAAGGGCGTGTATGTTTCTTATTATTAGCTCTTTAATGATCTTAATAATATATGAGCTTTGTGCGTTAATTCGTTCATAACGATATTTAAGTTTTTATTTATTTTTTGATTAGTTTTTTTGTTACGTAAGATTTTTCTTTAGCTTTTCATAATGCGTTTGTTAAATAAAATCTAGACTTATAAACTTAATTTATTATTACACTCATACTAAAAATACAAGTTGGCATACATTAGTTATTTTTAAAAATACAACAGGCACTTTTTGTATCATACAAAAATTTTAACTAAACATCAAATATACGCACATTTTAAAACGAAATTGCATGCCAAAAATCAAGGAGTAGCAACGTTGCAACGGTTCGTTAAGAAATGATAAAACACCCCTGTTAACAAAAAAATCACGGAGAACCTCTTGTATGACAAATAAATGCGAGAAAGTGCAGAATACTATTAAATGTCTTAAATACTATTTTAAAAGATGTTCTCGATTACCTTTATTTCATAAATTTTAAAAGATGTTCTCGATTACCTTTATTCCATAAATTTTCTTCTTTTATTACGCATATTATCTTTATTGCTCATTTTAAAACTTTAAAATTTATTTTGTTCGGATACAGAGCGAATGTAGGTTGTGGAGATTTTGACATATTTTATTCTCTCGTTATGGAAATATTGTGAAAAAAATTATGATATAGGGGAAAACGAGGTAAGATAGTGAATGGGCCGAAATGGCTTTTCATATAGTAACTCAACAAAACAAAAAACTTAAAAATGGGTGCAAACGAAACTGTATTTACATCTTGTATTTTAAAACGCCAATTGGTTTTTTCTTTTAATATTATTAACGCAATTTTATACGCATAAGGTTACTATTTGTGCTGAAAATAAATTACTTTTTTATAATGAATGGTGTGATTCTTTTTTAGCAATATTTCTTTGGAACGGGTGTTTATTTTGTGTTTCATTAGTTAGATTAGTTGATAGTTTTTAAATTTTTATAAAATTGGAGTCAGAAATCGTTTAAGAAGTCATCTTGCTCCAGTCATGTGACCAGATGACATAGTTATGAACTTTTATTTTAATTTTTATTTCAAATTTTTTTACTTGCAAACTGAAAACTCCTGCGGGCGATAAATCATTATGATAACATGAACATACTTACAAAGTATTACTGCTTCATGACTGATAGTTTTGGAATAACTTAGGGCTTTCAAAACGTTCGCCATCTTGCTCGCTCTCCCCTAATTTTAAAAAGACTTCAGGCATTTAAATATCATTTTTACGTGTTTTTTTAAAGATTTTGCTGTAATATGAAATTATTATTAGGACTTTTTGCTAATATTAATTTTTTCCTATTTAGTAAAAATCTCAATTTTTATTTACCAGTAATAAAAGTTTTTTATTTACTAGTAAAAAAAAGCATTTAACAAAGATAAGATAAAAAAAAAAAAATAATAAACTTTTACAAAATGGCAAACAATCTGTGTCTGAAGAGGATTTTCTCATCAGATTTTTAATACAAGAGTAAACCAACATATAAATTAAAAAGTAAAAAGTATAAGAACAATAAATAAAATAAGTATAAATAAACTTCTATAAACATAAACATGCATATAAACAATAAAAAAAAGTAGCCCAAAATATATTTTTAACTTTTGCTACTAATAATCACTCAATATATTATCTAATGAAAGAATGAGGTTTTTCAGTTTTTTTTAAAAAAGGCAAAAAGTAATAGGTACTTCAAAATTAAAATTCGCCAAAACAATTTTAGTCCAAAGGTGTGGCGCTCGATAGGTAATACAAAATTGATTAAAGTTTGTTTGACAAAAAGGCTCATTTAAATAGTTATTATTTCTCAAAATATATTTACTGACTGATTTAAAAGAGAAAAAATCTTTGAATACGGCTAGGGATAAGTTATTTATCCACATATACACAAAACATAAAATATTAAATACATTTAACTCGTAAGTATTCAGAATTCTCATTTCAATAAAATAATGCTTCGAATGAGAGAAGCAATTTGCAAAATTGATTATACGGATTGCGCGTTTCTGACGGAGATAAAGACTTTGCAACTTTTTTCTGTACTTTCCCAAGCAATATTGGCATAATTTAAATAACTATGTATAAATGAATAATAAAGTTGGATTTAGACTTTCTTATTGAGATAGATTTGTGATTAAAACTATCTAAATTAATTCCTAATACAGAAGCCTCATTTAAAGATTTTTTAGTACCAATGGATAATTGCATTCACTCGGATGAGTTATCTAAAGAGTTATTATTTGATGAGTTCGAAAAAGCCTTCAAAACACTAAAAAAAAAATAAAGCAGTTGGACCAGATGAAATCAATGCTAATATAATTTTAGATTGTTTTGAACAAATAAAATATATTCTTTTAAAGTCTTTAAATCATCAATAGAACAAGGAGTCTTTCCTGATCAATTGAAAATTGCTAAAGTCATTCCACTTTTCAAAGGTGGTGACAAATCTGATATAAGTAATTATCGACCTATTTCTATCTTATCTATATTTTCAAAAATACTAGAAAGAATCATGTTCAATAGAGTATTTAATTATTTTAGTTTAAATAATTTATTATACAAAAATCAGTTTGGCTTTAAAAAGAATAACTCAACTGAACATCCAATTATTCAGTTGGTGCGTGAAATTTCCAATTCTTTTGAAAAATTTCAATTTACATTAGGAATTTTTATCGATCTTTTAAAAGCATTTGATACTGTCGATCATGATATTTTGCTTTATGAACTTAGTTATTACGGAATAAATGAAAGAGTTGAAATGGTTTCAAAGTTATTTATCGAACAGAAAACAATTTGTTTCTTGTAATGAACTTAATTATAAACAGTTTTTAAATGTTTCCTGTGGTGTTCTGCAAGGTTCCATTTTAGGCCCTCTTTTGTTTCTAATATATATCAACGACTTGCATAAAGCATCAAATCTTCTAAGTATTATGTTTGCTGATGACACAAACTTATTTCTCTCTAACAGTGACATCTATCTTCTTTTCTACATGATGAACAAAAAACGTTTTTTACCTCCAAATCTGCCAAAAAAAATTTATTGACCATATTGAAATTAAAAGAGATTCTGTAACTAAATACCTGGGGGTTTTGATTGACGAGAACATCACACGGAAACATCATATTAACTATGTTTGCTCGAAAGTTTCAAAAAGTATCGGAATTTTATATAAGGCGCGTACTCATTTAGATAAAAATAATTTAACTAAACTTTATTACTCTTTTATCTACAGTTATATAAGTTATGGAATTATTGCCTGGGGTAAAACTGATCAAAGCAAGTTACAATGTCTCTATCGCCGTCAGAAACATGCAATCCGTTTAATTAATTCTGCGGAGCGGTTCGCACATACCTCAATATTTTTTAATCAAATGAAAGTCCTAGATTAGATAGATAAACTAAACGTATATAAAAATTTATCTTTTGTCTATATGTGGAAGTATGATTTATCTCCTTTAATTTTTAAAGATCTTTTTATTTTGAAACCATTAAGCAAGTTTAACATAAGGAATAATAATAATTTAAATGAACCATTCTGTCGAAATTAATTCAATCAATTTTGTATCACTTATCGTGCAGCTCATCTTTGGAACAAAATTATTTTGCCTAACTTCGACTTACCCCTAACTTATCCTGTTTTTAAAATAAATTAAAAGACCACATTTTTTCCATTGAAAATATCTTAGAATATTTTTAATTTCTCTTGTGATAAAAGACAAAATAATAATAAACTTTATTGTCATGTATGTTCAAGTTTTATTTAAAAATTTTTTTTTTTTTTATGTAAATACGATTTATTGTTTTTATATGATTTTTTACGTACTTTTATTGTAAAAAGGCGTTTTTATAATATGTTACGTACTCTCTTTTGTAAAAGGCTTCTGACGATAAGATCATTGTGATCTTCTTTTAGAAGCCTTGTTTGTATTTGGAAAATATGTAATTTATATATATTACGTCAAATGTAAACAAACAAAATAAAAAAAAAACAGTTACTATTTTTTTTTTTAATATATATTTGCTGTTTTTATATTAAGAAATGTAATTACAAAGAAACGTTTACATACAAAAAAAGTGGATTTATAAAAAACAGGCAGGGGCTCAAAGAAGATACGGATGACTAAAGTCACCACAATCCTTTCATAGAGCCCCTAGGTGGGCTTTACAAGTTAAAAAAATAGGATCTCCAATATAATAAAAAGGTTAAAGCTTACATAAATATTTCCATTAAATCAAAAAAGTAAATAATATGATATAGTTTTAATAATATGATATAGTTTTATCAATATTCATTAAAATATACTGGCAACTCTGTTAAATATCAAAATATGAGCCAATTAAACAACTAAGAATAATTGAACTCGATTTTCATTTCAAAAAATCAAGAAAATTATTTATCTAATTTAAAAATTTCATTTTTTATTATAAACTTAATGGAATTTAATGGTTTTGCAGTATTTAATTTTTTTGTTTTTTGAAAAGTGTTGGTACACAAAAAATTTTCTTTAAAATTACCTGATTTAAAATCAAATCAGGTAATTTTAAAGGTTTATTTAAAAAGTTTAAAAGGAAGAAATTTGTGTCGTCAGCAAAGTTATTGAGTTAAGCTTTGCTGATGCATTATTTAAATCATTTACATAAATCAAGAAAAGCAATGTCCAAGATTTGACCCTTGTGGGACTCCACAAAAAATTTTAAGCTATCCTGATTCCTTACCCAGCAAGCACATAACGTTATTTCAACGTTATTTCAAGATTGTGAAATGGTTGAAACATAGTTGAAAAATAACAATAACAATTTCAACGTTATTTCAACGTTAAAAAAAAAAAAAGTTGAAATTTCAACGTTGATTCAACTAAAAACAAACGTTGAAAAATAAACGTTGAAATAACGTTGAAATTACGTTGAGATAGTTCGCCGACGCAAATGTACTAATAATTCGGAATTAAAATAAAATGTCACATTTCATATAGATTAGTGGGTGGGAAAGTTCTTTAAAAACGTTTAATGAAAGTGTTAATGAAATAAAAGTGAAAAAGTTAAAAGATTATTTTGTTATGAAAATATGTATAATTTTACAAAAATTTATAAGAATTTGCATTATACACAAGTTTTTTAAAAGTTTTTTTACATTGTGTACAATACTTTACATTGCATATTTTATATAAAAATGATGGATTAAAGATGAATATTTAAATCATTTAAAGATGCTTTTATATATATGTAAAATATACAATCAAAGTCTTATTATAATTATGAAACTATAGGGTGGACCAGTATGTTTTGGTTTGTATAGTCAAAAGATAAAGTTGTTTGTATGAATGAAATTCCATCAAGTTGAATAAAGAATGGTTTTGTCCATTGTCCGAATCGAAATATGAAATTTGTTATAAAAAACTAAAATATACCACAACAGTTGGTTGGTATAAGTTTAAACTAAAATGTGATGAATCTGCAGGTATTATAATCGATTATATATAAATGATTATTACGGGTGTATACGAATACTACACCAGACCACACCGGACCGCACCGGACCACACCGGAGTATAAAAAAAAATCTTAGGAGAACGAAATATTCTTATATTAAATAAATGTATTAAGTTATATTCGTAATACATAAATACAATAAAAATTTATATTAAAAAAAAATTTGAAAAATTTAAATTTTTATAACAATTTTAATTGTGCACCCACAGTAATGAAAAGAAAAATTATTACTCACAATTAATCAATACATTTAAAAACGACACAAAGCGCGCGTGGCAAATAATGAAAGAAATTATTGGCAAAAATAAACCATGCTCCGGCTTTCTGCCACAAATGTTAGAATCGATAACAAAAGTTTATATGAACCAAAAACTATAGCTCAAGAATTTAACAAACGTTTCACTCATATAGAACCAACACTGTCTGAAAAAATCCCTAAAACCAAATCTTTGTTTACTGACTATCTAGAACCCCTGGATAATTACATTTGTTCAGATGAGTTATCTTCTGAATTAATGTTTGATGAGTTTGAAAGAGCCTTTAAATCTGTTAAAAAAATAAAGCAATTGGAGCAGATCAAATTAATGGAAACGTGGTTTTAGATTGCTTTTAACAACTTAAAGTTGTTCTTTTTAAAATCTTTAGGGCTTCTATCCATCAAGGAATATTCCCAGAACAATTAAAAATTGCAAAAATTATTCCTATTTTTAAAAAAGGGGACAAATCTGAAATCAGTAATTATCGCCCTATCTCTGTTTTCTCCACATTTTCGAAAATTTTAGAAAAAATTATGTTTAACAGAATATACAAATATTTTCATGATTATAATCTACTTTACATCAATCAATTTGGTTTCAAGAAAAATAACTCAACTGAACATGCAATTATCCAATTTGTACGTGAAATCTCAAAATCATTCGAAAAATCACAATATACACTAGGAATTTTTATTGACCTATCAAAAGCTTTTGATACGGTCGATCACAATATTTTAATTTATAAACGCAAATACTACGGTATAAAAAATAAAATTTTAAAATGGTTTAAAAGTCATCTATCTAACTGAAAGCTAACCAAAATATTTGTATCATTTAACAATGATTACAAACCCTCTTTTCTTAATATAACCTGTGGAATCCCACAAGGTTCAATTCTTAGACCTCTCCTTTTTTTAATTTATATAAATGACTTAAATAAAGCTTTAAAACTAACAAGCATTATGTATGCAGATGATACAAATTTATTCCTTTCTAAATATGATATCGATGAACTTTTTAAAACAGTGAACAAAGAACTCAGACATATATCTAATTGGTTCAAGTGTAAGAAGTTAACCTTAAATACTAATAAAACAAAATGGGTTTTATTTCATTTGATTACAAAAAAGCGATTTCTCCCATCAAAATTACCTCAAATCTTTATCGATCAAGAGGAAATAAAAAGAGATTTTGTTACAAAATTTTTAAGTGTTTATCTTGATGAAAATATTACTTGGAATCACCATATTGGTTATATAAGCACAAAAATTTCTAAAAACATGGGCATCCTATATAAATCACGAATCTATCTCAATAAGAAAGTCTTAATCCAACTTTATCATTCATTCATACATAGTTATTTAAATTGTGCCAATATTGCTTGGGGAAGTACAGAAAAAAGTAAGTTGCAATGTTTTTATCTCCGTCAGAAACGCGCAATCCGTATAATCAATTTTGCAAATCGTTTCTCTCATTCGAAGCATTATTTTATTGAAATGAGAATTCTGAATACTTACGAGTTAAATGTATTTAATATTTTATGTTTTGTGTATATGTGGATAAATAACTTATCCCTAGCCGTAATCAAAGATCTTTTCTCTTTTAAACCAGTCAGCAAATATATTTTGAGAAATAATAACTTTTTAAATGAGCCTTTATGTTAAACAAACTTTAATCAACTTTCTATTACCTATCGAGCGCCACACCTTTGGAATAAAATTGCTTTGGCGAATTTTAATTTTGAAGTACCTATTACTTTTTGCCTTTTTAAAAAAACAACTGAAAAACCTCATTTTTTCATTAGATAATATATTGAGTGATTATCAGTAAAAGTTAAAAATATATTTTAGGCTACTTTTTTGTATTGTTTATATTGTTCATATACATGTTTATGTTTATAAAAGTTTATTTATACTTATTTTACTTATTGTTCTTATACTTTTTACTTTTTAATTTATATGTTGGTTTACTCTTGTATAAAAATCTGATGAGAAGATCTTCTTGATCTTTCTTCAGACACAGATTGTTTGCATTGCAATTTTGTAAAAGTTTATTAATTTTTTTTTCTACCATATTTGTTAAATGTTTTTTTAGGGTTCTGACGACAAGATTCTCGCGATCTTCTTTCAGATACCTTGTTTATGCTTGTTATGTTTTATACCATTGTAAGTTTATATTATTATTTTTATTATGGGCTGTACAACGATTAACAAATGTAAACCAAAAAAAAAAAAAATTTAAATTCTGACTAAAATATATAAAAATATTTATTTTAGTCAGAATTTTATAGCATACGTGTATCTTATTCACGTGCTCGCACCCCTATCACATAATAATATTTTTGATTTTTTGAAAAAAGAATTAATTTTCATAAATAAGTGTTTGGATTTGAGCAGAGAGGTAGGCTTTTTTAATAGATTAATAAATTATTCTTTTGGAGTGCTTGCCTTAACCAAAAATCCTCTGCATTTGCATGTACACTCTACTGCGCCTATCCCTAATTTAGTCAGTCGATGTATAAACACTCCACTGTGCCTGTCCCTATTTTATTCAGTCAATGTATGCACACTCGACAGCGCCTGTCCATATTTTAGTCAGTCGAAGCATGAATACTTCACAGCGCCAGTTGCTATTTTTAATTTTAATTTTAATTTTTTTTTAATTTTATAATAGCTTTTATTGTATATATGTATCAAAAATATAACTTACGTATATTTCGCTCTATTAAAATTGTCTTTTATACTACGGTGTGGTCCGGTGTAGCTCCGGTGTGGTCCGGTGTGGTCTGGTGTAGTATTCGTATACATCGATTATTACATATATTTATAAGAGCAGACCATTTAATCTTTATCAAATTTTATGTAAAGTATTTATTGTATTCTTTTTTTTAGAGTTGGTTGGTATAATAACATCAGGTAAAGTAAAAACATGTAAACTGAATTGCAAGCATTAACATAACTCCAAAATAGGTTAATATTTTCATTTTAGCGTTGTAAACTATGAGTTTTTAAATTAACTTTTATTACTCTGCCATCATAGATAATTGTCTTGGATATAAAATATTGGGCGTTACTCAGCTTTCTCCCCCCCCCCCCCCCCATTTTTATCATATATGTACTCTATATGGTTTTTATAGAGTACATTATACTGATTCTAAATCATATAAACACATAGGTCTGAAAACTTGAGGAAAGTTCTCTAATTTGATTTTAAAGTATAAAAATCCACATTAAAAAGCTAATATTCCAACAACTTTTTAAAAACAGTTAGTTATTTTGATTGGTTTTTAACCTAGTTATTTTCTAATAAATATATTGGTTCATTATGTAAATTTTTGTCCGTTATTATTTCTCGGCGCTACTCGACTTCCCCCCCCCCCCCCTCCCTGTTTTTATGATTGATTTTTATAGAGTACATTATTCTGATTCTTAATCATATAAAAACATAGGTCTGAAAACTTGAGGAAAGTACTCTAATTTGATGTTAAAGTATAAAAATCCACATTAAAAACGCTAATATTAGCCATCTATATTTTTATATGATTTAGAATCAGTATAATGTACTCTATAAAAAGTTATCATAAAAACAGAGGGGGGGGGGAGAAAGTCAAGTAGCCCCCAATATTGTACCATTCATGACAAATTTCTGCTAAAAGTTTTTTTTTTTTACACGTCATATCATCTAAATTATCAAGTTGCATAGATGACAAATTGTTAAATAAATTTCTTATTTCTTCATATTATTATTTTTTATTTATTATTATTATTAAGATTATAATTTTTTATTTACTTACTTCGATTAATTAATTATTATTTTCTTATCTATAGTATTTATAAAAAAGTTAGCACTTATAAAAAAAGAAATTATTTTTTATTTATTATTATTATTAAGATTATAATTTTTTATTTACTTACTTCGATTAATTAATTATTATTTTCTTATCTATAGTATTTATAAAAAAGTTAGCACTTATAAAAAAAGAATATATATAAATATATATATATATATATATATATATATATATATATATATATATATATATATATATATATACATATATATATATATATATATATATATATATATATATATATATATATATATATATACAAGGCCGGCGCGATAGGGGGGTGTGACACCCCCAAATTATGACAAAATGAACTTCCTAATATTAAAATAACAATGATAATAATAATAATAATAATGTAGTATGTTAGATAGATAAATTTATAATATAATGAGATGTTTGTTTATTTAAAGAAAGATTTTCCCATTTAATATGAAGTGCTTCTTTTATTTTTAATTTGTTAATGGTAGAGACAGTATCCAAAATCTGAAAGCAATCATAACTAGTTAGTGTTTTACAATTAATGGATGAATTTAAATGTTTAAAAATATGCAATTGCTTGTCACTCGTAAGATGCTCATTTATCCTTGTTATCAAATGTCTGCAGGTTTCTCCAATATAACTGGCGTTACAGACTGCACAAGAAAATTTGTAGACAACGTTAGATTTAAGCATCTTAGGAAGTGGATCTTTTATGCAAAAACTGTTTTTTAATTTATCGGTTGTGAATATAAATTTGATTATTACATTTTTACAATACTTTTTAATAATTTTATCAATTTTAGTTTTAGTGAAATTTGAGTAAAATCCAATAAATGGAAGCTTAAAATATCTTATATTAGTATTATCAACAGTATTTATAACAGGTGGATTAATTTTCTTTTCAACATATAATTTAATTTCAGTGTCGATAACTTTTTGCCGAAATTAATTATTTTTTTAAAACTAAAGAAAGATTTTTTATATCCTTATCAAATCCAAACCACGTGTTGTTAATTTTATATGTTCGATCAATCAAGCAATGCATAAGACCAGTTTTGTAACATGAAGGGACAAAACTAAAGAAATTTTGTAAAAGACCCGTGTATGTTTTTTTGTGATAAACTGATGTAGAAAGTGAATTAGACTTATTAATAAGAACATCCAAAAATGGAATTTGGTTGTCTTTTTCTTTTTCCATAGTAAATCTTAAGTTTTTGTGTTATTTATTGAGATGTTTAAAGAACTCTTGCGCTTCAAACTCTGAATTAAAAATTACTATTTTGCATAATAGCAATTTTTATGTGGATGCATAATAGCAATTTATGCATAATAGCAATTTTTATGTGGACGACATATATATCATCCACATAAAGTTAATAAAAAATCGGTATGAAGGATGAGCAATTATTAACCCACGTTTGTTCATGAAAACCGATAAACATAATAGCTAATATTGGCGCTAAAGGAGAACCCGTTGCAACGCCATCTAATTGATCATAAAATTTTCCGTTAAATAAGAAATGAGAACCTGACGTTGAAATTTGAAGAAATTTTTGAAATGAGTTTTAGAAAAATATTTTGAGCGAGTTTCATCTTTAAAAGACAATTCTGTTGCTATATTTATAGTTTCATTAAGTGGAATGTTAGTAAATAAGCTTTCAACATCATAAGAAACTATAAATTTGTTAGTTACGTCAACTTGTTTTAACTCTTCAACAAATGAAAATGAGTCAAAAGTGGTATAATGTTTTCGTAAGTATGGAGATAATAAATCTGAAAGATGTTTAGCAAGTTTATAATTATATGTGCCAATTGTTGAAATAATTGGTCGAAAAGATGGTAGAGAAGAATCTTTACTAAGTTTGTGCATCTTAGGTAGAGCATAAATTCTTGCTGGTTGTGAACCAACAGGATAAATTTTATTGTAAATGTCTTTTTCAAAACATTTAAGTTTTTTAAGTTTTCTAAGATACCCTTGTAAAGATACTTCTCTTTTTATAGTTGGATCATCTTTTAATTCTTTAAATTTAGTTTTATCACCTATAATATTATTAATAGAATTTATATAGTCAACTTTATTTAGAACAATTATACCATTACCTTTGTCTGGTCTTGTTATTACGATGTTTTCATTCTTCCTGAGTCTTTTTATTATTTTTTGTTTTTAAGTCAACTTTCAGACGGCGTGTATTTTTTGCTCAATTTGATAGCGTTGCACAATTTCTCAACACCCAACTTAGAAACAAGGATTCGGAACCTCAAGTTAAAAGTGAACTTTCACATTTAGCAAATAATTATGTTTACAAATATATATATATATATATATATATATATATATATATATATATATATATATATATATATATATATATATATATATATATATATATATATATATATATATATATATATATTTATATATATATAAAATAATTGTAGGTTAAAAATAATTTTAATAAATAATTTCAATTTTTAGAATTTAAGTTGCTTCATTAACAAATACATTAAAATAAATGATCATTGTTATTACCTGTAACTTTAGTAAGACTTAGATACAAAACGTTTTCTTCCTAAGATGCTTAAATCTAACGTTGTCTACAAATTTTCTTGTGCTGGCTGTAACGCCAGTTATATTGGAGAAACCTGCAGACATTTGATAACAAGGATAAATGAGCATGTTACGAGTGAAAAGCAATCGCATATTTTTAAACATTTAAATTTATCCATTAATTGTAAAACACTAACTAATTATGATTGCTTTCAGATTTTGGATACTGCCTCTACCATTAACAAATTAAAAATAAAAGAAGCACTTCATATTAAATGGGAAAATCCTTTTTTAAATAAACAAACATCTCATTATATTATAAATTTATCTATCTAACTTACTATATTATTATTATTATTATTATTATTATTATTATTATTATTATTATTATTATTATTATTATTATTATTATTATTATTATTATCTTATTTTATTTTATTAGAAATATATAATCATATTGCAAAATAAATATATAATTTTTTTTGCAACATTAAATTCCTTTGAGTTTCTTGAAAAATATTTGTGATATTTTTTAAATTGTCTTCAAAAGGGTCAAAAATTGTAATTTCAAAACCTTGTTGAAAAATATTATTCGAATCCATTTTTAAGTAAGTATATGATAATTTACCTATAAATATATTAATAAATTATTTATCTCGACGTGTTAGATTTTCTGTGCTTGCACATTTATTTTGTCGGAATTCATGGACAATTAGTTTATTATAAACAACTTTAGCATAAAAACCGTTTTGTCTATGAATTTTCGCATTAGCAAATAACTCTTTTCAAATTTTTCGAGTTGTGCTACAAATATTTTCATTAATAAAAATGTTTGTACCTTTAAGTTTCGATGCGTTATCAGTGATCACTTTTTTGTGATTACTGATACCGCAACTCTGTGTGCTCATTCAATTTTGATTTCTCTTTTGATGTTCAGATTTTCAGCAAAGAGTTTATTTACTTTTTTTTAGTTTTTTCCCAATCTTTTTCATCGCTATTCTCAGATAAACCATCAATACGCAAGTTGTTTCTTCGATTTCGATCTTCCATGCCAACAGATTTTATCTTTAGGTCGTTGTTGTCAGTTGAAATTTTCCCCTGTATTATCTTTACGCTGGATAACTCTTCTTTAGCTTTGTCAATTTTTTCATTTACACTTTTAACCTTATCGTCGCAGGCATCACTAACAAATGTTAAGCCAGCTTTGGTACCATCAAGGTCCTTTTTTACGTCTTGAATATTTTTTTGAACTGATTCAAATTTTAAATTTATCGTGTTAACTGTTTCACTGTTTCTGTAAAGAATGTATATATATATATATATATATATATATATATATATATATATATATATATATATATATATATATATATATATATATATATATATATATATATATATATATATATATATATATATATTTAGGACACGGTATATAAAAAGATTCTTATTACATATGTTTTCTCTGAAACTCTTGATTTTAACTAAGGTTTTAATATAATAGAAAAGCATTATTTTGAGGTACATGACGCAATCAATAACTCGATTTTTTCAAAAAGTGGAGACAGAACAAAATAATTCTAACCTCGCGTAATGTCAAGTTTTAAAGAAATGTATCTATCTAGTTTTCATAATTTTTGTTATATTATTTCATTTTGCTTGGCTTTACAGAGCTAAAATGTCCCCATCCATTTTGGCGTCCAAACCCAATCGAGAAACTAAAGCCACTGGAGATGACTTTAAAATCTTTTTGCCTTTCAATATCTTTTAGCAGCGCTTTCCGATTGGTGAAAACCTCTAATATGTGGTACTTTTAAAATAAAAAATCTGGTCATGATTTGCAGTTATGAGCCATTGGATGCACAGACCAAGACATTCTGGTAAAATGAATTTGGGAGTCATCAATGGTTTCCATTTCCAATTGTTGCAGCAGAATATTGTTTTGCAGCCGTAAGACAGTATTAACTCTGTTTTAAACAATATTAAAACCTTTTCATATAATGAATCCTTATTACGAAATCTTGTTTATGTTTTCATTATTTTGAAGTCATTTCAATACAAAGTTGTTATTTATGATATCAATAGTTTCCGTCCAGGGCCGTGTGAATTGTGAAGCACCCAAAATTCTCATTAAAACAATTACGCCATAATTTAAATAACTCTTTGTTTATTTATTTTGTACGTTTCTTTAATGGGTTAATTTTTTTAGAGTAAGACAAAATGGATAGGTGAGACAATATATATGCATGAGTGAAACAATATATATATATATATATATATATATATATATATATATATATATATATATATATATATATATATATATATATATATATATATATATATATATATATATATATATATATACACATACATTATACAGATAAATATTAAATCTTCAGATGTTTTAGCTTGCAAAATTAAATTAAAAAGAACATTCTGGGTTAAATTTCTAGGAGTGTTACTAGATGATAATATTAGTTGGAAAACAAAAAGTTACTTCATTATCTAAAAAACTTCGAAGTATAAATAAAACAAGATATATTTTAAGTAAATATGTTTTTAAAAACACTTTTTTTTTTTAGTGTGTATAATAATATTTTTTCAAAGTTATTACAAATGACCAATCACAAGATTAGTATATAGTTTATCTAATCATAAAGTTGTTATATATTTAAATTTTTAGCGTGTCATTTACTTATTACTTTTTTTATTCTATATTAAGGTGTCAGTTGCTTGTTATTATTTTTATTTTATATTTTAGAAGCAATGATAAGGTTATTTTTTGATCATTTCAAAATAAATGATCAATAAATAATATTATATTAAAAACCACACATAGTTTAAAGACTTTTTTTGTTAATTATTTTTATTCTTTAATCTTCTGTGTCAACTGTTAATCATATATTAAAGCATAGATTTTTAAAATTGTTACAAATTGCACTCACTTAAAAAAAGTTGTGACGTTTTAAGTTTTGGCTTTGTAGACTTATTTTTAACGGGTTTGTTATATATGTTACCTGGGTAGTTGTTAAAGAACAATTGATGTAGACTGGATCCCTAAAGTCTATCGGAAAATTTTTTTATATATTTCAATGTGTATGGAACAACGAAGTTTTCTGATGATTGTAAATTTTCGATTAAGTTCTCGACGGAAATAATAGTTTCAACAATTTCCATTTCAGCCGCAGCGAACATGTCCTATTGGGGCCCATATGGGTTTGCGTAAGTGGACTCTATGTGGGCTTTATATATGGGCCCGAAATGGGCTCCATATGGGCTTGTCCTTGAATACAAAGTATTTTGTATTCAAGGGCTAGCCCGCTAAACTTAAAGGTTCAATTTACTCATTTATATTCACATATAGAGACGACAAAGAAAGTTGTGAAAGAGGTCATGTTAAGTGACCTCCAATCAAAACTTTGTCGGCGTACTTTACCTTAGGTTAACTAGCTAACAGTACGTTTTGCATTTATGTGCGCTTTCTCTATGCTATCTTTCTAACTTGACCACTTCTGTCTTTCACTCTAGCATATCTTCGTTCTTCCCAAATCACCTTACCCACGGTCCGTAGAGCAGGTTATGACGCTTCTTGAGGAGCAGAACTTGTCTTTGCGGGCCATGGTAATGTGGCCTCTATATGGCAATTAGCCGGAGGAGGATAAACCACAATACCAATTTACTCATTTATATTTGACAATTACTATTTAGTATTTACTATTACATAATGGTTTATTAATTTATTTAGATTTTATTAAACACCCACTATACAAGTAAGGTAAATTAAGAGTTTCATACAAGATAAATATAAAAAATCTTGGAATTTTTTTTTTCTTTTTTTTTTTTTAACGTGATCATCTAGGAAATATTTCTTTCAAGAATATCCTTGAAGATATTTGTCTGTTCTTTTGAGTTCCAGCCCTCAACTGCACATTTTAGAGTTTGAAGATCTGTATCAGGAACTAAATTTTTGAGGCCGATGATTTTTATTTTTTTTTTACTTTGCATTATTGTCTCTAGATTTAGTTCATGATTATTGCACAAGCCTTTGATACTATCTAAAAAAAGTTGTAAGGCTGTTTTATTTTTATGTATAATAGTTTTATGTATAATAGTTTTATGTGGGGCTTTTTTATTTTTCAGCTTCAGCTTAGCTTGTTTTGTTGTATAATAATTGATATATCTTCAATAAAAAATAAGGTATGAATATAGTTTTTGCTATGTTTTGAAACGTTGATGAGTGACTTAAGTGCGTTTCTTCCAACTATATCAAGCTTTTGCGTTAACATTTTTTTATGTTCATACAGCTCAAGACCATACGTTAGTGTTGGAACAGCTAAAGTTTTATATAACTGGACAATGGAGTTTGGGTGAGCAAAACGGATTCCTTATTGAATTAAGGTTTGGATTACCGCCAGTTAATTAGATATTTGGTGATCAATGTTTGATTTATTAAGTGAAGCATAAGGTGAACTTTTTATACCCCATGTGAAGCCTAGATGGCATGAAGTTTTATTTGTTGGTGGGTGAGAGTTATTGTGCAGTTTTTAATTTGCTTTTTTCCGGTGAGCAGGAACTTGGTTTTGTCAGCATTCAATTTTATGCAGTTTTTGTGTGTGTACATATTACATATATTAATAAGCTTTTGTAGGCCAGAGAGGGTGGGGCTAAGGAGTATAATGTTATCAGCATATGTTACAACACCCGTATAGTTTCCATTGATTGATGTACCTACGACGCTTTCGTTTTGTAAAGTTTATAGTAGGTTTTAAGTATAAATGTTATACAAGTGAGGCGAGAGATCCATGTCTCACTCCTTGCGTTAGATAGAAAGGACATGATTTGCAATCTAGACAATAAACAGAAGCACTGCTTTCATAGTATAATGACGATATGGTATTAACAATATACAGAGGGAGTTTTTTTATTATTGTACAGTCTCTCATAATGTCATCAGTCAGTCATAATGTTTATAAATGTTTACCTTTCACTTTGTCAATTTGATTTCCTGTTTTACTTCTATAAAGCTAGACCCAAGTCATATATTTATGATTGCATATCGAATTACATATTTCTAATTTTAAATTAAATAAATAATTATTCAAAATATTATAAAAAATTTAAATGAATAAAAAAGTGGGACTTATGTGGGTCCCCATGGGCAGCCCATATGGGCTGCCCACTTGGGCCCCAATTCACGCCCAGCAACAATTTTCCTAGAGCCGGATGTGGGCAACCCATTTGGGCCCCATGTGGGGCCCAATACGACGTTCTGGCTGGGCTAGGTTTAATATATATGTGAATAGCACCAGATTTACACTGAATTGGGAGCAGGATTGCTTTTGAGAACTTATTTTTAATAGTTTGTACAGTGCAAGTTCTGAAGAATCCTGAACTTTTTTCAACGCGCTTTAAATTTTTTAATTGTCTTCCGTTTCATGTCTTTACAACGTTGGCTATATGCACAACCCAATGGGCTTTAAACTGAGGCAGTAATAAAATAGTTTCAAGAAAGATTCCATAGTGTTGGGTTCTATCTTCTAAACTTAAATCTGGTTCATTACTATTTTCTTTGTACGGCAAAGATTGTTTTCCCAAAAATTTTATAACAGCCAGTAATCGTTTTAGAATTTCAATATTGTGTTTAGTACTTAATCATATTTTCTTTCATTAATGACCCGATAACATTTGAACCTCTTGCATTAAAAAGTGCTAATACTGTCATACTATGAGTACTTAATGTCTTATTTTCATCATTTCATGCCTCATTTTCATAAATTCTTTGATAAATATGAGAAAACTTTGCGAAGCCATTTCAACCTGATACCTTTTCGAGTCCATTTTTTTTTGAAATTCAACCAACTGTAGCTTGTAAGGAGTATACAACGTCTTTTTATTATCTTAATAGCCAATTCAAATTTGTGTCCATCTCTTTGAAATTTAATGGATTGCAAGCTGTTATGAGTGAGTGGTACTTCAATGTTAACATTCAGTCGCTAATCCTTAAGATTCATTTACACATGGTGCATTGTTCAGAGTTTGTGTTATTTACATTAAATAACGCAATTTGTATCACTTGATGTAAAGTTATGCAAAAAGACTTTTACAATTCAAAATAAACAAACTTTTTTTGTAAACCCTTCAAAGGGGATTACAAAACTTTATATGGTGATAATTTTTGAACGCTGAGAGATAATACTATGAAACTTAAAATTTATCGATGAATATTTTCTATTGAATAAAGTCTATTTGAGAATAGTGCAAAAAACCTTTATTCAACTTGTTGCCTTCACGTTTGGATTTGGGGAGGGATTTGTGATAAGGTTTTAGAAGTCTTTTGATGTTCTATATTTGCCCCTGTACATAAATAAAGCGTTTTGCTTGCTAAAAATTCTTCCAAGAACGCAATTTATTGTTAGATTTAACCACGTGATTATTTTTTTTGCAAATATTGATTACAGCAAGATTTAATAAACTTTAACGGAAGAGTTTTCTTAAAAAGAAAGTTGCACCTTCTTTATTATCCCCTGGATTCAGACAGGCACGTTAGCTTTTATTCCTTCTTACGGACGTAAAGTCAAGCCTCACTCCATCCCATGGTTTTCTCCTTTATGCCATCCCATGGTTTGCCACTCCATCTTATGGTTTTCTCTTTTATGCTATCCCATGGTTTGCCACTCCATCCCATGGTTTTCTCCTTTATGCCATCCCATGGTTTGCCACTCCATCCCATGGTTTTCTCCTTTATGCACTCCATCCCATGGTTTTCTCCTTTATGCACTCCATCCCATGGTTTTCTCCTTTATGCACTCCATCCCATGGTTTTCTCCTTTATGCACTATTATCTCCTTTATTTCTTTCATCTCTTTTACAAAAATAATCTGGAGAACAAATCATGTTTTATTATTGCAAGAAATCGTTGAAAAACAATGATATATGACGTTAAGGCTAGAGGCGTAGCGATGGGTTAGCAGGGCTCGCAGCCGCGGGAAGCCCCAGACTTATTAGGGGCCCAAGCCAAATTTTTCAAATATATTTAATCACATTTTTTTTTTTATTCATATATTTGTCGTACATATAACATTTACAAGTTTCGTAAATTAAAAGTAACATTTACAAGTCTCGTGAGTCAAAATATATAGTGAAATTTATAATTAAATAGTACAGGCCGGACTTCAAGAAGATCGTAATGATCTTATCACGAAGCCCTTACAATGTGTTTGATATATTATTATGATTATGTTAAATATAATTATATATTAAGTACAACTATGTTTATATATTCTTTAAATTTAGCTCATAATAAAAAATAAACTCAAAATAAGCTCAGTATAAAATATTAGACATAACTAGCAGCATAATAACTAAACTTGATAAGAAAAAATTAAGTGTTTTTTTTGTGTGTAATAAACAATTTTTGATATATTGTTTGAGAATGCTAAGAATCATTTAGATAATACACATAAACGAGTCAGTTCACTTTGTAATTGATATATATGTATTTTAATTTATAGTTTTAGAAGAATTCAGTTTAATTTATAGTTTTAGAAGTTTAGATTCAGTATCAGATTTTTTAACTTTTTTTTCAAGAAATTTTGATTGCAAATTGAATCTAGATTGAAAATTGATTTATTTTTAGTTACTAGTTTGTTGTATAAATAAGGACCCCGATATGAAATTGAGAACTGGGAAAGTTTTATTTTTTTAAAAGGTGTAATAAAGTTTCCTTTTTCTCTTGTGTTATATTTATTAACGTTATTTATAAAAAAGTTATTTAAAAAATGGTTTGGTACTTGACCTAATTTAAATTTTAGCATAAACAATATATTTTGGTAAACATTAACTTGATAAATATTAAGCACATTCATTTCTTTAAATAAGGGTTCAGTGTGTGTAAATTTGTCTTTATGGTAGATTAGTCTAACAGCATGTTTCTGACGTCGATATAAAGTTTTCAATTTGGTTATATGCGTACTTGCCCAAGCTATATTCGCATATATGAGGTAGCTATGTATAAAAGAGAAATATATAAGTTTTAAATTACTTTGCGACAGCATAGATTTTGCTTTATAAAGTAGACCTATGTTTTTTGATATTTTAGTGTTTAAAGCATTTATGTGAGTTTTCCAAGATAAATTTTCATCAATTATAACTCCTAAAAATTTAGTCTCGTGAGTTCTCTCATTTACTATATTTTCTATTTTTAGAGAGGGTAGAATATTTGGTAGTGTGTTTCTTTGTTGGTTTGAGTGAAATAAAGTGTATTTTGTTTTTTCTATGTTTAGGGATAACTTATTTGTTTTAAACCATATATTTAATTTTTGGAGTTCTATGTTTACATTATCATACAGATCCTTGATGTTTGTCGAAGAGTAAAATAAATTTGTATCGTCTGCAAACATTATAAATTCAAGTTTGCTAGAAACTTTTGGAAGGTCGTTTATATAGATTACGAACAAAAGAGGAGCAAGAATCGAACCTTGAGGAACACCACAAATTCTATTATCGTATAGCTAAGAATTACAAACTCTTAGCTATTCAATGTGTAACATACTTGTTTCCATTAAATTAAATCAAAATTGTGTTAAGGTGGTACACCACTAAAAAGCACTTTTTCAATTTAAAATAGGAATAAAACCAAAAACTAATATTTTTCTGATTATAAATTTATAAAAAAAAATTTGAAATGAAATTTTTTTCTAAAAGTTTTTTTTACATCCATAATGGCGGAAAAACTGCTTTAAAAATGCATAAAATTCAATAACTTTGTGACGTGATATCTTCCGTTATATACATTTTCTCTAGTTCAAACTTAGTATATTGTTGCATTATAATGTTTTATTCCGGTTGACAGATAGATTTTTAATTTAAGGACATATTTTAAGTTTTATTACGAATTATTAAAAATATGCTTGAAATTCTAAGTAACTTGACTTAACATGTGAACTAATTTCTTTATTTAAAAATATTTAAGAAGAATTTTTTAAATCCCAATAAAACCGAATTTCTTAAGTATATTGAGTATACCCTGAAAATTTCAGGCAAAAATCATTACCCAATACAAAGATATTATGTTTCAAAGTTACCCTAGTATTACAAAAATGAAAAACTGTAAAAAACACATTTAAAGTTTTTTTCAGTAAAATCTTGGTTAATGTCCACCAGAAACATATGACTGATTAGTTTCATTTCAATTTTGTTTATCACTGAACCCTTTGGTTATTAATCTTAACTTTTTTCTTTGCTTTATACACATGGTATTGTGTCGATTTTCGCTTTATTTGATTCACACGAGAATTGTCAAACTGAATAGATGTCATTACTGTTATATACCCAGTCAAATTGAACTCTTTTAAAACATCCAAAATACCCTCACTACTATCATTAAAATAAATTACAGCAGAGTAAGTTCCCATTTCAACTATTTCTCTACTGACAAAAGTGTTTTTTGGAACTCTAGACCATATGAGGACCCTGAAGGACTCATTAGGATTTTGTGTCTTACCATGAAGGCATTTAGATAGCAGTTGATTGCCTTGTAAGCTTTTAAAAATTGGTATTAGCAGATTTTTCATCCAGACTGGAATTGAATTTGATGGTATATACTGCTTTGTTTTACTCCAATACCTGCACCACGCTAGAACAAGAGGGTTAAATAAAATTTTAGGTCTTACAAGATACTCTATTTGGTATAACACAGTTCCATTTTCTATGCTTTTTTCTAGAAAGGTTTTTTTTGTTGCAAACTTTATATTTTTGATGTAGGTTTCTTTTCCTCCTGAACTCATTTTTATATACACTAAATATAAAGCTAAAGTTATTAAATCATATTAACAAATATATCTCAGACAAAGTAAATATCAAAGTAAATTGATATTACAATGTAAAAGTTACAACAACAACTATTTAAATTGTCACAAAACAAATGTACCTTTAAAGTATAGTTCAAAACTTTACGAATATAAAAAAGAAGCCTAGCATAGTCTAAGCATATTCCATAAAAAAGAAGCCTAGCATAACCAAGCTTGAGCATAGATTTTAAGGGTTTTTTATTCTGTTGCTAAGGCGTTGCTATGGTCAAAATTTTCAATAACTTTAGAAAAATGCATTTTTAAAGTGTTTTATGTAATTAAACAATATAAGATGGTTATATCAAATGAAAAAGGATAAAATTTGGAAAAAACGAGTCCAAAAACCTAATTTTGAAAATTTACTCCAAAATCACTGTTTTTTTAGTGGTGTACCACCTTAAAAATAAGGCTTTTGTTTTCATGTATAATTTTTTTTTGTTTTGAGGGGGAGGGGGAGGAGAGAGAAGTAATTTAGGGGCCCGGATTAAAATTTTGCGGGGAGGCCTATTTTTTGTCGCTACGCTACTGGTTAAGGCCCATTGTTTTCAGATTACTAAAACTCGTAATTTAACTCTATTCGTCAGGTTCTAGAAACCTTTGAAAAAATTTTTAACAATGACGCTAACAAAGGCAAGTTAAACATTCCATATTTTATACATGGGTTTGACTTTATTAGCTTTTAAAGCTTATAAATTTTCTCCCAAGGATAAAATAGAACTACTGAAAAAGAATTTTTCTACAATTTATTTCTAAAAATCTAATGCTTAGTTCCTCTAAATTGACATAAAGAGTGCTTTTTGCCATTCCAGTTAAACAGGTAAACCCATTGTTAGAAATTCAAACTCCTACTTTATCCAAATCATCTACACACCAATCCAAGCTTCCGTTTTTAAAATTTTCTACAGCTTATAATCCAAACAAATTTTTGTGCAGTTTTTGTCTGACAAAAGTGTTTTCCATACTTCCTAATAACTCTCTAATATTATTAAACAGGTGTTCCCCAGAACCTTTTTTTCTACACTATTTAAGAAGCGTTTAACTAAACTTTTGTTTTCTGACTGCTAAAAAACAGCATCTGAAGTATAGTAAACTACAGATTTTGCCCAACATGTCTTCTTACTATTAGTAGCCAAGTTTCTAAAATTTTAATTAACTTTCTAATATCTGATCATGATTCTAACAACTTACTCTGGCATTCAATAAGTATTTCGATTCCTCGTTCTACTGATGAGTTGTTAATTGAATGGTTCTAACGTGCATTAGATGTAAGCGGTGACACAAGAGCTATTGCTCTTAACTTTTTAATAAAGTCTGGCATGCTGGTCCATTCCATAAACTCGCTTCATTTAATATAAATTTTTAAACCTTACTACAAGACGTACTTTATTAATTTAAGTCAAGTTATACTAACGCAAAGTAATTAATATAGAGTTTTACCATTTTTAGACAAGTTCTGGGGCAATGAATTTGGGTATTGAAAAATCCGGCTCTAAGTAGACAACCCTCCCCTACTTTTCTTACTTCTAACTTAGTGTTTGCTTTCTGAAAGTAAATTTGTTTAAAATTAATAATTTAAAAAATAATAATATTTTTGTAATTCCGTCTAAAGAGGCCATCCATAAAGGACGTCACCATTTTTCAGCCAATTTTTGACCCCCTCCCCCCCCCCCCCTTTTGTCACCGGTTGTCCTTTTTCCCTATACCCCCTGGAAAAGAACGTCATAAAATCCTGACCCCTCTCCCTATTTTTAACTCCAAAAAAATTTATTTCATCTTGAAATGATGTTTGAATCTGCTGCTACACCTTTGAAAAATAAAATTAAAAATATTCTCATACATTATCTTCTCAAAAACACACGTTTACGTAATTTTGCATGTTAATTAAAATAAAATAAAAAATCTATAAAGTGACGTCCTTTTCTGACCACCTCCCCTTCCCCTTGTCCTTTTTAACTCGACCCCCCCCCCCCCTATTTGGATGACGTCCTTTATAGATGGCCCCAAAACAAATAAAGATAATTTTTCTTTTTTTACCACGCTCAATATTTTTGTCCATAACGCATTTAAAGTACTAATTGATTGCATTAATTTTTGACATACTCAATATAGATTCTAGGCAATTAAATGCAAACAGTTTTTTACAAACAAAAAAAAAACGACAAAAAAAAATGTCAAGAAGACAGTTCGTTTTCTGAATCGTTTATTAAAACTAAACAATTGCTACTTTCTGTCTCGGTTATTTTTGATTTCTTCGAAGATTTTTCGGGTTTTGCAATCGACTTTCTCTTACTCGTGTACGCTAACTTCTAATCAATCAACGTAATAAATTAATAGATAACATAAATAAACTTTACGCATACTTTAAAAATCAAGAAAAGAAATAAAGTTAAATTTAATTATCTTACATCTGATTGAATATCATTAGACATCAGAATGTCGTGATGAATTGAAATTATATTTTGTATAAGATGTTCGGAATGTTGGCCAGGCACTAGGTATGTTATAGTGCTGTAAGGTGTAAAATGAAATTCCTCGCGTACAACACGTTCGAGTAGAAGTTTCGATAAAACAAACTCACATTCTTCACGCGAAAGTGTACAAACTGAAATCGGCCTTAAAGAACTTTTCCCCTTTCCGAGCCAGATATCAATGAGCTAAACAAGATTGATTAAATTATACCAGATGCGTAATTTATACCAGATCCATAAATTATACCAGATACTTAGTTATAAAATAAATTCTATCGGAGACTTTACTATCAGAAAATTACAACAAAAACTGCAAAAGTCTAAAAAATATAGAAACAAAAAGCAAATTATATATAAAAAAAATTACTTTAAGCGGAGTAAGCTTTTCATCCACCGCAGTCGCAGATTTAAGGATGGAAACCACTGTAAGACCGTATTGCCTGATGTCACGTGTTTCAAGCCCTAAATATATTTAAAAATTTATATGTTAATTATATAAAATATTAATTTTAATTGAAATTATTGCAAATTTAATATTTAAAAACATATATTATATAGAATTATTGAATAATTTGAAGATAGCTACAAAATGCGCAAACTTACCCAAAAAAATAAAAAAATATGAATAATTTGATAAAAGTATATTTAAAAGGAAGCACTGCAGAGGCCATTTTAGAATTTTAACGTATTTTAATCTCATAATAATAGAAAATATTTCAAATATGCACAATATGGTAAAAATAGCAGTTCAAAAGATTTGTTGGGTTTTACATTGGCTGTCATCTGATCAAAAATATTTTCAAATAATTTTAAGCTTGTTAGGATCGTTTTAACCAAAATAAAATTTTAAGAATGATTTCATCACTGTTGATGAAACAATCACCCCTAAGCACAAGAAGAAAAACAATTAAAACGATGAGTTTCATATTACTTATGTTACGATATATATAATTTACATTATATTATATGTAACTATTTCATATATAGTACAATTACAACAACTGACAACAAAACTTATTGAGCTTTAGATGTTTTTAGGAGAACAAATAACTTTTTTTATTAACAGACTTCAGTTGCCTTTTTTAATGACAAAAAAACAGTTATTTTTTCAAGATGTGATATATTTGTGACATATAGATTATGTATGCAGTATTTTATCATGTGCCCTGGGTATGATACGTTTTATGACGTTACAAGTTACAACTTGGTCAATGGACATATTTTGTTATGGGTGGCGGGTGGAAAAGGAAAATATCTTTATCTTAAAAATAAAATTTTAAATAAAAAAAATAAATAAATATACTTGATTTTTCAATAAAACAGTTATCACACATTTTACATGAATCACTTGTTTTCCAAGCCTCTTCAAAGTCTAAACTTATAATGTTACGCCGACACTGTTTTTTTTCAATGCAGTACCTTAACATTTGATACACCTTTTCTAATCCTGTTTTCTCTATAAAAAAAGAGATACAATGCTATTAAACGTTTTTTTCAAATCTATATTCATAAACAAAATTATTTATTTATCAATTATTATTAAATATAACATTATTATTCAATACATATAGTAAACTAGTTTTCTTAACAACAGCAGGTTTAACAATATTTTAACATTTTAAATTATTTTTTAGAGTTAGACGTATCAAATTATCAATATCAATTTAAAAAAATAATGCTAAAGGGTTTGTACCAGAAAAAACCATTGACATTTGCCGGAAAATATCTTGAAATCTGAAATAAAGAATGCAGTATGCATTATGACCATCTCTCCCTGCTCTTCCACTCTCCTGGTAGTAATTTTCAATAGATTTACTCAATGAATAATGAATCACAAATCGAACATTTGGTTTATCGATTCCCATTCCAAAAGCAATTGTTGCTACTATAACCTGTCAACAAATAAGTTAAATATTATCATATGTCAAAAAAAAATCAAATATTATTATATCTAATATATTACATAAAATATTATTATAATATATAATTTTTATCAAGGTACCATCACATTTTTTTTAAAAAGAGTTTTTAAATATTTCAATTTTTGGTGGCAAGGGTTTTAATTCTTCTTAAAAATGTTTTTGAGGAAATTTATAAAAGTTATCAAAGTGATATAGAAAAATGTAAAACCTTTCTATGAAATTTTCATTTAATTTTTTTATTCATAGAAAATTTATATTGCAATAATAATATTAAATTTAGAGATAGATCTAATTTTATTATATATACTTTTTATGTTTGAAACAAAGGTGATTTAAGCGCAAAATGGAGTAGCATAGCAACAATATGTTACTATGCTACTAATTTCATGCAGTCCTAGTGTGTTATTTTTACATAAAATACAAAGTTTTTAAGCAAAATATATACGATGAATATAATATACACAACATGAATAGAAGGTAAATAAAATAAAAATTTTTTAATAAAATGATAAAATATATAATTTAATTTTATTTGGTGTACTTTTGTTAATATTAATAATAAAAATTATAACTTAATTCTTTCGCACAAAATTGATTGCACCCAATCAAATTGCATTTTTAAGTAACATAATTTGAATGACATAATATGAAAACACCACGGAATAAAAAAAACTATTATTATAGCAAAAGTTATTATATCTGGTTTCATTAAAAAATGGTTATATCTGGTTTCATTAAAAAATGAAACCAGATATAACATTTGAGAACTTTTACAGATAACAGCGCTCGAAATAGTTTTTCAAAGCTTGCCAATCAAATGTAATTTTTTTACAAAAACAGGTTATTTTCCCTTGAATTTTTCGAAATTTTCTTAAAAATAGCCGATCATTGATCATTGATCAGCTGCTATTTCGAGCGCTGAGATAATATATTATAATTTATTTAAAACCAACCAACTTGGTCAGAGGTAGATCCAGCCTTAAATTACAAAGTAAATAAGGCTTACAAAATTAAAAACACAAAGAACTGTTCTCATTATCTACATTATAAACCATTCTTATTTACAACTTTTCAATTACATTTTACACTTTCTTATTTTACAACTTTCATTTTTTCAATTAAATCTTGATTACAATTTTTATAACATTTTTTAAACATAATTTTCATGTTCTCAATTAGAAAACGTTCTTATGTTTTTGATATCTTTTTTTTTTCTTTGTTTCTTAATTATATGTTTTGTGTTCCCAACAATTTCTTGAAAAGGTAAAATAATAGACAAAATAGTATACTATAAAATAATAGACAAAATAATATACTATAATTGTTCAATAAAGTAAAAAAGTTATGAAAACTTACTTAAACTCATGTCCAAGAAGACCTTTTATAATAAACTATAAGCTTACATTGCGTATTCACAACTACAATTTATGTATTCTTAATTACATATTACAATTTCTAAATTACATGTGTTTCTCAATTACATGTGACGTTTTCTTAATTACAAATTTCTCAATTACAAAAGTGTAGTATTATACCTGAATATCTCCCTTAAACATTTATACCTGAATATCTCCCTTAATCCACAGTTGATGAACTTTAGTTTTGACATCTGAAGAAATGTCTGCATGATAGCAATGTGAATTTATACCATGTCTGTTGAGTAATGTTGAAACTTCTTCAGAATCTTTCCGTGAAAAGCAGTAAACAATACCTTTGTTAATAATAATATAATATATTATAATGTAATACAAAACAAAATGTAAAAAGTACAAAAGTATTCAAAAAACTTTGTCTCAGGAAAAAGATAATCTAGAGAAAACAAGTAAAACCTGATTCCTCCTTAAACCGTGATTTTATACAAGTTGCAATTTCATTGACAAGTTCAGATGGAGAAAGTAAAGTATGTTTGACCTAAATACACATCTAGAATAGTCTGAACATTTCCATTTGATTTGGTTCACAAATCGAACACATTAAATCAGCACAATAAATAATGATAAAAAACAAAACAAATAAAACAGATATTTATGTTCAAATACAATTTCATATAAACATAAGTAATAAACAAAAGCACAACTTAATTATACAACTAGATAAATATTAACATCTTCAGTTTTAAATTAACTTAAAAAAATGAATAAAAAATAAAAATAACCTCATAAAAAAGATTTGGTCTGTTAAATGACCCTCGAAACAATAGACAGTCACTCTTCAGATTCAAAATGTCTTTGATATCGTCCAATACCTTTTTAGAAGCTGTAGCGGTTAGTCCAAGTATTGGAAGTAACGGAAACTGCCTTTTTAAAATGCCTAAGTATTTGTAATCTGGACGAAAATCATGTCCCCAATGACTTGCACAATGCACTTCATCAATTACAATTCTATTAATTGAACCCACTAAAATTAATTAGTTAAATTTTAACCAAAAAGGATTACAAATAGTAAACTAATATCAAATACTTGACAGATTAACTACCGTGCAAGTCTTTTAACAGATTAAAGCCAAAAAATCAAAAGTAATGTCAAGGAGAAGCCTTGGACCTAACTCATATTAAACAATATATAATAGTTAAACAATGTTTAACTATTATATATTGTATATATTTAAATATAATCTGTATTTTAGATGTATACGATATCAGAAAATAATTTAATTGGACAAATTGATCGCCCTTCCAATATTTTAAAGTCAAGAAATCGTATATATGGAAATTTGATTGAGAAGTCACTGATGGATTTTTCAAAATTATGTAAGATAAAGCAGATATTAGGAAAAATATCATTATTTATATCTTATAGAATTAGGTAACATTCCAAGATCAAGTGATGTTATTAAAAAAATCTCAATTGAAGTTTGTCAATTATGGAATAAAATGACGATACCATGAAAAGTGAAGCCTGCTATTCAAAATTATTAATTTGTTATCAAATCTTCACAAAGTACAAATAAAAAGACAATTACTATAAATAGCTGGGATAAATTATTTGACTTATTACCCAAAAATGCTAAATTTAAAAATCTGGAAGACAAACTCTTTTATGAACTTTAGAAATCTTCCAATAGGTGCAAAGGTCAGTGCAGTATTGTTACAGAGCCTATTACAACACATCCACGAGACCTACCTCCTAAAAGAAAATAACTTGAAACAAATTATAGTCAATCTTTTGATGATAAAGAGAATTCAAGTAGTGGAAGTTCAGAAGATAATAGTACAAGTGATGATTACACAATCCCATTGAAACGAGCAAAGATCACCAGTAAAATGGTAGCTAAGATATCTGAAAATAAAGGGTATTCAGTAAGTTGTACAGCAAAGATTGCAGAAGCTGTACTCAATGCTGATGTTGGTGAGACATCGATTTGCAGATCAGCAGTTCAAAAAGCATCTACAACACTCATGTATGACTTAAGATTGATTTGGTCTTATATAGACTCTTCTGAAAAAATCTGGTGTTTACATTTTGATGGTAAGAGCATAGACAAACAACATTATTATAGCACTTGCATTTCGAGCAAGTCTAAATCTTTGGTAATATCTTTGAAAAAATTAGAGAAAGGCAACTTTTCCATTAATGATATGTTACGCAATATTATTTTGGAATTTAATTTATTAAATAAAATTTCCGTTGTAATATGTGACACCACTACAGTAAATACAGGTTCTAAAAATCGAGTAATTAAGCATTTGACAAAAATTATTCCAGGTTTAGTGTACCATCCTTGTCCACTTAATGTTTTCGACCTGATTCTTAAGCATTTTATGAACTCAAAGTTTGATTCTTTATCAACATCGCCTAATATTAATTACTGGTTCTGGAATAATAATGAGTTGATTAGTAACTACCATGATTTAATTGAAAAATACAAACTTAATGGGCCAGTTTTTAAAAGTAAAAAATATGGCTGGAATGATTATACGGAGCTGGATTTGTTATGTAAAGGATACAAGTCTTATGAGACACAATGAATTTACCTGCGATTCATTTTTCTAAGCCAGGGCTTATTTCAAATGCACAACGAAATTCAAGAGCTATCTATTGCTTGAAATATATGCTTTTGACTCACTGTTGTAGATCACTGGGCTAAGCCATGCTTCTCTTGCAGAAGAAATGTTGACGATATATCGAAGTTACTGTTTTTTTTTTGTTTTTTTTTATGGTGCCTCAAGAAGACCTAACGGTCTTGTCACAGAGCACCGCGGAAGTGTATTTAACCAGGAAGTACACGCCTCCTTCCTTACTGTGACGCGAAAATCATCATGGTAAGGAAGGAGGCATGAACTTCCTGGTTAAATGCACATCTGCGGTGCTCTGTGACAATACCGTTAGGTCTTCTTGGGGCACCTAAAAAAAATATAAAAAAACAATAAAAAAACAGTAAATGCCAATTTTAACTTCATTCAATTTTAACTGGTAATTGCCTGGAGTGTTTGGAAAGACACTGTAATATTTGGAACTATTGCCCATGAGACATTGATTCTTGCGAAAATTAAATTATTTCTTCAAAGAAATCAACTTAGAGGCCAATTTTCTGAGACACTGTAATAAACTTTAATCTGCCTATGTGTGTTGTTGTAATAAAACAATTTATTGTTTGAACTATATTTACTTCTATGATACAGTTTTCAAAGACTTATAACTAAAAATTTAGAACTCAACAAACATCTTTACCCCAAGTTACATAAATTTTGTAAGCACGGAGGTAGCCACAGTAGACAATTTGCAGGACCTGCGAATTTGGAGACGTTTTTCAAATTTAGAGGTCCTTTTCCAAATATAAGGATTTTTTTTAGTAATACATCTAATAATGGAAGGTTTTTAAGATTTTAACGCCTTAATGAAAAGTTGGAAGGAGGGGGCTCTGACCCTTTTGCCACAGCACTGTTTGTATGGTATTTTCATCCCTATGTAAATTTGTTACTTTGCTTTTTTGATTAATATTTTAGTTTATAAAAGTATTAAAACAAGACTTTTCAATCTGTCACAACATGATTTAATAACTTGATTTTTGACAAATTTTATCATTTTGAAAAAATGAGTTTGCGCAGAAGGTTTTTGAATCTGTTACGGATAAAAATATTTTTAAAATACTTTTTATAACATTTCTCCACCGGTTATAAGTTTTTAAGATTTTAGAACCCTTATGACAGGTTTTTTTTTTTTTTTTTTTTTTTTTTTTTGTTTATCAAAAAATAAAATAATTCAAGTTATAAAAACAAACATTGTCAAGTCAAAAAAACCACCTTTTCTTTTATTTGAAAATTTTTAACTTCCAAAATGTTGGCATCAACATCAACGTTAAACTTTCAATTATCATATAAAATTATTGAAAAAAATTATAAAATTGGCCTTCTAAGTTTAATCAAAATATTTTATTATCTCAATCATAATATGAGACTAGTAACTTTTTAAAATATTATTATCTCAATCATAATATGAGACTAGTAACTTTTTAAAATATTATTATCTCAATCATAATATGAGACTAGTAACTTTTTAAAATATTATAATAATCATTTTAATTGTAATATGAGGATAGTATTTTTCTTTTAATGTTGTAATTATCACCTTAATCGTCAAATGAGGATTAGGGTACAATACAATTTTTTACACTTACATTGAAAAAATGGAAAGTGTTTATAACCACTTTTCACAAGCCTAACTTTTTAACCTTTAGACTCCGCTCAATTTTTTAGGTTTGACCACTGAGCGCACAGTATTTTCAGCTAAAGTTGTAAGTATATCAAAAATAAAATTTTGTTATGTTATTGCAATGTCTGAACCTTGAAGTAAAGTTTTCTTGAAGTAAACTTTTTCTGAAAGGCAAATGAATTACATTAACTTATATAGATTGACACCACAACTTTCATAAAATTTATACAGTGTTGGTCTAAAAATCTTTTTTTTTTCAAGAAATATTTTACATAGCACTTTTTTTAATAAATATACATTTTTGAGAAAAAAAACAGGCAGAAATATTTATGTAGGTAATAAAATTAAATTTTTTAACACCCCATAATCATATTTAAAAAGAATAAATAAAACATATACTAATAGCACTTTTATTTCTTTCACATTTTGAAAAATTTGTAGTCCTAGTATTGGTAAAACTATGAGTAAATATTTAGGTAACCAACAAACTATCTAATGCAACCTTGCACAGAAAGAGAGTATGTAATATTGCATAGAAAGAGAGTATGCAATCTTACATAGAAAGAGAATATGCAATCTTGCATAGAAAGAGAGTAGGCAATCTTGCATTGAAAGAGAGGAAAAAGTAAGCTTGTATAGAAGCTAATTAAAATCAAAGACTTAAACAAGCAGAAAAGTTGAAACATTTTAGGAAGCCATTAGCCATGAATATTGGATGCCATCATTATGTTTTGGAAGTTGCTCCAAAAACTGCCTTAAAGTCTTTACAGCTGCATTTGGCAGGACATGTTTTTGAGAGGCTCTAGAAGAAATGGCCATACATCCACCCAACAAAGTACTCCCCAGCTAAAGAAAACATTTTTAATGAGGTTACAGAAACTCTTCAGAAAGAGATCTTCAACACCAGAGCCACAAGAAGCCTTGAGGGAGGATTACCTAGAACTATTATGGCTATGTATTGTTTTTCTCAGTGAAAGTAGTCTTAAAATGGATCAGCTCTGAGTTCCAAGAACAATGCGCCATGCTTGATGGATGCTAAAGGTCATCTATTCTCTCAATATGGTGCTATTTGAATGCCAGTTGGAATCGACTGTCAGAAAAAAGTGAGGTCTAAAAAAGCTAGCTCTATTCATTTCTTTTATTTATGGACATTTTTAAAAAGAGGCTCCATCAGTAACAATACTAATTGTATTGTTACTGATCCCCTGAGGCCACATCAGTAACGCTACAAATTGTATTGTACTGATGTGGCCTCAGGGGCTATTCTAGACCATTTTCAACAGCATTGACCATATTAAGACGCTGCCCAAATTAAAAATTAAAGACCTTTTTTATATTTTTTTTATGGCAAATGTTTTTTTCGCGAAAAAACGCCGATATTCAGCAATATTTTGGATAAATTTCTCTGGGACGGGGGGTACCGCCACCCAAATTTTTTTCTTAGAATAGCCCCTGGGCCTACACTGTATTTACTCAACATCTGTGGTTTATCTTAGAAAGTTACATGAGCCTAGCTTTTATTGATAATCGAGTACTTCTAGATGTCAAAGAGACCATGATAGCTGACCTTAAGCTTCCAACGACCCAGACAGCTATGAAGAGAATAAGCATGTGTTAAGCAGACTTTAACAATCTAGAAAAGTTTGTGACTTAAATTTTAAAGTGCTTAGTATCACCAAAAAAGAAAATATTTACTATAAGTAAATCTTGTGACATCACAAGATTTACTTATAGCCTTCAAAGGCAGTCATGATGGTGGTAGATGATCTTGTAAAAGAACTTATAATAAACCAATTAGGCAATTAGAATAAACTTTGCTTTTACTTTGTACATTGTACTTATGCCATACTTTTAAAATCATAGTTATAATTTAAATAAAAATTTTAAATATGAAAATATCAAATAAAAGTTTTAGAATGTATACTTAAAATTTGTTATTGACGCTTAAATATTGTCGTATTTTCAAATTTTACATAAACTCAATAACATCATATGAAAGCAAATAAGCCTTCTGGGGGGATAGAATATAATTGGGAATAGAATTTCCAAACTTCATTTTTTGGACAACCTTAATGAGGCTAGTAATTTTTTAAAATGATATAATTATTAAAATCATTAAAAGAAAAAAAAAAGAAAAAAAACCTGAGTAAGCCTTTTCTAGTTTTGCCATAAAGCGTTTACTTTTGGCCAATCTTTCTGGTGTAACATACAAAAGCTTCAACGACCCATTTTGTGTTATCATTTGATTTTGTATATTTGTAATATATGCTTTTGGAGATGATGCATCTAACATTGCAGCCTCTATTTTCAGTTCTCGTAGACCAATTAACTGGTCTTCCATTAATGACACCAAAGGAGAAACTACCTAGAAAAAAAGTATGTATCTATATATCAGGGGTTATTTTAGACCGTCTTTGACAGTGTCAACTGAATTTGGGCGCCGCCAAAATTAATAGATAAGGAACTTTTTTTATGTTTTATATGGCAAATTTGTTGTTTTGTTTTTTTGAGAAAAAATGCCTATATTCAATATTTTGTTTAAATTTCTTTGACGGTAGTACTGTAGTTCAAATTTTTTCCTAGAATATCCCCTGTATATATATATATATATATATATATATATATATATATATATATATATATATATATATATTTTTTTTTTTTATCATTTTTTAACTTTTAAATTATTAATAAGCAGTAAGATAAAAGAAGTTATTAATTTTAAAGTCACATTAACTTTTGAATGATGTTAATGTGACTTTAAAATTAATGATATAAAAATATTTGTTACAAAAGTTGGAATGACAATTATGTTAGGTATAAGGGTTATTTACTAATGAAAAAAAACTCATTTAAAATTAAAATTTTATTTTTATTTTGTTTTTATTTAATTGTAATGATTGATTTTTTCGCTTGAAAAATGCTAATACTTGAAGCTTGAAGCAAAGATCATATAAACGTAATTTAATTCTGATAAAAAATATATGATTTAATTTAAAACTAATTTAATAAAAATATATAGTTTTTTTCTGATAAAAAAATATATATAATTTAATTTAGATTTTAAAAACGTAATTTAATTTTGATTTAAAAAATATAATTGCTTATTAAAATTAAAGTTAATTGCTTGGGTTTAACTTAACTGTCAAATTTATTTAAAAATATTACTTATTATTATTTAATATTGAAATTTTATTTATTCTTAAAAAAAATTAGCTCATTTTTATCGCAATTACTTTTTTGGTTTTGCTTTCTAAACTTTTTTTTTATTTTACTCAAAATTAAATCAAAAATTTGCACAAAATTTAAACTTTTATTTTTATAACGCAAGTTAAATTGCAGCGATTATTTTTTAATAAACAATTTATACAGTGATATAATTTTAATAAATGATGTTTGGAAAAATAATCTTTGCTTTCACAACAAAATCGTTAATAAAATAAATCGTTAAAAAATAAAGTAAATAAATTAATGTAATTTTTTTTATTTGCTACTCGCTAATTTTTTTAAAATAAAAAATCATTTGTATTTGCAAAGCCACAATTCGAAATTTAGGAAATGATCATTTAAAAATTCAAAAGTTTAACATATTTTTATTCATTTATGCAAATGTTGAGAACAGAAAGAAATTTGTTAAAATCAACTCTTTTTTTAAGAATTTAAAAATATTTTTAAGCATATAAGTTATAAAAAAAAATATTTTATCATACCATAGGGTACGATAAAGGTTGTAAAAACACGTTCTGACATTTACTTACAGTCCTGTTGTAAAGTGTTAAAACAACATAAAAATGCTTGTAAAACTTAAAATAAAAGCAATGAAACTTAGCATATAATAATATCAATATGTGCTAAATACACACACCAAATGATTTATTTTTACCATGCCATTTGCTGCATCAAGTCTGGCAAAGTTGTTTTGTTTAGAAGTGGTAAAAAGTAAACATTACGACCGGCACGTAGAGGAAGTAATTAAAGACAATAGTCAAAACTAAATTAAGGAAACCGAACAAATATAAATTCTCCAACAATAATCAAAACTAAAAAACTAATAAAAAACAGCAATAATAAAAAAAAAATTAAAAGAAAAACAAAAATATATTTGATTACAAAATTGTTATGAACTAAATCTATTACAATAGATCTGATTTAGTAAACATAACAAAAAACATAATACTTCAATTAAAAAATATAAAAAATTTTTCTGCTGTTGGTTTTTTATTTGAAAATATCTTATATTAAAACGTGAAAAAAAAACTTTTCTTAATTTATGTTCTTTATCTTTTAATTTACATTTAACTTCTTTTCTTTATTGTTTTTTTGTTTTTGTCTTTCAATATTTTTATGTGTTATTCTTTTTAATATTTTTTTTTCAACTCTTCTGATTGAAGCAATTTTGTTTTTAAGAACAAACTATTTTACATAACTTTTATGTAATTTAAACACTAAAATTATTTAAGTTTATTTTTAATAAAATATAATTTTAAAACAAAATTTTTTTTTGTGTATTTTTAGTCTAATAGTCAAAAATACTTTATAAGAATGTTCAATGTTCAATGTAAAATAAAATATAAATTAAAACTAGTAATTTATAAAATTAAAACCAGTAATGATTTTTTTAACACATAAAATATGTAATCAAAATTTTTCCAAATTATTTAACGCTATTGGAGCCAGAGCTGGAGCAATAAACTTGGGAGCCAGAGTCATTAGAACAAAAAAAAATTAGAGCCGAAGCCAGAAGTTCAAATAAACATTGGGCCAGAGCTAATCATTTTATTTACTGCTCCCTACCTTAACTGGCTCACATTAAAAAGAGAAGACCTTTTGTCAAAACAGGAGTATAAAGTTGAGTCATCAGCAAATTGAGCCACTTTAGATGTAAGGTCGTCAGAAAGATAATTAATGTAGATAAATTAATGTAGATAACAAAACAGGAACAAGGATAGAAACTTGAGGTATCCCAGAAGTTACTGGAAAAAAAAAAGAAAAGTGTTGCGCCTTCAAGGATGACTTTAATAAAGCAATTCAAAATAAATGATTTGATAATCTTAAAGACTTTCCTAGGTACACCATAAGAAGCAAGCTGATGGAGAAGCCTAACATGTCAAACTTTATCTAAAGCATTAGATATTTCAAGAGCTTTGAGGTTTCAATCTAATGCATGATAAAATCACTATCACAACCAATTATCTTGCTCTATAGCAAGTCAACCATAAAGCGAGATGATAGAAAATTGTATCGATTGTCTTACAGTAAGTTATTTGACTCAAGATGGGATGTTAGAAATTTGTTGATTAAAGACTCAAAGACTTTGTTAATAGACAGATTAGACGATAGATGGAGGGTCAGAATGTTCTCCTGAGATTTTGAAAATTGGAGCAACAGATGCCATTTTCCAGCAGGTAGGAAAACAAGACTCAGTCAAGCACTTATTAAATAGTTTAGAGAGAGTTGAAGAGAGTTCTGGAGAATACTTTGATAAGACTATGACAGGAATGTTGTCAGGACCACAAATCATAAAAATGTTTAATTGAGATATGACTTAGTTATTAGAAGCTGGAGTGACTAGAATGTCTAACAATGGGTTAACCTGTTTAATTGGAATGCAAGGAGCTTAACTTCTGAGACAAGAATAAAAATTAAGTGAACTGAGAATAATGGAACCTAGCATCAGACAGCATTTTTTTTACATCAACTTTTTGCAATAATAAATAGGCATTTGTTCTCAATAGAGTTGTTATTTTGAAAAAGATGAAAAATGATTACGATTAGATATAGCAGCTGCACAAGGTGACAACCATGGAGTAGAATGAGGCTTGACTTGGAACCGACAAGAAATAATAAAAGCTTCTGTTTCTGCCTGGATCCAAGAGATTACATAGGCACATTTATCAACGGAGAGAGAAAAAACATCAACCCCATGACCATCATGAAGAAAATCATGTAAAGAATTCCAGTCAGCTTTAGGGTAATGTAAAAAGTAGTGCAATGATAGAGGAAGTCCAAAGAAGAAGTAAAAGATAAAAGATTTATAAGATCATTGTATGGTCAGGACCACACAAAAGAAAAAGGAGAAACTAAACACAAGCTAGGACCAGAGACAAGACATAAATCAAGGAGTAAAGGTAAATGAATATGGTTTTCAAGAAAACGGGCCACAAAGTTAACTATCTGAGTAAGAGATTGAAAAATGCAGAAGTTATAGGCTTTATTGTCAACAGGGTCAGTGGTGTAAGAGCCAAGCCATTCAGTAAAAACATGCAGTCTTGGGAAGAAGTAGAATAATAAAGAACAACAAGGAAGAGGTGCTAAGTGGAAGCACAAAAAATGGCTAAAGGATTTGAACCTGATTTCATGACAAATAGGTCAATTGATTCATATGTATACCCCCAAGTCAAGCATCTGACTATTGATAGATCATCCAGGTCATATTTTAAAAATCTAGAAAATTGTTTGGGTAAAAAATTCAGAAAAAATATATTTTTCTCTTAAATTAGCTTTTAGCTGAGCTGTTTCAAATTTTTTTTCCTAACTTTTTATAATTTTGTATAAGTGATGAGTAATAAAGCTTAAAAATATCTTGAATTTCGGAAATATCCGAAAAAAGATAACCCTGGACTATTAGAGTCTTTGCAAATGAAATAATAATATCCATCAATACTAATATCTGATGAAGGAACAGCTGAACTTAAATTAGTTTCACAAAGAGCAAGCAAGTCTGGTGAATTTTGTAAGAGGTAAGATTCAACTGATGGAAGGCAGGGTTGACATTAAAAAACTCACCAATTAAAAAACCTAATAAAACCTGCCTTAAAAAACCCAATAAAACCCGGGTAATCTGGGTTTTATTGGGATTTTTTTAAAGATATTTAATAAGTTAATGAACTATTATAACCAACTTTAACATTATAACTATAATATTATTAACTAAAATAATTATTAACTAAATTATTATTAACTATTTTAACCAACAATAATAGCTATCAGAGCAGGTTTACTAATATTTGAATCATTATTTGGAAATACATTATTACGATTTTAATTCAAATATTTTTATCAATTGAGATTTTATATTCTTTTATGTTATTCGCCTCCCTAGGTGAATTTAAATGAGTAGTGATCAGAGAAGGCCACCACAGTTGAGGTTACTTTATCGTGGTCACAATCCTCTATCAACTCTTTTGCTCCTAAACACGAATCTTTATAAACAAGGCCGCTTCATGGAGAAACAAGTTTGTTTGTTTTAATTTCAAGTTCAAAGTTTAATAGAAACTTCAGTTACTACCTCCCATTCTCTAGCCTTCTTTTTCCATTTCTCATTGACATTAATAATTATATAGAATAACACTTTTAAATTGAAAATAAATCCATACATTTAAAGTGAATTTTTTTTTTCTATTACAGTTTAAATTATATTTAAAAATCTTTTTCAAAATAATTTGAAAAATTCTTAAATAACAATATATAAAATATATTTTAAATAAAGTTAAAGTAGAAAATGAAACTAATATTCAATATCATTAAGCAAAAAAACAAAAAAATATTTACAGAGACAAAATAAAAATAGGGGTTTTTTAAAATAAAAATGGGTTTTTGAAATAATAAAATTATTAAATCCTAAAAAATATATTGCTGTTACAAAGCACATTAACTAAGTTGGAAATATAATTTTAAACCTTGTTTTTTAAGTTCCTTGCTATTACAAATAATAAATTAATCTTCAGATGTATTAGAAAAAAGCTATATACTTTATGTTCAAATTCCAACTTCAAGCTTAAAAATCGGAAATTATCTTACAAATAAAGTTAAAAACTATAAAAACAACAACTAAAGCATTAGTAACAGTCCATCTTTAGATAGGAAACAATTTGTTAAATACTATGGATTTCAATTATTTGTTCAAGACTCTAAAAAGAACTTTAAAAAAATTCAACATAAAGTTCACATAATAGTTTCATTTAATATAAATAGTTATACTTAAATAATTTGAATTTTCAAACTATTTTATAAGAATAATATAGTTAAATATAACTAAATGTAGGTGAACTTAATATATGTTTAAATATATCTTAATAATTCCATATCAAAAAAAAACTGACATTAAACAACAATTCATTAATAAGAGTAATATATTACCAAAGTAAAACCATCTGATACTACTGCAGGTAGTTGAAAACATAAGCTTTTCCCACTGCCTGTTGGCATAACTAAAATACAATCTTTTTTAGCTAAAGTAGCATTTATTGTTTCCAGTTGCAGAGGACGAAAGTTATTAATTTTAAAAGTACTTAGAAGACAATTAACTATTTTTTCAGACCAAGGAAAACTTTTATTAAGCCAATATATAGATGATTGTTTGTGGTCTTTATTCTGTGTTGATAAATTTATTTGTTTATGCAATGCTTCTTTTTTGATTACTAAAGCTTCTCGCTCTTTTAGTAATGCACATAAGTTTTTTTTAAGATTTTCAATATTCAAATCAATTTTAGAAATTTGATCTTGAATTGCAGCTATATTTTCAGCCATTATTAATGATCACTCGTGCTTCTTAATACACAATGCAGATTAAAATCCTTTCAAAAAAAATTTCTTTTTAAGCATAATCAACCTTTCTTACATATGATTTCAGATCTAAAAAAAAAGTATGATTTGAAGATTCAAAAAAATCGTTAAAAACAAAAAGAAATTATAAAAAACAATTTAAATGAATCATAAAACAAGGGATTGCGGATGTTTGATTTTTAACAATCAGCCTATAAACAAAAACTTGAGACAAAGTAAATTAAAAAATTATTTACTGATTTTAAAATCTCTATACCGTAAAATAACCTCCGGTCACTGTAACTGCGGTCATTTGAGGAAAAATATAAAAATAGAAGACTCAAATTTAAAAAAAAAGATTTTTCTCGGATATTTTTTTTTTTTACTTCGTAAATATGAATTTATAAAAAAAATAATAATATTGTTTATTTGCAAGCTGCTGAAATAATTCTTTATCAAAACAACAATTCAAAAAAAGGCATATTATTAAAACCAAATAATCAAGTTATCAAAATAAATGATCAAATTTAATCTTAGTATTATTAAGAATCACCAAAATTAATTATATTTACAAAAAAAATATATTAATTTTTGAATAATACGTTGTTGTTTTTTGAAAATTAGTGAAATTTTGAAATACTCTAACATCGGTCAACAAAAATAGAGACAATTAGCAGGAATGTTGTGAAAACATTGAATATCTTGATATATGACATTGTATATGAATGTAGTGTCGCAAATGTACGGTTTACCGGTAACTTTACCTCTTAATTTACCAGTAAGTTTTGACATTTTTATAATGGATTATAAAAGAATTTTTATAATATTTACTATGGTATTTTATTTGAATAAAAAATTTCAAAATTAGCTTGTTTTTAAATAAAATTTACTGGTATATTTATATCACTGATATGAACTAATTACAAAACAATAATACATATCGCAACGCACTGAAATAGTTTTTTGCGAGTTAATATATCTATGTCATCTATGGATTTGCTTGAGAAAGCTCGGATGGCTCGTGGTATAAAAGGCCATTGGTATGAGTAAGACATAGGTATGAGTGGACATAGGTATGAGTAAGACATAGGTATGAGTGGACATAGGTATGAGTAAGACATAGGTATGAGTGGACATAGGCATGAGTAAGAGGAAAGCATCTATAAAAAAGATCAACTTTTAATGACAGAAGTAACGGTAAGCATACTAAAAAAAATGGCAAACCAACTAAGTTGAGCGACAACATCAAGGACGTTTTAGTAAAAATTTTAATATTTATGTTTGATTTGGTTTTAGTTTAACTTGACTTGAAATACTGCGTGCTGTTAATAACTACTTGGTTAAGTCAAATCAAATGTGTTTTGATGGAGGTGGAGTTACACTTGCCTCGGTATTACTCATTTATTAGACGTCATTATGATAAGTTATCGCTCAAAACTTCAAATAATATGCCGTCAAACCGTGCAGTGTCGATATATAAGTATATCTTAGAGTAGACTGTTTTTTAATTAAAATTAAATTAAGTTTTTTGAAATTATTTAATCAAGGTTTGCACAAGTTTTGATATGTACAGCGTACATGAATTCGCAACGAAGGCATTGCACATTTTTAATTGCAATGAATCTGGCCTTTAATGTGATCAATGCAAGTTAAAGATAGTGTGTTAAAAAAACTCAAAAAGACCTAAGAGACTTTGCAGTAGCAACGAAAAATCTTCAGTTACAAAACTTGTGTGCTGCGATGCTTATAGGACATTTTTGCCTGTTCATGTTTTATTCCAAAGAAAAAGGAAAATAATATTTATGATGAATTTGGGTATTTGTTTTAAAAAGTATTTTTTTCAAATGTTCTCAATTTCATATCGGGGTCCTTATTTATACAACAAACTAGTAACTAAAAATAAATCAATCTGCAATCTAGATTCAATTTGCAATCAAAATTTCTTGAAAAAAAAGTTAAAAAATCTGATACTGAATCTAAACAGATACTCAGAATTCTTCTAAGACTATAAATTAAAATACATATATATCAACTACAAAGTGAACTGACTCGTTTATGTGTATTATCTAAATGAATCTTTTTTTTTTTCTCAAATTTCTCAAACAATATATCAAAATGTGTTTATTACACACGAAAAAAACACTTGATTTTTTCTTATCAAGTTTAGTTATTATGCTGCTAGTTATGTCTAATATTTTATACTGAGCTTATTTTGAGTTTATTTTTTATTATGAGCTAAATTTAAAGAATATATAAACATAGTTGTACTTAATATATAATTATATTTAACATAATCATAATAATATATCAAACACATTGTAAGGGCTTCGTGATAAGATCATTACGATCTTCTTGAAGTCCGGCCTGTACTATTTAATTATAAATTTCACTATATATATTTTGACTCACGAGACTTGTAAATATTAATTTACGAAACTTGTAAATGTTATATGTACGGCAAATATATGAATAAAAAAAAAAAAAAAAAAAAAAAAAAACAGCATAGAATCCGGAAAACTCTGCATTTTAAAAACTATTAATTTAATTATTTGAATTTTTAGATTGATGTCCAAACTCAGAACGGGCCAAACGATGCTACCAATGGTGTCACGCAATCTGGCTGAATGGAAGAATCTATTTTTGTTGGATGATTTCAAAGGACATTTGTTTCACATTGTCGCAAGCTTGAAGATTCTAAAGTCCTTTTTCTAGACGGCCATTCCTCACATTTAACGCTAAAACTAATTCACTTAGCAAAAAAGGAGGCTAATTCAAAAAAAATAACAAGCTTGTGACATTTTTTTTTTTGGAGATAAAATTGCAGCTAAACAACAATTATGTGTGCGTGCAAATCCTGTGACGATTGGTTGTGTGGACCTTGTTATTCTACTTTGGTCGACGGTACCCAGCAAACAAAAAGATATCTAAAATGCATCTAATATGCATCTAAAAACTGGTCTAAAAGATGTCTAAATTCAGGTCTAGAACGGGACATAAATAGACGTCTATCTTATAGACGTCTTTTAGATGCATTTTATTCGACACAAATAATTTGCCTTAGATGCATAAAAGATGTGAAATATACATCTTCCAGATGCATATTAGATGTATAAAATACGTCTCTTAAATAGATGCCTAAGGCGCGTTTAAAAAAGATAGATAACAGATAATTTTTTAGCTAATAATAGCTCTTTTATGCATCTAATATACATCTAATATACATCTTTAAATATATATTTCACATCTTTTATGCATCTAAGGCATTTATTTGTGTCGAATAAAATGCATCTAAAAGACATCCATAAGATAGACATCTATTTATGTCCCGTTCACGACGTGAATTTAGACGTCTTTTAGACCAGTTTTTAGATGCATATTAGATGCATTTTAGATATCTTTTTGTTTGATGCGACTTGTTTGATACAAAGGCGTTAAATTAGTCATAAAAAAGGATTAAATTAAATAAGTAAAGAAACATTTTAACTAACATTACTTAATTTTTATTTCACAAAAATATACATAAGAAACTATATTTCTTCATTGCCGTCAACATTTTCTTCCACGTCGCCGATATCTAAAATATATACATTAATGACATTTAAATGACTTTAAAAGACATGTTGAATTCTGAATCTATTTTTATGAAATATTATATATATATATATATATATATATATATATATATATATATATATATATATATATATATATATATATATATATATATATATATATATATATATATATATATATATATATATATATATATATATATATATATACATACAGTATCGGACAAAACCAGTGCAACCAAATGATGCTAATTTAGTTTCTTTGTATAAAAGTGCTGCATTTTTTCAATTTAGAGAAATAACTATGTTACTGTTTAGAGACAACGTTCTTCAAATTTTATTCATCACAAAGTTCATTATTTGTACACAAAAATTAATAAATGAATCAAAAATATTATAAAAAGTTGATTTCCTTCTGGACAAAACAAGTGCAACTCCACAAAATGTTGACCAAGCTGTATTTTGCTATTAATATTTTGTGGTGAACCCTTAGTTGTGGATCACAGCCTTGCATCTTTAAGGCATAGATTCGATCAGGTGATCAATGAAACTTTGTGGAATCACTGCCTAGGCCTTTTGGATTTGTTCAAACAGTTCATCCTTATTACGAACACATTCATGATTAACTCTGCAGTTAACAATCTCCCACAGGTTCTCAATTGGGTTGAGATCCGGAGATTGAGGCGGCCAATCCATCACCAATAGATGGTTGTCTTGAAACCACTGCTTGACTACTTTTGCAGTGTGTTTGGGATCGTTGTCTTGCTGAAAAACCCATTTTATTGGTATATTCCATTCGGCATGAGGTAACATAACATCTTTCAGGATATTTTTATACATGAAACGGTCCATTATTCCATCGATTCGATGTATTAGACCTAGACCGTTAGCAGAAAAGCACCCCCAGACCATTACATTGCCTTCATCATGCTTCACGGTCTTATGGCAGTAACGTAAATCAAGGCATTTTCCGGCTGCTTGACGTACAGACAGCTCTAATTGCTTTTGTATCTCAACTGATGATATCCAGGGATCCTTCTTGACAGATCTGACGATAATAGATTTCTCTCTAGAAGTGGTGGAACGAGGTCTTCCACCATTGTTATCTGCTGCCAACTTCCCTGTGGAACAACATTTGGAACATAGTCTTGATACAATCTATTTTTTCACGCGATATTTATCACAAATACTTTTTTGTGACATTCCACTTAAGTAATCCCAAATAATTTTCTCTCTTAGTTCCAATCCAAGACTGTCGGGAACCATTTTTGCACTTGAAGTCATAAAAATAATAAAAATAAATAACCACACTTCTCAAGGCTTACCGTGTTACATTTACCTTGTGATGATAAAATATGGCTCTGTGGAACATAACGTCTTGGTTGGATGTGGACTGTATTGATGTAATAAAACACTTGTTGTATTTCACTTCTGGTATTGATGTTCTTCGAAAAAACACTTTGATAAAACTCACTTCGATAAACTGTCTTGATAATACTGACTGATTGACTTCCATATACTGACTGAATTACATGTCTCTTTTATAGTAAAATAAACCTGTGTGAACCTGTTCCGGAAGATTCTAGATGCTTCTTGTCAATACTTCTGGAAGCTTCTGGATGCGTCTGAATGCTTCTGAATGTTTCTGGATACTTCTGGATGCTTCCAGATGCTTCCTGATGCTTCTTCTGGAAACTTCTGGAAGCTTGTGCATGCTTCTGGAAACTTCTGGATACTTTCTTTAATTATTAAAAAACTTTCGTGACGTTGACACGGACCAGACTTGAGAAAATGAAACAAACCAAAGTTGCACTTGTTTTGTATACTGCAAAATGGCACTTGTCAACGAAATTCTGCCTGTGTGCTGTCACTTGTCAGCTGATTGCTCATATCATGGCATGCTATGACTCCAGACTCCTGAACTGTTTGCTGTGGTAGTATAGTTCGTTTCATTTTTAAGACATAAAATTAGGAACACTTTTTAGCATTGTTCGATGTTGGTTGCAAATGTTTTGTCCAATACTGTATATACACATATATACATGTATATATATATATATATATATATATATATATATATATATATATATATATATATATATATATATATATATAAACAAGAAGATTTGTATCTCAACCAGATACAATAAACATAAACTTTTATATGAAAAAACTAAAGGAACTTGTATTATGGATACAAAAATTCTAGCATGACACAAAAAAGTTGAAGAATATCTTTTTAATACAGATATCAGTTTTGTAAATACTATTAAAACTATACCTCGTATAACACTCCATATATTTACTAGATTTTCTATGCTTATCTTTTCCCCATTTCCTTTTCGATTAAATTTGGACTGTAACTGATTCGAAAATAACCTGATAAATATTTTAACAATAAAACTGAAATATATTTAAAAAGATTTTTACTTTAATATAGGTAATAAATTAAAATATATTTCAATATATGAATGCTTAAAATTATGAAAAGTAAAAGCATTAAATTTAAAAATAAAATGCTAAACAAGGTTTAGCATTACACTTACTTTAGCACACAAACAAACTTAAACACCTACAGTGAAGCTCCTGAGTTTATCAAATTGTCATGTTAAAAGTAAATCCATAACAAATAACGGTTAAAATGAATTGCTTTTGGTCCCTTTTAATCATATTTCTAACAATTAATAAAAACATAATCATTTACCTTTTCATGATCAAAAAAACATGTTCTCTTGGCTTTCCACCACCAATCTTTTTTAAACTATCTAGCTGAAATAAATGTAATAAAAACTAGTGTAACTTAAATTTCTTTACAACATATTGAGTCTAACACAAGCTAGTTATTTTATTTCATTTACAAATACTTTTCATTTAGATTCTAAACTAGTAACCAAATTTAAATAAACTTATTAAAAATTAAGATAATTAAATTATACCAAATAAGTATACTCGGTTTTATCTTTTAGTTTATTATCCAGTGTAACCACTTCGTCCACTGATTCTAGCAACTTCACCCCAGTAGCCTGAAACTTAATTTCTATAACTTCTTTTAAAAGAACTTTTATTTCTGCAAGCTTGTTGAGAATAACATTTTGCATCTCTACAAACAAGAATAAAAAGATTGATTAACATATTTAGCTCATAAAACCAAATAGCAAAACAATGAAATAAGAATGTTAAAATTCAAATTATGCTTGAGTAACTCAAACTAAAATTCCAAAAATACATGTAAGTTTTTTTTATTACTCCATCGCAGAAGTTGCCATAATATTTTGGAAAACCTACTTTTTAAATTAGCTAAAACTTTATACTGTAAAAAGTTACGATATTAAAGAATTTTGTTTAACTACTAAAGGTAAAATGCTACACACATGATTTATCGGATCACAATATTATAAATAATCCATTTCTATTCTTTTATACCTATCTTTTACAATTATTTTAATACAAAAACAAATTAATAAAAAAGACCTCCACATTAACATTCAGTGGTGTAAAAACCAAAAATACTCATATTAAAACTTGAAACTCTTTGACAATGTAAACTTTGTTTTGTTTTATTCTGTTCATCAATAAAATGTGAAGAAAAATTATCTTCTTCAATCTTTGAATCTGATAACAACTCTATTCAAAAGAAATAATTATAATTAGAACTATAAATAATCTCTCAACCATACCTGTTACTTAATTTAATTTTTCAACCAATTTTGTACTTTCAATTTCTGAATTTAAACAATTTCAGCATGCTTTCAATCAATTTTCAATTTTCATATCAAGTTGATTAAAGGATTATTTAATACAATAGAATGGTGTCAATCATATAAATATATGTAACCAATTTAACAACATTACATATAATAGGACACCCAAATAGTTAAAATAAAAGGAAAATCTCAGTAATACATAAAAAAGACTAATAGCAAGATAGATATTATTCAGATCAAATTAAACAAGAATCTATTTCAGTTTATAAACCATTAAGAAAAAAATATGATATTTGTGTTATACTTTTATCATTGGGCTTATTCATAATAGGTGGCAGAGGTTCTGGCAATGAAGAGCAGTATGATTTGCTATTTTTATTTTTAATGCTTTCTTTAACATATATCTTATCTGATGTAGAAAGTTGTATTCTTTACAACATGAAAATGAATCTAATTATAAAATATTTTGCTACAAAAAAGTAATTAAGTTACCTTTAAAAAAAACATAAAACAAGTTAGATACTGACTATCTGTTATCTTATACTTTATCAATTGAAATTTGTGCCATTCTTTTGTTGACGAAAGGTTGTTTTTCAGTGCATGATTATAGTTTTTTTTTGGGACAATAAATTTGTTGCTATTCTGTTATTACAATAAATTTGTTGCTATTCTTATTTGTCAATCCACTTGTTTAGTGCATAATTACTAGGTAGGTTAGCGTTCTTGGTTAGCGTTCTTTAGGATGATCCAAAATAAGGTTTTGAATTTTCAACCTAGAACGGAATGAGTTGGTATTACGCATGCGTTCAAATTATAAACCTTATTCTGGATCATCCACGCTGAATTTGTTATTAAAGAAGCTTCGCTTATGAAATTATTATTATACAAACTTTGACAAATTGAAGTAGAATAATAAAGTTATACAATTATTAAAAGAAATATGCTGTGCAATTGAATTCTCTAAATCGAGTTGTTGTAAAAATGTTTGGTTGTTTATTTGGTATTTACTTATGGTATTTATGTTAATATGGTAATTATTACTATTGTTATTATGGTACTATAGCAATTAGTTTGGTGAATGTTTAAATAGGGATCGAATTACCAAATCACCAAGTCATTATATTAGTAGAGATATATAAAGATTAAAACATATATATATATAAATATATATATATATATATATATATATATATATATATATATATATATATATATATATAATATTATATTGTATGATATTTTGTATTTGCAATAAAATACAAAAAAACTCTTGAACGTATAAGAGTGCTCAATAATAAATAAATAGGATTTATTTATATTATTTAATAGAGCATTATATTAATTTATAAAAATAAAGAAAACAACTTTTTTTGGTACTAATAGTTTCATGCCTAAAGGCAATCATCAGCCATGTAATACAAAACAAGAAACAAAAAAAACCGTTAAAATATAAAGTTACAGTGGAATGTGCTCCGTCGTCAAAACAAAACAAAAACAAAAACCTAAAAACGGCTGCCTAATCACCCGTATCGAAATTCGAAAGGAGGAACTTGCTTTTATGTCTACATTTAGATACTAATTCATTCCTCTTATTTAATAAGTTATCATAGGTGTACGATATTATGAAATACTTTTCGTATAGACATAAGTTGCATCGTTTTATTGTGGGATTGTAAGATCTACAACGTTTTAAAATTTTCCATTTAATTGTCGGGTTTACTCCATTTTCCTTTAACTTCCATACTTCCTTAGACAACTCAGTATCGTTTTTATATTTTTCGATCTTAAAAGATTTTGTATGATTAGCGTATCTAAGTTTAAAAGCAGTTTCACTTACTCCAAAATACACTTTTTCAATCCCGTCTGGAGTGCCTGGATATAGAGTGGCTTGATACACTATGTTATTAACGAGACACTGTTGATTTAAAGGGCACTTGCTTTTAGTAATACAATTGCAACTTTTATCTGATTCTGGGGGGATGCTTTTCATAATATGACGGTTATGAAAGTTAACGATTGATTTGATGTTTGGCATACAACTGTAACTCACCTTTAGAGTATTTCTATTAAAAATCTTGTGGTATTTATGTCCAACTGGAAAGTGCTTGTCAATTAAATCCAAAAAGATTTTACCAATTTTAGTAGAAACATTTTTACTATATGGGGGGTTAAACCAGATAATATTGCGCTTACGGTTTTTTGGTAGAGGTTGAATGAGTTTCGGAATATAATTAAGTTTAAATTTGTAACCAGACTTTTTTAATGCATCCTGATACAAATGAGCAGAGCTTCGAAAGCTAGTGTCATTAGATGAATTAGCTGACAACCTTAATTCTATAGAACGAGGAAGTTGCTTTATTATGCTAGGAGGGTGATTGGAATCAACATGTATATAATTTAGTTCATTGATTGGTTTACAAAATGGTCTAAAAGATTGATCATTGAGATTAAGTGTTACATCAAGGAAGTTCACAACTTTCATGTTACATTGTATGGAGATAGAAAGATTGTTATTTTTAAAAATTTGAATAATATGTTTTTTTATCGTGTCCATAAGGTGGCCACTAGCATTTTTAAAAACCGCTAAACCATCATCTCGGTATAAGCCAAAATCTGTCTTGTTATAATGCTGTGATAGCTGAAAAAGAAGAAAAACTCCGACAAGCTCACATACTTCTGCGCCGTCAAAAGCACCCATTGCAACATCAAACAAACCACTGTTCTTTTTAATCCAAGGTTGCTCATTATCAAACAACAACGATTTTCGAGCTTGTTTAATTATAAGTTTGTCTTCGTTTTTAATGGTTACAAAATTCTCAGCAAATTTAATGGCATCATTCAAAAGACTTTCATTGATAGAAGGATAAAAATCAACAATGTCAAAAATTAAAAATTTATAAAAATGCTTGTTTTTAATACCTTTGAACCAATCTAAAACGTTTTGCGTGCTTTTCCATTGATTAAGAGAGAGAGTATTTTTCAGCTCAGCAATAACGTTGGATAAAATAAATTTACTGATCCTTCCAATTTCATTTTTTGCTGGATTCAAAAGGCGGACTGTAGGTTTGTTTAAAAAATTGTCTTTATGATCTTTTAAAGTGATAAAGCAGTTAGATGGTGTATTAATTTCAATTCTGCTAAAAATCTCATGATTTTTTAACAAAACTTTCCCCTCCATATTTAACTGACTATTTATTTGCGAGTCTGTTTTTTCATAGGATGTAGTGATAGAGTTGATAAGCAGTTTGTTGTATTGGTCTTTAGATAACTGATATAAATTCGATGTTTTATCGGCTTGTGTAAATGCTTTGTCCGACTTACATATTCTTTTGACATCGTTACTTAGCTTGTGCTGAAAAGCGCTTTTTATTTTACGAAATTTTAAATATTTAATAAGATTTAGTAGATCATTTTCAAAAGCAATCAAATCTTTAACTTGCTGTGGAAATTTATTCGTGCTGATGCCGTAGGTTGAAGGAATAAAATCATTGTTATTGTTCTGCAGATTTGTATTGTTGAAGAAAATTGCTTTCCATCTCATCCTTTTTATAAGCTCTTCCGTTTTTTCTAATAACTTTAATTTATAGGTTTTTTCCGATGGTATAGGAATATTCTTGATAGAGTAATTAAAATTTACTTTCTCCTCGTTCTATAGAATTCTATAGAACTTCCTCGTTCTATAGAACTTCCTCGTTCTATAGAATTAAGGTTGTCAGCTAATTCATCTAATGACACTAGCTTTCGAAGCTCTGCTCATTTGTATCAGGATGCATTAAAAAAGTCTGGTTACAAATTTAAACTTAATTATATTCCGAAACTCATTCAACCTCTACCAAAAAACCGTAAGCGCAATATTATCTGGTTTAACCCCCCATATAGTAAAAATGTTTCTACTAAAATTGGTAAAATCTTTTTGGATTTAATTGACAAGCACTTTCCAGTTGGACATAAATACCACAAGATTTTTAATAGAAATACTCTAAAGGTGAGTTACAGTTGTATGCCAAACATCAAATCAATCGTTAACTTTCATAACCGTCATATTATGAAAAGCATCCCCCCAGAATCAGATAAAAGTTGCAATTGTATTACTAAAAGCAAGTGCCCTTTAAATCAACAGTGTCTCGTTAATAACATAGTGTATCAAGCCACTCTATATCCAGGCACTCCAGACGGGATTGAAAAAGTGTATTTTGGAGTAAGTGAAACTGCTTTTAAACTTAGATACGCTAATCATACAAAATCTTTTAAGATCGAAAAATATAAAAACGATACTGAGTTGTCTAAGGAAGTATGGAAGTTAAAGGAAAATGGAGTAAACCCGACAATTAAATGGAAAATTTTAAAACGTTGTAGATCTTACAATCCCACAATAAAACGATGCAACTTATGTCTATACGAAAAGTATTTCATAATATCGTACACCTATGATAACTTATTAAATAAGAGGAATGAATTAGTATCTAAATGTAGACATAAAAGCAAGTTCCTCCTTTCGAATTTCGATACGGGTGATTAGGCAGCCGTTTTTAGGTTTTTGTTTTTGTTTTGTTTTGACGACGGAGCACATTCCACTGTAACTTTATATTTTAACGGTTTTTTTTGTTTCTTGTTTTGTATTACATGGCTGATGATTGCCTTTAGGCATGAAACTATTAGTACCAAAAAAAGTTGTTTTCTTTATTTTTATAAATTAATATATATATATATATATATATATATATATATATATATATATATATATATATATATATATATATATATATATATATATATATATATATATATATATATATATATATATATATAAATTATATAATATTATATATGATATTATATATGATATTATATATGATATTATATATATACATATATATATATATATATATATATATATATATATATATATATATATATATATATATTTATATATATATTTTGCTATTGTTTTGCAGTGGAAGCTATTAAAGTTAGTCTTAAGAGAAGGAAGAAATATTTTATATAAGTGCAAGGGAGTGCTAGATATGTTATAATATTTAGACAGATGTCCAGTATTGAGAAGTACTGTATGAAAGGGGAGTTTTATTTAATGATTAAGCGTTGTTTCAATGTTATGTAAGTTGTGTTAGTTAATATGTTTTGTGTTTGTAGTGTTCTAAATGTTAAAGTTTTATATGTTATTTTATGTCTTTATTAGTATGAATCTGCATGTTTGTAAATACTTTTTGTTTTGAATGTGATGCATCTTAGTAAAACTGCACTGAGCAGTGAACGCTTTAGAGATGCATAACAAGTTAAAAGTGTGTAGCAGATTGACATAAAAGTACACAAGGACTGATGTCCGTTGAAATAAAGTGCCTCTAAGAAGAGAAATAATGAAAATTAATCATAGTTATATGTCGTTAATATAAACAGGTATATCAAACCATAGCCAAGGAAACTACATATAATTAATTATTTTAATAATGAAAGGTTATAGTAGAGTTACTGTAGAGAAAAATGTGATGCATAAAGTGTCAGCCGTGGAGCATGGATACCATTTGTTTTATGTTATTAGCAAAGTAAACAAACATTATTAATGCGCATCATTGATGCCTCATGGTATGAATTCTGTGATCTGATGTGGTTTATGGTCTGGTTCAAAATGGTAATATTGATATGTTTAGATAAAGTTTGTGTTGTGTTTAATTTCCATTTAGTTAATATGTTTTAATGTGGTTCTTTGTTTTATATTTATTGTAAAGCCGTGAACCTTAGTCATATGCGGACAAATAGGAACAATGTTTTTATATATTTATATACATACGTGGCGATATTAAAATGTGTAATAAAGATGGCTAACTTATAAGAATATATATATTTAAATATAGTACAGTGTTTTATTAACGACACCACAATGGCGCTACGAGTAGGATCCAATTTGACTTTAGATTATTCAGACAATGCAGAAGCATGGATTAGATGCTTTTCAGCATCCGCACGTTCAAAGAAATTAAAAGATGAGATAAATGGTAGCTATGAGATAACAGATTTATTTATGGCAAAAGCAGGCATTGAAGCAATTACAAAGATTTCCCTTATGGTATATCCAGAAGAACTAGAAAACATGATGTTCGATGATATTAAAACTGTTGTTATGTCCCATTTGAGGCCTCAAAAGCGACTAATTATTGCTGAAAGAGTTCAATTTTTAGCATTAAAACAGCAAAACATTGAAAACATTGTATCATATGCACAAAGATTACGCGGAGCTTCACGCTTTTGCAACTTCGAAAAATTGGGAAGAGACGGCCAAAGCACGAAAGATGATTTGATTCAAATGAGATTGATTGATGGCCTCCAATCTTCTGATCAGAGAGTTAAAGCTCTAGAAATGATACAGAGTGGAGAATCGCCTAAACTAGGAGCATGTATTAATTTTATCAGGCAATTGGAGCAAATATCCTGTTTTAGTATACAAAACAACATTAAAAACAGCATAGACCTTCCTTCAGTTAATTACATTGATAAAAATAAAGAAAGAACGATTAAATGCAAGTATTGTGGCCTTCAACACCCACCTAGGAAATGCCCAGCATTTGGGAAGAGTTGTAAAAAATGTGGGAAGCTGAACCACTTTAAAAACGTATGCACAGCAAACATTAAATATGAAAAAATAGTAGAGGAAGTAGAGAACGATGATGCTAGTGTGTATTCCATTAACATGAATGATACAAACTCAGAGATTAGTGTAAAAATTAATGACTACAATATAAAAATGCAAGTTGACACCGGAAGTCAAGTCACAATTATTCCAAAGAATTTTTGGGAACTAATGTCTAAACTGAAATTACAAAAATGCTACCTTCGCCTGAAACAGTTTGATGGTACAGTTATGAAAGTCCTAGGTGAATTTGAGGCAACTTTGAAAACCAAATCAAAAATGAATATCGTACGAATTATTGTTGTAGACTGTACAAAAAATCATGGTCTAATTGGTATGGATGTATTAAATATCAACGCCACAAAATTAGTTAATAGTATGGAACCTATTGTTCAGGGGCGTTTAATTAATTACAAAGCAAATATTCTGTTAAAAAAACGGCACGCAACCCACTTATTTTGAATCTCGACCTCTTCCTATTCACATAAGACCACTAGTGGTAGATAAACTTAATGGAATAATACAGCAAGGGTTGCTTCAAAGGGTTCCTCCTGGTGGAAGCAGATGGGCTTCACCGCTTGTGGTTGTTAGAAAAACAGACGAAGATTTACGCATTTGTGGGGATTACAAAATAGGTGTTAACCAAAAAATATGCTCAGACTCATATCCTATCCCAAACATTGAGACCGTATTTTATAAAATGGCAGGGATGAAATATTTTGCTAAAATTGATCTCAAGGGAGCTTATCATCAAATTGAGATGGACAAAGAGGCACAAGAAATACCCCTAGAGACAGTTAATACCCCTATTGGATTATTAAGATGGACTTGTTTACCTTTCGGAATAAAGACTGCAAGTGTGATATTTCAAAGAGCGATTGAATCTGTTGTTAGCGATATTATTCCCAATATGATTATATTTCAAGATGATACATGTGTCAGTGCTAAAAATGCTGAAGAACTCAAATCGAGTTTGAATAAAATATTGAGCAAATTGAAGGAATCGGGAATGAGCATAAATAAACAAAAGTCAGTGAATGAAACATAAAGCCTTTCATTTTTAGGATAAGAACTGTCAGAAAAGGGAGTTACCCCAGATCGTAATTTAGTCAGCAAAATACTCTGAATAAATCCTCCTAATAATAAAAAAGAACTCGAGTCACTTATAGGATTAATAAACTTTTATGGTCGACACATTGATAAATATGCTGAAAAATTTTTACCTTTAAACAATTTAAGAAAGAAAGAAGTTATTTGAATGGAGGAAAGAGCATCAACAGGCATTTGAATTGCTAAAAAGAAACCTTTGTGAAGAACCCGTAGTAAAAGTTTATGACATCAACCAAGATCTAGAGTTAACAACAGATGCTAGTGAGAAAGCTATATCTGGAATACTTTCACAGAATGGCCATCCGGTATTGTATCTCTCACGAACTTTATCAGACGCTGAGACAAGATATTCTAATATTGAGAGAGAAGCGTTAGCTATTGTATGGTCTGCTCACAGAGCTAAGCATTTTTTGTTGGGTAGAAAATTCAAATTAATATCAGATCACAGGCCATTTGAATTTATATTTGATAGTAACAAAGAATTGCCCAAAGTCACATCCGCTAGAATTTAAGATGGGCCATACAAATGATGGCATTTGACTACGAAATAAGCTACAAAAAGGGAGAAAACATTCCTCATGCTGACGCAATATCGTGACGCAATATCAATATGTCCTTTCTACCACAAGATGAAGAGAAGGACCAAGAAACATTCATACACTTAGTCGAGTCAGATATTGTGAACCATGAGCAAATAATAAAAGAAACAGAAAATGATAGGGTATTGATGGATATCAAAACCAGAATTAGCAAAAATAATTGGAGCAGATGCTCGGTAACAGAAAGACCCTATAAATCTATTAGGAATAAACTGACTATCGAGAAAGCAATTGTATGTAATGGTGATCTTATTGTACCTCCTAAGACAATGAGAAAGATCTTCATCAAATCGATTCATGATAATATACATTGTGGCATAATGCAAACGCGATGTAGGTTAAAATTGGAAGCCTGGTGGCCTGGCTACTGTCAAGATGTTGAAGAATATGTGAAAAACTGTGAAAAATGTGCCGAAATAAAAGTGAAGAAGGAAAGGACATTACATACATGGCCAAGTGAAAATAAACCTTGGTGTAGAGTACATATGGATCATGCCCATGTACAGGGTATCGGACTGTTTTTGATTTTAGTAGATTCTTTTTCTGGATGGCCGGAAGTTATTAAGGTAAATAACCGTGAAGCGGCCACTGTAAAGGCAGTACTACAAAGTGTTTTTTCAAGAAATAGAGTTCCAGAGGTTTTAGTATCCGACAATGCTGCGGAATTTCATGATACCACCTTACACCAGTGGCTAAAGAAAATCAGTTGCGTGCCTTATAAGACTCCACCTTACCACCCTCAATCTAACGGAGCAGCTGAAAGAATGGTAGAGACAGTCAAGATGGGTTTAAGAGCTTATTCACCGGACAAAGGTTTATTATGCGGATATTTAAGCAGAAGGCTTTTAAGTTACAGAACAATACCTCATGCAGGAAGATCAAGGAGTCCTTCCGAGATGATGGGAAGGCAGTTGAGATCCCCTCTCACCATGAGTTTCGAAAGTGGAACACCGTTATGGTACCGCCAAATACCAGATTCCAAACCTGAACCTGCTTCATTCATCTCTCAGGCAGGTCTAAACACTGCGATCATATTAAGGAATAATTCTTCGGGTACGTTAGCACACTGTGACCAAATAAACAAACGCCTAAATGAGCCTAGTATACTTATGGATAATGAAGACAGTATGCGGTATGATCATATCAATAATGAGAAAATCGATCCTTGCAATAGTGATAAATCTGATATGCCCGAACTACGTGTTACTAAAGGAGAGCCTAATCAGGATCGAAGAAGTACACGGTCGACAAGGGGGCAAAAGCCAATACGTTTCAGGGATGTGAAGCCGTGAACCTTAGTCACATGCGGACAAATAGAAACAATGTTTTTATATATATATATACATACGTGGCGATATTAAAATGTATAATAAAGATGGCTTACTTATAAGAATATATATATTTAAATATAGTACAGTATTTTATTAACGACACAACATTTATATTAAGACTAACTTTTGTGTATTTAAATTCAAATGTATAGTGTAATTTTAAACTTAGTATATATAATATTTCTACTTATTTATAAGGTCTATTTGTCATACTAGTTTTATATTCAGTTTATACGCTAATTAATATATACATTTTAGTATAGTTTTTCTTTTAGTATTTAGTTTAAAATAATGTGGTATACTATAAGTATTCCTTTTATATTAAATTTATTTTAATCTTGTACGGTTTAGTGATGGGATTGTTTAAATTTAATTAATATGGTTTAATGGAAATAATAATCGTTTTAAAGTTAATTTACTTTAAATGGTCAAATGAAAATATTTGTTTTATATGTTTATGTTATATATTATATTTATATGTTTATTTTTTATTTGGTTTTAATTACATTGAACAGTTCAGTCCGATGCATTTTGTCTGAAAATAGTTTCTATAATTTGAATGCTTAAGACCCATAGCAGGCCTTGTTTTAAATAAAAAAATGCTTAATGCATAGCTTAACGCGATATTTGCCAATATAAAATTCTGTTAATTTTTTTAGACATTTTTTTTAAATTACTGCAATAATTTTAATTACCTCAAAACAAATTAAATGTTATTTATCGGCTCTTTTTTTAATACTTTAATGGAATGCTTATTTTTTTAATTATTTTCAACAGTTAAATTTAATATTGCATTTTTAAAAAAGTTTGATATTACCAAATTTCTTTTTTTCTCAACATTTGCATAAATGAATCGTTAAATTTAATATGTTAAATTTTTGAGTTTATAAAATGATTATTTCTTAAATTTCTAATTGCGGCTTAGCAACTACAAATGATTTTCTTTTAAAAAATTTATTCAATTTATTTTTTATTGCATACGTTATAAAAAAAATATTTAGTAACATTTTTAAATAGGTTAGGCAGTTAAGTTAAATCCAAGCCATTAACTTTAAATTTTAATAAACTTACAAATATTTTTTAAATCAAAATTAAGTTATATTTTTTTTAAAGCTAAATTAAATTATATATGATTTTTTTATCAGAATAAAGTTATATATTTTTATTAAATTAGTTTTAAATTAAGTCATGTAAAAGTTGTCATTCAAACTTTTGTAACAAATATTTTTACATAAATTTTATTCAAAAGTTAATGTTTTTTTTTTTTAATTAATTCTTTTATCTTACCACTTATACTATAATTTATTAGTTAAAAATTGATAAAAAGTTGCTTAATTGAAATGGCTTACTGCTTATGTAAAAATCGCTTAAATTGCTTTACGCTAAATGCTTTAAAACAAGGCCATCCTACAAAATACATATTTTCATTCTCCAAGCTTTTGTGAATCAAGCATTTTGTGCGATGAAAACTTCTTAAAATTGTCTAGTGAGACCTCCGTTTTGTCTAATCAAGGAAAGAAAATGTGAGTAACCCTCTGTTGTGTAGTTTCTTCTGCTAGTTTTGTTACATGAACATCACCTCATCTTCGGACATTTGCAGCCTAAAATCTTAGGAAGCAGAATATTATTTCCTATAATATTTGAAACTGATGATAGTTTTGCAACTATAACAAACTATTCCCACAGAAGTGACACTTGCAGATTCTTATTTAATGACCCGTCCACTGAGACAGAGCGGATAGCTTTAAGTGCGAGACTATATTATCAAAATAAATGCAATACCATTCCTGAAGTGTAATAAAGACTATCCTAAAACCGCAAAAACGTTATTTCTTAAACGAATTTTGACAGGGTAGTAAGAAATGGTGAACAAGTAAGAGAAGATGGCTTATATACTCTCCAGAAACTGATTCAGTTTATTGTCTTCCTTGTCATCAGTTTGACCCAACTCTAAAATCATATTTTGGGAAAATAGGTTTCAACAACTAGAAAAAGTTTAAAGAGCAAGCTTAAAAAAGACATCTCCATCTCTTTACAGTTAAGGAATGGACTGAAGCAACAATCAGGATAAAATGATCAAGCTACCAATCAAGGTCTTATGCAACAATTTTGCATTTCATGGAAGCTCATTAAAGCTGTACACCAAAAATAATGGGAACTTCCTTGGTCTTATCCAATTACTCGTTAAATTTTGATCCAATTTTGATGGAATATTTATGTTGAATTGATGATGGAGAAAGATATTCTAATATGGTTGCAATTCGAAAAAGTGTAATACCCACAAGCCTTCACCCTGTGGTTGCCACTGCTTGAACATAGCTATATCAGAACAAGCTAAATCATTAATGAAGTCTGTATTGCTGTTTGGAGTTGTTCAAAGAACCTATAAAGTTTTTATCCATCAATCAAGCGCTGGATCTCAAGCACAATAGAACCTTACAAAAATGCAGTTTTCTTACCCCAGTTTTTCGTACCCCAGTCTTACAGTTTTCTTAATTGGCACAATTAAATCATCTTTAAAAGGCAGAATGGACAAGTTTTCCAAATAAGAGTCAAAGTGGGAATTCTTATTTGACCTGAAAAAAACAAAGAAAAAACCTAATGAGAATTATAAAATAAAAATTTTAGAAGAAAATCTGACAGTGACAAATATTTCAGATATAAATGAGGAAGAAGTGTACAAATAAAATTCTACATGGCAGTTTGATAGCTACTGTTTTTGACAAATAGTGTGAGCAGAAGGCGGTCAGCAAAACACTATTACCATTAGAAGTATCAATATAATCAAAAACACCAACAGAAAAGACCTTCCTAATATGTGGATTGTAGATATGGATGGCACAAGTCATGTTGCTAACAATTTTAATGACAGTGGCCAGCAGTGAATGTAGTAAGTTGAAGTTAATTAAAACCTACCTACATACAACAATGACACAAAAAAGATTGTTTGCTTGAATATATATATATTTATCTTTATGATAGATTTGTAGGTGGTGTAAGTATTAAAGTATTCATGACAGCACAAAAAGTTTATATATGCGACTATTACTGGAGGGAGATGGCGCCGTAATAACATTAGCCCCGGGTGCCACCAACCCTAGGGATGGCCCTGGTTGTATATAAAAGAAAAACATGAAGATGGCTAATAGTTATAAGGTTTTTTTGATGTGCAAGGAAAAAACTGGATTAATAAGAGTTTTTATAGCATGAAGGGACAAATACAGTAAAAGGATGCAACTAGTTAAATAAGAAACAAGCAAGAATGAGTTTTGGTTTACTGTAATAGAGATGATAGCTTGTTTGAGCTTCGACCATAATTGTATTAGTAGAAAAAAGAAAGAAATACAACCTTACAACGGTGGCTTAAGTGGCAGATAAAGCAGGTCTAATTTATTTTTATTTTTTTTATGTTAATTTGCCTACCCAAGGCTGAAAACGCCACTACAGACGAGGAGGCTACTTAATTGTGGTTATAACCCTCTCTCAAATTTATAACTCCGAAACACGAACCTTGACAACCAAGGCTGATGTGATAAGAATAAGAGGGTTGTTATTCATCAATATAGGAATACCAACATTTTTGAGTTTAGTTGTCAAACAAAAATTGCAGATTTTAGGTCCAGAATTTAAATCCATAAGCAACAGCAAGCCTTAAGTTGTTACAGAAGAGAGATTAGATTAAAAATTAGCTGCTTGTTTTAAGCAATCAAAAAGTGAAGATTTTTTGTCAAAACAAGAGTATAAAGTTGAGTTGTCAACAAATAGAGCAACTTTAGATGTTAAATTTTCATGAAGATTGATAAGAAACAATACAGGAGCAAAGATTTAAGGGTACTACAAGATACTTTGTGATATCCTTCGAGTTACTTGAAATAAAAAAGAGTGTAGGTCTTTAAGAATAACTTTATTAATGCATTTAGTAAGAAATAATTTAATAATCTCAAAACCTTTATATAAAGAAATTAATAACAGAGTGAAGAGTAATCGTAGGATAGTTAGAAAGGTCAAAGTGTTTTAAAATTTTGGTACCGCTTATTTAGCACTTTGTAAAAATTGAATATTATTAAATATTATATAATTAATAAGTTTAAATGTTAGACTTACTTTAGTTAATGAAGACTAACCAAAAGTCTCTAAAACCTAACATCTGATAAAAGATACAAGATTTAGTTAACTGAGAATAACATATCTTAATATTAGATGGGACCTTTTTACATTGGCTACTTGGAATAATAAAAGTACATTTGTTCTTAAGAGAGATGTTTTTGTAAAAAAGATACAATAATTGATCAATAAAGCAACTGCTCAAGATGGTGAAAAGTATGGAATAGAATGAAGTTTGACTTAAAATTGAAATTATATTATGGACATAAACATATATGTTTGATATTTATTTAGATGCTGGCATCAATATCCTTTAATATTTATATAAACTTTATTTATATGGTGTAGTATTTGCAGAAAGAAAAGATGATGATGATCATCATCATCATAATTATAATTACCATAATGTTTATATATACATATACAAAATATAACATGAATTTTGAAGAAGAAAAATATACTTTAGGATGTATAAATGTTTATGCAGCCTCGGTCAAAAACCCCGACCCGGCTATATCTTATTAAACCTAAATAATCAAGAGGCTTGTGTTTTTTTCCCCATGTAACACTTAATTATTAATTTGTTTTTATGGGAAATTTTTTAAAAGATTTGTTTTTATTTTTCTATTAAGTTGATCGTTTCATCAGTCTTGAAAAAATCTTTTTATTTTTTCCTATCATAAAGTAAAAATATTTGTATTTGGAAAAGGGTTGTCCATAAAGTATGTATGCTTGTATTTTGACCCTTTCTCTTCCCTTCCCCCTCCCCCCTCACATTTTGCTGCACGATTTTTTGAGTGCCCTACCCAACATTTTATTATGTTTTTCTTTATTTAGTGTCTCCTTACTTTTATAATTACCACCTGCACCCTATGCCATCTGAGCATACTTTATAAATGATTCAAAAGTCCTGGTTGCATGTATTTGATTTTGTATTGAGAAATGTATTTGTATATATATATATATATATATATATATATATATATATATATATATATATATATATATATATATATATATATATATATATATATATATAGTTCGATTTTTTATTATGTATATGTTTTTCAGTTCTATTTTTACCATTTCTTTCGATCTACATAAACTGTTATTTATTCCTTTATATTTTATTAAAATAACCATATATTTAATGCAAGGTTAAATGTTTTTTTGTATTATATTGAATTTTTTTATCATTTTTTTTAGCTTGACATTTACGCTCTACCTACTTCATTATTTATGATTAGTTTTACCACTGTTGAAATATGGTTTTAATTTAGTAAATTTCTTGAACTGAAATTTACTTTATTGATCATCAGCTAATAGTTTTGGTAATAAAATTGATTTCAACGCTGTCAAGGTAAGAATAACTTTGTTTTCTTATAACAACATCAAACAGCTTTTTATGATTATTATCATATCATTGCTACTTTGTGTTAGTATGTTGTATTTGTCATGGTATCAATAGTTTTTGTTATACTTACAGCAAGACTAAGATAAAAAATTTTTGTATGTTTTTAAATGAAATCTTTTATTAACACTACTCTCAGTAAGAATAGAATATTTTCCTTTGAAAGGGATATTAAACTAATACCAAGATACTTAATGAATAAACCTATTTAATGCCTTGTGAAAGTTTATCAAGTTAATTGAGATAACTACTTAATTTTATATTACTGCTGATTACCTATTTTTAAACATCCTTTGACATAGTTAGCCAATAAGAGTTGGGTAAAATAAAACAGACAATTTATTAAAATTTGGCATACAAAAAAAAGCAATAAAACAATTTAATTACTACTAATTAGTAATTAAAATTAATTATTACTCACAATGATAACAAAACAGCAACAAGTGCATAATGCAAGTTTTTACGCTTGAGTGAAAAACCCTAATTTGCCAAGAAAATAAATTTAGGAAAAGAGACACTTGTATTCCAAGTCAGCTCGGAATACAAGTATCGCACAGTGGGGCAAAATAGCTTTAAATCTGGACAAAAGTAATTTTTGTTGTTTTGGATTTTTAAGTTAAATAATTATTTTAAGGGCAATTGTTAGACTTGAAAAAATTATTCCACATATTTTTTTAAGTCTAACAAGTTTAACAATTGAACGCTGTATTTCGAAAACATGACGAGTCACGCTTTTTTCAAAAGTGAGATTATTTGAAAAAAATAATTTTTTTAGGAAAAGTTGATGCTTCAGACAAAAAAATTTTCTGATTTAAGATGTAAACACTTATTACTTCATATAAGCTACAAAAAAAAAAAATTATACAAATTTTAACAGAAGAAATATTTTTTACTTTCCAGTAAAATTTTAATTTTGTGACGTTTTCAAAATACAGTGTTCAATTGCGGTAGTGGTGTAGTGGTAGAGCGCTCGCTTCATAAACGAGTGGCTCCGAGCTCGATCCCCACCACGTCCCTGGTAGTACCGCGCTCAACTCGTTTCTCCGCGCAGCGGCCTTGTTCGTCAAGGTTCGTGTTTCGGAGTTATAAAGTTGAGAGAGGGTTATAGCCACAAATAAGTAGCCTCCTCGTCTGTAGTGGCCTTCTCGGCCTTGAGGAGGTGAATTAAATTAAAAAAAAAAAAAAAAAAAATTGTAAATTTTTATTTACTACTGTCAGTCACTTTAATGACTTTTCGAGTAAAGTTTTTTAAAAAACCGGTTAGTGATAATATAAAAAAGAAGGAAGTCAAAAGCTTGCATAAATAAATAATGTTGAAACATATTCTAGTCGATTCACTAAAATAAATTACAGTAATTTAAATTTAGTGTAAAATGTCCCTCAAAAAAAGTTACTTAATAACTCGATTAATTTTATTTGTTTAAAATTGCCAAAACAAGTATACAAAAAAAGAATGTTATATTACGAGTTAATATATATTTTGAGCACTTTAAAATTATTTTTTCATCTGCAAACCTAAAATTGTAGCTGCCTAAACCTGCCTAACCTGCGAACCTAAAGTTGAGGCTTAATTTTTTTTAGCTGCGAACCTAATATTGAAGAACCCCTGAAAAAAATTTGCAACTTTTAATAAGCTTCAGCTTTAACACTATAAAAACAACTTATAACTCGCGCAAGCGAGTTATTTTTTAAACAAAAGAATTGATCTAGATTATGGGTTCTACAGGGTTAAAGGTTAGTCCTACTCTAAAAAAACACATGGATAAGGTGGACCAGAGACATTACCATCAAAAAAAGTTTGACTACCCCTTTTTTCATTTTTGTCATATGGCCAGTTTTGAAGCAATTTTGCCCCATTGTGTGACGTGTATTGAAATTTTATTAAAGTTTTATATAAATACGCAATTATCTAATATATGTAATTTTAACATTATTTTAATGAAAAAATTCTTTTAGAATAATATTTTATTGCAACGTTACTTAAAATTAATTTTTGACATTAACATAAATAAGATTACTTATTTATTTCACACATTTAAATTATTTTACCTTTACATAAATTAAATTACTATTTATATACCTATTAATGTATACCTATAAATTAGATTACATTTATTATACCTTTACATACATTTACATTACATTACATTTATTTACATTACATTTATTATACCTTTACATAAATTTGATTACTTATTTAAATATAACTTAAATAACTTGTTGATACTTCTATTCCAGGCTTTAAAATTTGTTTTGCTTGTAAGCAAGCAAAAAAAAAATTAAAAATAGTTGAATGTTCACAAAGAACTATATTTAGAATCATCTAACATTTAGTACAATAAATAGAAAGTGTGCAAGTAGAAACTACTTGAAAATCAATAATAAAAAAAAGATGATTATTGCTTTGGTCAAAACTATGGCAAATCCTCACAGTTTTGGCCCAAAAATGCATAAGTTTTAGAGAAAAGGTCCAGACTATAAAGAAAAACCATATAGTCAATAATTTTAAGATATATAAAGCTTCAAGTCGCAATGCTGAAAAAAATTTATAGCAAGAAATTGTGTAGGAAAGTTTTACAAATTATTGTGTAAAAAGAAACCAAGTATAATTATGGACGATGTATAATTATGAACGATGAAACTTAAGAAACTTAAATTTTGAAATAATATCAGGACATTTATATATAGAAGCCTGCAGGTAAATGGTTAACACTAATTTTAAAACAATAAAATTGAAGAAATTCCTAAAAAATATTATGGATGAAAGCCATTTTTAACATGAACTGAAAATCACAAAGTTTTGTTAATTAATAGTAAAATATACCTAAAGTATCTAGAGTAACAAGAAAAAGGCTCAGTGCTATTATGATAGATATGATAAATATATAGATATGATTATGAACCGTAATGCAACTTTTAGGCTGAGGCACTTACCATTACTCCAAATCCTTCGCAAACTTTGTTATTTTAGACTATATTCGGAAATTGTTAAAACCAAATTACATAAACCAAGTGCTTCAACAATTCTCAGTACACAAACTATTAGATTTTCAGAATTATGTCAGCTGTTTAGTCAACTCAGGTATAGTTACACAAATTAGCAATAAAATTAAATGGTGTTACAAGAAAACAAAGTTATTCTTACCTTGACAGTGTTAAATTCAATTTTATTACTAAAACTGTTGGCTAATAATCAATAAAGTAAATTTCAGTTCACGAAAATTTACTAAATTAAAACCATATTTCAACAGTAATCATAAATAATGAAGTAGAGTCGAACTTTAAGGTCGAACTAAAATAAAAATGATAAAAAAATTTAATAAATTAAAAAAAAAAACATTTTTGAACTTGTGCAAAATATAAAATTCTTTTAATAAAAATATAAAAGAACCAATAACAGTTTATGTATATTAAAAGAAATGGCAAAAATAGAACTTAAAAACATATACATAAATAAAAAATTGAATTATATATATACAAATATATTAATTCTAGTTTTCTAAATACTAATTCAAATACATGCAACCAGGACTTTGGGATCATTCATAAATTAGGTATGCTCGAAAACATGTAAAAATCAATCCATATATTATAATGTATAATACATACCCGTGTTTACAGGCATTTGTAATTTTTGAACTGTAAACACAGCATCGTCACTGAAGTATTAACAAGAAAGTACCATAGTTAACATAGTACCATAATAATAATAATTACCATAGTACCATAGATACCATAAAGAAATACCAAATAAACTTCATTTATTTAACAAACAGAGCATGAAGCCATAGATAAGATTGGATTTAAAATTTTGAAAAAAAAAATGTGTTTATTTAAAGCTACTCGTGCAAGGCCTAAAAATTGTTGTTAACTATGAAACCAACATCAGTGGAGACAGAACGAGCTTTTTCAGGCATGGAATTTTTTGCCACTAAAATAAGAAATAGATTGGGAGACTGTACTGATTCTAATGAGTCAGTTCTACAAAAAACTTAAAAAAATAAAAATGTAGTTTAAAGATAAAAGTTATAAAACTTTTTATTACCTATTACCCAGGCAAATATTGTTGGCTGGGTAATGGAAACACTAAAGTGTAGTATCTTGTAGGATGGCCTTGTTTTAAAGCATTTAGCGTAAAGCAATTTAAGCGATTTTTACATAAGCAGTAAGCCATTTCAATTAAGCAACTTTTTATCAATTTTTAACTAATAAATTATAGTATAAGTGGTAAGATAAAAGAATTAATTAAAAAAAAAAAACATTAACTTTTGAATAAAATTTATGTAAAAATATTTGTTACAAAAGTTTGAATGACAACTTTTACATGACTTAATTTAAAACTAATTTAATAAAAATATATAACTTTATTCTGATAAAAAAATCATATATAATTTAATTTAGCTTTAAAAAAAATATAACTTAATTTTGATTTAAAAAATATTTGTAAGTTTATTAAAATTTAAAGTTAATGGCTTGGATTTAACTTAACTGCCTAACCTATTTAAAAATGTTACTAAATATTTTTTTTATAACGTATGCAATAAAAAATAAATTGAATAAATTTTTTAAAAGAAAATCATTTGTAGTTGCTAAGCCGCAATTAGAAATTTAAGAAATAATCATTTTATAAACTCAAAAATTTAACATATTAAATTTAACGATTCATTTATGCAAATGTTGAGAAAAAAAGAAATTTGGTAATATCAAACTTTTTTAAAAATGCAATATTAAATTTAACTGTTGAAAATAATTAAAAAAATAAGCATTCCATTAAAGTATTAAAAAAAGAGCCGATAAATAACATTTAATTTGTTTTGAGGTAATTAAAATTATTGCAGTAATTTAAAAAAAATGTCTAAAAAAATTAACAGAATTTTATATTGGCAAATATCGCGTTAAGCTATGCATTAAGCATTTTTTTATTTAAAACAAGGCCTGCTATGGGTCTTAAGCATTCAAATTATAGAAACTATTTTCAGACAAAATGCATCGGACTGAACTGTTCAATGTAATTAAAACCAAATAAAAAATAAACATATAAATATAATATATAACATAAACATATAAAACAAATATTTTCATTTGACCATTTAAAGTAAATTAACTTTAAAACGATTATTATTTCCATTAAACCATATTAATTAAATTTAAACAATCCCATCACTAAACCGTACAAGATTAAAATAAATTTAATATAAAAGGAATACTTATAGTATACCACATTATTTTAAACTAAATACTAAAAGAAAAACTATACTAAAATGTATATATTAATTAGCGTATAAACTGAATATAAAACTAGTATGACAAATAGACCTTATAAATAAGTAGAAATATTATATATACTAAGTTTAAAATTACACTATACATTTGAATTTAAATACACAAAAGTTAGTCTTAATATAAATGTTGTGTCGTTAATAAAATACTGTACTATATTTAAATATATATATTCTTATAAGTAAGCCATCTTTATTATACATTTTAATATCGCCACGTATGTATATATATATATAAAAACATTGTTTCTATTTGTCCGCATGTGACTAAGGTTCACGGCTTCACATCCCTGAAACGTATTGGCTTTTGCCCCCTTGTCGACCGTGTACTTCTTCGATCCTGATTAGGCTCTCCTTTAGTAACACGTAGTTCGGGCATATCAGATTTATCACTATTGCAAGGATCGATTTTCTCATTATTGATATGATCATACCGCATACTGTCTTCATTATCCATAAGTATACTAGGCTCATTTAGGCGTTTGTTTATTTGGTCACAGTGTGCTAACGTACCCGAAGAATTATTCCTTAATATGATCGCAGTGTTTAGACCTGCCTGAGAGATGAATGAAGCAGGTTCAGGTTTGGAATCTGGTATTTGGCGGTACCATAACGGTGTTCCACTTTCGAAACTCATGGTGAGAGGGGATCTCAACTGCCTTCCCATCATCTCGGAAGGACTCCTTGATCTTCCTGCATGAGGTATTGTTCTGTAACTTAAAAGCCTTCTGCTTAAATATCCGCATAATAAACCTTTGTCCGGTGAATAAGCTCTTAAACCCATCTTGACTGTCTCTACCATTCTTTCAGCTGCTCCGTTAGATTGAGGGTGGTAAGGTGGAGTCTTATAAGGCACGCAACTGATTTTCTTTAGCCACTGGTGTAAGGTGGTATCATGAAATTCCGCAGCATTGTCGGATACTAAAACCTCTGGAACTCTATTTCTTGAAAAAACACTTTGTAGTACTGCCTTTACAGTGGCCGCTTCACGGTTATTTACCTTAATAACTTCCGGCCATCCAGAAAAAGAATCTACTAAAATCAAAAACAGTCCGATACCCTGTACATGGGCATGATCCATATGTACTCTACACCAAGGTTTATTTTCACTTGGCCATGTATGTAATGTCCTTTCCTTCTTCACTTTTATTTCGGCACATTTTTCACAGTTTTTCACATATTCTTCAACATCTTGACAGTAGCCAGGCCACCAGGCTTCCAATTTTAACCTACATCGCGTTTGCATTATGCCACAATGTATATTATCATGAATCGATTTGATGAAGATCTTTCTCATTGTCTTAGGAGGTACAATAAGATCACCATTACATACAATTGCTTTCTCGATAGTCAGTTTATTCCTAATAGATTTATAGGGTCTTTCTGTTACCGAGCATCTGCTCCAATTATTTTTGCTAATTCTGGTTTTGATATCCATCAATACCCTATCATTTTCTGTTTCTTTTATTATTTGCTCATGGTTCACAATATCTGACTCGACTAAGTGTATGAATGTTTCTTGGTCCTTCTCTTCATCTTGTGGTAGAAAGGACATATTGATATTGCGTCACGATATTGCGTCAGCATGAGGAATGTTTTCTCCCTTTTTGTAGCTTATTTCGTAGTCAAATGCCATCATTTGTATGGCCCATCTTAAATTCTAGCGGATGTGACTTTGGGCAATTCTTTGTTACTATCAAATATAAATTCAAATGGCCTGTGATCTGATATTAATTTGAATTTTCTACCCAACAAAAAATGCTTAGCTCTGTGAGCAGACCATACAATAGCTAACGCTTCTCTCTCAATATTAGAATATCTTGTCTCAGCGTCTGATAAAGTTCGTGAGAGATACAATACCGGATGGCCATTCTGTGAAAGTATTCCAGATATAGCTTTCTCACTAGCATCTGTTGTTAACTCTAGATCTTGGTTGATGTCATAAACTTTTACTACGGGTTCTTCACAAAGGTTTCTTTTTAGCAATTCAAATGCCTGTTGATGCTCTTTCCTCCATTCAAATAACTTCTTTCTTTCTTAAATTGTTTAAAGGTAAAAATTTTTCAGCATATTTATCAATGTGTCGACCATAAAAGTTTATTAATCCTATAAGTGACTCGAGTTCTTTTTTATTATTAGGAGGATTTATTCAGAGTATTTTGCTGACTAAATTACGATCTGGGGTAACTCCCTTTTCTGACAGTTCTTATCCTAAAAATGAAAGGCTTTATGTTTCATTCACTGACTTTTGTTTATTTATGCTCATTCCCGATTCCTTCAATTTGCTCAATATTTTATTCAAACTCGATTTGAGTTCTTCAGCATTTTTAGCACTGACACATGTATCATCTTGAAATATAATCATATTGGGAATAATATCGCTAACAACAGATTCAATCGCTCTTTGAAATATCACACTTGCAGTCTTTATTCCGAAAGGTAAACAAGTCCATCTTAATAATCCAATAGGGGTATTAACTGTCTCTAGGGGTATTTCTTGTGCCTCTTTGTCCATCTCAATTTGATGATAAGCTCCCTTGAGATCAATTTTAGCAAAATATTTCATCCCTGCCATTTTATAAAATACGGTCTCAATGTTTGGGATAGGATATGAGTCTGAGCATATTTTTTGGTTAACACCTATTTTGTAATCCCCACAAATGCGTAAATCTTCGTCTGTTTTTCTAACAACCACAAGCGGTGAAGCCCATCTGCTTCCACCAGGAGGAACCCTTTGAAGCAACCCTTGCTGTATTATTCCATTAAGTTTATCTACCACTAGTGGTCTTATGTGAATAGGAAGAGGTCGAGATTCAAAATAAGTGGGTTGCGTGCCGTTTTTTTAACAGAATATTTGCTTTGTAATTAATTAAACGCCCCTGAACAATAGGTTCCATACTATTAACTAATTTTGTGGCGTTGATATTTAATACATCCATACCAATTAGACCATGATTTTTTGTACAGTCTACAACAATAATTCGTACGATATTCATTTTTGATTTGGTTTTCAAAGTTGCCTCAAATTCACCTAGGACTTTCATAACTGTACCATCAAACTGTTTCAGGCGAAGGTAGCATTTTTGTAATTTCAGTTTAGACATTAGTTCCCAAAAATTCTTTGGAATAATTGTGACTTGACTTCCGGTGTCAACTTGCATTTTTATATTGTAGTCATTAATTTTTACACTAATCTCTGAGTTTGTATCATTCATGTTAATGGAATACACACTAGCATCATCGTTCTCTACTTCCTCTACTATTTTTTCATATTTAATGTTTGCTGTGCATACGTTTTTAAAGTGGTTCAGCTTCCCACATTTTTTACAACTCTTCCCAAATGCTGGGCATTTCCTAGGTGGGTGTTGAAGGCCACAATACTTGCATTTAATCGTTCTTTCTTTATTTTTATCAATGTAATTAACTGAAGGAAGGTCTATGCTGTTTTTAATGTTGTTTTGTATACTAAAACAGGATATTTGCTCCAATTGCCTGATAAAATTAATACATGCTCCTAGTTTAGGCGATTCTCCACTCTGTATCATTTCTAGAGCTTTAACTCTCTGATCAGAAGATTGGAGGCCATCAATCAATCTCATTTGAATCAAATCATCTTTCGTGCTTTGGCCGTCTCTTCCCAATTTTTCGAAGTTGCAAAAGCGTGAAGCTCCGCGTAATCTTTGTGCATATGATACAATGTTTTCAATGTTTTGCTGTTTTAATGCTAAAAATTGAACTCTTTCAGCAATAATTAGTCGCTTTTGAGGCCTCAAATGGGACATAACAACAGTTTTAATATCATCGAACATCATGTTTTCTAGTTCTTCTGGATATACCATAAGGGAAATCTTTGTAATTGCTTCAATGCCTGCTTTTGCCATAAATAAATCTGTTATCTCATAGCTACCATTTATCTCATCTTTTAATTTCTTTGAACGTGCGGATGCTGAAAAGCATCTAATCCATGCTTCTGCATTGTCTGAATAATCTAAAGTCAAATTGGATCCTACTCGTAGCGCCATTGTGGTGTCGTTAATAAAACACTGTACTATATTTAAATATATATATTCTTATAAGTTAGCCATCTTTATTACACATTTTAATATCGCCACGTATGTATATAAATATATAAAAACATTGTTCCTATTTGTCCGCATATGACTAAGGTTCACGGCTTTACAATAAATATAAAACAAAGAACCACATTAAAACATATTAACTAAATGGAAATTAAACACAACACAAACTTTATCTAAACATATCAATATTACCATTTTGAACCAGACCATAAACCACATCAGATCACAGAATTCATACCATGAGGCATCAATGATGCGCATTAATAATGTTTGTTTACTTTACTAATAACATAAAACAAATGGTATCCATGCTCCACGGCTGACACTTTATGCATCACATTTTTCTCTACAGTAACTCTACTATAACCTTTCATTATTAAAATAATTAATTATATGTAGTTTCCTTGGCTATGGTTTGATATATCTGTTTATATTAACGACATATAACTATGATTAATTTTCATTATTTCTCTTCTTAGAGGCACTTTATTTCAACGGACATCAGTCCTTGTGTACTTTTATGTCAATCTGCTACACACTTTTAACTTGTTATGCATCTCTAAAACGTTCACTGCTCAGTGCAGTTTTACTAAGATGCATCACATTCAAAACAAAAAGTATTTACAAACATGCAGATTCATACTAATAAAGACATTAAATAACATATAAAACTTTAACATTTAGAACACTACAAACACAAAACATATTAACTAACACAACTTACATAACATTGAAACAACACTTAATCATTAAATAAAACTCCCCTTTCATACAGTACTTCTCAATACTGGACATCTGTCTAAATATTATAACATATCTAGCACTCCCTTGCACTTATATAAAATATTTCTTCCTTCTCTTAAGACTATATAGTAAAACAATATAGTTATAATAAAATATAACTAATAAGAATAAATATAAATAGTTATTTGTAAAGGAAGGTGTCACTCAAACAGAAGCCTGATCAAAGGAGTGACACCAAATAATTATAACAATAATAATTAAAATTAATAATATTATCTATAGTACTACAAATAATATGATGACATGAGTGTCAATCATAATCAAAATGAGTGACACCAATTAATTATAAAAATTAGTATAATAATAAAATAATTATAGAAATAATAAATATGAACCGAAAATCGCTAAGAAAATAAATAAAATAATAATAATAACGATAAAGCGATACGATAAACAACGATAACGATAAACAACGATAAGCTAAATAATAAGACAAAAAAATATGAAAACACTCAATTCTAATTTGATTCGAATTTTCATCAATAACATTCTTAAAAAGATACTCTTCTAGTTCGCTTGGATGTTAGTATTATTCTATTGGAATAATATTAACATAAACAATAATGCAAACGACATATATGAAACTTCCTTCAAAACTTTTCTATTCTGTATACAACGCTAACTTTCCCGTAGTTAAAATAATAGCAAAATCTAAGAATTTGAATTCTCCTTGGATTACCAAGGAGTTTATTAATTTTCTAAAAACAAAAACAACTGTAAATGAAAAAATTTACAAAAACTATAAATATTTATTTGAGAAAATTTGTAAAAACTTCTTTAAAAAAAATACTTTAAACGGGTTTTTCCTCGACGTCTGAAGAAAAAATCTATACAGAAGAAATGATATAAAAACCATGGCGATACTTATTACAGGCCTTCCCATCGCGAATTCGTATTTTTGACTGGGGACGGACAATCTTACGGAAAGATATATTTTAGTTTTTTTAAAGTTCGATTTGTGAGTAATTGATTGTTACAATAAATGGTTAAAAAGTGCAGTGTTCATGAATGTAGAGGAAACTATAATGCTAAAAATAAAGTACGAGTTTTTAGCATCATAGTTTAACAATAACAAAAATCATGATTTGGTTTTCTGCCACATATGATTAAAATTGAAAAATCTAGTAATTGAAAACACAAATGATTAAAATTGAAAACACTATATTTGAACCAAACGCTATATCACATGAATTTAATAAACTTTTTACTGAAATAAGTCCTAAACTATCAAATAAGATTCCTATCACCAGAGCTTTGTTTAGTGACTTCTTATTACCCTTGGAGAAGTGCATATGCTCTGATGAAATATCCTCTGATTTATCAATTGAAGAATTTGAAAAGGCGTTTAAATCTATAAAAAAAAAAAAATTACGCGGACCAGACGAAATAGATGGAAACGTGATTATAGATTGCTTTAAGCAACTAAAACATGTTCTTTTCAAAGTTTTCAATGCCTCAATTAAACAAGGAATTTTTGCAGAACAATCAAAAATTGCTAAAGTTATACCTATTTATAAAGAGGGCGACCAATCCCAAATAACTAATTATCGCCCCATCTCTCTGTATTTTCAAAAATCCTAGAAAGAATTATGTGTAACTGAATATAAAAACACCTTGACAAAAATAACCTACTCTATGTTAATCAATTTAGTTTTAAAAAGGATAGCTCAACAGAGCATGCAGTTATCCAACTTGTAAACGAAATTTCAAAACCGTTCGAACAATCAAAATATACATTAAGTATCTTTATCGATCTATCAAAGGCCTTCGATACGGTTGACCATCACATCCTACTCATGTTCGCTGACGATACTAATTTATTCATCTCTAAGAGCGATATTAGCAAACATTTTGCCATAGTAAATAAAGTACTTAAACTGGTTCAAATCCAATAAATTAATATTAAATACAAACAAAACTAAATAGGCTCTGTTTCATTCGAATAGGAAAAAAAAAAAGTTTTTTACCCTTAAACTTGCCTCCAACCAGGGAGTTATTGCCTGGGGAAATACTGAAAAAAGTAAATTACATCGTCTTTATCGCTGTCAGAAACGAGCAATTCGCATAATTAATATTTTATTGAAATAAAAATTTTAAATATATTTGAACTCAACGTTTATGCTTTGTTTATATGTGAAAAAACAATCTACCCCCCCCCCCAGTCTTTAAAGATCTTTTCAGTTTAAAACCCAGCAACAAATACAATCCACAAAAAAAAAAAAAATTTAACGAACCTTTTTGTCAAACAAATTTTAATAAATTTTGCCTTGCCTATCGTGCTATGGAATAAACTTGTTTTACCAAATATTGATTTTGATCGACCAAATTCTTTTTGTCTTTTTAAAAACAAAATTAAAAATCTAATTTTTTCCCTCGATAACATCTTAGAGCACTATTAATTAATTTATCTATTAATTAACTTTTTATTATTTTTCTCTAAAGTTTTGTTGTTTACAACTATTTATATTTATTGATTAGCTTATGTAAAAATTCTATGTATATATATTACTTTACTGTAACGTATACTTTACAAGGTATTCGTAAATTAATTTGTTTATAAATATTTTTAAGGTTCCGATGATAAGATCTTAGTGATCTTCTTTCAGAAACCTAGTTTACACTGTTATCACGATTTGTATATATATATATATATTTGTAAAGTAGTTTTAATAGTTAATTTTATTGTACGATTAACTTTGTAAACTGAAAAAAAAAAAAAATTATTTAACTAACAACACTTATTTATGCAAAGATGCGAAACAAAATGCGAGTTAAAAATATTTGTTTATTTTTTGAAAATTTTTTGTAAAAAAAAATTGTCTATTAAAATCTTTTTATTAGGTCCCATCAAAATATTGGAGTCCGAAAGGAACTTCAAGAATTTATCTAAATTTACAAATATTTTTTACTTTCATAAAAAAAAAAACTCTTCTATTCTAAACAATTTAGTTTTTAGAAAATTTCAAACAGAGCATGCTATTGTGGAGCTAGTTAATCAAATACAATACATACATTAGGAGTATCTATTAATCTGTCAAAGGTAGTTCGGTACCGTGAATTATTCTGTTCTTTTGGAAAAATAAAGCACAATGGTATAATAAATAAAATGATTTTATGGATCAAAACCTATCTTACGTACAGAAAACAATTTGTAAACAATTTTAATTAATGGGGCTTTAAAGATTTTATATCGAGTACCACATGAATCAATCCTCTCATATTTTTAATACAGATATTTATATATGTACTCAACTAATTTTATTTTAATGTTAAAGAAACCTCTAAAGATCAATATCAAATCTCAAAACTAAAATTGAAAAAACAGAAATAGTTTGCCTAAACAATTTCAAAAAAAGTGGAATAATGGTAAAAAAAAGTTAAAGTCCACTGGATGTGTCTTTTATTAAGTTTGCAAACTATTTTTAAGTAATCAAAACAATACATTTGTGTATTGTTTTGATTACTTAAAAATAGTTTGCGGCTACAATTTTTTAAAAAAAAAATTTTAGCCGCAAAGATAAATCTTTAAGCATTGACATATTAGATCTACAGAAAATATTTGAGCAATGACTTATTAGAACTACAGAAAAAGTATGACATTTTTTTTTTTTTTTTTTTTAAAGCTGATTTAGGTGCCCCAAGAAGTCCCAACGGTCTTATTACAGAGCACCGTGCGCCCCAACGGTCTTATTACAGATATACGCCCTTACGGTCTTATTACAATACGCCCTTACGGTCTTATTACAAAATATACGCCCCAACGGTCTTATTACAGAGCACCGTGGAAAAGCATTTAACAGGAAGTTCACGCCTCCTTCCCAACCAATGTCGCAAAACTTGCCCAGAGGTAGGGTTTGAACCAAGGGTCTTACGTTTCTGAGGCAAGTGCGCTACCACTGCGCCACGGCTGCGCACGCCACATTCTTATCAACTATAGTTATGCACAGCCATAAAAATATAATGCAAGCAATAATTCTTAAAAATGATCTTTTAAAAGGATTAAAACATGTTGAACGGGGAATAGGCATTTGATGCACATAGTCTCTAATAGCTGAAAATACAAAAAAAATGTCCGACACTTTTTAAGAAGCTTTGCGTTTATTAAAATAAGATCATATAAAGATACTTTATACAAATTTTTGATCATGAATATAGACTCAAATTCATTAAAATAAGCTTGAGCTTGCATTTTTGGCATCACATACTTATGTAGAAGAAACAAAGTTAAAACTTTTAACGTCTAACATAAATTTAAACCTTATTTATTATTATTGAGAAAATTCAAATACTTATGCATAATAATTTATTTCTTACTACTTTCATAGTCAGCTGCAAGACTGCTAAATAAACCTCTGGCCAGCACGATGTTATTGATTGATGTTGGTCCAATGTAAAAAAAAACGTCGAAAACTTTGGTCTTACATGGTGTGCAAGCTGAGTATACTTGAAAAAAGTAAAAAAAGAAAATAATAAAAAATAAAAATAAAAAATTATAAAAAATAAAAAAATGAGCGCCTTAATCAACTGTCGTGACCGTGTGACGTGCAACGTGTCGTGGTCTTGATAAATAACGTCAAAAAAAAAAGTACATTTAGCTATGCTCAACAGTTGTTAAGGTAATTTAGCAATATCAACAATTAAATCAAAATTATTAGAAATAATAAATTTTAAATATGTGATAGCTAAAATTTTTGTGATAATTTATTACTTAAATTATTTTAAATTTATTATAAATTATTACAAAATTTATGTGATGAATTTTGTAATAACATAGTTTAAACAAGTAAAGATCATTAATATAAAGTACATTTACATTTCATAACAATTCCTACAACAAATATTGTAACGGATCTTCAATATCTGTTTTTCATAAACGGATATTCAAGAACATTATCTTTTTTTTAGCAACAAACATAGGAAAAGTATCCGATCCATGGAAATCAATGGTACCTTAAAACGTGGTGAATAGGGACAGCAAGGTGAATACGGACAGAAACCAGAAAAGATTTTTAGATCTCAATAAAGTAACAGAAACTGAGGAGTAAATCGTTTTTTCTTATTAAGTAAGACCCAGTCCAATAAAGTTAGTAAAATTTTGATTTTGCTGTGACATTACCAGTTGTAGTAAATTATGTTAAAAAATAAGCTCGAAATGGTAAGAAAAAAGTCAATGTGAAAAGCCTTTTTGGCACAGACATAAGTACTAAACTTGGAATTGTAAAATTTTTGCATAAGCAGATGAAATTTTAAAAAACTACGGATCATAAACCTAACTTTAACAAATATATTGATTTTAAGTTTAATGAAAAAATATCTATAAATCTAATTAAATATATATAAATATTGAGGTGAATTGGGACAGTGTAGGTGGTTATCAGTTTTGCCCAAATTCAGGATAGAATTGAAAATTGTATTTTGGTCAAGTTGATTAAATTTTGTACTTGGAAGAACGTCTTAAAATATTTCTCCATCCTGCAAAATACGGGAATGGGTCTAATGTTTTTTCTCTTAATTTAAGGGAAAATTACTGTTCAACTATTCTCAAATAATAGTATTTACAAACCAACCAGCTCTTGAACGTAGAAGGACTTATACTCTATTTTATACTCTAGGAAATAGTAACAAACCCCATTTTGTTGATACCAAAAACAGTGGTACCTGTAACAACTTTTTTTAGTTTTAAGAATATATTTCATTTGAACCTTATTTTCATTCCAAATAACAATGTATTAAATAAACGGTGCTTAATTTTGTACTTTTACAAACTTTTATGATAATTTTTATTGTTAATTTGTGTTTTGTCATTTATGTTTTACATGGTAATACTATTCTGAAAATCTGTTAATTTGATGCTCAGAATTGCATCTTTTATTAATTGTTGTAATAAAAACTATAATAATAATTTATTCTTTTAAAATAAACGTTTTGTCCAATTTTGAGCCTATTGTGTATTCTGGTTAGTTTTTAGGTACACACATTTTCGAAATTCTTTAACAGTATCCCTATTATAACCAAGTCAGAGGTAGAATAAAGACAAACATCTTGAAGAGTTAGTTTCTCTATTCACCCCATATGCGGGGTCAATAGAGACAGACATAAAAATAATATTAAAAAAGGTTAGCCATTAATTTTATTGATTAAAAAATGCATAGTTTCATAGGAGCAGTATATGACTATACTTATCACTAAAAGGTATAATCATAAAATTATATTTCAATCAGTGGTACGAGAAAAATCTTAAAAACTGTCTCTGTTTACCACGTTTTACGATACACTTCCACGGCGGCAAGTGTAAAAGACATATTTTAGGCGGGGTCTATTTAAAAATGCGTCTATTAAAAAAAACTTTAGTTGCCATTTTAATAATATCGAGATATGGATAAAAGTGTACCACAAAATATATGCAAAAAGTAAGAATAAAGGAGAATAAAAACAAATGTGAATTCCAAATGCAAAGCAAAATGTAAGAAATAATAGTGTAGTTGCGCTGGTCGAAAAGACTGTTCTTAAATCCTACCACCTGTTTGGTCACGCATATCTCCTTATCAAACTCTTTCTAATTTTATTACATTACGTTTAAAAAGTTGTGCGTTTTTTTTACTCAGCTTATTTATTTTTGTTATTTAGGTGCCCCAAGAATACCTAACGGTCTTGTCACAGAGTACCGCGGAAGTGCATTTAACCAAGAAGTTCACGCCTCCTTCCTTACCGTGACGCGAAAATATTTCCAGAACTCGTTTCGAACCTGGATCTCCTGCTTATGAAGCAAGCGCTCTAATCACTGCGCCACGGTCGCAGTGGTTAGATTCGATTAACCCTAGTTAACTTCACATTCGGTGAACTTCGCATTCCCATTTTGTTTAAATTAATGCTTTTTCACAGTGTTTAAATAAATGACAAGTATTTGTTCTTAAGATTGTTGTTTTGTTTTGATTACTATGATCTACAGCTATAAAAAAAGTTTATAGTTTAATAGTTAAATCTATATGTTTATTCAGTGCTGGAATAAGGGGAGGGGGTTTGGAGCGATAGCCCTGGGCTTTGCAATTTTAAGGGCCCCGAAATAGTTTTGAGGATTTTTTTTTTCTTTTAGTCATTTTTTACGCTGTGGCACTCAAAAATGGCCCAAAAAAAAATTAAAAGTCTTAGTCCGCCACTGTGTTTATTGGGTTAAATTTAATTTTATTTAACCCAATTTATTCGTTTTCCGTCTTTTCGTTGCTTAAAAAATAGGCACCGTTATAGATACGCCGTTTGCACGTAGGTATGGCCAGGAGTATAGATTGCCGTGATCCGAGCTGAAAGTCCTTAAATCTAAACAAACTTGACAAGTTAAACGATAAAGCATAGTTTTGTTTTTTCAAGTATTATTAGTTTCTAATGAGTGCTTATTTTTATTTAGTGCTTTTCTTTGGGTCATTAATGTATCTACTATTGTTTGTGCGATTATTTTTTTATAATAGGTGCCCTTTTAAAAGTGACAACACAAACAGACTTTTCGTTGGAGCAACATATGTTGCTCGAAATGTCATTTGTTATTATAAAAAAAGGACAATAAGTATAACATATTGACGTGTGTTATACTAATTGTTCTTTTTAAGGCCTTTCTTTTGATCAGAGTTGACAGCCTAATTAAATTGAAGAAAATGGGGATAGATGGGGTTTGATTTGAAAACCAGAAAATAGAATATAGAGCTTCTGTTTCTTAATTTAAGAAATGGTAAAGCTACATTTTTGCTTGTTGTGCTCTTGTCAGTGGAGACTTTTTAAACCTAAAGAATATTTATTGGAATAAAAGAAAAGCAAGAACTGTAGCTTTACCCAAGAAATGACAGTAAATGTAAATTTTGAATACTATTTGTAAATAATTGTGTAATAGGTTTGAGTAATCGTGACTGCAGAGTTTACTTCATTTTAATCTAAAAATTATTTTCATCAAAATTCAAAAGCACATAGTTTCTGAAAATGAAAATAAATATTATTCAAATAAATTAAAGTTTTATTAACCTCCCTTTTTGTAAATCTTTCCTTTAGTTGTACACTTTTCAAATTGTATTAGTTTACTAATTGACTTTCTATTGTTGTATTTTGTAATGGCTTCCTGTTATTTATTTTTTATTTAAAATAAAACCTATTATTTTTTCAGAATTCAAAAATGAATCCGCCATCATTTTTGCCTGATGAACCACCGCGCAAGATGGTTTTATCACAAAAAGAAATGATGGATGCAGAAATTCCTTTGAAATTTCGTGACTATTGTGCTCATTTATATATACCTCTAAGAAAATGTCGTATTGAAACAAAAATGATGCCATGGGCATGCAAGCATGAAAAGCACGAATGGGAAGAGTGCGAAGTAGCAGATTATTATCGACGCATGCGAGATAAACATAGAGAAAATTTAAAGAAACAAGCTGAAAATAAAGCTGGACAAGTTTAACAAATTTGCATGTTTAGTTATTTTTAAGGAAAAGAAAAACAATATAAACAACTTTTTTTTTTAATAAACTTTATATATTTTTATTGAACCCAATATTGCATATGTATTTTGTAACAAATATGTTTTGTTTTCTCTATGTAGTTCCCTACTTTTTAGCAAACATGTTTTAATAAAAATTGTTTTGTTAGTTTAAAACTTGTTTTAGATTTACTAAAATAAATGAACAATATAAAGTTTGAAAAATGTTGGCGTGATGCTGCTACTCTGGTTATTGCAGCAAAATCTGGTGGACTCAATAAGCTGGGTGGAAATTTGTTTAATGTATTAATGCTTAAAAGAAATGAAAATAGTAAGTTTATGGTGAGGTGAGATTTTATTGAGGGTTTTCTGTGCAAAATTTAACTTAATTAAACTTAAATTTCTCTAAATTAATAAGTGTTGTCACTTTTTGTTATTACTAGTTTCAGTTTATTTTTATATTTTGTGTATTATTTTATTCATATATATATATATATATATATATATATATATATATATATATATATATATATATATATATATATATATATATATATATATATATATATATAATATATATATATATATATATATATATATATATATATATATATATATGAGTTTGAGTTTATATATTGCTATATATATATTGATATATTCAGTAATCAAGTTTATACAATTTAAACCGCAATAATGCTGTAACAATAATTAAAAAATATATACATATACATATGTATATATTTAAATGTTGAATTAATAATTTAACATTTAAATATATACATATACAGGAGTCTCTATGCTGATTTTATATATATATATATATATATATATATATATATATATATATATATATATATATATATATATATATATATATATATATATATATATATATATATAATTCCTGTTATATTGGCAAAACTACTCGCCATTTAAAGACACAAAAAATCGAGCACCAATAAAAGGGATAAAAACCCACTCATTTATAAACATATTCATTCAAATGAAAGCTGATTTAATAGTTTTAATCATGCTAATTTTTCAATTTTGGATTTGGCCTCCAACAAATTTATATTAAAACTCAAAGAATGTACATAGAGTGGGAAAAACTCACTATTAATAAACAAATGAACCATGTAAAAATGACAATTTCAATCTAGTTTCTTTTAACATTACGGGTTCCTTTATCTTTTTAAAACATTTATTACACTTTTTTAATTGCATTTTTATTGTATTTTTATGATAAGGTCTCTATTAGTTCAACTTAATTTTGATAATTTGATTTAGGCATTTAATATATTTTAACTGATGATGGCTATGATATAGTTGAAACATGTATTTACAAAATAAATGGTTTTAACAAAAATTTATCTTAAAAAAAATACCCAAAGTATGACAAAAACAATTTTTATTCATACAAAGTCTAAAAAAATACAAAAATTTATAAACTAATATTTAGTTGAGTGTCCTTTGTTTTTAAGCACCAATTTGATTTTTTAATATTTGATATTTATTATTATTTGAATAGGGTTTTGGCATGAATTGACTAGTTTTTGTAACATATTTCTTTGGTAATCTCAATACACCAATTTATGTAATTCAGCAGACTAAATCAGTGACTAATCCAGAATTTTTTTGGGCATACGGGTCTAAAAATCCTGTCTACCTTAGAAGACCTTACAAGACATTTATTACAGAATGACGGCTTTAACTCCAACATCGATTCGTCGCTAATCACTACTTTTCATTTACTTGCTCTATTTGCTTACTAATTAAAAATTATTAATAGTACTAAATATTAAATTAAATTAATAAATTAAAAATATTAAATATTAATAACTAGAAATTTAAAGGAGTATGATTTCATTTTCAATTTTATTTATCATACCTAATCATTTATCATTTATTTATTTATTATTTATTTACCTATCATAAAAATTATCATATCATATTAACACAGAATAAATTCACCAAACTTTAATGTATCGATTTTAATTTGCTGGTTAGGTTGACTACTTTTAATACTAGAAAAATAAAACATGCCTTTTATACTAAAATCTTCACTTGTTTGTTTAAAGCTAAAAGTATCTATATATTCTGGGTTAAATTGAAGATAGCTCCTAGTTCCAGGAATGGTTCTATTTAGCTTAAAACATTTTTTCAAAGTGGTGCACAATTCTGTCAGTCTTTTTTTCAATCTTGAAAAAAAAAATTTTTTTTAATATTATTTGTACAGTAGTCAAACATTTTATTGCAATTCAATATTTGGTTATTTATAGGCCTTTGTAAACTTGCATTTGCAGTTAATCATTTTACAGTGCTACTAATACCAATCACATGGTGACTTACTGTGTCTTGTAGCAAAATATGTCCACTCTGCATCAATTTCAAAATCATCTTAATGGAAACAAATATTGTAAAGGCTTTTACGGTTTTTATACTGTGCAGCACAATCATCTGAAAAATAAAGAATCTTTGAAATATTAGGATGATGTTCTTTTAAATAATAAGCTATTTGTGTCTGAACTTAATACACAAAACCAATGTCATGCTCATTATTTTCTGACATAAAGCATGATGATTTTTCTTTAAGCTAGTCATTTTCGTTTAATAAATAGAAGACAATAGGGTGTAACGTGCATTGACTTTAGCACCATTCAAAATTCTTTTGGTGTCTTGCTTGACATTTTGCAATGTAGGAATGAGCTGTTAACTTGTTTATTGCCTCTGATAACATCAATTTGTATTTTTCAATTGTTGTCTGACAGGCAGGGATGCAGAGTTCAAAAATGACTCCAGATTTGAAAGTCACAAAAAAATTATTTTATCCTAGTTTTTGGTATCCAGAAGCTCTAAAAACATAAATAAGTTTATGGACTATTTATAGAAAAAAAATTAAGACTTTTAGATTAGCTGAACAATCATTTTTTGAACCCGGAGTCCTTAGATATAATGGCGGCAAGGACTCCAGGATTCCGGGCTATAGAAAATAGTTTCAATTTAATATTGTATGTTTTTTTAGATAGATATAAATTTTTACACTGTAACTAACAATATATATTAAATGCGGTAGTGGTGTAGTGGTAGAGCGCTCGCTTCATAAACGAGTGGTTCCGAGTTCGATCCCCACCACGTCCCTGGTAGTACCGCGCTCAACTCGTTTCTCCGCGCAGCGGCCTTGTTCGTCAAGGTTCGTGTTTCGGAGTTATAGAGTTGAGAGAGGGTTATAGCCACAAATAAGTAGCCTCCTCGTCTGTAGTGGCCTTCTCGGCCTTGAGAAGGTGAATTAAAATTAAAAAAATATATATATATATATATTTTTTTTTTCTTTACAATTTGACAAGGGCTGTTTTGATATTTTAAATTAAATACAATAAAAAAATTTGTTATATAACAAATAACTTTTAATGATTGATCTTTTTTAAAGTTTTTATTTTAGGGGAAGGCTTTAAATAAAATTCCTTATAATGATCATTTAAAATAAACGTATTATGTGTAGATTAAATGTTATATTTAAATTTTTTTTTAGTAGGTATATATTTTTTATGATAAATTTAAACGTTTGAAACTATTTTTCCATGTCAAAAAGTCCAATTACTTTGTAAATTGATCAGATAATCTGAGGTTTTAGTCAGACAATGACTAAAACCTCAGATTATCTGATGTCCGACTATTAAATTGAGCCCTGACAATGTAAAATTCTGTTAAAATCATTATTTTATATGGATGACTGTTTTTAATCCATATACTTGCAAATCAAAAAACATTTTAAGAAAAACTTGTTTATCTCATTTTAACTTGTTGAACTCGTTTTAAGAAAAACTTGCAAATCAAAAAAACATTTTAAGATCATTGAATACAGAATAATCAAAAGAATACTTTGAATATATTGAATACAGAATACATTGAATTACATATGAAATACAGAATATATTGAATACAGAAGAATACATTGAATACAGAAAGATCATTAAATACAGAATTATCAAAAACCAAATGGAACAAATATAAACCAAAACTATTTTTTGAAGACAATATTTTCAAAGTTATCTTTACTTTATTGAAAAAGCAAACAAACAAACAAAATTTTATTAAGAAAATTTATGTGGCATGATCCCTAGTGCCCCGGCCTTATGGTCATCTGCTCTTTTAACACAGGTCATCAGGACAATTTTAACACACGTCATCAGGACTGCACAAATGCTAAAAGTTTCAGAGCTCCAGTTTGTCTGGAAAGTAATGAAAAACTATTATAAGATTAGCTACAAAAAACTAGAGCTGATGACCCAGCCTCCCTCCTCCGCAGGTGTCTTGGGCCCTGAAAATAACATTAAAATGTATGTTTATCAGCACTAAAAAAATGCCAAAAGTTTCAGAACTCCAGCTAGTCTGGAAGGTAGTGAAAAATCATTTGTAATACTGCAAAAAGTGGGGACCATGCCCTATTATCTATATGTCGAAATCCATATCCTTGCAGATCAAAATCTTTATATTTTTTAAAACGTCAATGAATATAGAATAATGTGTAATATTTATTTTTTTATATAATCAAGGCCACATGGGTTTCTTGAGCATCATAATCAGATATATAAAATATTGCCTAAATTTATTTAAATTACTAATATTTAAAAATAATATATTATATTTATGATCATTTCATTGGATTTGCCATCCCTGAAAATAGCTTGGTACAAATTTTTAAGTAAAAATATCAAATATTTTTAAAGTTATGTAACTTGAAATCTCTGAATAAATGTCGCAATTCTAAGGGGACAAGAGGAGTCTGGCCAACATCTGTTAAAAGTAAAATGGTCATATTTCTGTATCTTCTTAGAGCCAGAGGCTAAAACTTTCAAGGAGTTCTTATTTTACTAAGTAATCTAAACTACATAAAAATCAGCAAAAACTGAGATATAGGGGAACATTTTAAAAATTTTTTGGGTCATTTGACAAGGAATTACCCCATGATCATAGTTTCATTGCTGAATAGTAATTTACTCCACTCTCTAGAAGTCCTTCCTGTACTTTTTGCAAAATGCTATTCTTTTTTACATGCTGCTTGTCATATAATAACGGTTTCTTGTACAAGTGTTTTCGTACTCAAATCATCACGTTTTGTAGTAATTCTTGGCTTTTCAGATGGTTTTTTAAGACTAAGATGAACAGTTCCTTTGTAATGTTTGATAATATTGTTAACAGTTGACTTTGAAATTTTAATTTTTTTTTTTTTTTTTTTTGATTTCTCTGCTAGAAAAACCATCCTTGTGATACTAGACTATTACACTGCACATTGATTAGTTGAAACAGGTGTTGTTTTGCCCATTTTACATTATAATAAAGTAATAAACATCAAAAAACTAAACAAATAATAAAAAAAATTACAAGATATTGCACCTTAAAATATCAATAAGAGACAAGTAAAATAGCAAAAAAATTTATTATCACTCAATTTGTCTCATAGCAATAGCTATCCCATACCTAAAAAATGTTTTCACATAACAACCTAGATCAATATAAGGAGTTAAAAAATTTGAGAGCTATTTGTAAATTTTACTTTGTTAAAATTTCTACCTTTATTTGCTCTACAAATATTAGTATTTTAACTAATTGATTACATAAACACAGGGTGGCCATTGGTCATGGAAATCATGTAAATGTCATGGAATTTTATTTGGTCATGCAAAAAGTCATGGAATTCCTAAATTTTCATTGTAAGTCGTGGAAAATTCATGGAACTTTTTAAAATGATCTTTATTTTTTTTTCTGCTTGTGGTATTTTTAGGATGCAAAGAAAAGTACTAGTATGTTTTGTCTAATTCTTTTTTGAAAAATATATTTTTACAGTGTACGTTATAGATTATCAGAGAAGTAAAACAGGCTTGGTTTGAAGCGGGTGTGATCCCACTTGATAATTGACTACTGAAATAATATTTAGTTGCAAAAAACCAGCCAGAATTTTTAGCCGTTTTGAGAACATTCCAAAAACAAAACAAAAAAGCGCAATAAGATTAACTGGACCGATGAGAGACAGTTAAAAAAAGAAAAATAGCTTCTAACCCAAAAAAACTTCAAGCAAAATAAATATGATTAGAGCAAATATTTTTGAAACGCCACTCTTTTATAATTTTTTTTTTAATTAAGCGACATTTTTTATATAAAGTAACAACTTACTATTAATGATTGTTTAATAAGGAAAAAAATGTTCTGCGATTTATCAAAGAGTATATATAATTTTTATTTATATACTTATGTCTTATTTCAAGTGCTGGATTGAGGAGGTGGGGGGAAGGGGGTAGAAGGGCTATAGCCCCGGGACTCACAATGTTAGGGGCCGCGAAATAGTCATGAGGACTATTTGGTATTTGTTTTAGTCAATTTTTACTGAAAAGTCCAACAAGATTCAACCAATAAAACTAATGCTAGATCATTTATTTATGAATGAAAAAGTTTTTTTAATAACTATTTTATGCTTCACATAGTTTGAAAAGTTTAACACATTTGAAACAATTCTTCTTCGTAAAATGAACAAATGAATTAACTAAATCATTGAGTTACTGTAGAAATTCGATTAGCTGGAAATTAACTAAAAACTTTAAATTACTTTGTGAGGAGGAAGCGAAACTGCTTCTAACTTTAAGTTTAAGTGTTACAAGTTTGTAAGAATGGCTAAAGCAAAAATAATTGAAGTTAGTAAACCAATTTCTAAGAACTTAAAAACTTTTCTTTCTTGTGGGAAAGAATCAGTTATCGGTACATTGAGGAAAATGGATTAATTGTTTAAATTATTTGTATTAACTTGGATGATTATTAATAATTTCATTGAAAACGCAGTTATTATTGAAAGTATTTTTGTTTACAAAATCAATTGCACAAATTGCTTTAAAAGATTAATTTGAATAAAATACACATACATAAAATTACATGCATAAAAAATACATATATAAAAATACGTTACATACATAAAAATATGTTACATACATAAAAAATACATCCCTTTTATATAAAAAATAAGAATATACTAATAAAATCTATATTATGTTTACAAAACGTTGACAAGTTAAGAAATATAAATTTAAAACATTTATTTTTGTAAAAAAAATGTTAGTTTAAAACATTTATAGCTTTGTAGATGTGGCTCCGAGAATTAAAGTAATAGTGCGTTTGATAGTATATTTTTAAAATAATTTATGCTAGAAATCTCAACGAAAACATATCAAAACTCAAATAATAGAATTTTTTAAAATATTTCAACAGAATACTCTAGAACATTTGGTTAGTCATTTTGGAATATTCTAGAAATTTTGGTCAGTATTTTTGAACTAATAGAATTAGTTGTTCGTAGATTTGGCAGGATTTTTGTGTTCGAAAATTTTATTATTTTATTTTTCCGCACAAAGATGTTTGAGAACATTTGAGTTTACGTATGTATATGTATGTATATAAATATTTTGTTTTACGAACATATATGGAATGTTCGTAAAACAAAATATTTTAAAATTTACGATAAAATAATAAACTTATTATTTTGCGGACAGACAAGGAAACATACATAAACTTAAATGATCTAAAAACGACTAAAAAATCTGGTCGGTTTTTTGCAACTAAATATTACTTTTGTGGTCAGTTATCGAGTGTGATCGCACCAGCTTCCCGATCAAGCCTGGTAAAAGAAAAAGTTTTTTTCAGACATGATTTCAGAACTTTCTAGTCATGGAATTTTATTTTCAAATTTGAGTGGCCACCCTAGCACAAATAGGTAAAAAGTTAAAAAAAAAAAAGTACTTACTTAATCTATATGTACTTGTATTTGTATGGAAAATAAAAAATTTCTATGTAGAAATAATATTTTAAGTCACAACAACCAACACTTGCTTAGCTGAAGTTTTTAAACAGTTTTGACGGAAACTAAAAACTTGATGGAAAAAAACTCATCTATAAATGCTAATTAAACATCAATGCCATTGGTTAGAAACCCAATAATGGTAACGAAATGTTCCCTGATTGGTTAGTTAGTCTCGTCATCTAGAGCCTAATGTCCCTCTTCTTAATACAATAACATTAGACATTTTATTATATGAACTAAGGAAACAGGGCTTGATGCCCCATGGGGCTTAATGCAACCTGTTATCTTATATATTTATCTTCTATAGCATATTTAGATGAGCCATTTGCTCACTATTTTTGCTTATCTTTATAGCATATAGCGTTTTCAGAAAAAGAAAAAAAAAACGATGAATAATAAAGGAAAAGATTGCTGCCCCATCCCAAACCCTCAGTAGATGAGCAGCACTTCCCTGGGAGGCAGGCTAGGCTAGGCTAGGCACTGCCTAGGGTCCCAAGATTTTGGGGGCCCCAAAAATCTTGAGAATTTTAAGATTCTATTTATGTTTGATGCTCACTAACTGTTATGGAGAACGAAGTTTTTCAAAATTAAGACTTACAAAAAATTATTTAGATCAACTATGATACAAAATACATTAAATAGTTTTTCATTGCTATCAAGTAATGTAGATTTGATAAAAAAAATTGATTTTGACGAATTGATTGAAGAATTTGCTAAGGAAAAGTGTAGAAAAAAATTAATGTATAATTTGAAAATAAAACATATTTACACACACTAAAATCCTTTTTTTTTAAAATTTGATTGAGTGTCAATATTTGAAGTTGCTTTTAAAAGTACATTCTTGATTCTTGAATAAAGGATTAATATATCATTTTAGGGGCCCCAAAATTTGAATCTGCCTAGAGCCCCAAATGGGGTAAATCCGTGCCTGTATATATATATATATATATATATATATATATATTTTATGTATATATATATATATATATATATATATATATATATATATATATATATATATATATATATATACATAAAATATATATATATATATATATATATATATATATATATATATATATATATATATATACATAAAATATATATATATATATATATATATCCAATCTATGGAAACTGTCAAATATAACACCAATCTTCAAGACAGGTAGCAGAAGGAAGCGCTCAAACTACAGACCAATATCACTAACATAAGTACCATGCAAGATAATGAAGAGCTTCATTTATGAGCGAATCATGAAACACTGCTATAACAATGCACAAAAGACTTCTGCATAAACTTAAAGCTTATTTTTTATGCAGCTCACTCTTCAGGTGGATATCAAACTGGCTGGCTAACCGAAAGCAAAGGGTTGTTGTTTGCAAAGCTGAATCTGAGTGGAGTACCTCAGGGATCGGTGCTAGGACTGTTGCTCTTTATCCTCTATATTAATGACCTACCGGACAACATAGCTCACCACATCAAGATGTATGCTGATGACAGCAAAATACTAGGTGTAATCAAAACAGAGGAGGAAAAAGCACGTCTCCAGCTAGATATCAAACATAAATCATATGAAGAAAGACTTTTAATACATGGATTAACCAAACTAGAAGACAGACGAGTTAGAAATGATTTAATTCAGCAATATAAGATTGCGCATGATGTTGAGAAAATCGAATTTGTTGTGCCTCAAGTCTACGCGCAAACGCTTTCCCAGTATAAACTTCGTGGCAATAGCTTGACTTACTAAGCCGATAGTCAAGAACTGTGTCGAAAGAGAAAATTTCTTCACAAACCGCATAGTCAACAAATGGAGTGTTTTACCATCAAACGTTGTTAACGCCTTTTCAACCGACGCATTCAAAAGTTGGTTCAATACATTAATAGTATAAGTATAGACACATCGTGTGTCCGATATTCGTCAGCATGGAGGTGCCTGGTGCTGCACCTCTTCATCGATATATTATAAACGTTTTAATTTTCATGGGCTAAAATTGTTATAAATATTATTGATTTCTGAATAAATAAATTATATATATATATATATATATATATATATATATATATATATATATATATATATATATATATATATATATATATATATATATATATATTAAACTTACTGTTTGTGCTAAAAAAATGGCTCTTAACTACTCCTTAACATATAACAAGGCAAAATTAAGTAAAGTTTATGTCAAAACCATTAAATTCAATTGAGAACTAATTAATTTTATACTTTTTTTAAAAACCACAAAAATGCAAATTAGTAGACTGAAATGTTTTTATTTTTTAATAAAAATAAGGACATTCTAAATGTTTATATTTTAATTTTTTACTGTTTACATACATTGACTGACAAATAGGCAGAACATGCAGGAAGAGTTGTTAGTCTTTGGCCTTGACATTGCCTTAATTCTCATTACTAAGGCCTTGGTCTTGGCCCTGAAATTTTTGGCCTTGACCTTGATTGATTTGGCCTTGGCCTTTATAATAAAATACATACAATTAAAGAATTAAAAGTTTTCATTCTTTATTTTACATAATTAATTATGTAATTAATCATTCTTTATTTTAGGTAATTACTTTATTAACGTAAGGCAAAAATTTAAGTCTTTGGCCTTGAAAATGTTTGCATAAACGTTTGTCTTGAAACTTAATTTCTTGGATTGGCCTTGTAGCATATTGTCTTGGCCTTGTCCTTGGTATTTTACTTTTGGCCTTGGTTTGGCCTTGGCCTTGTAATATGTGGCCTTGGCCTAGCTACTTTTGGCCTTGTTAACAACTCTGCATGCAAGTAGTGTTGCTACATGGACTGAAAAATATGTAAAACATGCAAAAAGTGCTGCTACATTGACTGACAAGTAGGTAATACACATGAAAAGTGCTGCTTTATTGACTGACAAATAGGTAGACGTGCGAGGAGTGCTGCTACATTGACTGAGTATTTGATTTGGGCAGGCAGTCTATCAAATAATAATAAAAAAACTATTTAAAGTTTTTAAACTTTTTCCAGATTTTTTCTTTTAAATTATTTTCTTTTAAAAAAAAACATAAAGTTGACATTTAATGGAAAAAATTATTTTATCAGGAAAAAATTATTTTAAACAGGAAACAAAATTGTTTATAGTTAGCGTTTATAGTTTTTTTTTAATGCGAAGTTATTAAAAAAAAAAAAAAAAAAAAAAAAAAAGTTTATATTATAAAAACTTTTATTTATCATTTTGAGAGGACAGTAATATTTATGCAACTTTTGATTGCATTAAAAAAATTTACTTAAGTTCCTATATAGTAATAAATAATTTATACTTTTTTATTTTATTTTATTGCAATTATCAATTTCTTTGCTTGAAAAACGCTAATACTTTAAGCTTGAAGCATAGGTCATTATAATGTTATTTAATTCTGATAAAAAAATATTTAATTCAAAACTAATTTAACAAAAATATATAATTTTATTATTATAAAAAAATATGTAATTTAATTTCGATTAAAATATATAAAATTAAAGTTAATGCTTGGGTTTAACTTAACTGTTAAATTTATTTAAATATGATACTAAATATTGTTAAATATTTAAATTTTATTTATTCTTAAACAAAAATTACCTTGCATTTGTTATTTCAGTTTTCTTTCCTAAACATTTTTTTTTACTCAAAATTAAATATTAAATGTGTTCCGAGGCTAAACGTAAATTAAACTATTTTTATAACGCAAGTAGAGCGCAGCAGTTATTTTTTGATACATGATATATACGATATAATTTTAACAAAAAGTGTTTTAAAAAAAATCCTTATTAAAATAATAAACTTTTAATAAATAAAATTAATTTTTTTTTAAATAAAAAATCTTTTTTAATTGGATTTTTTTTTTAATGATTATTTAAGAAATAATAATTTTTAAAAAAATTAACATATTTTAATTCATTTATACAAATGTCAAGAAAAACAATTTTTTACATGAAAATTTTTTTGACTCCTAAAAACCGACTATAACTTTAAAATCACCTTCTGTGTGGGGGTGGAACATCCCTTTCCCTACACACCCACACCCTCCCCTTATAATTGCCTTTGTATGCAGTCTTAACACTTAAAAAATCTTTGTTTCTTTAAAACACTTTACAAAAATAATAAAACTATTAAATCTAAAAAAGAAATTGTTCTTTGTATTTTGTAAATAATTCACATCGTAGTTGAGAGAAGAAAAAACTAGAAATATGTTATATACAAGCTCAAAAAACAAGCTAACTTGGAAAACATCTACTTTTTGTTGTTTCACAAAAGTAACGTAAGTAAAAGTAACAAATAACTACTTGAGCATTTTGTTGCTTTTTTAAAAAATGCGAGACTCTTTAATTGATAAACTTGATTATAAAAATTTGACTAAGAGATGTGTACTTTTAGCTTGTGGGTCTTTATTATTTTATATTTTATGTTGAAATATTTAAAGAATACCCAAATACTACGATAGTAAAATGCATTTTTTTAAAACAAAAAAATGAATTTTATAATAACTATAAGTTTATAGCAAAAAAAAATTTTTTGAAAATTTGCAGAAATTTTGAGCAAAATTTCCAAGAAAACTTCTAGAAATTTTCAACCTTACGAATAAGATTAGAAACAAACGATTACAACAAATAAAATTTAACAATTCTAATTGATAATAATAATAAAAATGGTAGTTTAAACTATAATTCAAGTTAAGTATAACAATAACAAAATATTGAAATGTTAAAGTTATTAATCAAGTTAAATGAGTTAAAAGCGTAATAAAAGTTGAGAAAAGTAAATTAAAAATATAATAATAATAATATAAATATTTTATATCATAGCAGGCCTTGGCGGGAAGTTCGCTCTCGCCCTTAAACGTTTTATGGGAGCAATTTTTAGCTCTCGCAAAAGTATTTTATTTTTTTCCTCTTAAAAGTGTAATTATCATTGTAACTAAAATAAAAAATGCAAATCCAAAATAATTTAATTAATTGGATAATAAACAGGCACAGTTTTTGCAAAAAAAAAATCTAAAGACTTTTCCATGTCGCAATAAATGATGCTTGTTATGTGTATATTATTGTAACATTAATGTTGAAAGTATATTATGTAACAAGTTTTAAGGGGTAAACAGATTCTATCTGTTGACCAGCCTCGCACCCCTTCCTCATCTATTAGGCTGGCGCAGATGTATTTTTAATACATTGTTTCCAGTTTAGGATGTTGAACGCTGGATCTTCTTGACTCAATGCGTGGGTATTGCTTGTGTCTCTATTTTTATGACTGGGCAACTCATTCTATTATCTCCTAATGAGGGTACAGCTCTAAAACTCAGTTTTATGGTTCTGAGGCCGGCTGGTAGTCAGGTTTCCCGAACTCTGTGGTAGCTCTCAGAGAGGCTGATTCCATCAACAGCAGAAAAATATCAGAGTACTAACAGTGCCATGTTGCGCATGGATGGTGTCCCTGTTTGTACTTTTGGTGTGCATTGCAGAGGCCACATTTGGAGCCCTTTGTTACGGCTTAGGGTTTATTAATAGTAATGAGGCTATTGCTTAGTTGTTAAATAGTGTACTGAGTACTATCTATACTTGAGTCAAGTTCTTTATAAATTTAAAATGACTAAAGTACCTAAAACTAAAAAACACAAAAAACCATCGTCATCACCAAGTTCTCTAAACCTATCATTTACTAATATTCGTGGTCTTCAAAGTAACTTTTCTTCTGTTGAGTCTTATCTCTTGCAAAGTTCACCAGACCTACTTGCTCTTTGTGAGACTAATTTGAGTTCGGCTGTCCCATCTTGTGATCTTAGTGTTGATGGTTATCTTCCTTTAATTCGTAAAGACTCCAATAATCACATGCTTGGCCTGGGCATCTACATTCGTAAGAACTCACCCATTTGTCGTGAAACTAGGTTTGAATCTACAGACTATTCATTTATGTGCTTTCGTTTAGCACAACTTCACTCTATCGCCTTTCTCTTTGTTCTATATTGCTCTCCTTCATCCCAAGATTGCACTATTCTTGATGTTATTTCTGATCAAATTGACCAAGCCCTCTCTCTTTATCCATCGGCCAATATCGTCGTTGTTGGTGACTTTAATGCCCATCACACCGATTGGCTTGGCTCTAGTGTCAGTGACTCTGCTGGCGTTAAGGCCCTCAACTTTTGCCTTTCTCAATCTCTAACTCAAATAGTCAACTTTCCAACTCGTTTTCCAGACAACCCTAATCATTTACCTTCTCTACTCGACTTATGTCTTGTTTTGGATCCTAGTCAGTGCTCAATTTCTCCACATTCACCCTTAGGTACTTCTGATCACGGTTTGATCTCTCTAAAACTATTATCAAATTCTTCTACTTCATCAGAATCCCCCTATCATCGTACCACATACAACTACCTTAAAGCTGACTGGGACTCTTTCCGTGATTTTCTTCGTGATGGCCCTTGGGTAGAAATCTTTCGTCTTCCTGCTGACAAATGTGCTTCTTACATAACTTCGTGGATTCAGGCTGGCATGGAATCTTTTATTCCCTCTCGACGATTCCAGGTCAAGCCTCATTCTTCTCCTTGGTTTTCCTCACATTGCGCTGCAGCAATTTCTAATCGAAACCATTACTTCCATATCTATCAGCAAAACAATTCTCCAGAAAACAGACATCTGTTCACTATTGCCAGAAACCATTGTAAAAAGGTTTTGTCTGACGCCAAAGCTCGCTATTCCCAGGTCATTAAATCTCGTATCTCATCACAAAAATTAGGCTCTCGAGACTTCTGGAGAATCTTTAACAGTATCAATAATAAGGGCAAATCTGTTATTCCTTCTCTCTTGTATGGTTCAGACTTTGTCACCTCACCTAAAGACAAAGCTGAATTGTTTGCTAAGAACTTTTCATCAATATCATCTCTTGATTCCACTAGTTGCGTTTTACCTGACATAGCCGTCAAACAGGTTGATCCCTTGCTTGACATTTGCATCACTTCAGCTTCTGTATCTAAAGTAATTTCCTGCTTAGACTCTTCAACAGCTTGTGGTCCTGACAACATTCCTGTTGTAGTTTTGCAGAGGTGTTCTCCAGAGCTTTCATCCATACTTTCTAAACTATTTAACAAGTGCTTATCAGAGTCTTGTTTTCCATCATGCTGGAAAGCAGCATCTGTTATCCCTATTTTCAAAAATTCCAGAGAGCGATCTAATTCATCTAACTACCGTCCCATTAGTCTTGAGCGGATCTTCTAATGATGCTCTTTCTCTTTTAGACAAGGTGCAAAAACGAATTGTAAACATAGTTGGACCTGCTCTGGCAGCCAATCTCCAACCTTTGTCACATCGTCGTAATGTTGCTTCTCTTTCTCTTTTCTACAAATACTATAATGGGCACTGCTCTAAAGAGCTAGCGTCCCTTGTGCCATCTACTAAAATTCATTCTCGTGTTACTCGCCATTCAATTAAGTCTCATCCTTTTTCTGTGACTGTTCCTAAGTGCTTCAAAAACTCTTATTCTTCTAGTTTTTTTCCTCGAACATCAGTTCTTTGGAATTCGCTTCCTTCATCTTGCTTTCCTGATTCATATAATTTGCAATCTTTTAAGCCATCAGTCAATCGTTATCTTGCTCTACAGATTTAGTCTTTTCTCTTCCAGTAACTTCCAACTCTTATAGTGGTTGCTTGCAGCCTTGTTGGAAGTGAAGATGTTAAAAAAAAAAAAAAAAAGTATAAAACCAAATTTTATATTTAATAATCAATTTTTATATAAATAAACAGCTCTCGTAAAAAGCAGTTTAGAGGAGAAGCTTGCATGGCTCGCCATATTCGTTTTAGGAGAGCTTTTCTCTGCTCTCATGTTCATTAACTCCTGCCGAGGCCTGTTATAATATATCAAAATAAGTAATCTGAAAGTAAATAGTAATAATATAAATAAAAACAAAAGTGTAGTATTTTAAATATGATAACAGGGTGCATCAAATCGACGAATGTGCGAACGTTTGGTAAAAAAAAAAGACAAAACAACGAACGTCATGTTTCCTAACATTTACTAAGGCAGACGCAGCCTAAAATTTTTAAAAACGAACGCATAACTTCAGCAATTTTTTTCAAATAATTATGCAATTGATAGTTTTATTATAAAAAAAAACATAATTATTATAAAAAAACAATAAGTTATTAAAATTAAAAACACATTTTCAACAACTTTAAAAGAAACCATGCTAATACTTTCTTCAATAGCGTTAATTTAAGTACACAACTGAAGAAAATAATGTTTTAGTATGGTTTTTACATGAGTTTATAAAAGCATGAAAGTGTTTAGTTGAAATGAATGCATTAGCAATTATTTTAAAAGAAACCATGCTAAAACATTGCTTTCTTCAAAAGCATGGTTTTTTTGAAATTTCTTATTATCGTTAAATTAATGTTTGCTTGCCCTTTTTAAAGTTTTAAGAAATTCTTTTAAGATTTGCAGAAATGTATATAATTTAATAGAATATATAGAACTATTATGTTTATTATAGTTATCATTTTTTACTGTACATTTAACAACACCAATAATATGATATTTTATTATTAAATACTTAACACGTTCACGCCGGCGTGTACCACCGTTGGTTCACGCCGGCGTGTACCACTGGTGGTACACGCCGGCGTGAACGTGTTAATATTATTATAAATATAATAATATTATATTAATAATAACTTAATATAATATCTTATTAAATACTTAATATTATATTATCATTTTTAATTGTCTTAAAAAAGGAAAATAACTTTTATTTTATTTTTAGTTTTCTTTTATTTAAATTTCTTCAAGTTTATACTTTTTTTTATAAGTAAATAAATTTAACAAACTAGATTGAGAAAAATTCACTATTTTGTATTAATGAATAACAATTTATAGTCATAATGTTATTGCATATTAGTTATCATTAATTTGCATACGCTTTGCAAATGCATGAAAAATTGTTTTGAATTAATAAAAAATTGATAAAACTCAATAAGCATCTTCAATATATCTAATAATTATATATCTTATTAACTAGAATAAAAGTTATTTAAAATTAAAACTCCCTTATAATTTAATAAAAAATTACTTGAATAAAAAAAAAAAAAGAAAATTAAAAGAACTGAAAATAAAACTGGCATGGTCGACGACATAGATTTCGAAGTGTAGGTGCGCAACCACCTATTTCTAAAAACAAGTCCTCTATATCTAGAATTTCTCTTTTTTTTTTTTTTTTTTTAAAAAAAAAAAAAAAAAAAAGACCTTTAGAAAAAAAGTGGGGGAGGGGGAGGTGCCCCTCCTCCACATTGTTGGCCCTGTTATTTGACCTCCTAAACTAGGCGTTCATTAATAATTAAAGAAATGAATGTCAACACTTATTTAAAAAAATAATTTGTCCTACCCTAGATAAAAAATAATAGATAAAGCAATACCAAAAAAAAAAAGTTATAAAAATTAACTTCTTTCTTAATAAATTGACCTTCTCTTTATAATAATATCCACTGTGACAATTGATGAAACCAATTGTAGAGCACAATAACAGAAGATATTGTGCTGTAACAGCTATAAATGTTTTTATAATAGCATTGTTTACTTTTTAATTTATACAATCTTTATTTAGTTTTATTTAATAAATAATTTTTGCAGTAGTTGATTTATCAAGTTTATTTTGAATTGATCAATTGTTATTGATTCTATAATATATGGCAGTAAACCATTCCAAGCTTTGACAACTCTACATAAAAAGAAATTAAATCTAGCATTACTCTTACAGTACGCCTTTGTTAACTTTTGGTTATGACCATGAAAATTATAATGCTTAATTGAACTTTACATCGTCGTCTTTGAGAGTCGTTTATCCATCTAATCTCCTCATAACCTTTTTGTATTTTATATTGAAAAATTAAATCTTGTAAATGACGCTCTTCTAGTGTTGTTAATTTCATTAACTGCAATCTTCTTTCATATGGCATTTTTTAAGTTTTTCATATGGCATTTTTTTTCTTCTTATTTACTTATTAACTTTAATTGTTAAATTTTTTTTTTTTTACTTGATTATTTTTTTTTTTCTTGTTAAATTTAAAGTTAGGGAGCGATAATGTATCGTTTAACAATGATTTGATCAATTGTGTTCAATTCATCGAACACGGTTAATCGAACAAAAATATACTTAAATGATTTACAATGTGTTATAAATGATAGTATATAAAATGGTATAAAATTACTTACATTAGTAGTTTTTTGTTTTACGATTATATTCCTTGAGGTGCCTTTACATTTCACATAAGAAAAAGTAAATAGTTTGTATAATGTAATATTAATCGTAAATCGTTAAATTAAATAGGTTGTTTAATATATTGTTGCTGGTACTTGTGGACTGTTCTTCTGAAGATTCAGAAGAACAGTCCACAAGTACCACCAAGAATTACAGCAAAACCAAAACTGCAACCAAATTAGTCACATTTGATAACCTCAAAGTTATTAACCAGCAAAGCAACAACCATTTGTTGACAGTTATCTCAAGATAGGGTTGACATTCAGCGACCTTTACAGTCTGGTTATTAAGTTATTAATATTCTAAATACAATTATTAAAATAAAAATGGCAAACAAATGTTTTCTTATGTAAAATAATAGGTAAATTACATATAGAAAAAAATATTATGCATAATTTTTACTAAATTTTTTTTTAATATTTAAATTAAAAATGAATTAATTTAAATTAAATATTTATAAATTCAAAAAAATTAAAAATTATATATTAAAAAAATTTTGGATTTTGTTTCTCTTAAATGGTTACCTCTGATTAGTATTATTTTTAAAAAAAAACTTTCTATTTGATGTCAATACAAAAAAGTTTTTTAAATAAAATTTGGGATTTTCCCTTTTGCAGTTTTTAACAACATTGAATAAAAAGTTCTTCAAGTTTATTTATCAAATTTTATTTAAGTTAAATTTTTATTTAAGTTTATTTATCATCTTTTCAATTTTATTTCAATTTTATAGCTTAAAGTAGTTTATTTTAATTTAAAAATATAAACAAGATCATTTTTAATACGCTTTTAAAATTAAATAAACAAAATATAATTTAAATATACAAATGTTAAAAATAAGTATATTAATGTTATTATTTTAAAACAATTGATTGCTTTTTTAAAAGAATTCAAGACATTTTTAAAGAATTATAAAGAATTGAAAAAGATTAAGAAAGAAATGATCATACTAAATCTAATTAAGATATATAAATTTAAAATTTCTTGTAAAATGTTATCCTGAAAACATTTGTTTAAAATAAGTTATAAACAGTTATAAACATATACTTTGATGTATTTTATAAATAAAAGTAGAAAAGCAGTCGTTAACCTTCTAAGCAGAAGTATAATTGTGAAACAACTTTTTTTTTCTAAACATTGAAAAAAACATTTATTTTGACATGTTTAATTAATTTTAAACTTATTTTCTAATGTTTAATTTTGAAACTAGCATAACTTGTCTTGGCAATATATCATTAGAAAACGGAGTTTAATTTCTGTGGTGCTTCAAAGCCATGCATGGATAATATATTCATCTTTAACATCTTTAACACGGTGCCTTAAATGTTCATGAGGAGTTTAAGAGACCTTTTCTTAAAATCTTAGGTTTAATGCAGTACTGGTATGGAGCAGGAGAAAGTAATATATAAAAAGGAAGGAGAAGAAAAGCAAAGTAATTACGAAAAATGCTTTATATAATTTATTCCTGGTTAACACACTGTATATTCAACATATTAAAGAGGCTGTTAAACCTAAATAAGAAATGAAATAAAAACTACATTTAGAAAGCTGGTTACTGCACTTTGATGATAAACGTATTAGTCACCAAAAATATCAAGTGTTAAATAAAAAACATAGAGAAGTTACAAGCACTAGATCTACTAGACGAAAAAGCAGATACTGTTGTTGAAGTATACAGTTATTCTTGATGAGTATAGTTTATGGAAAAGTATAAAGATGATTGTAGCGGATACTACAAATGTAAACACCGGAAGATGGAATGGGATTGTTAGTCAGTTACCAAGTTGTTTTACTGAAATGAAACAGGAACCACAGTTCATTGGTTGTCAACATCATATTCTTGAGCAAGTCCAACGTGTAGTAATGGATGAAGAACTTGGAAACAACATGTTGCCCATTATTAAATATCCATTTATCCCAAAACTTGTAAAGATCTATAAACAGCTCAGGAAGAGTTTTAAGAATGGTTAAGAAGTGATTACTGAAGCAGCAGTGTGGCATGATATAAAATTTCTATATCATTTACCAAAATGAAAATACCTAAATTAAATAATGCAAGATGGAATTCTCGAGTAATACAAGCACTTTATGCATTTATCCTTCTACCATAGAGAATAGATTCACTACTCGACATTAGTAGATTTATCTCTTACAGATGGGCAAACCATTGGTTTACTGACCAAATCTATGATGCAGATAATTATCAGAAACTATGTAGCAGTTTGCACATTCACAAAAAACATAAAATTCAGTGAAAAAGGTTTGGAATCAGTATCAATCATCACTGGAAATTCTCAGAACAAATCAGTGTTCAGAACAAGCAATCAAGTGTCTTCAAAATCTTTTTGACACCTGTAAAAAAAATCTCCAGGTAAGATTTATTTTGTTTCACAAAACATAAGAGTTGTGCATTAGGTTTTAATTAAGCTGAATACTATGCAACATTTTCTTATTATATACAATAGCTTTTCGTGCTTAGGCTTTTTTTATTTTATTTTATTGTTATTTAGGTGCCCCAAGAAGACCTTACATACTTGTCACGGAGCACTGCAGAAATGTAATTAACAAGTAAATTCATGCCTGCTTCCTTACCGTGACGCAAAAATATGTCCAAGGCTAGTTTATTATAGTATATATATTTATTATAGTATATATATATATATATATATATATATATATATATATATATATATATAATATATATATATATATATGTATATATATATATATGTATATATATATGCATATATATGTTTATATGTATGTATATATACATATGCATATATATATGCATATATAAATGCATATATATAAATATATATATATATATATATATATATATATATATATATATATATATATATATATATATATATATATATATATATATATATATGTATATATATATATATATATATATATATATATATATATATGTATATATATATATATATATATATATATATATATATATATATATATATATATATATTCGAGCTGGGCTGAGTTGTACAAGCTTGTTGGTTTTTATATCCTGCATACTATAAGCAATATATATGGATTGCAATCTAATCGATTGTATTGAGATTTGTTCTGTTCAAGGTCAGTGGACCAGAAACAGAAAAAAAAAAAAAAAAAATTTTTCAATTTTTCAAATCTGTGTTGCTAACATCAAAAATATTATCATTGCTCACAATAAAAATTTTTTATCTAGTACCAGCACCTCAACCAACCAACAATGGAACTGCTGACAAACTTTGCAATGCCCTTTGGAAGGAAGGTATCACATAATAACATCAAAATTAAAATTACTAAACAAAAGAAATAAGCTGGTATCATAATGTCGCCATGAAAATAAATTTTTTATAAACAACTTATACATCATCGAAACGAAAACTGCATAGTATTTTTGTAATTAATTTTTTTGTCGTTAAAATTATTTGTAATATCTGATGATTGTCATAGGCGTGAAACACGGAGTCAATAACATTGGTACCTTGTAGTTAAAAAAAACTCCTGGTGTAAAAACACCTGGGGTTTTTTTTAACTACCAGGTGTTGTTGCTTAATTTTACGGAATATATATATATGTGTGTGTGTATATATATATATGTATATTTTTTACCTTTCATACTCTCAAAGCCAACAATTTATAGATTTATATATATATATATATATATATATATATATATATATATATATCAAGCCTTCCCAGTTATTATTATAAACTTGCAACACGGCCGTTTGCAAGTTTATAATAATGCTTTATAAATGTAATAACACTATTATAGTTTTATTACTTTTACAATGCAGTTAGTGTCACTTAAAAATATTTCAAAAATACTATGACAGTTATTTTTGTAGCTTGATCTATCTAATTTTAGATTTTTTTTGGTTATTATTATCGGCAACAAAATTCATTAAGTCAAAGCAAAAAAAAAACAAACAACGGTTTTATGCGTTAAAAAGTTTTCCCATATTTTAAGTGTTTTTTCTTTTAAAGAGGAAAGAGAAAATATGTATCGTCATCTGTATGTAAAATATATTTGTATAATTATAATGTAACAAGTTTATATCAAGAGTTAAATTATACGATCGCGATTTGCAATCTCTGGTAAAATATTAGGTCTTTAAAATTTTAGTTCATGCAAAGCTGTGTACTTTGTTAATGAAGAGCAAATTATTAAAAGTTTGCTAGCGAGAAAGTTACAAAAAACAAAACAAAAACAATAAACTTACGACTACAAAAGTAATAACACTTTAGTCACTAGAAAGAACAAAAATAAAAACAACACACAAATTATTTAAACAATTATTATTGTTTTCTATTTAAGTTTACTTTAATTTCTTATGTAGTTATTAAATTTAAAACAATTTTTCAGTAATGCATATAACTTGCGCAAACGGCCGTGATCACGTTCTCTAACTTGAAAAACGTTTTCGTGGTCGTACGAGACGAAAAACCGCACGCCTTTCCTGGGAAGGCTTGATATATATATATATATATATATATATATATATATATATATATATATATATATATATATATATATATATATATATATATATATATATATATATATATATATATATATATATATATATATAAAATATATATATATATATATATATATATATTGTTTACTAACCTTTTATAGTTATTATTATTTAAAAATTTTTTGTTATTACTATGTCTATATTTGGCATTGGGCATTGTTTAGTGCATTTATGCATCACATGTATTTGTATCTATTTAGCCAAATAGCTATGTGTTTCCTGGTGGTGTCGTTTCAAGTGCAGATTTTAAAAAAGAATGGGTGGATGTGCTTCCAGTTAATTGTCAAAGATCTTTGAGTTTAGTTAATCGTCCTTATATCTACACAAGTAATAGCTCTATGGAATCCTTGCAGCCTGAATTAGCATTTCGTATATGCGCATTGCGTGAAACATTTGAAGAATGTGGAGTTTTGCTGGTTACAAATGATAAAGGCGAAAGTATAGCACTTTCTGATCCAAACATTGAAATAGGTGGACAATATCATACTTTAAAGGTTTGGCGTGAAAAAGTAAACAATGATGCTAATGAGTTTTTGGCATTGTTTAGGTATGTTGGTGTGGACTATTTTTTAAATTTTATATACAGTAATGTAAGATATCATTATTTATTAGATGCTCAAAACTTTTGCTAAACATTTATAACCTCTTTGAATGGTCAACATGGCTAACTCCTGCATTCAAAAAGAGTCAGTATAGATTTGATACAATTTTTTACACTTGCTTTCTACCTGATATTCCACCAAGTAAAGCAGATAAATGTGAAGTTGTTGAATCAGTATGGTGTAGTCCAAAAGAGTTTTTAAATAACCACCGAAAGATTTTACCTCCTCCACAAGTATACGAGCTTTTAAGGATTCAAAGGTCGTGTTTTTTTTTTTTTTTTTTTTTTTGTTATTATGCAAATGTCTACGTGACAATTTTTTGAAAAAAGAACAGCATGAATCGAAGTGCTGAAATAGTAATACATTCTTTTTAGGCATAACGATTGGAACGAGTTTAAGCAGTTTGCAAAAGATAGAGAAAGATTTGGTCTACAAATGTGGTGTCCTTATCAAATATCATTAAAAGATGGCCGTGTTGTAAGTTAAAAATTATTTGAAATTCGATATATTCAATTTAATAATAGATTTTTTTAGTGTGTTTTATGTTTTACGCTTCTTAACTTTTCCAGTTAACATGTCCTGGAGACGACTATCATTGTTTGGATCCAAATAAAGAGCATAGTCATCTTGATTGTACAATCGAGGACTTAAGAAATAGTTCAGTTAATTTAAATAGGTACGAAGTATCTCAAGTAAATGGAAATACAATCAAATGCAATGTTGAATGGTATGGTCACCCTCCTGTGGAAAAAATTTATAGCTCGCTTTAAGTTTTTGTTTTAAGTTGAAACCTGTGTAATACACTGCATTCTATAGGGTAATAAAAACTGTTATAATGGATAGGGTAATAAAAACTGTTATTGAAAATTAGGAGTTGCACTCATCTCTCCGACTTGGTCGAAAAGTTTGCATATATGATTCATATAATTTGTAATGTAAATACAATTTTTAAAAATTTGATTTGTATATGTTTTTTTTTTTGTAGTAGATGATTATATGCGCAATGTGTTTGCTTTTACCAGTGACGCATGCGAAGGGGCTGTATGAAAATTTTAACCAGTGTTTTTTTTTGTTTCTTGCTCATAATGGCCAGCATGAAACCTGTTTTGGCTGTTATTTGGTATTTTTTTATGATTACCATCGCAACAGGCTACCATTTTATTTTAATGCTTTTATCAAAAAATCTATAATTATATGAATATATAATACCTGTGTCATAACATTTGAGACTAGCTTTAATTAGCGATAATTAATTAGTTTGATAAAATAAATAGTATTTAGTATCAATTTAAAGATCTATTTTTCCTCTATTAATTAAAAGCATATAAATTGTCTGATTATTGTTTGTTTAGATAATAATTTAAAATGCCAAAGTGCCATTAACAGACCGAATTTGAAGATATGTAGTATTGTAATAACATTTTTTTTAATTTTTGTATTCTGCACATTTTAATATTTGCACATATACTAAAAAAAAATTATCATGTTTATTGAAGTTTTAATTGAGGTTTAAAGCCAGTCTCAAATTTTATTGTGCAAGTGTTAGCTTTTAAAATAATTGAATTACAAATTATATTAACATAAATATATAGATTATAAATATATAATGAATTTTTTTAATAACAGATTTGATTGTTTCATTTTATTTTTTTTTCATATTTTTACATAGTTCTTAAAATAACTAATTGTTTCAAAAATTAATAATTTATTCAATCGAAATTTTTATGGTGGGTAACTGATTGTTTGGCTGCAGACACAAATTATGTATGCACCAGTTTTTTAGAACTAACTAAGATGATAATCTAATTAAATATTGATTTTGGACTAAAACTTTAGTTTAGGGCTGCTGGGGCGCAGTGGTAAGGGCGCTTGTTTCAGAATTACGAGGTTCAATGCCAGCTCTAACCACATTTGAAAAATTGGTAAGAAAGGAGAGTTACGTCTTCTTCGAGCACCGTAATAGCCGCAAAAAAAAACTGAGGTCCATTCGGTGCTACAAAATAATTGGTAATACAAAATCGAATTAAGTAGTCTACTTACTGTTGCAAAAACAAATATATTATTATTTATTATTATTATTATGTAAAACAACCACAGCGGTTGAAAAAACAATTTTATAATATTCGGGCTTAAGTTAACATACACACCCTAGGTTAAATTTGAGTCAAATTCTATTGTTAAAAAAATTTCTATTGATTATCAAAACCGAAACAGTTATTAACATAAAGTATATATTAATAGACATCAATTGAGATTTTTTCAAATGTTTGGTGTAGGCTTTTTTTTTTAATAGCAAAATTTCTAATAAATTTTAAAAAAATATTCCAAATATGAAAAATTAAATTCGGTCTTTTGTTTTGATATGATCCTTTTTTATCTATTTATATTTATTTAAAAATAAGAAATTTAAAACTTAAAACATTCAAATACTTTATTAAATGTTTGCCCAATAACTAAATAAGATAAATATTAAAAAATTTAATTTTTATTTAGTTATTGAGCAAACTTTTCGATCTGAAAAAGTAGATTGCTACTTTAGCGGGTAATCAGCATTTTCAACAAAGATTTGTTTTATCCAGTAAAAAAAAAAGCTATGTGCATTACATGGGCGGATTAAGACTATTTAGAAAGAGGGGGCAGCGATTTTTAAAATTTTTTTTGATTCGGTGCATCCACACTATTTAAGAAAGAATAAGAATATATTACATATGGGAAACCGATTTTTTTTTTCTTTTTGCTCCACGCAAACTTATTAAAGTCTTTATCATTTAAACAGCCTCCTTAATTTTTTTGCGTTTTCAAAATATGGTTAGCATCATTAATGGTAAATAATATCACATGTTACTATTAATGCCGCGTACCCATGGTTTAATGGTAAAATGTAGCAGTATCAACATCCTATTTCTTTATATCATATTTATTCATTTTTACGAAATTTACCTTCTAACATTAACAAATAACATTACAATATACTGATGTTGTATTAGTGCAAATACATTTTTGTATATTGTTATCGCGCATAGTTATTCCTTTGTTAAAAGATTTTATATTTAAAAATTTATTAACATTTAAAACTATAAATGATCCCGAATCACAATATTTTTTTATTAAATGATACAATACTCCAAGCGCCACAATAAACCTTTTCACTAAAGGTATCTATACTTATTCCATGTTATCTATTATTCCATGTATTATATTCCATACTATACTTCGTATATTATATCCCGTATATATTATACTATATATATATATATATATATATATATATATATATATATATATATATATATATATATATATATTCATACTATTCCGGATATATTATACTTCATACTATACTTATTCTATGTCATCAATACTTCACTCCGTGTTTAATATGTGAAAAAGTTGAAAAGATTAACGATAAAAAGAAAGTTTGAAAGATAAACATTAAAAAAAAAATTTTTAATTTTAATTATTCCAATATCTTATTGCTGAGGTGAAATTGAATTTCAATTACATTGAAGTACACAAAAGTATTAGAAAACAAATAAGTGCGTTAAAATAATTATATAAGTACTTAGTAATATATTCGTAACAATTATATGATTTTATCTTAAGTTAAACAGTTTAATCATATATTGTTAATTTAAAGTCAAAATATTATTATAAAAATAAAATATTATATAATTGAGATTCTTTTTACACAGCCCTACTAATAGCCATAAAATAGAAAACTGATTTAAAAAAGTAATAAAACTGTAAAGAGTTCTTTTTTAGCAAGCAAAACAGATAAAAAAAAAATACAAAATATCAATTCATTTCCACTAATTACTGTTTAATATCATAAAACAGATTGCCATGAAAACAGATTAGTGTTAGCTTAACTTACAGTTACAGTTTAACTTGCGTATCGTACAGGAAATTTAACTTAACTTTAATTTAACTTTGCGTATCTTACACGAAAGAGTTGCAAATTCGCACCCTATTTCGATTGTAATCTACGGGAGTTATTTTATCAAAAATTAATTTAAAAACATTTAGAAAATTAAAAACACAACATTAAAAAATTGTTTTGAATGAGCTGCGTTTTAACATCTATTACATATTATATTAAGTATTACATAATAATTTGGAAAATTCCCCCCAAAATTTATTTTTTATGGTGTTTTTTGTATATATTTATTGATAAATAAAATAAACTATTCTGTATATATTTATTTTGGTAATGCATTGCACTATTCTATATATATATATATATATATATATATATATATATATATATATATATATATATATATATATATATATATATATATATATATATATATATATATATATATATATATATATATATATATATATATATATATATATATATATATATATATATATATATATATATATATATATATATATATATATATATATATATATATATATATATATATATATATATATATATATATATATATATATATATATATATATATGTATATATATATAAACAAATAAGTCTCATTAGTTATTTATAATTTATAGCACCCGTTCATTTTTAACCGCCATTAATTATTGTAATTTACAACCCCTGTTATTTTTTAAACATCAAAACTCAAAATAAACAAATTATAATAAACAAAAAAAATTAATAAAAAATAAACTAAATAAATAAATCAACTCCACGCAAAAATGTTTTTATTTTAACTCAGCTAAAAAAGCTATAAATATATATATCTATCTATATCTAGCTATAAATATATAGATATATATACCCACAAGCAATACTAATGTATAAACATTTTATCATTTTAAATTGTATCAATCGATTAACTCTGGGCTTTCTTCATTATCGTACAAATCTTTCGCCTTTTACTAAAGATTTCCGTGGAGAAGGCCAATTTAATGAGTGTATAATTATTTTTCGTAGGCTTGCTAACGCGAGCCATTAATCCCAAAGGTAAATAACTAGATTCGAGATCTTTAAGTTATTCTTTCGTTTTTGTATTGCTAAAGAGGATTAATGTATAGAACTAAATACGTAAATTTCAATTCGTCCGATTAGGATTAAATATGTGGATTTTCAATTCGTCCGAAAAGTTTGAATAGCCTCGTAACCCACGAGGTTATTTAATTGGCCTTCTCCACGGAAATTTTTAGTAAAAGGCGAAAGATTTGTATATTGTATTTTTCCCGTCAGCCGGCTAATTGCCTTACTGACGTTCCTCCAAGAAGGATCAAAATCGTAGTTACAAAGACCTGTAAAAAAACCCGCATAATATATAGCCGTTTTACAAAGATTCGTAAAAAAAACAGAAAAATAAATTATCAAAAAAAACCGAAGAAAACAAATAAAAGCAAAATTAAAACGAAAAAATAAAATTAAAAGATTAATCGAAAAAACGACAAATCATAAAAGGGAAAAAAACATCAGATGATAAAAAACTCATAATATTATTTACGTCAAATATATTTCTAATTTCATCTCTGTGATGTTTTGAAAATTAATTATTAGGAGTTCTTCAGGTATTTTATTTTATTTTCAAATTTTTTGAGCAAAAACTTAATATTAAATGTTTTCTTTTCAAAATAAGATTTAAGTTTGTTATAATATATTTCCACAATTAAAGTTTCCAATAAAATATTTCCAAATTTTAATTTAAAATTTGCAATAATTGTAACAAATAAATAAACATAAAAACATCACTGATATAAAAAAAAAAAAAAAAAAATTCATCTGTGATGACTAATTTAACACCAGCTCAATTAAAGCAAGTCGAGGACGCAATTAAAAAACTTATTCATGCTGAAACTGCGAAATGGTCGGCCAAAATATCTGAACTAGAACAAGTAATAAAGCAACAACAATTAATAATAGATAAGCTAATCCAAAATCCTAATGAGCTAACTAATACCACAACCAGTAGTATCGAATCCAGCTGGGTTACAGTTGCAAGCAAAAACATAAAAAAAAAAGCAGCCTATTGAACAACTAAAAATTATCAACACATTTGCCATTGAGCAACAGCAAAAAAAGAAGCGTGAAAAAAATGTTATTATTTATGGCATTAAAGAATCTGCAAAGTTATCAGTTGCTGATAAGCATATCGACGATAAGGAAACGGTTCAGAATATCTTAGTTACTATTTCATCTGATGCAAAACCAAAATCTGTCAAACGTATTAAATCTACGTCCTCTAAACCAGGACCAATATTCGTTGAACTTTCTGATGTCTCCGAAAGAAACCCATTATTAACAGCAGCAAAAAAATTGAAAAATTCAGATAATTATAAAAATATTTTTATAAGCCCAGATTTGACTGAGGCTGAAAGATATTTAAACTATCAGTTAAGAATGAAGCGTAATAAATTAAATAGTAATATCAATTTAAAAACATCGCCCTTTAGATACGGTATACGAAGCAGCGGAGTCGTCAAACTCAAAAATATACAAACCACTACATAAACATTACTACCCTTCTTCCACTCTTTTACCAGCAAGCTTAAAATACAAAAGTAAAAATCTTCATAACAAAAAAACAAACTATAGCGTTAATTGTTATTATACTAATGCTACATCTCTCGATAATAAAATGGCCGATTTAATTTCAATATCTAGAACGTTTGATTATCACGTTATTGCTATCTCTGAAACATGGTTTCGAAATGACTCAGTACCTAATATCGATGGGTATAGCCTATATCGTAAAGATCGTCAAGACGGACGTCGAGGTGGCGGTGTAGCTATCTACATTACAGACGTATTTAACTCTCATGAAGTTAACCAATTTTATACAAATCTTCTCGAACAAGTCTGGGTATCTGTAAAATTTAACAACAAACATATACTTATCGGTTGTATATACAGACCAAATGATGCCAGTTTAATAAAATATGTCGCTGAATCCTTCAAATTAGCTCATAGTTTAATTAAAAAGCCCTATGATGACTGTTTGATTGTCGGTGACTTTAACTTCCCGAATATAAAGTGGTCTAACGATGGTATTGAATCTTTTAACCCAAACAATCCTACCGAGTATGATTTCTGGAATATTTTCCAAAACAGCCTTTTTACTCAACATATCACATTTCCTACTTTCCAGACTGATTATGGTTCCTCAAATAATATGTTGGACTTGTTATTTACCTACAACAGTAATTCTATTTTAAACTTGTCTCCTAGTACTATACTAGGTAACACCACTAAGGGTCATTTTAGTATCACTTGGAGATTCTTAGTTTCAGAACTGTTTACCGAAAGTGAATCTCAATCGTTTAATTACAAAAAAGGTGATTACGATTCAATATCTAACTTTATTGCATCAATCGACTGGGAGTTTTTATTCCTGCATAAAACTGCAGATCAAATGTTTAATATACTAATTTCTAACTATCGCACTGCTTCCACATATTTTATTCCCAAGATTAATAAAACAAAAAAAAAAGTATGATCCTTGGGTTACCCCACATATTAAAAACCTGATCCGAGAAAAAAAATCCGCTTGGCATATAAACTGCTCTACCAAATGGGAGAATAGTGAGCTTAAAATAAAATACAATCGCCTTAATCGTTCAGTAAAAACTGAAATATTTAAAGCAAAAAAAGCACATGAAAAAGAAATAATATCAAAATCCCAAAACAACCCAAAAATCGTTTACAAATATATCAACAAACAACTAAAAATTAAAGATAGAATTCGCTCTCTCAAAGATACTTCAGGCAGAATTATTGAAGCTCTTCCTGATATAGTTGATCTTCTGAACTCTCAATTTAAATCTATGTTTACACTTGAAAGCTCTGAAAATTTTCCTTTGCTAAATAAAAGTGGTATTCTTTCTGAATGCATTTATAATGAAAACTTGGATTTCTCTATCTCAGATATTATTCAGGAACTTGCCGATCTAAAGCCTTATAAGTCCTTCGGATCTGACGGCTTGCATCCCTTAATACTCAAGATATGTGCCAAAAGCTTTGCAATTCCATTAACAAAAATCTTTCATAAATCCTTTAATTCTGGAGTAGTACCCACTCAATGGAAATTAGCAAATATTAGTCCGATCTATAAAAAAAAGGGAGATAAATTACTTGCTGAAAACTATAGACCTATTTCACTAACATCTGTTGCCTGTAAAATCTTTGAAAAACTTGTAAAGAAAAAAATTTTAAAGCACATTAACGATAATAAAATGCTCTCTGCAAATCAACATGGCTTCCTTTATCATAAATCATGCGTAACTAACCTAATAGAAACTTTTGATATCATTTCGTCCTCCATAGTATCTCACCAATTTATTGATGTAATCTATCTTGACTTTGCCAAAGCGTTTGACTCTGTACCTCACAACAGACTTTTGTTAAAATTAAGATCTTTCGGAATAAACGGCAAACTCCTACAATGGATTAAATCTTTTTTAGTGGGCAGAAAGCAACGCGTTACAATTAACAATACCAGCTCTGCATGGGTTGATGTTCTCAGTGGTGTTCCTCAAGGTTCTGTTCTCGGCCCGCTCCTCTTCATTCTCTACACAAATGATCTCGCAAAACTCACTGAAACTTCTGAGATATTTGCCGATGATACTAAACTTTTTTCTAAAACCTTATCGCAATCTAATTTTGTTGATCTGCAGGATCGTCTACGCTTGGTATACGAGTGGTCAAACACTTGGTTACTTAAGCTAAACACTTCAAAATGCTGCGTCATTCATTACGGTCGAAACAACCCCCATTACAATTACTTTCTTCAAAATAACCAAGGAATCAACCAATCTCTAAGAAGCTCTACTAAAGAACGCGATTTAGGAGTCATTTTTACATCTAACCTCAAGTGGAGCGCTCATATTCAAACAGTTGTCTCTAAGTCCTTACAAATTCTCGGTATGCTGAAAAAGACATTCACTTTCATTGATGAAAAAATGGCTCTCAAATTATATAAAGTATTTATAAGACCACATCTTGAATATGGAGTGTCCATTTGGGCTCCTTTTTTAAAAGCTGATATGGCTTTGGTTGAATCTGTTCAACGCAAAGCTATAAAATGGGCTTACAGCTTGAGGCATCTTCAATACTGCGAAAGGCTAAAAAGATTAAACCTACCATCACTTGAGTTTCGACGCCTTCGATGCGATTTAATCCAAATTTTTAAATTAATACATCGTTTTGATATAGTTAATGATAAATATCTACCAAAATATATTAACTCCGTGTCTCGTGGTCACCATTCTAAAATAAGGCGTGAGTATGTTCTAAACTGTCTTCCAAGATATAATCATTTGTATAATAGATCAGCAAAATACTGGAACAATCTACCAGAGCAAATAACTTTGTACTCCACTGTACTTTCTTTCAAAAATAGACTAGACTCCTGGTTGTGGAAAAAGTTTGGAACAAATATTTATAAAACTGGTTGTTTATAGTGGGGTGTTTCCCCTGCTCGCTGTATGTGTACATTCTATGTAAATTTACGGCTACAACTATAATAATAATAAAAAAAAAAAAAAAAAAAAAAAAAAATTCGCGATCGCGCGCGTAAGCGCTATATCCGTATAATATAAATTTAATAGTATTAAGATGAGGATATTTAGAAAGGTAAAGTTGATATAAAATATCTAATAAAAATAGTATCGAAGGTTGCACTTTTTTACAGGCATACATCATATGGGCTATATTTTCATCTTGCGCTTTGCACTGTGGGCATAATTTGTCTTCACTTATATTTCTGCTAAATATATTTTCATTTGTTGGTATAATAAAGTTTGCTATTTTAAATAGAATAACGTTTGCTTTTTTGTTTGTAGTTTTTTTTTTTTTTTTTAAAAAAAAAAGAACTATTTCCAGTCATCGTTGCATAGCGTTTGCATGCTTCTTATATTGCTTACTGCCCATTTTTTAAATTTAAAGCCTAATGGGTTTTTTGACTCATTTAGAAGTTTATACATAATTTGAACTGTAATATTTTTATAATCATATTTTTTATTTCGTTTGGCTAAATAATAGGGAGCTCTTTTAAAGTCATATTTTTGTCCTTCTTGCCTAATTTTGTTTTGCCAATGGATAGGCAGAGCACCATTTGTTCTTTCAAGCTCATTTTCTGTCAACCCTATCGAGTTATAATGCAGAAAACCAGGCTGGAACTATTTTGCTACATCCGCTACAAACACAATGTCGTTTTTGATATGTTCCTTTTTAGGGATAAGAAGCAAATGGCGTCTATCGCGTATATTATTATTAAAAAAAGTTGACCTAAAATTTCCTCAATTTCAATTGTCGGAACATTATAAGTTATTTTTACTTTGTGACAATTTTTTAAAAGTTGACGGAAGATTTTCTAATTGCGTGGGAACGGTGTGGAAAATTTATATATTTTGATTAGATTTTCTATGAGAGTTTATTATTATACAGCATAACATTTTTCCATGGTCCCTTTGCATTTTGATCATACAGTTTGGAAACCCACTTTGGATTGCCTTAAGTTTATTTGTTAAGCTTACGATCTCGAGACCACCATTTTTAATTTTTTGTTGTGTTATTTGTTTATTTAGCCTTCAAAAAAATTTCCCACCCCATAGAAAATTATTTATTTTTGTTTCCATTTAATTTATAAGTGTTTTATTAGGTAAAGGCACAATAAACGCCAAGTGTCTTACTTGCGGAATTGCCAGGGTGTTTATTATTGTTTTTTTTTTTCCTTTTAGTGATAATTTATGATTATTCCATTTGTCTAGAGTGTTTTCCATTTTCAAGAAATATTCGCTCCAGTGCGTGCAGTAAGAAAAAGTGTTCAAGCTTGAAAAGTAAATACCTAAACTTTTGAAGGAGGTTTTACTCCATTCAAAGTTTAGATATGACTCTTTATCTTTAAATTTATTTTGACCCAGCCATATGCCTTGACATTTGGCTAAGTTTATTTTAGAACCTGTGCTTTTTTATTAAATTTTAGGGCATGGCCGACTTTTTATAGATTCATCTCCTGTTAGATAAAAGTTAGTATCATCAGCGTATTGCTGAATTTTGGTTTCTTTTCCTCCAGTTATAATTACCTTAATTTCTTTATTTTGTTTAATGTAAGTTGAAAATATTTCAGCCTGGATGATGTATAGTACCATTGATAAAGGGCATCCCTGTCGTACTTTCAGACAAAAATCCATTAATTTTAACTTTAGCATTTATGTTATTATAAATTGTCTTAATATGTAAAATAAAAAGCTCTCTAAAACCAAAATGTTCAAGACTTTTAATTAAAAACGTTCTATCGAAAGCTTTCACTTTTCAAGCTTTTTTTTGGTAAAATCTTTTCCAATCTATTTGCTAAAGTTTTTATAAGAATTTTGGAGTCTACATTTGTAAGAGATATGGGTCTCCAATTGCTGATTTCTTTTTTGTTATCTTTTTTGTATATACAAGTTATCACGGCTTGTTTTTGCGAGGTCGTCATTTCACCAGTATTTAACACATTATTTTGTGTTTCTTTAAAATAATTTTTTATTAAATTGTAGAAATGTTTTTAATATTCTAAGAAGTAATTATAATATTCTAAGAAGTATTCTAAGTAAGACCGTCAATTTATTGTTTTTCATCTGCAAAAGAGTTTTTTTTGACTTCGTGATCCGAAATTTCTTTTTCTAATAAAGAAATATCTTCTTTATCAACTTTCTTAACTCTAGAGTTAAGAAAGGAATAATTTCTTTTCCTTAACTTTAGAGTTAATAAAAAAAAATTATCGAGAAGTACTATCAATTTTTTTTTTTTTTTTATAAAGTTTTTTATAAAATTCTTGGAATTCAAGTAATATATCACCAGAGTTGGATTTTGTTTCTCCGCTTTTTGCGTTTATTTCTGAAATATATTATTTTGAGAGCTTTTTCCTTTCTAAACCAAAAAAATATTTCGTACATTTTTCCCCCTCCATTCTCCCTTATTGTCGCAACTTCGGCTTAACAATTTCAATTTGCTCCAGTTTTAGTTTTATATCTTTGTACAGAATTTTCATATTTTTGTTAAGATGCATTTTTTTAGATGCGTTCTTCGAAGATTTTTTATTTTTTTGTTGATTGCGCTTTTTACTAAAGTTTTTTTCCCACCACTCTTTAATGTTTGTAAAATTGCTTTTTTTGTTGTCTCCACTCTTCCCAGTTCGTTTCTACGAGAGTCTTATACTCGTCATTTTTAAGGAGTGTGTTGTATAGAATCCACACTCCTTAAATATGATTAATTATAAAATTTTTCTCATTGTTGAGAAAATCGCCTGTTCATGACGTGTTTTGCATAATATTGCGGTTCCACGCGTTTTAGAAATGCCAGGTGAGGAAATATATATATATATATATATATATATATATATATATATATATATATATATATATATATATATATATATATATATATATATATATATATATATATATATATATATATATGTATATATATATATATATATATATATATATATATATATTTATATATATTTATATATATATATATATATATATATATATATATATATATATATATATATATATATATATATATATATATATATATATATATATATATATATATATATATATATATATATATATTAGTTTCATGAAGGCAAGTTTTAAGACAGTATATCTGATGCTATTTTTTGTGAAAGGTGTAGAGTGCCGCTTTCAGTTCTGGATGAGCTTAAAGAAACGCTTAAAGATGATCTGCATCATCTGATTTGTAGAAATAAAAGTTTACCCCCAAGAGATCAAATTAATTTTTTTTATATCTTTTGGGTAAATGTTATTACAATTTAATGATTACTTTGCTTTAACAGTTAAAATATGGATTATGTAATTTTCAAGGTGTTTATAAAAGTTCAATTTAATATATCTGGAAAGACTGCTAAGATTCCTAAAGTTCCATTTTTTATTTTTTGTTTCTGTATAGCTGGTTTTTTGATGTAGTATTCTTTGTTTTTGTATGGATGGAATTGTTATATTTAAAGTAGTTAAAAACTTTTTAAATTTCAGGAGCTGCTTCATTTTATTATGCGAGATCATGGTGTTGAAAAACATTCCAGCAATTAAGCTGTTCATGCAGTTTTGAATAGTTTGTTTTGTCAATGAGAGGAAGTTATTCATTAGTCTCATCCTGTTGACACCCTCCCAGTATGTTTTATTCTATGGCACAGATTCCAAGTGTGTGTGGTTGCATCGATGAAAGTCACATACCAATCATCCCTACATCAAAAGATGAAGATGCATTTCTCAATTGCCACCAGTTTTATTCATTAAATATCCTTTACGTTTGTGGACCAGATTTGTATGTTTATTATGTTTATGCTGATGGAACTGGGCGATGACATGATTCTAGGGTAAGTTTTTGTTAACTGAATTTGTATAAAATAAGTTTTAGCTTAATATTTTAAAAAGTAAACAGATATGTATACAACTAGTGTAACATCCGTATAAACAATTCTATAAAGTTTTTATTTTCATGGACTTTGTTTCTTATCTAAAATAGATATTATTTATACATGAACAGTTTTGATATTTTTTTTTGAAAAACGTCAAAATTTATACTCTACAAAATATTATATTTTTTCCATTTTTCATATTTAGAGTATTTAGTATATTAATAACCAGCAACTTTGAAAAATTTAGGTTTCTTATTCAAACATTTTAGGTGTTATGTCAATCAGCACTTTAGATTGCTTTTGAGGTCAGGGGTGAGCAAATTTTTCCTGGAGCAGTTGTCTTAGATGACTATGACTACCCCTGCAACAATTGGCTCATCACACCTTACAGTGACAACCAAACAGCCTCCAAGCGTCGGTTCAATGACGTGCACCGAAAAACTAAAAATATTACCAAGCGATGTTTTAGGGTTTTGAAAAACAGGTTTTACTTTTTGCAAGTACCTATTTGATTTTCTAAAGTAGAAAATGCTGCAAAACTTGTTATGTGTGCTTGTATGATTCACAACATGTGCCTTAAAGTTGGCGATATGAAGATTTTTCAGTTTTACCTGCCATACCTTTGCTCTTTCAAGCTTAAGACGACACTCAAGCTGAAATTCAATCAGGTACTCGCACGGATCAAATACTGCAGTTGTTTAACTGATATAAATAAACACAGTTTATTAAATTTTAGTTTTAAAAAAATTATTAAATTTTAAACAAAAGTTTCGAGTTTTTCTCTTGTTAATATCTTATTAGGTTATTAAATTTACAATATATTGGACAGCTGATAACCAAATTCAACCCTATGGAACATAAAGTTTAATTTCTAAGAAAGTAGCCGTATACATGGAGCGTCGTTTTTACTTATACCATTGGTATTGAAAAGGAAAATAAAAAGCTGTCTAATATAATGTAATATCTAGAAAATTTTGTATGTACTTATTTTTGTCTTGTTCAGGTATATGGGAGGTTGGAGTTGAGGAGTTTCGACATTTGCTTAATTTTTACCTGACCCTAATTTGAGTAACTTATATTGAAATATTCTTTAACAACTTAGCAGCTCTCAAATTTTACAGATTTTTAAATCTAGAGTTAGTACATAATATATTCCTTAATAAAAATATAAAAAGTATTAAATTTGTTTAGGCAACAATTTTTAAACAGTTTAATTGCTGCAACAATTTAATAAAGTTCTGTAATAAAACTTTAATAAAGAATATAAAATTTTTTATGATTCATTAAGACTGAAAGTATTTGGTTAGGATGTTTGACCGTCTTGAGGAGTTAAAGACTGGATTTGAGCTCGGAGAAGTTGTTGCTCAAGAATAACTTTTTTGATTTCTTTAACCGATTTTCTCCATCAGATGACGTTCAGCTCTGTACTCAGCCTCTTTATTTAACATATCCAGTTTCTGCTTGATTTTGGCTTTCTTTAATGTGCCGTACTCATTATCCGAAAAGATTTTAGATGACGATGATGCCGGTCGTTTTGTCAAAGACTAAACAATTTTACTTAAAGATGCTTAAAAAAATATGTGAAAGTGAAGACTTAAATTATGTTTTATGACGTTTACAATTTAAAATAAATTTTTGCATGCATATGATAATATCAATTAATAAGTGTTTAAAAAATTAAAAAGTTACACTAATATTTTAGTGACTACTTAACACAAACTAGATTGTTATTAACTGGGCACATAGGAAAATACAGTAATACATTATAGCAAAAGTTAAATGATTATTATAAAATAGCTTCTTACAAAACGTTTAGTACTTGTAGATATAGCTGGTATATTCTGGGCAATCGATCTTGCAGCTGAAGATTTTGGAACTGTTTCGACAGACGTTTTAGAGACAGAGTCTAGGCTAGAGGCTGGATTAACTTGTACAACAATGCAAGAGCTTGATGAACTAGCGTCTTGCCCAATTGAGATTTCTATAAATTAGAGTTTGTTTTAACTTAAAATGAAAACATTGAAAATTTTAATTTTATACATATGTTGCATTTATCAACCACCGAACCACTTTAACATCGACTTTGTAATTTTTATTTAGAATTTTTATCAACAACTGTTATAACTGATTCAAATAACTTTTTAAAACATCTTAGAAAAAGTTTATTGGTTTTTAAATATGATACAAAACTACCTGGGTCTGTTCCAATGATCTCCATCACAGTGCATTCATAATCGAATAATTGACCACCTTCAACACCAGATTTGTTGAGTTTTTTAAACTTATCCATTGTTGATCTTCTTAGGTTTTGCCATTCAGTTGTCCGAACATGTTCAACTGAAACAGTGGAAGAAAGACCGTGAGCTACAAAAAGATTTCTAACTTCTTGCCATTTTTCTTTTCGATCTTAATTGTTGCATAATGGAGAAAGAGAACCGATCATTTTCTCTTTGTTTTGCAAAATGAAATTAAATTAGTTTTCTGTTCTTTAGTAAGCATTCTCATAAAAGTTAGTTTTCTTTTACTTAGTTTTCATGTAATTATTTGATAGAAAACAATCTCCTTTATATAGGATTATAAAAATATTAAATTATGCTTTTGGTTTTTGCAAAAGTTGCTAAGAATTTGCTACAAGGAAGTAAGGCTACGATCACCACAAGGAAGTAAAGCTATAATTAAAACCAAAATGGTTACTTTAAAATTTAAAAATAGATTTAACAATGATAACAAGTTATTCAGTGCAAACCCTTTTTCTCACTTAACTTAAGGTAAAGTGTAATTAATGTTTCAACTATACAGGCCTCGTTTGAAAATTGAAACATTTTTTTTATTCCCATCCACTAACTTTGCTGGTAGTGTATTATTATTCTTTTTTTTTAAGGTTTTATCTTATTTATTTGCAGGCTAAATAAATATTTAGTTTTCGAAAAAACCGAATTATTTTAATATTTTTATCATTGCAAAAATAATGCCAATTTTTTTTATAAAATTTATTTTAAAAATAGGTCATTATTTTTTTTTTAAACTTTCCTATGTTGGTTTATAAGTGTTATTAAAGCGATATCTTGTTTTGTTGTTTTTTAGTTAAAGTCAAAGTTAAATTAGCGCGCAATTTTTAAATCGCTTTTGCGAGATATATTTTTAGATTTTACATAAAAACGCCAATTACATGAAAACGTCATTGTTTTAAAGGACGGCTTAAATTTTACAAAATTTCGGCGTATTTACATTGTAAAGTTTACAATATTGTAAAAGTTTTATAGGATAGGACCCTGGTCGCATTTTTCAAACCATTGACGTTTGATGTAAAAAAACTTATTTGCTCTATTTTATTTTTAAATTTCAATAAAATTAATCTTTGATTTTAAAAATTTATATTTAATATATAAAATATATATTATTATGTCGCGACGTTAGAATTATCTTGTGCTATCTCCATGTTTTTGCAAACTGAGAAAATCGATGTCAAAGTTTGAATTTGTTCGCAGCTAAATTGAAAAAATATTTTGAGAATTTAGGTATTTCCTAAGATTTAAAAATGTTTTATTATTAATTATTTGATAAAAAAAACTTTTTAAAATTACGCTAACGCCCTTTTTTTCGCACCCTCTTTTGGAGATAGAACAAAATAACTTTGGTTTTTAGTAAAATTCAAAAATATTATGTTGTTACATCTTATATATTAAACATATTAAGTACATTTTTCAACAACAACATGTTAGAAATTGATGAAATTTTGTTCTACCTGCTAATTATTCTTACGCAGTACCATACACTCCTAATTTATGGGCATGGGCCCCTAATTTAACGGGACCCTTTTCAAAATATAAGACGCTTTTTGTATTACCTAAAAAATTAAGTTTTTTTAAATAAAATGAGGCCCTAATTAGGAGAACTTTTAGAAGAGCCTCTAACGACACTGTTCTTACGACTTACATTTACTTTAATTACCTGTAGGCGCCGGCCCTGGACAAGACTAAGACGTCTAATTTAAAACGGAAAATTTGGCTGCGTAATAATAATATAAACGTATTAATATAATATAAACGTATAAAATAAATTATGAAAGGTATATAGGAAAGAGTTATGTTAAAAAAAATGTAATAATAAAAGAAATAACATTATGTAACTATCTGATAATTCACAACAATTCAACTAATCTAATCACAAACTCCATGCAAGATGAACTTGATTTTATTTTTCTTATGCCTGTGTATCCATTAATAGAGTTTAACTTTTTATTAAAAGTTATTGCAAATACTTACAAATAAAAAATTGTTACTCAAGTTAACGTCAGGAAGGGCATCAGGTTGTGAAACATTGCTTTAACTCTTTCATAGTGGCCTTTATGTCACTATGGAAAACCATCCAAACCAAACAAGTGGGGGAAAATGAATATAAAAGTACAAAAAAACAAACAAAAAAAACACAAGCTAAACAAAAATTTTTATCAAGATTTCAAAATAATATTATTTCAATGTGTTTTATATTTATATTTATACTAAATAAATATTTTATTTAAATATGTTATTTATATGTATATTATTTATATTATTATATATATATAAATATGTTATTTATATTTATACTAAACATATAACAACCCTAAAAATATTTTGACTTTATTAATGTTTTGTAAATGTTCAATTTATTATTGTTTTATAAAATGCAATATCAACAGCAGGCATGTATGAATACATGGAAATGATATCATTGGCTTTTGCAACAGATATAGACTGATAAGAAGCACGAAAGCAAGCTGCCATTGGTATATTGGTATTTAATGGTTTTGCAACAATGGTTGATGCTGCTTTCTTGACAGACTTATTTATACGAGCTTGTGAATAATTATCTGAAAACGAGGTTTTAAAAAAAACATGGTATGGCAGTCCGTTTCGATAAACAAGATTTTTAACCTTTGAATAAGGCACTAACTTATAACTTGATAAACCAGCGACAACTGAAAAATTCTTTACATCTCCTAATTGCATTTGGTAAACACAGAAAGGTTTTTTACAGTTTACATTTTTAATAGCTCTTTCTAGCCCAAGTGGACTAAATATTTCTGCAGCAGAGAGGGATTTTTCAATCTGACTATGAATGTTGTCACATTCTTGAATGCTGGAATGACCTGGCTCGCAGAACTTCTGTTCAATTACTTTTATTTGTGGGTATCGTATTATAAATTCACACAAAGCTGCTGACATGAAACTATTGCGGTTTTGTGGTACACATGAATCGAACCAAAGTATGAACTTATTTATGTCAAGATCAGCCATGATTTTCAAAAGCAAACATGTTACAGCACTGGCTAGATCATTTCCTCCACGACCAGTCATGGCTTCGTGCCAAAGGATGCAATAACCCTTCCTGTTAAGCGAGCCATGACCAGTTAAGTTATAATTTAAAAGTTTTCGTTTGTAATAAAAGTTTCCCACATTAGCTCTAGGCATATTTAAAACATTTTCAAGGTCAATACAAACAATTGCAGTTTTAGAATCAACATTTTGGCGATCATTTTCACGTTCAGTTTTGGTATCATTCCTTGATTTTATGTGCTTATTATAACTATCTGTTTGTTCATTGCTTGCATTAACAATGTTGCGATACTCATAGCATGTGTCACATAAATCTTTCTTCGGTTTTTAAAATTCTATATTGAACTCGTGATTAAAGATATAACGATACATATGTTCTTTTGCTGGAGGAGAGACATTTTCATCACAATATATTTTATAAAAATTATACATTCTACCTATATTTAGTGATCCTTCCATGTATTCTTTATGTGTCTTTTTCCTGCTATAATGAGCATCAATTCTTGGGAAAAGGTTAATATGGTCTCGTACAACTTGTTTAGACTCTTCTAGTAACCTTTTTTTAACATGTTTCCCTGATTTTGATTGCAATGGTGTTCCAGTAGTTAAAGATTTATTAAACTTATGAAAGTAAAACACTCTATGGCTGCTAATATTCAATGTTGAAAGATAATATGATTTACAAACTCTATATTGTGTATTAGAAACAAAAAAGCTATAATAATAAGATGTTTTTCTTCTTGAATTGTCACCAGCAGCTGTCCGACAGCGTTTTTTCTCCAGATTTTCAGTAGTTTTAGAATAGAAATGTTTTTTTCCGTCATCATCTAAGGTCCAAAAGTTATCAAATATTATTTGACGCTCAATCTCAGATATATTGGTAGAACATTTAAATTTACAATTTCTGCAACTTTTTAGTGCAACAATAGATCTTTGGCATTTGTTCTCCTTTCGTATTTTTATAAGCTTTACCCGACTGACGTTGGATTTTTCTTACACTTTGTTTCCAACTACTCCTATCAGCTTTACGTTTCCTAGAAACCCCACCATGGGGCGACCGACGAGAAGGTGTAATGCCAAGCAGCTCTAACGATTAAAATATTAATTTTTTATTATCCAGGATGTAAAAATAACAACTTTTAAATTTAATCTAAAATGGCACAAGCGAAAGTCGAATTCTACTTTTCCAAAATTATAATACAAATTAAGTTGAAAAACTACCTTCGTTTTGATTTAGGGCAGGTTCCCTTTCTTGGTCAATATTTGCAGTTGCCATTTTGAAAACAACAAAACTGATAAAATTATTCCGAACAACTTTGTAATTGTAATATGATTGGTTGATTGGAGATAGAACAAGATAATATTTTCAAGTTTGCTCATTAAGGAGATAGAACAATGCAATATTGCATGCAATACCGTGTTAAAAGTTTCATTTTTTTTCAATATAATTAAAGTAGAACAACACAATGCTAAAATATTCAAAAATAATAAAATCTCAATTTTTTCAAAAATTGGAGATAGCACAAGATAATTCTAAGGTCGCGATGTGTCTACTTTCTTAGATCAGGCGAAAGACTTTCTATCTGAGTAGATAGATAGTAAAACCTTATAAGTACTAGAATCAAAATAAATAATAGATCTCTCACAAATTAAATCAACAAAAAAAAGTAAAAACACAGCCATTTTCATAAAATAAAATCATTTTTGACATTTTTGTTTTTTTTGGTATTCTTTTTTTCTTTAGTAATAGATTTCGCAATCGGTGTTTTTTTTTTTTTTTTTTTTTTTTTTTTATGTATTTAGGTGCTTCCAGAAGTCCTTACGGTCTTATCATAGAGCACCGCAGGAGAGCATTTAATAGGAAGTTCACGCCTTCTTCCGTTCCAATGTCACTTGTTGGGCTAGAGCTGGCGTCGAACCGGGTTCTGAGCCAGAACTCTAACCACTGCGCCACGGCTGCTCTGTGTTGGTTCAAATTAGTTTATTTATAAACATAATATTAAGTTTTTAGGTAATAAAGTTTCTACGAATTAACTTTCTACGTAAGCATGAATTATATATATATATATATATATATATATATATATATATATATATATATATATATATATATATACATATATATATATATATATATATATATATATATATATATATATATATATATATATATATATATATATATATATATATATATATATATATATATATATATATATATATATATATGTATATATATATATATATATATATATATATATATATATATATATATATATATATATATATTTACTATAAATAATAAAAAGGACAAGCAATCAATCATTAAAGAATTTGCCGATTGTTTCGAAAAACGGTAAATACTAAAGCAGTGACGCATACCGCTTCGAATTTTCAAGTTCCACTTTATACCAAATTTGATATACTAATAATATCAGATGAAAATATTAAAACGGCTATCTCTTGCCTTAAATTAAACAAGACCAAAGATGCGTATGGAATCTCTGCAGAACATTTAGAACATGCACGTTGCAAAGCCCTAACAAAGTGGTTAAGGAAATTCTTTAAGTTAAAAGTTAAATTACACGGAGCGGGCGTGTTCCGTAAGCCCATCAACAGCTAGCCGTGCTAGCTCGTGCAAAATTGCACGGAAGTTGATGCGCTGTAGTAATTGTTAAAGCTGATCGAATTTTGCTTTGAAGCGATTGACACTAGTAGCACTGACTACTACGTTAGGTAATGCGTTCCATAGGTGAGCGACGCGGTTGTTGAAGGAATTATAGCGAACGAGGCAGTTGTTGTCCATTTCACGATGAAAGCGCTTGCGATGACCGTAGCTAGGTGGGATGTTGGGCGGATCTATATGCCAGCTAATTTAGTCGATACTGTTTTCGAATTTATATTTTTAAATGAGGTCGCCGCGTAAACGTCTATTTAATAGAGAGGTGAGATCGAGTTTGATGCATCTTGTCTCGTAATTGAAGCGTTTTATTTCGTGCGGTACTTTGGTAACCCGATGCTGAACACGTTCTATGACATTTATGTCTTTTTCAAGATGCGGACACCAGGCAGTAACTGCAAACTTGAGATGTGGGCGTATATAATTGGTGTAAAGTTTTTTCCATATTTTGGTACCTCTGCTTATAAACGTGTTTTTCAATGTCCCGAGGACTTTATTAGCCTTGGCAGCGGCTATTTGTGCTTGCCTCTCATATTTTAAGTTGTTGGAAATTTGAACGCCTAGATCTTTTTCGGATGTTGAAGATTCGATTACTGTTCTAGTGACGCTACCGTTAGCGTCGTACTCGTTCATTAAATAAATGTGTGGGGAAACATTGAACTTACTGAAATGCATGACTTTGCATTTCTTGATGTTGAGTTCCATTAACCAGGTTCGAGTCCAGGTAACAACGCTATCTATATCGGATTGCAGACGAGCTTTGTCTTCAGTGGTTTTGACGACACTCAGGATTTTAGTATCGTCTGCATACATTTTACATAAGTTTTTGCTACTGATGTGTTCGGGTAAGTCATTAATAAATATTATGAACAGCGTAGGACCTAGCACTGAACCTTGCGGAACGCCACTGGTAACTTTTACCCAGGTGGATGACGTATTACCTAATATGACACGCTATGATCTATTTGAAAGGAAAGCTTTTATCCAGTTAAGAACGTTACCTTCAATTTCGTAGGATTCAAGTTTTTGAAGTAATCTTCTGTGAGGGACTTTATCGAAGGTTTTGGCAAAGTCAAGAAAAAGAGCATCTACTGGAAGCTTGCGAGAAACGTTGTAGGTCAGAAAGTCCATGGCCTCAAGCAAATTCGTGACGCAGGCTTTTTTATTGACGAAGTCGTGCTGGCAATCGGCAATAAGTTTATGAGCTACAAGGTGCTGCATGATCTTTTCTTTAACAATTTTTTCCATTATTTTGCATGGTACTGAGGTGATGGACGAGTCTGGAGCCTTTTTTGAACAGTGGCGTCATATTTGCCGAGAGCCACGTATTTGGGACTACACCTTGGTCCATCGATTTCTGAAAAATTATGGCGAGTGGGGTAGCCGCCGCATCAGCGCATGCTTTAAGCACAAATGGACTGATACCGTCACCTCCAGTTTTTGTTTTCTACGGCCGATTTCGCGTAGGATATATATATATATATATATATATATATATATATATATATATATATATATATATATATATATATATATATATATATATATATATATATATATATATATATATATATATATATATATATATATATATATATATATATATATTATGCTCAACATTTACAATAACTTTCACGCTCTATTTCACATTACCACCTCTGAGCAAATTTTAAAAAATCGGTAATAAAAGGAGGCGTGAACTTCCTTTCAAATGCTCTTCTACTAATTTGAATAACAAATTGTAGAATTTTTACGTAAAATCTCGTGGGTTACGAGGCCATTCGACCTTTTTAAGGCTAGTCGATGAATCGGACGAATTGAAAACCACGTATTTAGCTCTACACATTAATCCTTTTTAGCAATTCAAAAACGAAAGAATAACTTGAAAGTCTTGAATCTAGTTATTTACCTTTGGGACAAATGGCTCGCGTTAGCAAGCCTATGAAAAATTATTATACACTCATTTGATTGGCCTTCTCCACGGAAATCTTTAGTAAAAGGCGAAAGATTTGTACGTGAATGAAGAAAGCCCAGAGTTATTATTGAGGAACAATTAAAAATGATAAAATGTTTATACATTAGTATTGCTTGTGGGTATATATATTTATATATTTATAGCTAGATATAGATTGATAGATATATTTATAGCTTTTTTAGCTGAGTTTGGATAAAAAACATTTTTGCGTGGAGTTGATTTATTTATTTAGTTTATTTTTTTGTTTATTATTATTTGTTTATTTTGAGTTTTGAAAAAATAACAGGGGTTGTAAATTACATTAATTAATGGCGGTTAAAAATGAACGGGGGCTATAAATTATAAATAACTAATGAGGCTTATTTGTTTTAGAAATATTTTATTTTAATTTTAAAAAGTGCATTAAGGCCGTTTTCCACAAGACGAAAAATTCGCGCGAAGCGAGTTTTTTCGTCGTTAAGCATGCACGGATTAAACATTTTTGGCGATTATACTGATTTTTTTTCGCTACAGCGTTTCGCTGCAGCGAAAAAAAAAGTCGGATTCATTTCGACTTTTTGCGAACCGCCATAAGCGAAAACCAATAAAATTTTGAATTATATCACGTGATGTCAACATTAAAAAAAAAGCGAAAACATGTTTTTAAAGTAACAAAAAAAAAAATTCTTAACCTGGCGTTCTTATTAATTTTATAGGAATTTACTCTGAAAATTGGCTAGCATGAGTAAATTTATCAAACAAGGGGCAAGACTTACATAAAAAAATGACCAGACTTATATATAAAGCTAAATCGAAATTTTACAAATATAAATTTTCACACTGTCAATTACAAAAGTTACACTTCATAAGAATGTTTATCTTCAAATGGCCACACGAAGATAAACCTTTTTGTGAAAAATTCTTTATAGAGTTAAACCTGCTGTTCGTTCTTGCAGTAATAGTTTTTAATAGAAATTTTCATATCAGAGTTTAGCATTTTTATTTTCTTATACTTTCTTGTAAAAAAAAAACCTTATATTAAACGATTATATTACAAAATAATATCACATCTTACATATAAAGGCAGAAATGTTAATATTAATGCACGGAAAGAAATTTTCACATGCTTCAAAGTAGAAAGTATGCTAAAAAAGTATTAACTGCCTTCAGTTAAACATACAGCGTAAACTTATTGCTGCCATTTTTATTGTTGACAACGAAAAAAAAGTAGCGCGAAAGAAAGTAAGTGAAAATCAAAACAGCGTTTCGTCGTAGCGAAAAAATTCGCTTCGCGCGAATTTTTCGTCTTGTGGAAAACGGCCTTTATTTTAAACTTCTAAACGCTTTATAAGACTCGTCAAGGTATTTTTTATTTTTTTGGTGATTTTCTTAAAAATTGTTCAACATAAAAAAGTCTGAGTTTCTGGATTTTGAGAAATTTTTTCCGAAAAACTAAATTTTTTTCATATATATATATATATATATATATATATATATATATATATATATATATATATATATATATATATATATATATATATATATATATATATATATATATATATATATATATATATATATATATATATATATTAAAGCGAACAGACGGACGGAAAATGAACGGACGTGTTTTTATTAAAGCGACGAACGGACTTGTTTTTATTAAAGCGAACGGACGTGTTTATTATTGAACTTAATACAAATATTACTATTGCTCAATTAAAAGAAATTATGGATATTCACGAAAACACAATAATGAAGTTATTTAGCGACAGGATTGATAAACTAGAAAGCAAAATATTAGTTATGCAGGAAGAAAATAAAAGTTTAAAAAATGAAGTAAGTGACCTGAAAAAAAGTGTTGAATTTGTCAGTGACAAATATGAAAGTTTACTATCGGAAATAGATGTTTCTAAAAAAAAAAACAATGTCATATCAATTGAACGATGCAAAAATGAATTTAGGAAATGATAACGTTATTAAAGATAAGTTGGCTGAACTTGAAGATAGGAGTCGCCGAAATAATTTGAGATTTAATGGTATAGAAGAAAAGGAAATTGAAACCTGGTAAGAAACTGAAGTTAAAATAAAAAAACTTTTAAAAGATAAAATGGGACTAAATGGTAATATTGAAATTGAAAGAGCTCATAGTGTTGGAAAAAAGGAGTTGGGTGATAAAAGAAAAAATAGTTGTAAAATTTTTAAGCTTTAAAGACAAGAACGCGATTTTGAAAAAGTTCGTAAAGGCTAAACTCTGGAATGAAAATGTGTTTATAAACGAAGATTTTAGAGAACGTACTATGGAAATAAGAAGAAAGTTATTCGCGGAAGCAAAAGAGCTACGAAGAAAAAGAAAGTATGCTAAGGTTACTTATAATAAATTATTCACACGCGATTTTAAGTAAATTTTATTTTCATTTCATAGTTATAAAATTATTTAAATTCTAAAATGGATTCAAACCAACAAAATAGTTTCGAGTCAAGTTCATTTAACTTTTTTCAAACTAATGATTTTTTACTTGATAATGAATCCGATCCTGACATAAATTATTTTAGTGAAGCAAGTGCTCTGCAAAACTGCTCTTATTTTTATAACAATGAATTGAAAGATTTTCTTAAAGGGGATTTTCTTTATGTTATTCATTTTAATATAAGATGCTTAAAAAAAAATTTTGATACTTTTCGTAGTAATATAAAAAACTTCTAATATTTTTAACATAATATGCATTACAGAGACATGGTGCTGCTCTGACGATGTTAAAAATTAAAATCTCCATCTTCCAGGTTTTAATTTAATTTCTTTAGCGCGTAAAAATAAAAAGCAAGGTGGTGGTGTTATTTTTTTACGTGAATTAATGCTTGCGGTTTATTAACAGGCCAGACATAAGTATTTCTGATGGCGATAAAGAGGTTTTAAGTATTAAAATTTCAACAAAAAATACCAAAAATATAATTATAAGTTGTTGTTATCGCCCACCAAATGGCGTAGTTGAGAATTTTAATGCATTTTTACATAATGACATAATTAAAAAAAGTATCCACGAAAAGAAATTAAACTACATAATTGGTGATTTTAATTTAAATTGCTTTGAATACCATACTAATAATAACATTAAAAAATTTTACAATGGCATTTTTGAATTTGGAGCGATACCGTTAATAAATAAGCCTACCAGAATATCATCAACATCATCTATATTAGATAATATAATTACAACTGACGTTTTTAACTTATCTTTAAAAAAAGGTATTATTAAAAGTGACGTCTCTGATCACTTTCCTATTTTTTTCTCCATAAAAACAGACATCAAAAAAATTCTACACCAAAATAAACCTTTCATTAAACGTTTTTTTACAAAAGCGAATTGCATTGCTTTTAAGGAACAATTATCTTTACTTCATTGGAAACACATAGATTCTAATGATGCTAATTTAGCCTTTAATTCGTTTTTAAAAACATTTTTTGAAATTTATGATATTAATTTTCCTCGACATAAAATACTAAAAAAAAAATAAAGATTTCACGTCAACATGGATTACAAAAGATCTCAAAAAAAGTTCTAAAGTTAAGCAAAAGTTGTATAATATTAAAATGGCGCCTTTTTCACAAAAACTAGATTTTAACAATTTAAATTTAGATCTTTTTGAGGACAACTTTATGAATAACCTATCTCAAGAAAACAGAAATAATTTTCAAGAAACTCAAATGAACTTAATTAATACACCGTATATTGATTCTTTTGATTTTAAAGTATTAAAAGATGATTGCTCATTTTCTGTATTGCATATAAATATTAGAAGCATGCAGCAAAATTTTGATAAACTTAAAGAATTTTAAATATATTTTAAACTACACGTTCGATGTCATATCTCTTTCAGAGACATGGCATGATACAGAAAGTTCTCTTGAATCAAATTCTAATTATATTTTACCATTTTACAAACTAATTAGTCAATCACGAGAAAGTGGGAAAAAAGGAGGAGGATTAGAAATTTATCTTTTAGAAAAGTATGTTTTTAAAATAAAAAACATATTATGCTTTTTAAATAATAATTATGAAAGTCTCTTCATTGAAATTATTAATAAAAAATACCGAAATATTTTAATTGGATGTGTTTATCTTCCACCGAGTGGAAAAATAAAAAACTTCGAAACTTTTATCAAAAATACAATTAAGAAAATAAATAAAGAAAATAAGACATTATATATTACTGGTGACATAAATCTTGATGTTTTATCTAACACTAAATTTCCAAAAATAAAATCTTTTTTTGATATGCTTTTTAAGTTTAACGTCTTGTCAACTATTAATAAACCAACGCGTGTAACAAAAATTTCGGTAACAGCAATAGACAATATTTTAATTAACAATTATTTAGAAACGACATTCGAAACCGGTATATTTAAGGCAGATATAAGCGATCATTTCCCGATATTCTTAAAAATAAAAAACTATAAATCTAAGTCAATCAAACTATAAAACTGTCAATCTAAAACCATACATTTGAAAAAACGAAATTTAAAAATGAGTAACACTGATAAGTTAACAAGTAGGCTAAAACAAGAAACTTGGAACGACGTATATAAATGTCAAGATACTAATGAAGCTTACAATGCTTTTTTAAGTACATTTTTGGAGTATTTTAACAAAACCTGTCCGCAAGAGATTATAAAAATTAAGTCAAAAGGTCTGGCTAATCCGTGGATGGATAAATCATTATTAAAGTGCTCAAAAAAAAAGCAAAAACTTTACAATAAGTTTCTGAAAAATAAAAACAATAATAATGAAAAAAATTACAAAAGTTATAAATATTTTTATCAAGATTTCATTAAAAATGCCAAAAAAAAATATTACAGTAATCAAATTAACAAATGTAAATTTGATAGCAAAAAAACATGGTCCATTCTTAATGCAATAATGGGAAGAGAAAAACTAAATTTACCTTCACTACCTAAACGAATTGTTATTGATAACAACGATATATTTTGTCAAAAACTCATCTCGGATGAATTTAATAAATATTTTATTAGTATTGGTCCGAACCTTGTCAAAAAAATAATACCAACACCTAAATCTTTTGAAAACTATCTTAAACCCACGAATAACGTTATAATGCATGATTACGAATTAAGCTATGACGAATTAAAGGCAGCTTTTGCCTCTTTAAAAAAAAAAAAGCATCAGGATTTGATGAGATACCTAGTGATACAATTATTTCAAACAAACACAGTCTTAATAGATCTCTGATACATATACTAAAGCTCTCGTTAAATTCTGGGATTTTTCCGGATGTACTTAAATTAGCAAAAGTAACTCCTTTATACAAATGTAACGATCATTCTGATATTACAAACTACAGACCCATATCAATACTTTCTGTATTTTCAAAACTCTTCGAACGTGTAGTTTATAATAGAATCTATGTTTACTTTATTAAAAACAATTTCTTTTATCTAAATCAGTTTGGCTTTCAAAAAAATCTTTCAACTGAGCATGCAATTTTTGAATTAGTAAAGTACTTTAGGAGTATTTCTTGATTTATCAAAAGCATTTGATACAGTGGATCATTGCATTCTCTTAGATAAAATAAGACATTACGGAATAGTTAATAAAACCTATTATTGGATTAAAAGCTATCTTACCAACAGAAAGCAATATGTACATAATGTCTATTCTGGAGTATTAAATGTTTTGTGTGGAGTCCCGCAGGGATCAATTCTTGGTCCACTCCTTTTTCTTATATAATATATATAAATGATTTCTGTAATGCATCCTTAAAACTGAATTCAGTCATGTTTGCAGATGACACGAATCTATTTCTTACCAACAATAATATCAAAACATTATATGCTGACATGAATATAGAACTAGTTAAAGTAAACAACTGGTTTAAAGCTAACAAACTCTCGCTTAATGCTGAGAAAACAAATTATATACTATTCCATAAAAAAATACAAGAGGAAAATCTTCCTCCCAAATTGCCTAAACTATTCCTAAATGATAAACTAATTAAAAAGCAATCCAATATAAAATTCTTAGGAACCATTGTTGATGAAAATTTATCCTGGGTTCCTCATATAATATACATCCAGTCAAAAGTCACTAAAATCATAGGTTTGATGTATCGAGTTCGCTCTTACGTCAATACACAAAGTCTGAAATTAATCTACTTTGGGCTAATACATAGCTTCATCAGCTATGCAAACATTTCATGGGCAAGTACTCAAACATCAAAGCTTAAAAAGCTGTATAGTTTGCAAAAGCATGCTTGCAGAATCATTTACTATAAGGATAGGCGTGAACACGCTAAACCCTTAATGAGTGATATGAAAATGATGAATGTGTTTGAAATAAATGTCTATCAGCATTTAATTTTCATGTATCGTTACAATTACAATATCTCTCCTATAAGCTTTAATAATAAGTTTGAATTAAATAAAAATGACAACTATAATCTTAGAGCAAATATGTTGAACACATATAAACTGCCTCGGATAATAAATAAATATTCAGAAAATTGCATTTCATATCGAGGTCCTAAAGCATGGAATACCTTTCACAAAGGATTCAAAGGTACGGTGAATTCGTTAAGTTCATTCAAGTTTATAACAAAAAAAGAAATTTTTAAAATTTAAGAAACTTTTTTAGTTAATGTTACCACTCTACTTTTTTTTGTTCTTGTTGTTGTTGTTTAACAATCATATTAGCGAATTACGCATTTTATTACGATATTTTCTACGATTTAATTGAAATTTTATTACGTATATATTTTACGAAATGTTTTATGAAATTTTATTACGTATTACGTAATACGATATTTTATTGAAATTTTATTAAAGGGGCTCTATGAAAAGATTGAGATGACTTACTGTCATCCTCATCTTCTTTGAGCCCCTATCTGTTTTTACTTTTTTTTTTTATGAAGCACAAAGTAGTAAAATTCTTATGTTATAAAACAGAAAAAAAAAAAAAAAAAAAAAAGTATATAAAGTATTTAAAAACGAGAACATTAGAAAGTTAGACAATTTATAAGAATTACGCTAAAAAATTTGAAATCCAAAGAAAAAATTTAAAAAAAAGATACTATATAAATTTACTAGAAAAGTATAAAGAGAATTCAAAGCAAACATGGCAAATTATAAGGGAAATTACAAGCAGTAAGAAATTGATAGCTAGCTCTCTACCTAGAGCATTTAAAATTGATAATAAAATATTTTATGATCCGAGTGTGGTAGCAAATAAAATGAATGAATTCTTTACTTCAGTTGGACCAAATTTAGCAAAGAAAATTTCTAATATAAATAAAATAATAAACAGATGTAGTTTTCATTTAGTATCTTGTCTAAATTCTTTTGAATTGTCTTTTGATGAATTTGATAGAGCTTTTAAAATGCTAAAGCAAAATAAAGCAGTCGGTCCTGATGATATCAATGGAAACATTGTTATTTATTTTTATGATATCATAAAAAATATCCTTTTTAAAATATTTAAATGTTCAATTCAACAAGGAATTTTTCCTGATGTATTAAAAATAGCTAGAGTTTCACCAATATTTAAAGGTGGAGACTTACTTAATGTTAGTAATTACCGTCCAATATCTGTTCTCTCTGTTTTCTCAAAAATTATAGAGAGAATTCTTTATAATAAAATTTTGAATCATCTTTCTCAAAATAATATCTTATACAAAAATCAATATGGATTTAAAAAAAATAACTCCACTAAACACGCTATACTTCAAATAACACAATATATTACTGAATCATTTGAAAATTCCTAGTTTACTTTAGGCTTTTTTATTGACTTGTCTAAAGCCTTCGATACGATTGATCATAAAATTCTATTTAAAAAACTTAAATATTATGGAATCTCTGGCAATGTTTTGAAGCTTTTAAAAGTTTTTTTTTTTTATTTATTTTTTATTTTACTTCACCTCCTCAAGGCCGAGAAGGCCACTACAGACAAGGAGGCTACTTATTTTGTGGCTATAACCCTCTCTCAACTCTATAACTCCGAAACACGAACCTTGACGAACAAGGCCGCTGCGCAGAGAAACGAGTTGAGCGCGGTACTACCAGGGACGTGGTGGGGATCGAACTCGGAACCACTCGTTTATGAAGCGAGCGCTCTACCACTACACCACTACCGCATTTAAGCAATAGAAAGCAATTTGTTCACTATGACGTATCATCGAAATCAAAATTGTTAGATATAACATGTGGAGTTCCCCAAGGGTCTGTCCTAGGACTACTACTAATTCTCATATACATAAACAATCTCTATGAAGCATCTAATTTATTGACAAAACAAAATGGTCTCTTTTTCATCCATGCTACAAAAAGTATCTTCTACCGAGTGAATTGCCTGCTCTTTCTATAGATGACATGCAAATTAAAAGAGTAACGGCTACAAATTTTTTAGGAGTTTTTATTCATGAAAATCTGACATGGAAAAAACACATTGAAAACTTATCATCTAAAATTTCCAAAAGTATAAGGATACTATTCAAAATAAGAAACATGCTAAATAGACATACTTTAGTTCAGTTATATCACTCTTTTATTCATTGCCATCTAAACTATGCTAATGCGGCTTGGGGTAGTGTTAGCAAAACTAAATTAGAACCACTTTATCGCCAACAGAAACATGTTGCACGACTTATTAATTTTAAAAATAGTTTTTATCATGCTAGGCTTCTTTTAAACGAAATGAATATTCTTAATATATATCAACTTAATATTTTTAATGTATTGTGTTTTATGTTTAAATGTAAAACACGCACACCTCCAATTTCTTTTCACAATTTATATTCTTTAAAAGTTAAAAATAAATACAATTTGCGTAATGAAATTTTTATTCTTCAACCAGTTTTTAAAACCAATTTTGGTAAGTTTTGCATTTCATTTAGAGGAGCATTTTTATGGAACAAAGTAGTATTAAAACTTTTTGATTTTTCTCAAGAATGGAGCTTTCTCTTATTTAAAAGAAAGTTGAAAAAAATTCTTTTCTCAATTGAAAACATTCTTATATATTTTTGTTTTATATTAATACTCTTAAGAAATCTTTTTATCGTAATTTATATATATGAAATCTTTTTTCTTAACTTATATATATAAGTATATATATTTGTATGTTTTTATAGAATTAAATGTGTAAAAAATTATATATTTATTTAAGTGTGAATATTTATATATGAATTATTAGAGGATTACTTTTTATTTAAAATCTGTTTAGGCAGTTCTCGATGAAAAGATCTTATAATCTTCTGCGAGTATCCGCGTTCTTCTTATTTTAACGCTAACAAAGTTTGTAACTTTTACTATATGTATTTTATGAATCTAATTCATTCATATATTGTAAAACTTATTTTGAATAAATAAAAAGAAGAATATATATATATATATATTTTATTTTTAAATATATTTTATTTTTAAATATATATATATATATATATATATATATATATATATATATATATATATATATATATATATATATATATATATATATATATATATATATATATATATATATATATATATATTATATATATAAATAGTGTAATGCATAATCAAAATAAATTTATATAGAATAGTTAATTTTTGGGGGAAACTTCCAAATTATTATGTATTATGTAATAGATGTTAAACGCAATTAAATGAATAAGTTTTTTTATTATTGTTCAAATCTAGAACAGAAGCTTAGTCAATGTTTGGAACACAACAGGTCATAAACTCCAAAGGGTAAGAGAAATAAGATTATTTTAAATATGGTTTTGTGGGGCAGTTGAGGGTACATAAATCAAATGACCGACTAGATATAAGCCATTAATGGTTTAAAATAGTTAACTCCTGTTTGGGTATTTTGGTTTATCATCTTCCTGCTAATTTCTATGTAGAGGCCACATACAGAGCTCACTATAAAGCATCATAAACCGCTTTAACGGACAAAGAATATGCGAGTTTGTAAAAGAACAGAAGTAAAACTAGTTTCATTACATTTTTTTAAGAGAACTTTTTTCAATTAAACTCTTATAGATAAATAACAAGAGTAACAGTGAACAACAAAAAGTTCTCACGGTTTTCTATTTCCTACCGGGGTCCGTTCCTATATAACAAAATAATATCCAAAAATATAGAACTTAAAGTATTAAACAATCCTCCCATCTTGAATAAAAAAATTAAAACACCAAATAATCAACAATTATATCGACATGTATTAAACTTACCATTAAAAATTATATTAAAAATTATACTAAAATGTTTATGTATATTATTGACTGTATATTATTTAATCATTTTTGAATATATTTAAAAATAAAATAGACTTTATTTAACCATTTAAAGAGGTACTCGATGATAAGTCTTCATAGACCTCTACGAATTTTCCTTTACAACAGTATTTTTTCATCAGTATTTTATCTTTATATCTGAAGTAACAAAAAATTTCTTGTCTTTTTTTTTACTTTTACTTTTTATACTATTTTATTTTTTAAAAATACTGGTAATTTTTATGATAAGAAACACTATTAATTTACGCTATACTTAGTTATACTTGTTAAACCACTTTTTATTATAATATGTTGTACGTGGTATAACATATCATAATAAAAAGGGGTCCAAACTTTTTTGACAATTGTTGACACGGGGAGGGGGGAGGTCAATTAAAGTTGACGTCAACAATTTTTTTTTTTTTGAGTTTCATTGCTTAAATAACGGAAAATTAGGCTGAGTTTGTAACGTAGTTTCTTTGTATGGGGGGGGGGGGGGGTTCGGGTAATAATAAGTTGACGTAATTTTATAGGGAGGGGGGGGGGGTCTCTAGAAATTTGACAAATTGTTGACAAAGAAGGAGGTAAAAATTTCAAAAAATTTGTTGACGTAATTAATGGACAGCCCCTTTCATGCTTTAGCTAAAATTATTCCGTATATTTGCTATCAAGTTTAGATTTCCACTTTTATTAAAAATATTTCTGTTTTATCTTATTATTTGCATTTACTTTTTGCATGTGTTTTCAGTTCTGATTATAATATATTCTTTCTCTAATAAAATTTTAACTTAAATTTATAACTTTTTTAGTAAATATTTTTTGCCAAAAGTTTTATTTTTATGATAAGTTTACATTCTATTAAAATATATTTCTACAACATAAGTCTCTAGTATTGCTCTTTGACTCGCATTTGCAGCGTATCCAAATAAAATAAACTAAAATCGATTTACAATTTATATTTAGGTATTGTGGTTTATTCTCCTCCACCTAATTTTTTTTTTTATTCATATATTTGCCGTACATATAACATTTACAAATTTCGTAAATTAAAAGTTGTAATATTTACAAGTCTCGTGAGTCAAAATATATAGTGAAATTTATAATTAAATAGTACAGGCCGGACTTCAAGAAGATCGTAATGATCTTATCACGAAGCCCTTACAATGTGTTTGATATATTATTATGATTATGTTAAATATAATTATATATTAAGTACAACTATGTTTATATATTCTTTAAATTTAGCTCATAATAAAAAATAAACTCAAAATAAGCTCAGTATAAAATATTAGACATAACTAGCAGCATAATAACTAAACTTGATAAGAAAAAATCAAGTGTTTTTTTTGTGTGTAATAAACAATTTTTGATATATTGTTTGAGAATGCTAAGAATCATTTAGATAATACACATAAACGAGTCAGTTCACTTTGTAATTGATATATATGTATTTTAATTTATAGTTTTAGAAGAATTCTGAGTATCTGTTTGGATTCAGTATCAGATTTTTTAACTTTTTTTTCAAGAAATTTTGATTGCAAATTGAATCTAGATTGCAAATTGATTTATTTTTAGTTACTAGTTTGTTGTATAAATAAGGACCCCGATATGAAATTGAGAACTGGGAAAGTTTTGTTTTTTTAAAAGGTGTAATAAAGTTTCCTTTTTCTCTTGTGTTATATTTATTAACGTTATTTATAAAAAAGTTATTTAAAAAATGGTTTGGTACTTGACCTAATTTAAATTTTAGCATAAAAAATATATTTTGCTAAATATTAATTTGATAAATATTAAGCATATTCATTTCTTTAAATAAGGGTTCAGTGTGTGTAAATTTGTCTTTATGGTAGATTAGTCTTACAGCATGTTTCTGAGGTCGATATAAAATTTTCAATTTGGTTATATGCGTACTCGCCCAAGCTATACTCGCATAAATGAGGTAGCTATGTATAAAAGAGAAATATATAAGTTTTAAATTACTTTGCGACAGCATAGGTTTTGCTTTATAAAGTAGACCTATGTTTTTTGATATTTTAGTGTTTAAAACATTTATGTGAGTTTTCCAAGATAAATTTTCATCAATTATAACTCCTAAAAATTTAGTTTCGTGAGTTCTCTCATTTACTATATTTTCTATTTTTAGAGAGGGTAGAATATTTGGTAGTGTGTTTCTTTGTTGGTTTGAGTGAAATAAAGTGTATTTTGTTTTTTCTATGTTTAGGGATAACTTATTTGTTTTAAACCATATATTTAATTTTTGGAGTTCTATGTTTACATTATCATACAGATCCTTGATGTTTGTCGAAGAGTGAAATAAATTTGTATCGTCTGCAAACATTATAAATTCAAGTTTGCTAGAAACTTTTGGAAGGTCGTTTATATAGATTACGAACAAAAGAGGAGCAAGAATCGAACCTTGAGGAACACCGCAAGTTAATTTTAATAATTTACTGTGGTAATTATCATCTGTAATAACACACTGTTGTCTGTTATACAGGTAACTTTTAAACCACTGCAGTGTATGGTTTTTAAATCCGTATTTTTCCAACTTTTTTAGTAGGATTTCATGATTTATTGTGTCGAACGCTTTTGACAAGTCTACAAAGACTCCTAATACGAACTTCTTTTCATAGATTGATTCACTAATCCTATTGACGTGGTCTACGATAGCATGCTCTGTCGAGTGCTGAGTTTGAAAACCACATTGGTTTTTATTCAGGGTTTTGTTTGTGGTTAGGCATTTATATAAACGATTGTAGATTATTCGTTCGAGCAGTTTTGAAAATACGGGAAGGATTGATATTGGTCTGTAATTATTTAAGGAGGATGTATCTCTGGATTTATAGATAGGAATAGTTTTAGCTATTTTTAAATAGTCGGGTAAAATTCTTGTAATTATTGAAGAGTTAAATATTTGAAAAATGGGTTTACTTATTTCTGGGAAGACATTCAAAATTATATTGGCTGGGATATTGTCGATACCTGGACTTTTGTTAATTTTTAATGTTTTAATTGCTGTTTCAAGTTCTTTGTATTCTAGTTCTTTAAAAACTAGGGAGCAACGAGAGTCCTCGATGTAATTCTAAAATGAATTGTTTGTAGGTTGAATTTTAGAGGCGAGTTTGAAACCTATGTTTGCAAAGTATTTTTTAAATTTTTCAGAGATAATTTTTTTATTATTAAACTCTTTTTCACTTATGAGAACTTTTGGAGGTAGTTGGTTCGAGTTTTTTTTATCTTTACCAATTATTTCTTTTATAATATCCCAGATTTTTTTATTATCTCCTTTAAATTTTTGTATTTGCTTTGAAAAGTATAGTTTTTTGGATTTTAATTTTATTTTTTCAAATAGATTTTTATATTGATTATACTTAGACAAATTAATATCGTTTCTATTTTTTAGATATTTTATGTAGAAATTTTGTTTTTGTTTTGACGATTTTCTTATTTCTTTGTTTATTTTACTTTAATTTCTTTTTCGATCTTTGGAAAATGTTTATTGTAGAGATTTAGGAAAATATTTATAAACTTATTGTAAGCGGAATTTGTGCGTCCGAGGTTACATTCATGATATATTTTTGACCAATTCACTACCGCTAGTGAGTCTTTTAGTTTTTGGGTCGAAAATTTATTTATGCTTCTTTTGATGATTTTTATTTTCAAGTTATTGACACGTGTTGCTTGTTGTGATAGTGAGAAGTAAATTGGGAAGTGGTCAGATATATCCGTTTTAATTATTTCTATTTTTAAGGATGGATCTTGAATTGAATTTGTCAATATATTGTCAATAGCTGTAATTGAGGTGGGAGTTACCCGGGTGAGTTTGTTTATAATTGGGAAAATGTAATGTTGTATCATATCATCGAAAAAAATTTTGGTATTAGCATGTTCATGATAGCTTAGGTAATTTATGTTCATGTCACCAATACAGAATAACTTTTTATGTTCAACATTGCTTTTTGTATATATTTGTTTCATAAAACTTGAAAACATTATAATATCTCCATCAAGCGGTCTATAACAAGAGGATATTAAGAGATTTTTTGTAGTATCATTAATGACTTCAACTGTAAAGACCTCGCTGTTTGAATCAGAAATAGAAAGATCATTTCTAATTTTTGTGTTTAAGTCATTATGGATATAGGTTATTATTCCACCTCTTCTTTTGCTAGCTTTTCTTTCATAAGAAATAAGATTATAATTAGGGATTTGGTTTGAATTTGTATAAGAATTTTCGTCAGAACACCAAGTTTCTGTAAGACAAATCATGCTAAAGGAATATTTGCATTCGAAAAGGAAAATTTTTAACTTATCGATATTTGTATTTAAGCTCCTGATGTTTATGTGTATTACCCTAAACTTATCTATATTGTTATGAAGTTCAGCTTTAAAAGTTTTAGTATCAAAGTATGGAGAGTCAGGTTCATTAAAAATAAATAAATCATCGTCGTATAAATCATTCGCAAAGATATTATTTTTAGTTTTAAAAAAGTCAAAACGCAACTTATCAAAATCTTTTGTTATAAAATCATTAGCGATGACGAAAAAAGAATTGAATCAAATTTTTGTTTTTTAATAGAATACGATTTGAGTAAAGATATTTTTGAAAGCGTGTATTTTTAAAATCTCGACTAAAAATTTTATCATACTTTAAAATAGCGTATTTACCTTCGCTACGTAATTTTTTCACTTCTTGCGAAAGCTTCCTTCGATGTTCGATAGTTTCTTGGGCAAAATCTTCGTTTATGTAAATGCCAGTTCCTTTAAGATGAGTTAATGAGTTGAGTATTTTGTTTTTGTCGTGGAAGTTCAGGAGTTTTAAAACTATTGTTCTTGGTTTATTATCTTTCTTTTGACCGATGCGATGTGCTCTTTCTATTACGACTTCCTTTGATATTTTTAATTGATTATAAAAGAATTTTTTTACCTCTTTTTCACAATCATCCCACCTTTCTCCTGGAGACTCTTTTAGTCCATCTATTCTTAGATTGTTTCTTCTGGAACGATTTTCCTAGTCTATTGACTTTTTATATAATGTATTTATTTGATTGTGATAATATTTTTTTAAGTGTGAAATGTTTTCTAAAGTTTTATTCTCTTGAAAACTGAGGCTGTCCTTTATTTCGTTCAGGTCTTTTTCGATATTCTTTATTTTCGACTTGTTGTTGTTATTGTCTTTCTCTATTGTGTCTAGCCTATCAGTTATAATTTTGAGGTTTGCACTCATTATTAAAGTGAATGATTTTTCTTGCTCTTTAAGTAGTCGTTCAGTTTCTTTAAGAATACTTTTTTGTGTTCATCGAGTTGTTTTGTGATAATTTTTTCGATGCTTTTTATTGTAATATCAATTTTTATGTAAAATTTTATCGCTAATAAAAAACACGTCTTGTTTCCACAAAATCTCCGCGATTTTTTTTCTAATCATTAACAGATTCAACTTATAAGAGCCCCTATATATACTTTCCATAGAATGTAGGTATTAAATTAAAAAACCTAATGGGCATAAAACTAAAATATAAAAAAATTAGAAAATAAATAAAATTCCTTGATGATTCCTTTAAGCATAAAAGATTCTCAAATTTTAAAAATTTATTTTTTTATTAGAAACTTAAATGAACTTAATTACTTTGCAATACATTTAAATCCTTTTTGATAACTATTCCATATATTTGGTCCTCAATATGCAATGCTATATTCAGTATATTTATTAATGTTTTGAGTTTATATGTGTTACTTATATTTGCTCTTAGATAATAGTTTTCATTTACGTTTATTTCAAACTTGTTATTAAAGTTTGCAGGAGAGATATTATTATCGAGTTGATACATAAAAATTAAATGCTGATAGATATTTATTTCAAAAATATTCATCATTTTCATATCTTTCATTATAGGTTTAGCATGTTCACGCTTATTTTTATAGTAAATGATTCTGCATCCATGTTTTTGTAGACTATAAATTTTTTTGAGTTTTGATGGTTTCGTACTTGCCCATGAAATGTTTGCATAGCTGATGAAGCAATGAATTAGTCCAAAGTAAATTAGTTTAAGACTTTTTTTATTGATATATGAGCGAACTCGATACATCATACCAATTGTATATATCTTATTTGAGGAAGCCAGGATAGGATATTTGAGGAAGCCAGGATAGGATATTTGAGGAAGCCAGGATAGGATATTTGAGGAAGCCAGGATAGGATATTTGAGGAAGCCAAGATAGGGTATTTGAGGAAGCCAGGATAGGATATTTGAGGAAGCCAGGATAGGATTTTTGAGGAAGCCAGGATCTCATCATATAGAATCATAAGAATCTAATACTTCTTTTTTGATTAAGTTATCATTTAATATAAGGTCAGGCAACTTAAGAGGAAGGTTTTCTTCTTGTGTTTTTTTGTGGAATAACATATAGTTTGTTTTTTTCTGTGTTAAGTGAGAGTTTGTAAGCCTTAAACCAATTATTTACTTTATTTAGTTCAATATTCATATTTGCATATAATTTCTTGATATCACTGTTTGTAAGAAATAGATTTGTATTATCAGCAAACATGACTCAATTTAGTTTTAAAGATGCATTGCAAAAATCATTTATATAAATTCAAAACAGGATTGGACCAAGAATAGATCATTGAAGGACTCCACATAAAACATTTAATACTCTAGATTGTATATTACACACATATTGTTTTCTATTGGTAAGATAACTTTTATTCCAATTGTAAGTTTTATTAATTATACTATAGTTCTTTAGTTTGTCTAATAAAATGGAGTGGTCAACTGTATCAAAAGCTAAATTTGTTTTGTTTAAAGCCATCAGTTATTTGATTAACTAATTCCATGATTGCGTGTTCTGTTGAAAGGTGTTTTTGAAATCCAAACTGGTTGGGGTAAAATAATTTGTTTTTAGTGAAGTGATTATAGATTCTATTATAAACTACACGTTCAAAGAGTTTTGAAAATACAGAAAGTATTGTTTTGAAAATACAGAAAGTTTTTTTGACCTATATCAATAGGTCTATAGATGGTTATGTCCGATTGTTCATTACATTTAAATATGGGGATTACTTTTGCTAATTTAAGGATGTCAGGGAAAATCCCAGATATTATTGAGAGCTTAAGTATATGGATCAGGGGTCTGCTTAGACTAGTTTTATTAAAGATAACTAAATCACTAGTTATTTCATCAAATCCTGGTGCTTTCTTTATTTTAAAGAGGAAAAGGCTTCTTCAAATTCTTTATAGTTGAATTCCTTATCGTACATGATAGTGATATTTGTAGGTTTTAGTTTTTAAATGAATCAGATGTTGGACTTATTTTATTAGCAAGATTTGGACCAATATTTATAAAATATTTGTTAAATTCTTCGGATATTTGTTTTTTACAGAATATGTCTGAAATTTTAATATTAATTCTTTTTGGTAAAGAAGTTGAGTTTTTTTTTTTCCTTTCATTATCTCATTAATGATGGACTACATTTTCTTACTATTAGATTTGCACTTTATGATTTCATTACTGTAGTACTTATTTTTAGTTTTTTTAATAAGATTTTGGTAAAAATATTTATAGTTTTTGTAATTTATCTCATTATCAGTGTTTTTATTTTTTAGAAAGTTATTATAGAGTTTTTGCTTCTTTTTGGAGCATTTTATCAGTATTTTATCCATCCACGGATTAGCAACTACTTTTGTCTTAATTTGTATGTCCTCTTGAGAACAGGTTTCATTAAAACAATCTAGGAATATATCTAAAAAATTATTGAAAGCTTCATTAGTTTCGTGACATCTATACTCGTTGGGCCACGTTTCTTGTTTTAGTCTAATTGATAATTCATTAGTATTACTTGTTTTAAAATTGCGTTTTTTCAACTTTATAACTTTTGGTTCACAATCAGACATGGATTTTAAATTTCTTACTTTTTAAATATCGGAAAGTGATCGCTAATATCAGTCATAAATATCCCTGTTTCAAAATCCATCTCCAGGTAACTATTAATGAAAATATTGCCGTTGCCGAAGTTTTTGACACTCGTGTTTGCTTAATAATTGCTGACAAGACATTAAATTTAAAAAGCATATCAAAAAAAGATTTTATTTTTTGAAATTTTGAATAAGTTAGAGCATCAAGGTTTATGTCTCCAATAACAAATAAAGTTTTATTTTCTTTATTTATTTTTTCAATGGTATTTTTGATAAAAGTTTCAAATGATTTGATTTTTCCACTAAGTGGATGATAAACGCATCCAATAAAAACATTTCGAAGTTTTTTATTTAATTTCAATAAATAGGCTTTCGAAATTATCGTTTGAGGAATATAATATGTTTTTTACTTTAAAATCATGCTTTTTTGAGACATAAAGCCCTAACCCTCCACCTTTTTTTCCACTTCCTCTTGGTTGACTTATAAGTTTATAAAATGGCAAATTATAAATAGAATTTAATTCAAGAGAATTTTCAAAATCATGCCAAGTCTCTGAAAGAGCTATGACGTTGAACGTGTAATTTATAATGTTTAAAAAATCTTTTAGTTTCTCAAAATTTTGCTGCATGCTTTTAATGTTTAAAACTGAAAAAGAACAATGATCGTTTATTATTTTAAAATTAAAAGGATCAATATATAGTGTGTCAATTAAGTTCATTTGAGTTTCTTGAAAAATATTCATGTTTTCTTCAAGCAGGTTTTAAAGCATGAACTTAAAGAAAACATTCACAACTACTTTGTGGATGTTTTCTTTAAATTTATGAATAATAAGTTTATTGTACACGACTTTAGCGTAATGACCGTTTTGTCGATGAAGCTTGGCCTGCTCAAAAAGATCTTTTCGTATTTTACGAGTCGTAAAACTATAATCTTCATTTATAAAAATATTGCCCCTTTTTAATTTCAATGCTTTTTTTAAGATTATTTTTTTATCTTCATAATCACGAAGCTTTAGAACAATTGTTCGCTCTCGTTCTACTTTAGAGAGCCCAACTCGATGGGCTCGTTCAATTTTAATATGCTTCTTAATTCCAAGTTGTACGTTAAAAAGCTGCTTTATTTTTTCTTTAGTTATATCCCAATCCTTTTCTTCACTCGTTTCAATAACCCCATCAATTCTTTGATTATTTCGCTTGTTTCGATCTTCATTACCTACGCTCTTTAGTTTTAGTTCAGTATTGTCTAAAGATATTTTCCCCTGCATTTTTTTGACATAAGTTAAATCTTCACACACTTTATTTTATTTTTTCGTCCACTGCTTTAACTTTATCTTCGCATACACCACCAACGTAATTCAATACTGATTTAATTTCGTCTAGTTCGCGACGAACATCTTGAAAACTCGTTTGAAAATTATCAAAACTTTGATTTATGCTTGATATAGATTCTCTAAAAAAAGATAAAATCGTTTCTTTTTGTAGATTTAGCATTTCCCTCATCATTTCATACATGACTTAATTTTGTTCTTTTTCCTTTTTTTGTTTTTGTTTATATTTATTTTATCTTCTAACAAAATAAATTTGCACTTTAGTAAAATTGTTCAGAAATTGTTATTTAGTGCGGAGATCCAGGTTCGAAACGGGCTTTGGACATATTTTCACGTCACGGTAAGGAAGGAGGCGTGAACTTCCTGGTTAAATGCACTTCCGCGGTGCTCTGTGAGTGATCTGTTTTAATGTCATTTAGGTACCTCAAGAAGACCTAACGGTTCTTGGGGTACCTAAATGAAATTAAAAAAAAAATTAAAAAAAAAAATAAAAAAGCTGTACGATAAATAAAATCAGTAGCGGACAATGTAGCCGCATCTAAATCTGACTTTACTTCAAACCGGATTTTAATGAATTTCAATCTTCTGTTCATTTAACTTTTGACTATATCTAATTACTATATAAAGAACCTCCCTCAGTTAGAGAGGGGTCACAAATTTTATAAGGTCATAACTTTTGATCACTAAGAGATTATTGCATGAAATTTAAAACTTATAGACAAAATAAGTTTATTAAAAAACATAAAATATTTTATCAACTTATTGTTTTCACGTTTGGGGCAGTTGTGGCCAATACTTTAGGAGTTTTTTGTTCCCAGGCTCTAATCATCGCATCTTTTTGCGAAGCATCCTTAATTGACATAAGTATAAACATATATATGCTTGGAGTTTTTTGCATGTTCGGATGTTACCTCTCAAACATCAAGCATCAAAAAATGCTGGATCCGCCTCTGTATATAACAAATATTGATTTACAATATTAGTTTTATATAAACTGTAATATTATACCAACATATTTTTTTTCATAATCAATAAAAAACATTAAAATGAAAAAAAAAAATAGAGCACCCTGAGGAGGACTTAAACCCTGTAAGCTTTGGCTCAAATAAAGACACCTACGACATCCACAGGACTACACTTCTATATCAATATGGACAAAAATAAAAGGATTTAAATTTTTTTAAAATTTTTTTTGCGTACAAATAAGGTTTTTATTATGTTAACATTATTTTTAAAAGAGTATAATTAACGACTTCTTAAAAATCACAACATTAAAATGAAAAAGAAAAATCTTTCTGAGGAGGATTTGAACCCCTAACACCCGTGCCTCAATAGAATAACGTTATTACATACACAGCACAAGACGTATATATTAACGACGTAGCAAATAAAAATCAAATATGTGGACAAGTTACTAAATGAAAAGTTCCTGTCAAATTTAAGAAAAGATTATAATAAAAAGGATTTTATTATATAATACAATTATATTTTATTATAAAATATAATTGTATTTTATAATAAAATATAATTGTATTTTATTATAAAATACAAGAGTATAATTAAATTTTAAGAAATGTTCGTTGATAATAAATAAAAAGCAGCGGGATTTGAAGGTTTTGTAATCAAGAACCTCTAAAAAAATTCACGCGTTAAAATTTCATTAAAATCTTACAACCTCATTAAGTATAAACTTAATAAGACATTCAAAAACTAAATAAAGAAATTTACAAAGAAAAATAATTTTTACAAATTTACTTTTTAAAAATTAAACTCATAGACAAACTTTTTACAAAAAAGAAAAACGATCCCATTATAAATATAAATATCAACTCATAAATTGCTTAGCATGTGTATATAAATAAATCAGACGTGCTACATGCTTCTATTGACAATAAAGAGGTTTATGTTTACTTTTGTTATTACCACTCCAATCAATACTTGCACCACCCCAAGCAATGTTTGAAGTATTCCAAGCAATATTTGCATAGTTTATGTGACATACAAACACCTAACAAGTTGGATAAAAAGCATAGACATATCAACTGAAAATAAGTTTTCAATAAAAGAATGAAAATAAGATGGAAAAGAATCCATTTAATTTTATCAAAATTAAGTGAACCTAAAACAGATATGCTTACAGCCACCTACAATATATATTATCGAAAAGATACAGACTTTTACCGTTATGTTATTGTTACCTACAATAATATAATAACTATATCGTTAAATGATATCGTTATATGATATCGTTACATGATATCGTTATTTGATATCGTTATATGATATCGCTAACTAAAAGGTTTTGGTGTGTATACACACTACAGATTTTTAGCTAACAATTTCATATACCTCAAGATTTATATTTATGTTTCAGCAAGCTATAAAGCTACGATAACTAGGTATTAATATATAGCTTAAAAATTGCTTAAACTAAAATCCCGCCATATGTATATACATATCACTATACCGATAGGTGACTGTAGCCACCTAATAGTTATAAAATTCTCATTATGCAGTAGCTAGTAATAAAACTTGATATGTAGCTGTCGATATATCACTGGCTAAATAGATATAATGTTTAGCTAAATACAAGCTTTAGAATTGACGTTATGTTTTAGTTAGCTACATACCTACGATCTGTAGATATCGATATAGCGTAATAAATCGCTAGCTACAAATCTACGATATGTAGCAGAGCCGTAACCACAATTATGATATTAGGAGGGCATATGGTTCTTTTAAAGGAGAGAGAATAAAACATTTGTTAAAAATATATGTTTTTCCCTAATGGCTATAATTATTTAAAAAAATATATAATGGGCGGGGGGGCTAAAGCCTCCTGGCCCGGTGGTTACGGCTCTCTGTAGTCATTGACAAGCCACAGATTTGTCGTTATTTTTTAGCTAGACACAATGCTTCAATATGTAACTAACAATATATCATTGTAATCAATATCAATAGCAACAAAGCTAAGATATCTAGAAAGTGACTCTTCTTAATAAAATCGCAATTTTATAAGTTCAATTATTATCATAAATATATTAGAGCCAATTCTAAAATTCAAATTTTTTAAGAAAAAAAAAAAATAATAATGCGAGAAAAAAAATTTAACAGTTAAATTAGCATTAACTAACAGTGTGATTTATTAAATTAAATCAATTTAATAAATTAAATCAGTTAAATCAACATTAACTATTCCACATAACTAACACTGTGGTAAATTTAGGTTATTGTAGTAAAATGTGGTGTTTTTTATTATTATTATTATTTTTTTACCACTTTTTGAATCTTGTACTTGAATTAAATTTCATTTAAGTTTTTAACAACAGCTACATGTCTTTAATGTTTGAAAATTTCCGCAAAATTTCCGGAAATTTTCAACTTTAATATTTTGCGGAACAAGTAAAGAAACAAACAAATTAATAGTTTGTTTCTTCTGATACTTGTTCCGCAAATTATTAGGGTTGAAAATTTCCGGAAATTTTGCGGAAATTTTCAACGCTAGTTTGATTATATTTTTAAGTTATAAATTACATTTTAGCTATTATAAAGTTGCAGCAGATAAGATAAATAATTTTTGGAACTTTTATTTTGGCAACTAGTATTTATATGCAAGATAAATAAATTTTACTTAAAAATAAATAGTTGCCTAAAACAAATACTAGACAACAATCTTCCTTTTGAATCAGCAAGCAAAATATAAAGGTTTAACTTAACTTTTAAAATTTTTAAAATTTGTTAAACACAGCATCTTTTCGCCATTTTTAAACGCGATGCCATTATTTCAAAATGATAGCCGTTTATATTATTAAAATGACGTCACACTTGTCGCAAGGATAGAGATGTTTTAGTATTTAGCAAAAAAGTCACTAGAATTATTTAGGTTGTATTTTTATGATTACCTTTATTCAATAGGTTCTATTAACTTTAAAGAAAATTTTTTTTTAATATATCAGTGTTTATTGTTTTAAATCGGACAAAGTTAGGGTACTTGGCTTGATCGGGCAAAGTTAGGGTACTATGTCCGCTCGAGTGTTGCAACATAAGAGCAGAAGACTTGACGTAAAGTTATTTTATGCTGATTTTAATGATAACACACCAACAAGGGTTTTTCAGAAGGTTTTTCAGAAGGTGATGTTTAAAACATTTGAAACGTCAAATACCAGAATATGAACCCCTCAAAAAGATAGTAGTACATCAATTATAAATATATTTTAATATAATTTATCGTTTCTAATTCTAAATCATTTTAGTTTTTCATTTTCCTAAAATAAGTTATTTTTTAAAATGAAGTTGAAATTGAAGACTTATATTTGCAGATTTTCATAATTTAGTCTTTCCTCTTAAAGATAATAAATATAAAATAAAAATAAAAAGATAATAAATGAAGTTTCCTAAGATGAACTTTTTTAATGGAACTCAAAAAAACTCAAAATAACAAAAAACTAATCCCAAAAAAAAAAAAATTAAATAACATTGTATCTTTAAGGAATATACTAAAGTAAAAAATAATTATTAAAAACAATATGATAAATTATTGAAAACAATAATAAATCTTTCCCATCTCTAATAGATTTTGCGATACAATTTTTTTAAAAAATCTTTGCTCTTGAAATACCAAAATAAAGCTCCGTGGAGAATAACGCTAAAAAAACGCGCTTTTCTTAATAAAAAACCGCATCTCATCTTCTGAGCGTCTCAAAACGTATCATCATAGGCGACTTCACCAACCACTATCATAATTTAAACAGCATAACAACAGCTCATATTCATCTCATATAATATATAAGATATAAAGTTTCAAAATTTCCACCAAACTTTGTATTAGAAAAACGTAATAGTAAATTTTGAATTCATATATAAATTTCACCAACGTGTTTTTTACACAAGGTTACGCAGAAATTTAGTTCAATTTAAATAATAACCTTATCTAATTAATTTAATCTTCAATTAGTTATTTAAAAGTATTTTTAAATAACTCATTGAAGAATTAATATTTGGGGATGAAGAAGCCGTTTTAATTATTTTCAAAAAGCAGTTGACCATTGAAGGTTTGTATACTGACACGGTTACAGTAAGGCTTGAAGTGAACAACTTAAAAATGTTTTTTTTAAATCTTTAGAGCTTCTATCCATCAAGGAGTATTCCCAGAACAATTAGAAATTGTAAAAGTTATTCCTATTTTAATAGAAGGGAACAAACCTGAAATCAGTAATTATGCCCATCATGTTCTCTCCACATTTTTGAAAATTCTAGAAAAAAATATGTTTAACAGAGTATACAAATGTTTTCATAATAATAATTTACTTAACATTAATCAATTTGGTTTCAAGAAAGATAACTGAACATGCAATTATCCAATTTGTACGTGAAATCTCAAAATCATTTAAAAAATGGCAATATACCCTAGGAATTTTTATTGACCAATCAAAAGCTTTTGTGACGGTCAATCACCATATTTTGATTTATAAACTCAAATACTAAGGAATATAAAATAAAATTTTAAAATGGTTTAAAAGTTTTCTATCTAACCGAAAACAATTTGCACCATTTAACAATGATTATCAACCCACTTTTCTTAACATAATCTGTGGAGTTCCACAAGGTTCAATTCTTGGACCACTTCTTTTTTTAATTTATATAAATAACTTAAATAAAGCTTCAAAACTAACGAGCATTATATATGCAGATGATACAAACTTATTCCTTTCTAAGATATCGCTGAACTTTTTAAAACAGTGAACGAAGAACTCAGATAGTATCTAATTGGTTCAAGTATAATAACCTTGAATACTAATAAAACAAAATGGGTTTTATTTCATTCGATAACAAAAAAGCGATTTTTCCCATCAAAATTACCTCAAATCTATATCAAAAGGTAATAAAAAGAGATTTATCGATCAAAAGTAAATAAAAAGAGATAAGAAATCACTATTGATCAAAAAGAAATAAAAAGAGATTCCAATATTGCTTGAGGAAGTACATAAAAAAATAAGTTGCAATGCCTTTGTCTCCGTCAGAAACGTGCAATCCGTATAATCAATTTTGCAAATCGCTTCTCTAATTTGAAGCATTATTTTATTGAATAGAGAATTCTGAATATATACGAGTTAAATGTATTTAATATTTTGTTTATATGTGTATAAATAACTTATCCCTAGCCGTCTTCAAAGATCTTTTTACTTTTAAACCAATCAGTAAATATATTTTGAGAAATAATAACTTTTTAATTGAACCTTTTTGTCAAACAAACTTTAATCCATTTTGTATAACCTATCAAGCGCCACACCTTTGAAATAAAATTACTTGCTTTTTGCCTCTTAAAAAAACAACAACTGAAATGTGGATAACTAACTTATCTCTAGCCGTCTTCAAAGATCTTTTCTTTTTTAAAAGAATCAGTAAATATATTTAAAGAAATAATAACTATTTAAAAGAACCTTTTTGTCAAACAAACTTTAATCAGTTTTGTATTACCTATCGAACGCCACACCTTTGGAATAAAATTATTTTACTGAACTTTATTTTTGAAGTACCTTTTTTTAAAAAAAATATATTTTGGTCTACTTTTACATTGTTTATATACATGTTTACGTTTATAGAAGTTTATTTCTACTTATTTTATTTATTGTTTTTATAACTTTTTAATTTATGTATAAAATTCTGATGAGAAGATCCTCTTGATCTTTCTTTAGACACAGATTATTTACCTTATAAATTTGTAAAAGTTTATTAATTTTTTATTATCTTTTCCTTGTTAAATGCTTATTTAAGGTTTTGACGATAAGATCTTCTTTCAGATACCTTGTTTATATTTTTTATATTTTATATCATTGTAAGTTTAATATCATTATTTTTATTATTAGTTATATAAAGCTGTACAAAGACTAACCATTGTAACCAAAAAAAAACAACGGCTCGTTGCTGAACGAAAGTATTGAAATCCGCATAAATTAGTTATAAACTATTGGTTTCGGCGGGTCTAGTACTCTATTAGACACAAGTAGTAGTTATACCAACTCTAGACACTAGTAGTAGTTATACCACTCTAATCAATTGGGACCGAATGTAGTTGTTACTTTTTTGATGATACGGCTCGCGTTAACAAGCCAACAAAAAATAGTTATACACTCATTAAATTGGCCTTCTCCACGGAAATCTTTAGTAAAAGGCGAAAGATTTGTACGAGAATGAAGAAAGCCCAGAGTTATCAGATTGATACAATTAAAAATCATAAAATGTTTATACATTAGTATTGCTTGTGGGTGTGTATTACACTAAAGCTTTTTTTTGTATTTACACTATTAGCTGGTTTTACATGATTTTTAACTGTTCTAAGTTATTCAAATTAAAACATTTTGCATAGAGTTAATTTAAAAGATTATTTCGAGTTTTGATGTTTAAAAAATAATAGGGGTTATAAATTACAATAAATAATTGGCGGTTAAAAATAAACTGGGGTCACAAATTATAGTAACTAACGGGATAAATTATTTTAGAAATAATCTTATTTTAATTTTAACAAAACGTTTTCAATATTTCAACTTTTAAACGCTTTAAATCACTCCTCAAAATACTTTTTTGTTTACTTTCATATAGATAGTTTTTATTTCGACAATCCCAGACCTTCCAAACTTTTTTTTTTAAACCTTGTGATTTAATGAGACTGATACGAAAACCTGAAAAAATGTAAAATCTAAAAGAGTACTTTTTCTTAGTTTGGTTTTAAAAAGTTTTTTAAAAAATATTTAAACTAAGGGTTTTTAACGTTATAATATTTGTCAAGGAGTGTACAGATAATTGCTTCTTTTCCAATGATCTCTATACTCCTTGATGATTACAATTTAATTTTTTAACAGAAGGAACTGTAAAACTAGTAAATGTAATTTTTTAACAACTAGAACAGTGTTTTCTGCACACTATGTTGCTGAATTTATTTTTATATTTTTGCTTTGTCACCGTTTTTAGTCAAAAGGATGTTTATGAAGGACGGAAAAAAATGGAGATTTATAATATAAATCTCCATTTTTTCCGAAATATTACTTCGGTGCTAGTTTAGATTTATTTCAAATGTTTTATCTTTTTTTTTTTTTAAATTTTTATTTTAGGTACCCCAAGAAATCTTTACGGTCATATAAAAGAGAACGGCGAAAAAGCATTCGAAAGCATCCTTACGGATGTTAAAACCTTCCCAGAGGTGGCGTTGAGCCAAAGATCTCTAGCTTCTGGGACAAGCGAGCTAACCACTGTGCTACGGCTACTTATTATCAGTCATACCAAATTTTTCAAAATTTTCTGAATAATTTACCATGAGAATTTTAAGTCAATAGTGAGATCGCGAGAATTGTAATTTAACCGTGAGACGAAACCTAGAAAGTTGGAAGATCTGCAATTGTTACTTAATTTTTTTTTTAATAATTATTTAAATTTTTTTTAATTGCAATTATCTATTCAAAAACTTATGTATAAACGTTTCTATTTAGAATGCGCAGTTAATTCCCAGTTGGCAAGGTATGTAAAAAATACGTCTTTTAATCGTCTTTTGAGCGTTTTGGACGTCTTTTGAACGTTTAAAAGACGCCATTTAAGGTCCTGTGCCCACTGGGTTTAAACGATTCTTAGTAACTAAAACTAATTAATTCAATGAAACAAATAGGCGAAGGTTGCATTGGATGAGCAAGTTCCTAAGATAGTATAACTTTATTTACAGATAAACTACTGATATTTTCCGAACCTTTTTGGCTAAGTATATTCATACAAGTTTGACGGTGTTATTTATTTTAATTTCTTGGTTGTATAGTTAATGCCCTTTTATTGTTTTATTGTTAAAAAAATTTACCATCCGCGTTATAATTTTTTATTATTCAATATTTTGAAATTACGTCAGAACAAAGAAAGATCATTAAAAGTTTATTATATACTCAATATTTTATGCTTATCTACTGCTAATTCCACGGGTTATATGAGATAATACATAAGCTATTGTTATGCTGTTTAAAATATGATAGTACTTGGTAAAGTCGCTTAAGATGATACGTTTTGAGACGCTCAGAAGATGAGATGCGGCTTTTTATTAAGAAAAGTGCGTTTTTTTAAAGTTATTCTCCACAGAGCTTTATTTTGGTAGCTTAACAGAGTTGTTAACAAAACCAAAAGTAGCAAGGCCAAAGTCAGGGTTAGGATTTAGGGTTAGGTTTAGGGCGACATGTTACAAGGCCAAGACCAAGGCTAAAGGTTACAAGGCCAAGGACGAAGCCAAAGCCAAGGGTTTTGAAGGTAAAGGCCAAGAATAAGAGTTTCAAGGACAAATCCTACGCAAACGTTTTCAAGACCAAAGATTTAATTTTTGTCTTACGTTAAGGCAAATTATTAACAAAACTATAAGTAGCAAGTGCTGTGACAATAAAACCACATGTTGTAAAAATAGACCAAGGTTATGCGCAGAGCTCAACGAAGTCAATAAGAAAATATACTTGTAGATATATATGAAAGCCGGAAAAGAAAAATACATAAAAATAAAGAAAGAAAACTTTTAATTCTTTAATTTTATGTATTTTTTTTTGAAGGCCAAGGCCTAAACAATCAAGGCGAAGTCCAAAATTTTTAAGGCCAAGACCAAGGCTAAGGACTAACAACTCTATTTCAAGAGCGAAAGTTTTTTCAAAAAATCGCAAACTTTTTTAAAGAAGGAAATATTTGTTAATGTGTTTTTTATGGTTGAGATAATTATTTTTTACTTAAGTATAGTCCTTAAAAATATAATTTTATTAAAATTTTTTTTTTTTTTTGTTATTTTGAGTTTTTTTGAATTCCATTAAAAAAAGCTCATCTTAGGTAACTGGTTTCCTAAAATGAGATGATTGGGTGTGAAATGACGCAATTTTTGGTATAAAGATTTTTTTTAATGAACTATTCATTTATTATCTTTAAGAAGAAAGACTAAATTATGATAATTTTCAAAAATAAAAATAAATATTATAATATTTTGGCTACAAAAAACAATGCACTGTTAACATGCTTAACTTATGCAACCTTCCCCTAGTTATCAGTTGTAGAATAACATTTACAAAAATTCTTATTTCACTTTTTTAACGTTTAGACTCAAGTATAAAATCTAAATTTAAAAAGCACTTCATTTTAGTAATAGTTTAAAAAAAAAAAAGGGCTTTAATAATGCAAATAATGTTCTAATACTCGTAAAGACTATCCCAATGGACATAAGAAGTCTTTTGAACATCTTTTGAACGTTCAAAAAACGTCTATATTTGCAGCAAAAAATATATTTATGGAACAATATTTAATTAATAAAAAAACAAAAGTATACAGACTATTTTTGACTATTAATATAATTCTGAACATGAGTGTACACAAATATAGCGCATTTAGACTTTTTCAGTTTGTTGTCATTTACAATACTAAAGCAAACTAATAACTCAGTATCCAGTTTTTCACGTTTTGGGTACATTTTTGTGCAATAGTTCGATTTTTATATTTTCTTAAATAATATTTTAGGTTAGAATATTATTTTGATTTGTTTAAGCAATAAAATTACTATGCAATGTTATCACAAATAGTATGTGCGCAAAGAAGTTCAATAGTTTTTTTTTTTTAAATTAGCAAACGTTCATCAACTTTTTAATTTCCTGTAAATAATTTTGTTCAGTAATTTATTCCATTGTATATTTTGCTTATATGTGCACTGTATAGATGATGTAGAACTATAATTTAAGCGTATTCCACACTTACCTAGTGTTTCCACGCTTCTACTATAAGAAAAAACAATTAAAATGAGAGTATAAGAAAAAACAATTAAAATGATAACTAAATTAGTTATAAAAATTTAATAACTAAATAAGTTAGGAAATAATTAAATCCAATTGAATTAGCTATGGCAGGAAATTTTTTTTCTTCTTAGATTTAGAATAAATATCTCACTTTATAAGTCATAGAATTGAACGAAAAGCATCAATTTTAAAGCTCAGCCAGCTGTTTTTTTGTCGTTATAAATCTTGGTAATATTAGTTTAAAAATAACAATTTTATTTTTATAAGTTCTCTATTACAATTACGTACTTTTAACTATTTTAAGTACCGTATTGTACTCAAGTTTGAAAATTACAAAATAGTTTATCAGTAATCATTACATTTGAGAATAAATAACGATAAGTGGATTGCATGATCAAATGCTAAAAATACCTCGTTTTGTTTAAATTATCTCGTGTTGTTTAACCAAATGAGTTGATCTCTTTAACTTTAAGTGTTTTCGTTTAATTAAACAAACTTTTTAAATATTCAATAAAATCAAAAAGACTTAAACAAAATGTAATCTACAATATATATATATATATATATATATATATATATATATATATATATATATATATATATATATATATATATATATATATATATATATATATATATATATATATATATATATATATATATGTATGTATATATATATTTATAATATGTGTATAACATATATATTTATAAATATATATATTTATAAATATATATATATATATATATATATATATATATATATATATATATATATATATATATATATATATATATTAATACTTCTAAGTAGTATTACTAAGTAATATGATTTTTAGTTCCTAATTTGTTAAGGGCAATGGACACATTTTTGTATTAGAGTTTACTTTAAATAAATGGAGGGAATATTTAACTACTGACGATCTCTAGATTATTTCAAAAGTTTCGAAGATTTCTATGGTAAGATTGAAAAAATATGCATATAGTTCGAACAAGTTGACATGTTATAACAATCATTTTTTTTTTCTTTTTCTTTTTCAAAATCATAGTCTTAGATCTTAGTCTTTAATATATATTAAAATATAATCGGAGTTCGGAAAGTGCATCATTTTTATTCGGAGCCGGAAGAACCATTATTTTGGAATATTTTAGTAACATGTTAAGAAATTCAAGTGTAAAAAGTGCCCTAAACTCTGACTTAAAAAAAAAACATTAAATATGAAAATCAAATTAATAAATGATCAAGAAAATTTTATAAAAATTACTTTGTTTACATTAATGCAATTAGACAAAATGTTTAAAAATAAATAAAAGCATCTTTTTTTAATTTTTGCTACGTGCTTAGATACTATTATATATTACGATAAACATATATATTGCTATTATTATTTTTGCTACGTGCTTAGTTGACATATTTTTTTTCTATTTTGATAAAAAAAAAGGTTTATCTTTAAGGTTATCTAGAAATAATAGGTTATCTAGTCGTTATTGTTATTAAAGTACAAGAAGATTAAAGTGGTTCATATTTAAAACACCTAAAATAAAACGATGAATGAAAAACATTTCATCATAATATCATTTGAGAACAAAGAGCGGTAAGATATTTGGATAAGTTAAATCGATCGCCACTCTTTTAAAGATAAAGGGTTTAGCAGAGCTTTACAAATTTGTTTTGTGTTGCGAAATAAATTGAGTTAGATAAGCTGTGCTAATATCGGGAACATCTCTTGAGAATACTGTATGTTGTGTCATATGCACCGATTCATTTAGATTTTATTTAAAAAAAGATTTTAATATAAAACTTAATGAAACAAATAATAAATTGTAAAGATTGTTTCTCTTGGAGATTGCAAAATTTTACTTCAAGTTACTGAGGTAACTGGTTATTTTAAGTTACCGAGGTCAATTAAAGTTTTAAACAAAAATTATTTGTTAAAAAAAATCTTATAAGCGTGGTTTCGCTGTAATGTTACTGTTGTTACGGCGTTACTGTTGTTCTTAAAAAATATAATAGCACAGTAAAAAAAAAATCTATGGTACAAATAGTAATTATATTGCCCATTGTAAAGCATTCTTAGGTAGTTTCACCATTTTTTCGTACACCCAATCGCTTGACGCTCCCATGCAACGTGCTTTCGGACAAAAGAATTGAACTAAAAATAAATTGATTAACTTAAAAAAAAAATGAACTTCCCAAAGTTTGTGCGACGCAACCACGAATTTCAAAAAGTAATCATACTTGCGTTTTCAATAAATAGGACGGTACATCCGATTAAAGATATAGCTATAAAAAAAGGCATTAAAAGTACAACGGCTAAATATCGTTGACACCCACATCCATAGAACTGATCTTTTTCAAAATCCTCCATAGTAGTCGAACCTAGTAAAAAATGTTTAACCAAAAAAAATATTAATATGGAACGAAAGGTTAGAATTGTGCTAAAAATCAAAATAATTTTTGTCAACAAAACTAAAAGACTAAAATAAAGTAAAAAACAAAATTAAATACAAAACAGCTAAAAACAATTACAAGTTTTCTCAAACTATTTTTATTAACATTAAAATTTTTTCAATGCTATTTTCAAAAAACTACTTTTTTTTTAACATTGTGTGTGTATTTTTTTACAAAATATTGCTTTAAAAACATTCCGAAATAACATTTTTTAAAAGAAAAAAAAAATTATGGGAAAAAACTTTTAAAGTTAAATAAATAAAAAAAAAATTCTATTGGGAACAACATGTAACGGGAAATCGTGCGCTGTCGACTTAAGACAGGGTACTTTAAAAATACCACTGTACTGGAGCAATGCAAATACCATTATTAATATTTGATAAAATCAATATTAAGTAAATTTCAAAGGTTTCAGGTGGGGATCCTTTCAGAGTAGGACTCCACAAAAGTCAGGGTGATTGAAACAAAACCTTCTTAAATTTTTTTTAAACAAGGTTAGAAACCATCGTCAGATGATAGAGTTTAACAAAAAAACTTTTTGGCGTTTAAAAGTCGTGATCTTATTAGTTAAATACCTTCTCCTCCCTAACTTTGAAAAAACTTTTACAAAAAAGATTTTGTTGCAGAAAATATTTTTGTAAAAATACCTTGCACTTTAGCTCACACTGACAATTTTCCAACTCAACCACGGCTTAAAATAATTTATAAGCTACATTTTCTGAAAATAATTTTTGTTGGTGCCAAATTAACATTTTTATTACGCATATTTTTAGCCTAACAAAAAAAACAAAAAAAAAAAAAACAACACCATAAATCAGCCCCTCAATCTGCAAACGATAATTTATTTTTATTTTACTTTTATAAACTAGTAATTCCTGAAATTGCGATATGTGCCATATGAGCCATTCCCAATAGTAAATAAGCAAAAAGGAACCAGTGCAAAGAGGGACCGTGCTCTAAGAGTACCGTAATGAATTAAGAATAAGCGATAAACCTCTAGCCTTCTGATTTTTGGAATAGAAAACAAAATAATAAAATTTAAAATGATCTATTTATAAACTTCAATTATTTACAGCTGTCTGAGTTATAATATATAAGCAATAAAAACAATATTTACAATTTTCATAAATAAAATAAAATAGAATGAGACTTAATTTTAACTACCACAAATGCGAAAAACCGTCTTTAACAGAAGTTGTGTCTGCACCATTTTCTATAAGTAACAATGCGCAATCAAAGTTTCCATACGCGACCGCGTATTCAAGCGGAGTATGTTGACAGGAATCACGCGCATTGATTCTTGCACCGTACGCAAGTAAAAGTTCTAAACAATCCAAATAACCGGCTGCTGCGGCTACATGTAAAGGAGTATTACCTTCGATGTTAGTTGAGTTAACATCAAGTCGTTCATCGGTAATTAATCTTCTTGTTTCGTTGAAATCATTATTTAATATTGCGTCAAAAAGTTCTGTAGTATTTTTACTTAATTTATCGTTTGTTATTGATCTTGTACAGCCGCACGAATTATTTATATCAACGTCACAATTCGCGTACGTTGTGTTTGAATTTAAAGACTTTTTTCTTTTTTCATTTAACATTGCACGAACTGTTGAAGGTGACTTCGATGTCATAAATTGTTTGTTGGCGGACAAATCCATCGGATCAACTAACATTTTCAAAAAATCTTTTTTCTTTCAAATGACCTGTTGCTGCTACTTCGAATCAAAATCTTAACTTATGGCTGGGATTATTCGGAACAGATTTATAATAATACTGCTAGTGACGTAACGTAAAATAAACAATAAGGATTTTTGTCGCATAAAAAAAAAAAAAAATCTTCAAATGCTTACGTAAGTGGATAGCAAACAGCACATGTTATTTTCTGTCAATAAAACTCTTGGCCTTTTTCTCAAGCGTTCTCAAATTATCATAGACAAAATTGTCTGGTCGTGACACATATGTCAAAACCTTCCGTACTTTTGATGTATAATTTAACCTTTTCCGATGTAAAAAAAAAAGAAGAAAATAAATGAGACAGACAGAAATGCCAACAGGAAAAGCTATTTTGTCGAGTCTGGTATTGCTAAATGACAATACAAGTTTATTTCAATCTTTAAATGAATTTAGAAACGAAATTTTTAACGTTATTAGAGTTATTACACTAATTAAAAAGTTGCAAATACTGTTGTCATTAAGATTCGTGCATGTTGTCATGTATTCGGTAAAGCTAATTCGGTTATTTGTTTCCTGTTAATTGGATATATTAAATTTTAAATTAGCAAACTTGCGGAATAAACACTCCACCGTGAATGCTTCCGATGATCAACTTTATAACAACTTTTCAAAACTTTACTTTTAAAACAAATTATTTTTTACAACAACTCAGGAACAGCTTACCTACGGACATTTTTTTTTCACATCCTTTACATAATTTATTCTTCGGATAAGATGAAGATAAAGATGTATTCTTGGTTAGAACAAAGACCTAATGCGGTTGTTATAATACTAACTTTTTTCATGCAAAATATATATATTTTTTACATCAAATCTCGTAAAGTTAAATTTAAGCATCCACCATGTTGTAAAAAAAAAAAAAATATGTTAAAAATTTTTAAACGAATTATGTAGCCTTAAATCTGGATTAATAGGCGTAGCGCATATTTTCAATTGTTTTAAAATAAAATAAAAATTAAAAGCGAAACATAAAGCAAATAGTCGGTGGGAAAGTGAACAAATCTGACTGGCAAGCAACCAGATTAGGATAAAAACTGTCTGCATTCATAAGCACGTGTTCACTAACACGTGATCAAGGTTTTATATAGCAAAATGCACAAACAAATCCACATAAATTCATGTTAGTGTTTATAATTCCATATTTTTAACTTAATGATTATTATACTCTTTAAGTGAAAATATATTATATCTTTTCAATTATATATTTCTGTAAGATATAATAAAATATAATGAATCATAAAATAAATATGACTTAAGTGATTACGTTCTTAGCTATATACATTTTAATAACTTTAAGTGTGTGTGTGTGTGTGTGTGTGTGTGTTGGTGGCAATCTGAAGCGTGTGAATTTTATACTAAGTACGCACACGCACTTTTCAAATTCTCTATAACCTCAAAAAAATAATAATAATAAAAAGTTAATAACTTTTTAAAATTTTTTTATATTAAAAAGTTGGTAACTAATAAATATTTTTGCAACTAAGTTTGTATGAATAAATTGCCATGTGCTATTTTTTTGTATTTTATTATAAGTAAACAAATTACGCTCTGGGAATATAAATTGCCCTGCAAAAATAAATATGTTTATTTTTAAATATTATTAGAGAGGCATTTATATAAAACTTTTTAGAAATAACATAGTTATATATTAAGTCTACGTATATGTACACGTTTTGTTGTTTATATTGCACACATTTAAATGTTATTCAAACATCGAAATATAAACTTTCTTATTAAAATTACTAGTTAAAAAAGAGCATCGAACGTTTTATATTACAAGCTTATTAAATAAAGATGAATCTAGAAAAGCACATTCGTAGCTTGATATTGTTTTAGAAACCGCAGATGAACCGTGAAAGACGCATAAAAATAAACAATGTTTTGCGAAGTTCTCAAGAGGTTCATTTTTCAACATATTAATAATATTATAGTATTTCTTTCAATTTAGGAAATTTATTCATTTATAATAATATTTTTTAAATCAACAAAAACTAAGACTTTTTAACAACTCCACCAACCGTACAAGATAAATGAACAAATGTTTAATTAAACTGATACAATGAAAATAGAGAAAAAAATGAAAGAAACAAGAAAAGAAACCCTTATTTCACCAATTTAAAATTAGAAACAGTAACTCTATAAGTAATAACGGCAGTGAAACAAGGGTAGAAAAAATTGGATTAAATTATTTTTCAAAAAAATCTATATAGGGCAAAATAAAGATACAGAAACATTAGATGTTGCTCTAGAAACATTAGATGTTGCTCTAGAAACATTAGATGTTGCTCTAGAAACATTAGGTGTTCCTCTAGAAACATTTGGTGTTGCTCTAGAAACATTAGCTGTTGCTCTAGAAACATTAGATGTTGCTCTAGAAACATTAGGTGTTGCTCTAGAAAAAATTACTTTTATATTTTTTGAAAGGTAATTCAATCTCCCTTTATTTCTCCTTTAGAAATATTTGTACCCGCGGCTAGGGTTCCTAGTAAAAACTTGGTTAAATTCAAACAGCGTTTTTATATAAATATTTAGGACTTCTTAAGGTGAGTTTCCGCTCATCCATTTTTCTGCGGGAACGGGATAGGCAAGTAAAAATAATCACGTGAGCATGCGTAGTTTTTTTTTAAACTTATACTAAGCATGCCCATGTGATTATACTTTCCTTTCCGTTCCCGTAAAAAAATGGATGAGTGGAAACTCGCCTTTAGATTGGCCAAACAGCGTAATATTTTCGGGGGAAACATCCAAACCTCCAGTGCCAGAGTTTCTACAAGTCCGGCCAGAAACTTGCGCTCAATATTCTTTAAGATCGAAAACAATTATTAAAAAATCCTTTTAACCTAAATGATAAAAATGTTATTTTTTTTCTTTTACATATATATTTCTTTTAATACTTTCAAGTTAAAATGTATTTATCATTTTTATTTAAATAATTTACAGAGGGTTATTTGTCGGCGTATTTTATCGCTTTGATGAAATATTTCCGCCATCAAGTTTTAAGCCGAAAAAAAAAAAAAGATACAAATATGAAGGAAATATTACTTTTTTAATTAAGAAACTCATTTTAAATAGAAAAAAATAATAATTGTAAATGTAGAAGTAATATAAATTAATAAAATAAAATTATCAAAAAACAAAATTGTTTCATATGTATGTTACTTTGCTTATTTTGCAAGTGTCGTTGCTTAGCCTTTAGTCAAAAAGTGCGATAGGATCATATAAGAATTTGGAACCAAAAAAAAATTCTGATTTGAACCCCATTAAATAAACACCTAACTTAAAAATATTTAAAGTTATTAAAGTTTTGTCTTATTTTTTTTTGTTTCAAAATCCTATAGGTCCTATAGCACTTTTTGGAGTATTATCTGTCAAATCATATTAAAATTAATACAATTAAAAAATTAAAAAAAAAAAAGATTAATTTTTCAACTTATTATCTAGGACGTCAACTTATTATCTAGGACGTCAACTTATCATCTAGGACGTCAACTTATCATCTAGGACGTCAACTTATCATCTAGTTCGTCAACTTATCATCTAGGATTTCAAGAACTAGTGATTGATTAAAAACAAAAAGCTGATAAATTTTATCGAAAATTATTAATTGATTGATTTTACACCGTTGTATTTATTTATTTAATTTATTGTATTTATTATTTTTTTGTACTTTTAATTAAAATTAATTTTAATTAAAAGTACAAAATACTTTTAATTAAAATTAATTTTTTTAAGTAAAATTCCTTATTTTGAAAGAACTTATCGTTTTTCTTCTTTGTGATACCAAGAAATTTATGCCTAAAACAAATTTTATTTGTGATACCAAGAGATTTATGCTTAAAACAAATTTTATTTGTGATACCAATTGATTTATGCTTAAAACAAATTTTATTTAAGTAAATATTTTTTTTATTTGTAAATATTTTTTCAAAACAGTTTTAAGTAGTCACAAAACAACAACCAAAAAATATTTACTGCATCTGACAAAATTTATAGAATATTATAGAATAATTAAAATTTGTAGATGAATAATTAGAATAATTTAAAATTAACAAACGAATAATTAGTAGAAAAATTAGAAGGTATTCAAGTAAGATTTGTTTACACAAGATATCGTTTAAAAAAGAGCAAAATTTCTTACAAGTGTTTCTATAAAACTTGCTTGTAACTTATTAAACATTGTTATTTCAGAAAACTTAATGTTGATAATTTGTTTAAAAAAAAACAAAAATTAACATTTAGATGTGTATATCTAAATGAATAAACCCTCCACCACTTATCTGGCGGTCAAAACCTTTTCTCCGTTGAACTTAATATTGAAACTAATTTCAATAACTCTCATTCAAAAGAACTTCAGTTAAAGTTACGTTAATTTTTAGAGTAATTTATTTATAATTTTTTTCTGGGAATTTTTCGGACGTTTGATGTTTTTTAGCTATTACTTTCCTCATTTGCCCTGAAAATTGTTATTTGCCCTGAAAATTCTCAGGTATTGTTTATACTTGATAAAGTTCCATCAGAACAGTCAGTGTTTTTTAAAATATTATTTAAACAATTTTCTAATTTTCAAGCATTTACAAAATTTATCAAGGTTACCAGCGCAAATAGAAAGTAATAATAATGGATGTTTTTCAAACTTTATATGATTTCATTGATGATAGAATAGTGTATAGAAGAAAATTATAACAAAATATTAAATAAATTATAGGAAGAAGAATAATTAAGGGAATAACAGTTGATAATAACAGTTGATAATAAGATGGTCAATTTACAATACGAACAAATTGCATTTTTTTTATAATTTAATTCTTCAAAAATTAATAAGCGATTTTAATCGTTATTTATCCTTAAACAGAAAGGTTTTTAAACATAATTTTACAAATTCATTTAAAATATACACAACTAAAAAACCATTAAACTAATAGTCATCTTTGGGGATACCAAAAACATAAAGTGTAAAATTAAATCAGTTTCTCAATATTTTAAATGTATCGAGAATATTATCTTTTTTTGAAATTATATTATACTATTATGATATAATTTCATAAAAAAAGAAAATAAATCCGATGAAAGGATCCAAAATAATGGAACCTTATCAAAACTTGAATTCTTGCAAAATTCCGTAGACAAAATTCCGTAAATTTTTTCAAAAGATATCGATATTGAGTTGCGTTACAAAACTAAAAAAAATTTTTTCAAAAGATATCGCTCAAATTGCCGAGGTCTTCAAAAGTGATGCAGGAAAACAACCATGATATTCTTTAGCAACTTTACTCTTAAAAGCTTTGGTAACTTCGAAAGAAAAAACAACTTTAAAACTATTTACTTTTAATATAATTATAATATCTAATATTATTATGATGTCATATGATATTTAATATCACTATAATATTTAATATCACTATGATATTTAATATCATAATGACATTTAATATCAATATGAACAAAAATTTAAATGTTGTTTAATATGCAATGATGACTTAAATTGTATTGAAAAGCAACATGGAACATGTTTACGCTGACTAACAGCTGTTTTCATAATATTAATAATACGAGGAATAATATTTTGTTTAGAATTTTTTTCGCCGTATCGCTTAAATTGCCGAGATCTTCAAAAATGATGCAGGAAAACAGCCATTATATTCTTTAGCTAAGTTACAAGTTTTTTAAGTTACTGGATTACTAAGTTACTGCGTTGCAAAGTTACTGGGTACTTAAGTTTGTCAACAGTATATAGATATGAATGTTATAGGAACCAGCAGAGAAATGTACACATCAACTGACACTATCAGAGCATTTATATATCAATCCGTGATAGGAATAAAAACTATAAATATTATCAGGCTTTAAAAATCGTCGATTTTTAAAACATCTTTTACCCAACCGGCACATCTAATATTGTAAATAGCCGGAGTATTTACCACATATAAACTGGTATTGATACTAGAAAAATGCGCATATACTTTTAAGTTTTTAAATTCGAGTTTATTTTTCAATAATAAAAAATACGAATAATCGTGCCCAGTTGCTCTATTTGATACACCATATCGTAATGATGCTAATGTAACTTTCATATTCAATGAAATTTTAAAAACTTGTCTGCTTGTGTACTCAAAATTATTTTCGGAAATAACATCCTCATGGCCAGTTTTCTCAATATTATCAATTAGTACTTTGGTTTTGTTTTTTTTGAGGATGAAAAGATAGGTATTTTATTTGTGACTTCTCTTTTCCAGTTTCCTTTCTTTTGTAGTTTTTTCTTGTCTATTAGCTTTTGTAAAGTCTTGAGCACTCATTTGCATATTACTTTTTGTTCAAATACTATTATTTGTCCCATAAGATTTCATAAACTAAAGTTCTGCTATGGGAATTTTGTTTTCTTTCTTGCGTTGACAAGAAATATGAGCTCTAAAAACACAAGAACTACAACTTGTCTCCTCACAAGAAACAATGTCACACTTGTATTTTGCTATATCAAATAGCTTTTCCAGAGTAGAGTTGAACTTAAAAATGGTCTCAGGGTTACTCCTGAAGTTAACAAGAAGCCATACTCTAACATACACTAATTACTTTATACCAACTTTTTGTTCGTCACAATGGGAATTTCAGGATTCGCTTTCAACCATTGTATTTTCACTTAAAAGAAATTTAAAATTTTTTGCATTTTTACTTAGGTTTTGCATTTGCCTTACAGTTTTCAAGTCTTCCTAGAAGCAGATCTATTTAAAAATATCTCCTAGTTTGGTAACTTCCCAGCCAATGTTCTATAGCGGAATTTCAGTGGACATACATAGGCATTTTAAGCGGTCCACTATAGTTTTGCTTACAGCTATGTTCGGCTTGCTACTTATAGCGAATGCCACTAATGGTCCACTCAGTAACAAATGAGCAAAACTCCAATGAACCGCTCAAAACGCCTATAAAGGTCCACTGAAAATCAACTACACAAATCATAACACTTAGTTTGCAACTTTGACTATTTTTACGTGTTCGTTTAACCATCAATAAAGAGCTCAAAGTTAACAATAGTTTGTAAACAATACCCAACGGGCATTTTTTTTTAAAAGTTACGTTCTAAATGTCTTTTAAACGTTTTTTACGTAAGAATGTTTAAAAGACGTTTAAAAGACATTTAAAATACATTTAGAACGTAAAAACAAATGCCGGTAGGGTACTTTTCGTGGGTTTAACGTGTCAATTCAAATGCAGCATGAACAATATTTCCTGTTGTTTCAAATTATTAAATAAATTCAAGCTTAAAAAAAATATTTTTTCGTTACATAGGATATTTCGTAACAACACAAGATATTTCGTAACAACACAAGATATTACAGCAAAATATATCAAAAATAACGGCTTTTGTAAATTTATAAGTTTTTAAGCTAAAATGACTATCCAGGTGTCTAATAATGGGTATTTGGAATCGAGAATTCGATTGAAGATGTTATTGAGTCAATTAGAATAACCGGTTAATGTTGCGGCAAACCGCGTATACCGCATTTTTTTTACCCCAAACCTCAATTTTTGAGGGCAAAATTTGTAAAACCTAAAAATTAAAAATTTTCAATTTTTTTCGCGTTACTTTTATATAAGAGCCAACACATTTGAAATTCATATAGCCTAAGGATTTATTATAAAAAGTTGAAAAATGACCCTACAGTAATAGTAGATGCACTCTACTATTACTATTACACATACTCGTCGTCTTCGGGCGGCTACAGTGTATTAATATCACACTTAGACAGTCGTGTCACTAATAATTTAATTTAAAAGAAGCCAATTTTCTAATTGTGCTTTAAAACTGTTTACTGATTTTGCATTAACCACTTCTCTTGGTAGTTTATTCCATGTTTTTGTTATTCTTTTAGTAAAGAATGAGTGTCTTAAGTTGTACTTTGTTTTTTCGCGTTCAAACCTGACACTGTTTCTTCTCGATAATTGAAAATCATTTGGCTTGAAACCGTTTATAAAGTCCACATTTTCCATCTTGTTTAATAACTTATAAGTCTGGATCAAATCTCCACGAATTCTGCGTTCATATAAGGGGTGAGGCCAAGAATCTCAAGTCTTTCATTTTTGCCAGAGTCGGATTGAGTCTCGTAGCCCTGTGTTGAGCTTTCTCAAGCATTTCTATTTCTCCTTTAAGCTGAGGGGACCACACTGGAATCGCGAATTCAATTAATGGGCGAAAAAACGTCACGTATAAGACTTTAGGAGTCTGCACATCCAGTTCCACAAATGTGTTTTTAATCATTTCCAGCATTTTATTTGCCTTCGAGCTGCAAGATATAATTTGCTGTCTCCATTTCATGTTTGCCGAGAATAATACGCCTAAATCTTTCTGAAAAGCGGTTTGTCCTAGGATAACATTAGCCATAGAACATTCGTGTTTTGGATTTTTGCTGCCATAGTGTATTATTTCGCATTTTTCTTTATTTAATCTCACTAACCATTCTTTAGACCACTCGCAAGCACTGTTTATATCTCGTTGAAGACTGTTTATTTTCTCTATTGAGTTCACATCGATCATTATTTTCGTGTCGTCTGCATAGAGCTTGGTTATATTTTGTATTCTGTCCGGCAGGTCATTTATGAACACAACAAACAAGATCTGGCCAATTACCGACAGTGCAATCGATAGAATATAAACGCGTGATTAGATTACAATTGCGCTGTTCCAATTCGGACAATCCTCTCCTACAAGATTTCCGCATCATTAGTAACCTGTATTTTAGAACATTTTGATTTGGGTACGCTGGTCTACGAGTCTAACTAGTTTAAAAGCTTTTCTAAAGAACTTTAGATAAAAATTTTGTTAGGGGGCATCCATTAAGTGCGTACGCAATAAAACCACTGATTTAGGATCCCTTACCCTTGTACGCAACTGTTTGCTTTCAACGATTGCCCTCCACCACCTCTCTGCGTACGTACGCATCATTTATTACAAAACTAACTCCATACGCATAAATTTTTCAAAACAATAAAAACAAAAAAAGGTAATTCGACGCATCTATGCTTAATAACGTAATATCGATTTCAGTTTTTAATATTGAACTTTACATTATGTGAAATTTTACATACATTTAAATTGAGATTTTTTTAATCAAAAATCTTTAAAAAAAATTTAAAAGAAAAATCTAAAAAAGTTTATCTGAAAAAAAAATTGCTTAATAATTTGGTTCAGAGAGTTTAAAAACGAAAAGACGCATAGTTTGTTTAAAATTTACAAGTTAGGTGAGGTATTATGCGCCTTTGTATCATTTTTTTCCCTTTTCTTTCCCGTTTCCATAGAAAAACGGATGAATGGAAACTGACCTTTATGGAAACGTCTGTCAAATATTATTTATTTTTAATTTATACTTTATTGTTTTAAACATGTAAAGTTCTTTGCATTTAAACGTCTATTGAAATACTATTCTTTTAACAACTTTTGCTAAAATAATTTAAATAAGGTACATACTTAATAACAAAACACATAGAGTACCCCGCCCTTGACTTGAATATATTAAAAATTTTTAAAAATCTTTTTTTAATATTTAAATATTATAATTAAGCATCAAATAAATTTACCTTTTAGTCTATTTTGATTTTATTTTTTAATTTTGTATAAAACTCTAAAATATAAAATTTATAACAAATTTAAAACAACCAAACACTCTGGTTCCGAAAAATAAAAATAATAAAATTAAACAATAACAAAATAATTAAAAACTCACACAAGATAATATATACTAAAACTTTGAAACAATACTTGAAAAAAACAAACAACAACTGTGCAAAATAAAAAATTTCTTATTTTTCAAATAATAGAAAAAATAAATTTAAAATTAATGAAAATAAAATAGCAGCTATAAATAAAAATATTTTTTAAAAAGTTTATTCTATTCCATATATTTTACAATAAAGATAAAAAATAGACATGTGATTTATATAAACATGAATAAATATCCCAGTGAACACAAGTGTATATATATATATATATATATATATATATATATATATATATATATATATATATATATATATATATATATATATATATATATATATATATATATATATATATATATATATATATATATATATATATATATATATATATATATATATATATATATATATATATATATATATATATATATGTAAATATATATACACACACACACACACACACATATATATATATATTAAAATTTTAACCAGCCAAATAAATATAAGTACAAACTTTGCTTAATATAGATTTATATAGATAATAACATAGGTATTTACAAATATGTGGAAAAATTTACAAAGTTATTTAAAAAAAATACAAAATCAGAACTTTATTGAAATTTAACAGCAAACCTTTACAACAGCAAATCGAGATTATTCTAAAAGTCATACTTTAATGTCCATGTTTTAATTGAGATTCAATTTTTTTATTTTTAAAAATTAGATACTTTAAAATTTTAAAAATTATAAAAATTTTCCTAAAAAGTAAGCTATCGGTATAAGTAACAGAGCAGCAATCAATCCAACCCATGCGCTTTCGATACGCTTCGTATTCAGATCTATTTTTTCCATGAAAGTCTGCACTTGGTGTTCCAACCTTTTGTGAGAATCTTCCACATTCATAGGAACAATATTGTGTTCTGAGAGAAAAAAATTTCACATAAACAATTAAAAAAAATAATCTTGAAGTAAAAATTGGCCATTAGTTTGAGTGGTTAACTAAAATTCTGATTGAAACTTCATGTGAAACTTATAAAACAATTATTTTTATGGTTGATTGTTTAAATAGTTGGTTGCCTCCCTGCAGATTTTCAGGCTGAAGGACTAAGATTTTAAACATAAAAAATAAATAAAAAGTATTTAAAACTCTTTCATCAAAAAAACTAAGTTCAATTTAAAATCAATTTACCTTTTTCATTATCTTTATAGCAGTTATAATCAAACACTTTGTGTATATCTTCAATTAATTGTTCATTTTGCTTTATTTCATTAGACAACTCAAGAATGCGTGCATGTTGATTGTCTAAAATAAACTTAAATTTAACTTTTATTTATTACCTGTTAAATATCAAAGTGACGAACTTTTTTTTAAAGAAATAAGAAAAACTGAAATTTTTGAATGATTGTTCATTTTCATTTTTTGCCTTGCTTATTTTTTCAATACTAAAACAAAAATCTATTCAAAATCAAATTTTTATGCATACCTATTGAAACAATTCGCTCGTCAAGGTTTTTTATCTTACACTCAAGATTTTTTATGACATCCATTATAATTTGCTGATCAGTCTGTTCCGAAAAATCTTCCGATGAAAAATAACACTTTTTTAATAATGGCAAATAGCTACTTGTATTATTATTGTTATTATCATTATTATAATTTTCATCATAGTCAATTTTTTCAAAATGGTTTTTATTTTCGATATTTTCCTTTTTGCAGGAGAAAGCGTAGTTTATTCGACATATTTCCTCATCCGTGTTTATACTTTGAAATAATTCTACATCTAGAGTCGATGTATCATCTTGCTTGAACTTTTTTTCTAAACAATTTAGCAACAATAATAAATAAATCAAAAATTAATATAAAATAAATAAGTTTTAATATACAAAATATAAAAATAATAAAATAAATATAATAAAATATGATCACTCCTGGTGCTATGTAGAATTCGCTTTTGTAGGCAAGGGTTAGGATAATTTATCTCTGAAATACCTCCTGGCTTAGGGCTCTTTAACGAGTAAAGGCTATAGAAAATGTGTTAATAAAAATACTCATCTTGGGCAGATGTTAACTGTATTCAGCTACTGCCTTGTATAAAACCTTTTAGGCAAAGACTTTAGAAACAAAAAATTTCTGTTGACCAGCCTCCCATTCCTTCTTTATCTAATAGGTTGGTGTAGATTTAAAGCTTTTACACTATTTCCTGCCTAGAGTGATGAATGCTGAATCTTCTTGACTCGACTCATAGAATTTTGTTTGTACCTCTATGTTAGTGGCTAAGCAACTCTTTCTGTTATCTTCTAATAAGTGTGCGCTCTAAAACTCAACTTAATGATTCTGAGGCCAACTAGTAGTAAGTTTTCCCAAACTCTTTCTTTAAGTGTTGATGGTTAACCTTTGATTCACAAAAACTTTAATAATCACATACCTTTCATGCGCATATACTTAAATTTCAATTCATTTTTTTTTGAAAAATCAGGTTTGTACGCTTTTTATGCGTTTTTGTTTAGAACCTTTTTACTCAATCACCTTTTTTTTGTTCTTTGTTATTCTCGTTTTTTCCAAGATTGCACTATTTTAATATTTTTCAGATCAAATTGACCTTTCTCAAATAGGTCAATTTGATCAGAAAAATATTAAAATAGTGTAAAAACAAAATCTTTATCTCAAAAAAACCCTTCTTCTTCTCTCAAAAAAACTCTCAGCCAATATTGTTGTTATTGGTAAATTTAATGGTCAGCAAACTAAATGACTTGACTCTAGTAAAACTGATCCAGCTAGATCTTAAGCTCAAAACTTTTATCTTTTTCAATCTCGTATTCATATAGTTAACTTAATGAATTGTTTTCCAACAACCCTAATCACTTGCCTTCACTCCTTGACATCTTGTCTCTGACTATAGCTTATACTCAGTTTCTTCTTGTTAATTTTTTGGTAGTTCAGATTCACCCTATCATTTTTTATCAAATTTTACTACAACCTTAAAGATGTCTAAGATTTTTTTGCAATTTTCTTTATGATGGTTTTTGGGTCGATGTCTTGCTCCCCTCTGTCAAAAATTTTGCTTCCCTTATAATCTTCTGGATTCAGACGAAGGACTTACTTTTATTGCTCTTTTTTATTACTTCTCATTAAATTCAAATCAAGTTTCGTTATACCCATGGAATAGTAAGATTTATATAAACACATGGTTTTCTTCATCTTGTGCAGCTGCAATTTTTTAATCACAATCATTTTTTCATCTTTTTTTCAAAAAAACTCTCTGGATAACAAATTTCGTTTAATCATTACAAACAATTTATGCAAAAGAGGTATCGTCTAAAGTCCATTATCTCAGATTATATCGCTAAAGATCATTATCTCAGATTACTAAACCTTGTATTTTATCTCAGAAACAGAAAATAGGTTCAAGTAATTTTTAAGAAATCTTTAACAATGTCATTAACAAGTCTAACAATCTCATAGATTGATCAGATTTTTTTACCTTCCCAAAGATAAGCCAGAACCATTTGCAAAAAACTTTTCAAAAAAATATGTAAAAAGATTTGTAAATATGTATAAAAAAAATTTCTCAACAATGTTATTAACATTTTTAAGAAATTATTTCATCTCTCACGAGTCTGATCTTATTGGCATTTCCAAGAAAAAGACAATTTGCAAAAATCAATTAACTTTTCTCTTGAAACTGATGGTAACACTTTTCCTATCATCCCAAAGAAACAGGTTAAAGAAAAAAGTTAATTCACTGTTAGATATCCTAATTACTGACAATGACTTTCATATTTCACTTTCAAAAATTTCAAAGAATAAAACTGATGAGAGCTTCAGGAAGAAAAAAAAACAACAACTTGTGTTTTAATTATGTCTAATGTTTATGTTAATTTAGGCATAACTAAGTCTATTTACATAAGAACTATTTTATTTATATTATATGATCAAGTTAATGCTATAATAAATTAAATGTTAAAGTGTTTGAACATAAGGCCAAATAAAATAACTTCAACAAAGTTCAAATTTCTATAAAGTACCTAATCTTTTTTTGATTGTTAAAAAAAGTCTGCATGCTGCATGTTGCATGCTGCATGATTAATGTTAACATTAAATAACATTAAACATTAAAATTGTCTAGTTTGGTTATTTAAAACATGCTGGGGAAAGTAAAAAATATTTAAAGATAAAAAAATTATTTTTCATTATTTTTACTTTTTAAGATTAACAATAATTTAAACTAATTCTTTTTTAAAGCAACTTAACTTAAAAACGTTAAATTATTGATGATGCATCCAGTCTGGGTCAAATAACTTTGTCTCCTATAATTTAAACAGTTTTTTTATAATTAAAAACCAAATACTCTCAGATATTTAACGCATGGGAGAAGACATTCATTAACTTTTTAAGAAATTTTCCCACCAATCCAAAGCTTATTAGGACCCTCCCTTTACTAATTTTTAATAGTTATTAACAAAGAAACTAATTCTCAAAATTAAAAAAAAATTCAAAGTAAAATAGTCTTAAATATTAGAAAGCATCAACTGACTGATAAAAAACAAGCTCATAAACTTGGAAACCTCACATGCATAATATAAAACCTCACCATCTATTTCCCTACCAAATATAGGGACAAATTTACCTATAGGCTACCTAGACTGCAGCTTAGGGCTTCACAATTTTCAGGACCCCAAAATGAGTTCTGTTTAATGTGTGCTAGGGTTATTAGGGAGTTATTAAAAATTACTACTTAAATAATTGTAATGATTGCAACAACAATAATCCCTCTGAACAATTATCACCATTTTTTAAAGTTTTATTTGCATAATCATTAACAGTTGCAACACTAAATCCTTGGAGATTAATTCTAAAACAAATCAATTCAAAAGCTGTAGCACTAAACAAAAGAACTGAAAAATCAGGCAATAGTAAAAAAGCAAAAGCAAACAGACAAAAAGTTTAATACTATATATAATATATAATGGTTTTTCATTCAAAATATTTTTTTAAATATAACATAAGAATATAAAATCTATACTGCATTTAACCTATGTTAAACTTTTTTTTAGTTATGATAAAACAGCTGTTACAAAATGCAAATTTTGGCCACACACCACACACCTTTCTATTAAAACAAACCCCCGTTTATAAGATTAGAGAACATATTTTAACCCAATTTTTTATTAAGACCCCATAATTTATTAGATCTAGACAAAAATTCTCCCTTCCCCATTTTATTCCCACCCCACTTTGTAATAACTCTTATGCACCTAAATATTTGTAAACAATAAAAATCAACACACTATATTTAAAATGATGAAATAGTGAAAGTAGAAATCATATTTACTCAAAAAAACTATTTTAAAATAATATTTTCTGAAAGAAAAATAAATATATATCATATATCTTTGAAAAGAAAAATTCATATATCAATAAATGCGATATTATGTGAATTATCTTCGATAACAATCGATCTTCCAGATATTCTCACATCTAAGGTGGCATTATTCGCTGACGACACTACCATTTACTCTTGTCATGATAAAAAGCCTACACTCTCTGATTGCTTGGAGGGGGTATCTGAGCTTGAAAAGGATCTCACTTCTGCTACAGCATGGGGCTCACAGTGGCTGGTGAACTTTAATTCAGATAAAACTCAATTTTATTCGGCCAATCGTTATCGTAATAATTTAGATCTTCCTATATTTATGAATGGTAATGTACTAGATGAGTCATCTACCATTCATCTTCTAGGATTAACTCTTACTTCTGATCTTTCTTTTAAACCGTATATCAAATCCATTGCAAAATTAGCATCTGCTAAGGTTGCATCTCTTTATCGAGCTCGACACTTTCTTACTCCAGATTCTATTCTCTATCTCTATAAATCTCAAATCCGTCCCTGTATGGAATACTGTTGCCACATCTGGGGCGGATCTTCTAATGATGCTCTTTCTCTTTTAGACAAGGTGCAAAAACGAATTGTAAACATAGTTGGACCTGCTCTGGCAGCCAATCTCCAACCTTTGTCACATCGTCGTAATGTTGCTTCTCTTTCTCTTTTCTACAAATACTATAATGGGCACTGCTCTAAAGAGCTAGCGTCCCTTGTACCATCTACTAAAATTCATTCTCGTGTTACTCGCCATTCAATTAAGTCTCATCCTTTTTCTGTGACTGTTCCTAAGTGCTTCAAAAACTCTTATTCTTCTAGTTTTTTTCCTCGAACATCAGTTCTTTGGAACTCGCTTCCTTCATCTTGCTTTCCTGATTCATATAATTTGCAATCTTTTAAGTCATCAGTCAATCGTTATCTTGCTCTACAGATTTAGTCTTTTCTCTTCCAGTAACTTCCAACTCTTATAGTGGTTGCTTGCAGCCTTGTTGGAAGTGAAAATGTTAAAAAAAAAAAAAAAAAAAAAAAAAATAATTAAAAAGAAAAAAAAATTTAAGATTATTTGAAAAATTCAACTTTGTGATTTTCTAAAAAAATCAAAACTTAAAACTATCAGAATTTGACAAAGAAAATAGATACAATTAGAGCGCGTCTAAAAATCTGCAAAATTTTAAAAATGATCAATGACTTTTTCCTGTTTCTGATCATGCTTTTAAGAACCTATTACACTAAACAGTATGTACATAATTTATCTCTTATTTTTTACCTTTTTAAGAATTAAAATGTTATAATTTCAAAAAAAAAAAAAACATTTATTAGGAAAACTTTCATTTAATTGTGCGTATATTTAATACATATTTTATATTTAACCTCTATCTTTTACCCCATATATTTAAATACATTATTAGGAGACTTCCCCCTCCCCTTATGAAACTTTTTTGACTATTGCTGAAGCAAAAATTTATGATAACTAATTAAGAAGCCAATCATACAGTTATCTTTTAAAACATAAATGTATGTAGTTTTAATCAGGGTTGCAAAAAAACCTTTTTTTTAAAAAAAAAAACAAAAATCATTTTGTTGTTTTTTTTTTTTAAAAAAACATGGTTTTTTTAATTTAAACTATTTTTTTCTTCAAATAAGCCAGTTTAGCCAACTTTTTCAACTAAAAAGAAGTATTAGTCATTTTACTTGAGTGAAATATATTTTCTATTAACGTTTCTGCTGTAATTCATCAACTAATACATCATTATTTAATGTTCAGTATATAAAAACAAGCTTTGCTGCTTTTTTTACTCCCATCTTGTTTCTTAACTTGAAATAAACAAGCTTAAAATTTTAAATAATTTTTTCAATTCCATCACTAGAAGCTGGTGCGTTTAATAAACCTAAGTCCAAAGATTTTAGAAACTTCCGCCATTCTATTGGTGATACAACTTTTTAAAACAGATTCACAAATTTTATTGAATTTGCTCCAGCTCAATTTGTATTTTATTATCTGTGTAACATACTTGCTCACATTTTCAATGTTAAGATCATTAGCTAAAAGATTTAGCGTATGAGCAGCACACCCATAAGTAATTATTTAGATACCTCTTTTAGATGACAATACTTGTCACATTGATTTCATATTAGCTGCATTGTCAGTCACAAACCTTTTTTCTGTTTACTTTTTACTTAGCATCCTAATTTATGAGTTACAGATTATTATTGCTTTATTTTTTTAATTTATGCTTTATTTTTTTATTTTTTTTAATTTATGCTTTATTTTTTTAATTTATGCTTTATTTTTTTAATCTCTTGGCAATTCATTAAAGTTTTATTAAATTTTAGTTATTATTAAACTTCAATGTCTTTAATGTTTTAAAAATCCAAAATAAATGTAACTTATTTAATGCACACAACTTTTATTTTATAAATATATGTATATTTTTTATTTATTATAATATATAAATAATAAATATATTTATATTTTTATAACCATTGGGTTTACTGTTTCACCCTTTTTATTTAAAAGGCGCCTTAAAGCACTGTGAAAATTATTAACCTTTAGTATAAGTTGAATGAACAGAATAGCTAATATTTAAATCAAAATGAAAATTAAAATAATAGTAAACACACACATTAAATGCCTATGTTTTGATTTAAATAATTAGTCTATATATATATATATATATATATATATATATATATATATATATATATATATATATATATATATATATATATATATATATATATATATATATATATATGTATATATAGATGTATTATATATAGACAATATTATAATATATATATATATATATATATACAAATAGTATTGCGTACTAAGGTAAGCAATCTGACATCATACTGAAATAGCCTGCTGCTGGGGGCTTCAGTACATACATCGACTTACAAATAGCCTGACTCGCAGTGGAGTGCTGCTACATCGACTGAGGGTTTAGGATGGGGAAGCAATCGTTTTATTCATCATTCTTCAATTTTTCTTCTTCTTTTTCGAAAAAAACAGTATAGCTTAAGGTAAGCAGAAAAAGCGAGAAAATGCTTATCAAAACACGCTTTAGTAAGTGTATATATATATATATATATATATATATATATAATATATATATATATATATATGTATATATATATATATATATATATATATATATATATATATATATATATATATATATATATATATATATATATATATATATATATATATATAATATCATTATATATAGACAATAACTATGCAAATACAAGATTAAATAAAAGTAACTACGATTTTAATTTTGCAAATTAAAATTTATTATTATACACTATTTGTGAATATTGATCAACATTTGTTTGTATTTTAAACATTTAATTACTAATAAAATTAAAATTACTAAAATATAGTTACTAACTTTTTAAAATACTTTAAACAATTTTTAATATATATATATATATATATATATATATATATATATATATATATATATATATATATATATATATATATATATATATATATATATATATATATATATTATATATATATATATATATATATATATATATATATATATATATATATATATATATATAAGCAACACTCCTAGCATGTTCTTTCTATCAACTCAATCTATATACAGCATAAATTCTATACATATATACCTGTTGTAGCATTTAAAAAACTAATAAGCAATACCAAAATAAATAACATACTGTAAATTTAACATATATAAGAAACTATTTTTCAGAAGCATATATAAGATAACATATATAAGCATATATAATATAACATATATAAGAAATTATTTTTCAGAATCTTTTTGTTTTTAATATCTTTATAATTTTAAATAAGTGCATTCACATTTAAATGAAAGTTTACAAACATTTACAAAAAATTTCTTTTATAAAGGTCCAAAATACAAATGCTGGGATGAGAAAGCACATCGTACTAAAAAGTGAGCTTCGTCTAACTTATCAAAAACTATTCATATTGAAAAGCTCTTATCAGTGGCTTCTGCAATGAAAAAACAAGATTTGGCATACATCCATGAAGTCAAGGAAATAACTGATTGTATAACTGTGTATAACTGATTAAAATAGAAAATTTGTTTGTATGGAAATAAATAAAGCGATTCCAATAATACTAAAAAAAAATGTTGCTAACAATTGCCAAATGCATCAAAAGTACTCAAGTTTAAAATTGTTATAAAAACTAAAAAAACTTAATAATTTGAACAGAATTTTTTTGTCGTATACCATTTGTAGTATATAAAAATAAAATAAATAATGTTTTTACCCATTGTACAGTATAAATAAAATACATGAAAAAGTGCCTTTTTTCAAAAAATTCACAATATAAATAAGAACATTATTTTAACCTAGCAACATGACTTAATTATTGGTATTTAAAAAAAATTTTAAACTTTTCTCATTTATATATATTATACGAATTATAAACATTGATAATATTAGAGCAAAAAAAAGGTTGCGTGTTAGAGCTAAAAATTTATCATAATGCATGAATATATGCAGCTGAATTTTTTTTATGAGGTATTACCATAACCAGAACTTAATAAAGATTGAGTTTGATTAGCTTGAGAAGTCTTTTAAACAAAAAGCAAATTCAAAATTACATAAAGCTGCATTTTTTTGCACTTTTTAATAGTAATTTTTGTAAGTTTTTTTTTATAAAATTTAGTTTATGAATAATTAAACAAAAAAAAAAATTGGAATTATAACTTCTGCACTTTTTTAATAAAAGTTTATTACAAAAATGTAGTGATCCTCAAGGGAATTCCGGGAATGGTAATTCCTGCAATCTTGTTGGTCAATTCCTGTTCCCGTTCCTGGGTTTTTTTCGAGAAATTCCCGGGAATTTTTTTAAAATACAAATACGTAGATTATCATTTTTTAAAGGTATATTTAAAGCTTATAGTTGTAATTGCAGGTATAATTAAAGTTTAAAACTTTTTTTTATACCTGGAAATACACTTTACAGGTGTTAAAAAAGTTTTAATCTTTAAATATACCCGCAATGTTATGTGTCAAAATGAATCTTCATAAATTTTACTCTAAAGCCTACCTGTAGTTGGTGGTGCAATTATTGCAATATAATAATAAAAACAATAAAAATAAATTTTTCTACAAATAACGTTTTTCTAGCATCCTAAAAGTAGAAAATAATTTTTCTTTGAGCTTGTCAGAATGTCTGGTTATATTCCTCTTATCATGATGACAGATTTTATAACAAATTTGATACACGTATTGTGAAAAATGTTGGGCACAGTGTAGATATATTGCGCTGATGTCCGACTAACAAAACCATTAATGTTGGTCAATCACAACTCTTATATCTTATGACATGCGCATAACGTTTTTTGCAATATGTGAATCAAATTTGTTATAAAATCTGTCATCATGATAAGAGGAATATAACCAGACATTCTGACAAGCTCAAAGAAAAATTATTTTCTACTTTTTAGGACACTAGAAAAACGTTGTTTGTAGAAAAATTTATTTTTATTGTTTTTATTATTTTATACTTTTTAGATTTATTCTTTTTATTGTAGATTATTTTAAATTACTTTACCTAATGATTTCTTTTATTTACGCTAAACTTAAGTCAGCTTCACGTTGTTTGTTTTAATTACTTTTCTTAAAGATTTCTTTTATTAACGCTAAATTAAAGTTTGGTATATTTTTTTAACTATTACTGCTGACCTTGTGTTTGTTTTTTTCTCCATATAAAATTGAATTTTGTTGAAATTTTGAGAAATATTGGTTGAAGGAGCTTGGAAATGGTTTTAAATTGAATTGCCATCGGGTTCTGAGCTATCTTGAAAGTTTCAGAGCTCTAGCTGGTCGGGAAGTGGGTTAAATATCGCTTCAAAGATTCTAACCAGACGGACAGACACACAAGAAAGCAACCTTATAAAAACGTTGTAAAAACGCTTAAAATTAATTAGTAATTAGTGATTCAATATTTTTTAAAGTGTAAAGTGCATTGTGCAAGTTTTTTTAAAAGAAAGTAAAAAAGTTATTTTTGACAAATTATCAAAGGTAAATATAGTACATATTATGTTATTTCTTTTTCTAAATCTTTTTCTTTTTTTTATTTCCTATCTTTTTTCTTTATTTCTTTTATCTTCATATCTTATCATTTAATTTTAAATAGCATGTCTTTTGTGTGGAAGCACTTCAAAAGGGAAACAGGCAACAAAGATAAAGCATGCTGTGACGTAGACTTGGGCAATCGAAAGTATAGTGCTGTTCTCAATTGTGCTGGAGGTTCAACGAAGGGTTTGATAGAACATCTAAAGCATGTTCATCAGATACTTGATCCATTGAAATCTGGACCAACAACTAGCAACCAAGCTCAACCAAGTACAAGCAGCACTGACAATCCTCAAGTAAAGAGGCAAAAGCTGGTGACAGATTTTACTAGAGCATTGTTTGAGGAAACGATTTCTAAAGAAGTTGCTTTAAATGGATTGAACTTCGAACAGATTGTTAACTCAGATATAATAGCAGAGCATGTGAAAGGGAAGTTTCCATCGAAAAACACCAGATCCAAAGAATGGATCTGGTGTTGCAAAGATTGTTCGAGGTTTTCATGAAGACATCAAGGCTAAAATAAAATCGTGGATTCAAACTCATCTAGCTAAAGGACATTTCTTTTCAACAACCCTTGATGAATGGACTTCAACTGCAGGGCGACATTTCTTGAACATTAATCTTCATTATTTTGAAAATGGTGTTGATAAAGAAATCAATTTGGGCATAGTTCCAATTTATGGAAGTGCAACTGCTCTTAACATCAAAAAACTAGTAAGTTGATATTATAATCTTTTTCTTTTTTTAGGTTTCTAATCATTTTATTTTTTATTTTTTTATTAACAGTTCAAAGCAAGATTGATGGAATTTGGCTTGGATCCAGAGAAACACATTGTTGGCACTTCTGGTGATGATGCAAGCGCTATGGTATTATTTGGTTCTATGATCGCATCAGAATACGTCCAGTGCAGTGATCATGGAATTCATCTGGGTGTTACTAAAGTTCTTTTTCTAAAGAAACAGTCATCAGATGCTCCAGATCTGGTCGTCATTCATTGACAACCAGATCGTGGTCGTCAATGGATGACAACCATGATGATGTCTTTTTTGTTGAGTGTGGAAATGAAGATGAACCTGATGAAGATGTACCTGATGCCGGCAAGAACACAGAATCAGACAATGAAGAGGAGGTCGATTCACTTCAAATGGTTTTCGCTTATTAATCAACGATCACCAAATTGAGAAAAATCGTGAGCCTCTTCCATCGATCATTGGTCAAAAAGAGGATGAACAATGGGAGAGAACTTAAGCTGAAGTTAGATTCAAAGACTCGTTGGGGCAGCCTTCATGATGCTTGCAAAAGGTTCTTGAAGTTACTTGGACCTGTGAAGGAAGCTCTGAACCACAGGGAGATAGACAAAACCTATTTATGGGCAGATATCGACTTAAAAAGATTGGAGGAGCTGGAATTTACTGAGATATTTACTGAGATTGAAGGAGCTGGATTTACTGATTTCTTTGACAAGAATTCAATTCTTGTCAAAGAAATCAGTAAATCTCATTAATTGCAACACAACTATCAAGTTTCTCTTGGACAATTTAGAAATGCATGATCTCTCACAGGACATCTTCTTGGCTATCAAAGAGAAAATCAACAAATGCAGACATGACGTTCTTCAATCACTCATCCTTTACTTGCACGACATCAACAGCATCACTGGGCCAAATCACTTTGCTACATCGACTGTTGCAGCTATGAGCAAACTTGCAGTGAAGCTGATGGAAAGACTCTTCAGTACTGAAAATGATGATTCTGTGGAACAACTTGAACAGCAAGAAGAATCATCAGCATCAACATCACAGCAGGTTCAAAGAAGTTTAGCTGAGCAACTGATACTTGCCTTGAAAGCTTCAAGAGAGGTTACCGACAAGCAGGCGGGCAAAGTTATTGACTACAAAAAGGAGATGCAGATGTATGCGAAGACAAAAGTACCCTCTCTAACTCTGGATAGACTTTTTGAGGGACTGAACACAATACAAGCAACATCAGTAGCTGCAGAACATCGTTTTTCGGAAGCAAATATTCTTGTGAGCAAAGTTCGCAACCATCTTTGTGATGAGAACACCGATGCTATTTCTTTTCTTAAATGTTATTTCTGAAATAAATTAATAAAGTAGATTTAAACATAAATTTTGAGTTCTTTGTATTGTTTTTTGTATTTTTTGATTAAAAATTTTCAGGTTTTAGAAAGAAAAAAAGTATTGAAAAGCTCATTCCCGGTAACGGTAATTCCTGGGAATGAGCTCTTTCATTCCCAATATTTCTGAAATTGAATTTCCGGGGAACTTGAGATCACTATAAAAATGACATCTTTTAAAACCGTGTAGCGATCCTGTTAATAAACAAATAACTAACCTATATATTTTTAGATAATATAAGCAGTATAATTCATAAAAAAAAATAATTAATTTTATGTTTTGAAAATTTTTGAATTATAGCCAATTTTTTGAGGTTTCGCACCACTGTGCATTGGTTTAAACTATTTGGTTTAAATATATCAACCCTGGTTTTGATTAACGACTTTGCTTTTTAAATATCATATTTATTGATTTAAAAAATGATTAAGGGTCATTAGTGACCGGTCTTGATGCAAAAGAGTTAAGTACCTGAGAGTAACACAAAATTTCCAAAGCACTGATATCAAATCTAACTGCTTTTTCTACCAACTTTCCTGCGTCAAAATAACTACTTGTGAATGCATAAAACAACAAGTATTTACTGTCCGAACAATGATATCAAATCTAACTGCTTTACTTATACTTTTTTTTACTTTTACTTTGTTAGTAAATGTGACAACTTGTATATGCACAAAACAGTTAAACAACAAGCATCCAAACATGTCAAAACATAATCTCAAACAAAAGCTTTTTCAATCTGACCAAAATCTCAACATTGTTAACATTTTGAAAGAATTCTAAAAAAAAATTTTCTGGACCAGTATACATTTTTTATTTTATAAAAAAGAAGTAGATGCAAATTTTACCACTTTGCCCTTAGAAGTAGTATTTTTAAACATATATT